>CM070575.1:57908412-58508412 GCA_036346355.1 Rhipidocladum racemiflorum
ATTTTCATATATATATATATATATATATATAGATATATAGAGTGATGGCTAGAATACTATCGATAGCAAAGTGAACTTGTACTACTCCACGCTCTAAGTCAGTCCGATCGCATAACGCACGTATGGTCCAGATAAATCAAGGTGGAAGGCCACTTAAACCATTTTACACAAACCCCTACATTAATTCCTCTTTGCGAATACATCCTTCCACCTTGATTCATCTCGACCATACGCAGCGACTGACTATTTTTAGGAACGTGGTAGTACAAGTTCATCTATCCAATTAGTATTCTAGCCATCCTTTATATATATATATATATATATATATATATATATATATATATATATATATATATATAGCACATTTGAAAATCTTCCTTATCAAGTGAAAACTCCGTGAAATTCATCGTGTAAAAGTTTTGAAATTAAAATTATCATAGGTAGGGGAGGTGAGGTTCTACAATCTCTGTAATGTTAAGATCAATTCACCGCATTTGGAAGATATGAAAAGACAAAATTCGGCATGAATAGTAATTTTTCAATCGCTTAGCACTATTCATTTTGCAATTTGTCTTTTTCATATCTTCCAAAATGCGATTGAGTTTGGTCTTGAAATTTTACATGGTTGTAGAACCTCACCTCCCTACCTATGATAATTTTTGAGAATTTTTCAAAACTTTTACACGTGGTTTGCACGGAGTTTTCACGGTAAGGAAGGTTTGCACTGAATATGTCCCCATATATATATATATATATATATATATATATATATATATATATATATGAAAAATACTTCGTAGGTATATTATTTTTTTACTGTGTGATTACGTGTATATTCTTTACTCTAATGCCAGGATGAATTCGAGCACAGGGTGACCGGCCACGTCACCTCTTTTGCCAAAAAGCTTTCCAGAAACCACAAATCGCAGACAAATATATTCGAGCACCGTTTTATTTTTCAAAAAAAAAAAATCCGTGCTTTCGCAGATTCGTGAACGGATCTTCTACAAGCTTTTTGTACAAAGAATTTATGGTTACGCAAATTCGTCGATGACTCCTAGCCAACTCATTTTTAGAAAACTCCCAAAGAAAACCGAAATTACGTTAAGGTTCCATCAATTTTTTTTGCAATAAGGAGACATGGTTCCGCAGATTCGCGAATAGATCCTCCACCTTCTTTTGCAAAAAGAACCCATGGTTACACAAATTCACCGACAACTCCAATCTAGTCTATTTTTTTAAAACCCCGAGAAAATTAAAATTACGCTTAGCTCCTCCTATCATTTTTTTGAAAAACCCTACACCTAATGTCGCACGGTATGGCTACCAGTATATATACTTTATGACTCGGTGGATAGGTTTATTTGAAAATCTTCGGCGTAGCTTTTTTCTTATCGAGATCCAATCCAATGCGCCTTTGTCATGCTTTGTATATATTAAGTAGACGATCGTGACGCTGTAAGTTGGTAGCACCATAGTAGATTTATCCGCTTGGTGATGAGGCGCGCTAGACGAGATATCATTATTTGCGATTCTTGAAATGTATGTATACCAAGATTGTATACCAATTTTCAAAACTTACATTTTAAAGAAGAGCAGGAGTACATATAATCCAACAAGAGTAAACTCACTAACAAGAATAGTACTCTACTTCGTCAAAATGCCTTGCATATGTACATACGTATAAAATACCTGTTTTGGCATGGTGACTTTCTCAATGAAGGCCCAGCAAACACGAGAAGATCCACAAATCTAAACCCATCTGCATCTCTAGATGGATCTCCAGTTGCTAGCACGAACAAGAACGTATCAGTTATGTTTGTGCATCGACATTGTTAGTCCATGTATTGAAAACCAACTTGTGAACAATTCACGTCGGCGAGAATCATAACAGTACCTTAAGATAGCAGAAATGTTGGTGTCGTTTCCTCCTGAAGAAAGATGTTCATGTGAAGTGAAGGAGGATGACAGAAATTGAGAGCAAACTGTCAACAATATTGCTAAGCTAGTTGCAATGAGCTCCTCCAAATGGCTTGTGTTTTGGCTTTTGGGGTGCTTTTACTAAAGCAAAAGTGGTTCTTTGCTTGGGGTTGAGCTAAAGAACAAAGGTGGAACAATTAATTAACCTCTAAGGATTGTAAAAATCTCTTAAAAAAGGTGTTGGCTGGCAAAGCTAGAAGTAGTGATCGGTGGAACATGCATAAAAGGGTCATACGCCAAATATTCACTATTTCAGTTAGCTTTATAGTGAGTATTCGGTGAGAGAAAAATTACTCCCGTAGTGCATTCTCAAACGGGAGTGATGTTCACTATTTCAGCTAGCAGATCAAGAATTTTTTCACCGGGTGATGTTTCGTGGAGTGGCTTATTTTTAAATCTTCAATGTAGCGTTTCTTTTTCCAGATCCAATCACCCAACACAATTATACAGTGCATCTTAATTTCACATGCTTTGTATTTTTTTTTAAATAATATTTTTTTTAAAAAGATTGCCGACATTAATATGTGGATTTTAAAATTTGCAAGAATAATGCATTGTAGCCAAACTGTTTGGCAAAAATAGTATTTTCGCCAAGTGGGTTGGTGAGAATACTCTTTTCGCCACACCGCTCGTGAAAATTGCTAACCCATGTTTAGGAAGCGATTCAAACTGATTCAACACTAAATCGCCAAACTGCTTCGCTTAAAATAGCTGATCTGGGTATTTAGGAAACAATTCAAACCGATTCAAACACTAAATACCCGAATCAACTGACTCTGTGACTTGTTAGTAGGCTGAAAACGAGCGGAGCCGAGCTGGTTTGAGCCAAACTCACCCAGGCTTGATCGATCTGAATCACGGCTCAGCTTATTTAGAAAATGAGCCAAAAACAAGTTTGGCTCGGCTTGAAAATCTGGCTTGAGCCGCTCGTGGTGGCTCACGAGCCAAGCTATCGTGAGCTTAGGATTTTCCATACTCCCAATAGCAATATTGAAAAGGCCGATAGCAGCAAGTTTGCTACCACAAATAGCTTAAAATCCTTGTTCACTGCTGTAGTAGTAGGGCAGGCTACTCCGCCATCTCGCCTCCTCCACCTGCATCTCCATCTCCATCTCGATGTCCCTACCGCCCCTCCACCTCCATCTCCACCTCCTCCATCCCCAAACTCCCGCCCCACCATACCGCGCCCAATCCAACAAGAGACCACAAATCAAGAATATAAAAATCCACCTATAACAATTACAATAATGATGAGGAAAGGGAGGTGGCCATACTGGCCGACGTGGCCAAGCTACGCCATGTAGAACCACTTGGTGGTGGCGAGGCATAAGATCCAATGCCCGAAGTTCATGGATCCCCTCCTCCTACCCTTTGGTCTGGAGACCGTGAGGTGCTCAATTGACCACTTCTTGTGAGCTACCTACCCTATTTAGCTATCTCTACGCTTCGGCCTTAGGTCTCAGAGTCCATCCCCCTTCTTTGCTCGACTCCGACAGCGACAGTAACACCAGCTAATACTTACAGAGCTCGCCCAATGAAACAGTTTTGAATCCGAGCCTTGACTTCTTCTTTTTCCGCTGGGAAATTTCTTCAGATTTCAAGGGCTCCTCGCTTCTTACTAAGACTTTTGGTTGGCGCGACGGAGAAGAGAAGGAGACGACGGGTTTTATCGAGAAGAAAGGCTCATCAGAGATCGGGTTGGCTCGGCTACACCTACGAGCTCGCGAGCGCTTTAGGCTCCTGATTGTTTTCTCAACAAGTTAAGAATGAGGCCTCACGTGATGTGTACACCACTTGAGCCCGAAAGCTGAGTTGGCTCACTACTACAGACATGCTCATCTCAGGTCGGTTTCAAGAATCGACATTAGTGTCGGTTTTCCAACCGACATGCACGCATCGACAAAGAATAATCGTGAATTATCGCTGTCGGTTGTACTCACGAACCGACACAAATAGTTACATATCAAGATCGGTTCAACACGAAATGACTCGTATAGTTAAATATCCGCGGTTTGCCTACATATCGCTGTTTGCTCAACATCGAGCCGACTCAGATAGTTAAATATCCGTGTCGGTTCTACATATCGCTGTTTGTTCTCAACACGAGCCGAAATGAGGTGACTGGAGCCTCAAGCTTTATTAATTCCACCTCTACTTGTGACTTGTGAGACTATCGCATGTCGCCGCCTAATATTTAATAGCACCGTGGTAGATTTAGCCGCTTTTAGAATGTTAATTAATGATGGTATGATTTGGTGATGACGAGCGCTAGACGAGGTATCATTGTATGGAAAAAGCTCAAATATACATCATATAAATCAAAATAGCAAAAATATACAACAAAAAAATAAATTTCAAAATGGCAAAGAATACCGCTGCGTACACGTGGCGGCCGCTTCTACAAGTGCGGCGTTACCAGTGTCGCCGCCACTTCACTTGGCGCTGCAGTCCAGTGTCGCCGCCGTTACATTGCTGGGCCGCCCCGTTACACAAGGCTACCACTGCCTCGCCGTACTGTCACTGTCTGGGCCAAATTCACGGCTCACGTGGCAGCCTCACGCCGCTACTGCCTTCTCGCCGGCTAAGGCAGCTGCCGTCGCCGCCTCTGCTGCCGCCAAGCGCTGGAACCCTGCCGCTGGGGAGAAATGATGCATTGAACTGCTTTTTTGGTTGCTAATGCCATTGCTCGGATACTTTTGCCACCAAAGCAAAGATGCATGTGGGAGAAACAGGAACGGTGGTTGAAATAGCACGACATATCACGCCAAGTCAAATCGAAGTTCAGATCCTGATGCAAAGATAAAGTACAGCTTTACGGCTAAATTTAGTTCTAATCAATGTAATTAAGAATAAACGACATGATTATGCGTAACATAAATTGTGATTAATGTAAACGTAAAGCAATGACCTTGAGCCTATAAATGGAGGTGTCAAGGTCGCTTCTTGCAAAGGTGCCGTGAGCAGAGTGTGAGGGAAGAGGTGAGAGCAGATTGTAGTGCATGTTGTGGGAGCTTGAAGGGAAGGCCAACAAATCGAGAGCGCGAAAACAGAAGATTAATTAGTCGGTGGTTATAGTTATTTGAAATTATCGCAAAGTTCAATCATTTTTGCCTTACTACTTCTTGCCACGTGACTTCATATTGTTGTTTTTGCTTCGTGTAGGTACCGACGACGTTCCCGAAAACTCGGAGCAAGGTAAGCACCTCCTTCAATCATGTTCATACTACAATTTTTCGTAGGTTTTGTTGTTTTGAACAAATGTTTGTATTAAGTATTCTATACTGTGAACCTGGTAGATATGCCCTATACTGTGAACCTGGTAGATATGCCCCCGCATTCCATACAAAAAGTTCAATTAAGTATTCTTGCATGAAATAACAACCATCTTTTGGGACTCTAAGTATCTCTAGAGGTCGACTCCTCAAGCGAGGTTCCACCGAACGTTGAACCTGCCTCGGGTCCGGACCCTCCGATGACCATTGGACCGCATTTATTCCGCATTGTTCATATTTTCTTGATGTAATCACTACGTGACTCCGAGGTCGACCTTCCGAAGCTTCCATCGCAACGATTATTCGCTTAAGCTTAAGGATCATATTATTTTTGGACGTAAGCACTACTTGACCCGAAAGGAGTTGAGCTCCTTTCTCGAACTTTACAACTCAAGGAAAGTAGCCGCTTAATCTGACTTAAATATGGGTGGCGCGGGCTTCGGACATTGGTCGGCTTATTTTGCCTTATTATATATTTCGCTTCTTATTGTGGTTTTTGCTTCGTGGTAGATAACGACTCTGGCAGATAGCGCACACGCAGACTGCACGCCTTAATTTAAAACTCGTGAGTAAAGGCAAGCACCTCCTTCAATCATGTTCATACCACTATGTTAGCCATATTAAGTTGTTATGAAGAAATGTATGTGCGCATGTGTTACATTCAATTAACACCCTATACATGGCTACCTACTTTAGTACTCATGTGGTTTGTTTATTTTTTTCACAAAGTTTAATAATTTTTGTTTATTTCATACATGATTTGTATCTTGCGTGTATTTTTGATTTAACATTTATTGGTTGAAAGCTCTGAGTTTTTTGATCTTCTCAGTACTACTTGGAGAAGGTTAGTTTCAAATCTTCATAAATAATAGCATGTTTTGGTCAAGCGCTTTAGTGAACAACTTGTTAGGTTAGATTGCCGTATTTACATTTATGCAATGTATTATTCTTGAGGATGTTGTATCGTTATGCTATAGTGAAATGTTACGACGGTATTAGGAAACATTAGTACAATGCTATTATGACATTATGTGTGTAGCAAGAATGTTCGTGATATTTTGTGCGGAGAATGTGAATTAACAACCTTATTTTGGGACCTCCGCTCGAGGTAACCTTGTGGCTGCCTGGGCTGACCCTCCGATGACCATCGGCCCGTCAGATTTGGACACTCATCTTCACCTTTAAGCATAGGACTGTATTTTTTTGGACGTAATCACAACTTGGACCCGAAAGGACTTGACCTCCTTCTCAACTTAATTACTCGAACCAAAGTTGTCGCTTAATCTGACTTAAATATTGGTGGCACAAGTTCGTGGACCGTGTTAAGTCATTTTGCCTTATTACTTATTCGACTTCAGATATTGTACCTTTTTTGGACGTAATCACAACTTGGACCCGAAAGGAGTTGACATCCTTTCTGAACCTAATAACTCGAACCAAAGTTGCCGCTTAACTGACTTAACATCGCTGCAACTAAATTATGTAATCGTGTTAATTCATTTTGCTTTATTACTTATTCGACTTCGTATTGTTGTACCTTTTTTTTGGACGTAATCATTACTTGGACCCGAAAGGAGTTGACCTCCTTTCTGAACCTAACAACTCGAACCAAAGTAGCTGCTTAATCTGACTTAAATACTAGTTGCACCAAATTCTGTACTGTGTTAATTCATTTTGCCTTATTACTTATTCGACTTCGTATTGTTGTACCTTTTTTTGGACGTAATCACAACTTGGACCCGAAAGGAGTTGACCTCCTTTCGTAACCTAATAACTCGAACCAAAGTTGATGCTTAACTGACTTAAATACCTGTTGCACGTAAATTTTGTACTGCGGTTAATTCATTTTGCCTTATTACTTATTCGACTTCGTATTGTTGTACTTTTTTGGACGTAATCATTATTGGACCCAAAGGAGTTGACTCTCCTTTCGAACCTAACAACTCGAACCAAAGTAGCCGCTTAACTGACTTTAAATACTCGGTTGTAACGTAAATTGCATCGCGGTTAATTCATTTTGCCTTATTACTTATTCGACTTCAGATTGTTGTACCTTTTTTCGACGTAATCACAATCTTGGACCCGGAAGGAGTTGACCTCCTTTCGTAACCTAATAACTCGAACCAAAGTTGTCGCTTAACTGACTTAAATACCGTTGCACGTAAATTTCTACCGTGGTTAATTCATTTTGCTTTATTACTTATTCGACTTCGTATTGTTGTACCTTTTTTGGACGTAATCACAATCTTGGACCCGAAAGGAGTTGACCTCCTTTCTCGAACCTAATAACTCGAACCAAAGTTGCCGCTTAATCTGACTTAAATATCAGCTGCACGTAAATTCGTGATCAGGTTCATTCATTTTGCCTTATTACTTATTCGACTTCGTATTGTTGTACTTTTTTTTGGACGTAATCATTACTTGGACCCGAAAGGAGTTGACCACCTTTCTAAACCTAAAAACTCGAACCAAAGTTGCTGCTTAATCTGACTTAACATCGGTTGCACGTAAATTATGTAATCGTGGTTCATTCATTTTGCCTTATTACTTATTCGTCTTCGGTTTGTTGGTCTTTTTTTTTGGACGTAATCATTACTTGGACCCGAAAGGAGTTGACCTCCTTTCTGAACGTAACAACTCGAACCAAAGTGCCGTGATATGGGGGGACAACAACGGCACACAATATGTCACACCGCACTACCGTATGGATGCCGTTAGAGCAACATGGATGGGGCATTTCGAACCGCTCAACATCCAAGCACGAACTACAAAGACCTTCCAACCCTCAGACGCGGGCTCCCGTGCATTCTACACTTAGGCGCGACATTGCCGGGTAGACCGCTGCCTCCCGCGGTTTGAGGGTGATATGGATGCGCCTCGGCCGAGACGATGGCCTTCGGGCGTTGTCGATCTGGCAGTGCATGCAGGCATGACCGTGAGAGGCTGCCCAAACAGAGGCCGATGTTGTCCAATGTAATATTTAAACTATACGCATTAGACATGCAACATCTTCTTACTACCTTCATTTTGCATTCTCCTCATGAAATGTCGTGGCTATGTAATTTATGAACCTAAATTTCTTTGGGTATGTACAAAGGGTTTTGTAATTTCTTATTGTTGTACTTTTTTTGTATTTCATTGTTTCATTCCTCGAGATTATGCAGCTTGTGATGGAGTTGCCAGAGCTATTATCAAGTATGATGACGCACCACAGTGGCTCGCAAGTGGCCTCCCGCCAGACGGTAACGCCATTACTACATCGCCGTAGGTGATCGCAACCGCACGCACCTTTCGCTATGCTTAGTATGTTAACTTGCTCGCCCTTGCAGCTTCACACTCTCTCGCATGCGTGGCTCCCGTGAACATTAAGAGATTGGACCCCGAGTTCATATACGGCCTCCTGGACGACAAAGTTCATAGCTTTCAGACGATTGGTGCGTGGAGCCGATTTAAGGCGAGAGGGCCGCCGACTCGATGCCTCAGATCGACGGGCCCTTATCACCGCTGGTTGGTCGACAGATGGCGCCCGGAGACGCATACTTTCCACCTCCCTTCTGGCGAGATGACGGTGACACTCAAAGATGTCGCCATGCTATTTGGCCTTCCACTTTCCTAGAAACCCTCGTAGTGCGCAAGCCCTCCAAAGAGGCATGGAAGAACTACGAGAGGAAAGGTAATAGATGTGGAAGCACACGAACCACACTTATTTGGGAGCTATCGTGATTTCCTAACATGTGATTTTCTTCGATGCAGTGTTTGGCACAACGTACACGTGGAATCGTGGATCGTGGAGTCTCTTTCACATGGCTCGACAGCCTCCCTGAGGTCGGACCATGTCCTCAAAACGCCGACTCGGTCGATAAATAGGCACTTCGAGGTGTACCTCTATTTCCTCCTTGCAGAATTTTATTTACAAACGGAAATGGTGATTCCGCTGCCCCCACCTCGCTTGGGTCGCTCGAATTAGCCGAGCAAAGTAGAAGATGCAAAGACCGACTTCTACTACCGGGCTCTAGCTCTCGCAGACACATATCGCGAGATGTGTGCGCCTCGCCACCGGTCACAACCTAACTTCAATAATGGGAGGTTGCCCCCGCTTCTACAGCTTGTGGTCCTGGTCGCATCTACCCATAGCGACCAAGAGTGTCAAGGCGGTACTACCCAAAGGTCTGGCCGATGAAGCTAACGCGGCATCCACTCGCAAGGCCAACCTTGGGTTACAAATGGATGCATGCCGACCGATGGGCCCAGAATCGCATCGCTGCTCCTACCCTCGCCTCGTGGGGACCTAGACTTCCCGACATCAGCAGTAACGTGGGGATCCCTTTTCCACCCAAAGCCGCGGAGGAGGTTGCGCCGGGAGGCCATATCTCCAATCTGGCACGGGGAGCCTCATTATTGGATGACGAAATGCTTCCTCCTCGTGCATGAGTGTCGTTGAGCCATACTTCCTGAGCTGCTCAACGCCAATTTGGGTACCGGCAGCTTTTCCTCCACCGCCTCCGACAGACTCCGAAAGCTCCCATGGGTATGTCGCTATATGTCACATTACTATCACGCTTAGTGTGGAAACCATTAATAACGTGTTGGATTGATCCGCAGGAGGAGTACATCGGGGCACAACTACAACTGGTCACACGGAATAGCCAGATATTGAGAGGTGGAACTCGATGGCCATCGAGGACGCCTGGAACTCCATCAAAGCGCAGCCCACGAGACGGACACACTTGGGTACCTTGATCGGTGCATGCACTCGCGACACGTGCAAAGGTTCTAGATAGGGGTGTGGCGATGCCAAGGCAACATGGCTATGTCGAGGAGTACGCAGAGCGCATGCACACATCGGCACGGATCGCACTCTATCACATATTAAAAACGGGGATATACCCAATTAAACATTCGACACGTGTTAATTTGGCAGAGGCGTGAGGCGGCACATGCATGACCAGCGGACGAGATCCTCACGCAGCCCCAGGCGCAGCAACGCTATTCAAGCAACTTTACGGAACCTTCTTCGCCAAGACGGGCAACCGCAGATAAGAAATGCGGCCGAGATGTTGGTGGCCATAGACCGCCTACCCAACGTGATTACGAGGATGAACCGCATTTAGGCGCCGCTCGCACCGAGCCCCTCGATGAGGAGCATGTCCATGGATAGACGTGCAACGCCTGTGCCTCCTCGGTGGCAAGACCAACCTGCAGCATCGACTTCGCCCCGGTCCCAAGCCATGAGAGCGCCGAGGCCATGGAGGCGCTTACGCTGAAATAGGTGTTGGGGCTAACGCTCAAGGAGGAGTACACATCAACATGTCACCGCCCCCATCATTGCCGCAGAGACTTTAGTACCCCCGCCCAAAGATCAACAAACATGGGAGGACGTGGTCGAGGGCGCATTTATGTCCTTATGGGCTCAGGGACTACATTCACAGATTTGCTCGCGACGACGTGTTTGCAATCCCTAGGGTTGCATTCGCGTCCCACTAACCCCGAGGAGGCCGGTGGATCCAAATAGCAGGAGCAACAGCCTCCGGACGTACTCCGCGCATCAGGTTACCATGCAGACGAGTCGATGGCTGGATGGGGCATCCACAATGGACGCCGTGACGCGTCCACCCAAAGGCGATTCGACGCAAGAACGCCGAGGTGCATCGGTTAGGTCCAGCGCAGCGGCCGACTCACGATCCCCATCGCCCGAAACTTTCACACCATCCGACTACGATAACCGTGAACGCCATGGTAGGGGGACGCGCAGGGAAGAGGAAGGGGGAACACTAACCTGTAAGGCCGCTGAACCCGCTATTGATCAACCCGCTCGCTTGCATTATTTTACTTTCAATGTAATGTTTTAATATGTGCAAGATTGTGCTCGAATGAAATGTATTATGGCACTAAGTTGTCTTTGCCACTTAGTTACACCGAGGCCTTTAGACCGGGCGTAATTTGCATGCATCGTGTGAAAACAATATTTGCTACGTACCGACTAATATTCCTATTTCTTGCAATAAATTATGCGATGCCCGTATTTTGAGCCCATTTGCAAAGATTGAAGACAAAAACCAAAATTGGGGATTTTGAGCTTGTATTGTATTTTAAATCTGGGCACTACTTCAAACCTAAGATAACTTACTCCAAATTCATCCAAAATAAGAAAACAAATACATTTTTGAAATGTACTTAAATTCCCTACAAGTTCTCGTGAATTTTTTCCAAATTCGGCCTCCAATTAATTCAAATTCGCAGCTCAATATCCAATTCACTAATTTCGCCCATTTCATCCATTTCGGACAAATAAACTTAAAACGGCATAACTTTCTAATGGAATGTCCAAATGGATTGATTCCAGCTGGAGATGCTAGATAATTTCACCCTCTACAACTTCGTAAGCAAATGTAAACCCAATTCGGCCTCTAAGTAGCTCGACCAGCAGAAAACTGAGAGCAAAAAGATCGCCTCGACTCAAGCAAACTTTCATCTCGCGGTTGTGTGGTGGAGGGAGGAAGAAGAGGGAACAACTCACGGTTTGGGAATGAAGTGGCTGCCACCCACACCACATAACCCACACTTTCATCTCCCCAAAATACCCCCCAAGCAAACCAACCAAATTGGCTAAGTCCTTCAACAGAAAACAGCGCTAGATTCACTGTTGGTGCCACGTGCCGCTTTCATGTCCCGGCTCCCTAAACCGCTGCGGCGCTAACGTAACGCCACCGTCACCACTCCCAAGCCACCGCCACCGCAGCGATTCTATAGCTGTGCCCCCCGCAAAGACACCGCACTCGCCGCCACCTGGCCGATTGCCTGCCTTGCCTCGCTTCAAGACGCTGATAAAGCCGCCACCGGCTGTTTCCTCCTCGCCGCCTCGCCTATAAATATCCCAGAGTGCATAAAGGTTTGAGTGAGTTTACAAACCCCATAGCCGTGAGAGGAGAACTGGTAGATTAGCTTTCTTTTTTCCAAGATTTCATTCCGGCCACGTGTTTTAGAGGTATTATTTACAAAATAAATTTTGTACGGTGAGTCACATTGTACATTACCTTGCCGATATCCTATTCTTCCTAATTACACTTGTGCTGCTTCTTCAATTCTGCGGAAGGCCATGTCTCAAACGCCGAGCTCAAATAATCGGAGAGCCATTGCACTTGCCAATGCTAGGCGGGTCGATTGCCCTAATTGCCATGTGGAAGCTAATGTGTTGTACTCCACCACTTCACAAATTACGGCCGGTGTTTTATAAATGCCCTAATTACTCGTAAGTGGGAATGTACTACGATTTCTCCAAATTTATGATGATTGTTCTCTTCTTCGAGTAGTCTCTTATGAGTTCACAAATGTTACATACAAGTATGAAAATATGTTGACATCAAGTATATTACCGCAGGATGTCAATATTTTCGGCAAGGCACACCTCAATACATCGATGGAGCGTCAGAGTACCGCAGCACTAGCCGATGCTCCCCGGCGAGAGCAATGGATGGACCCAACACTCGAGCAGCAGAGGAAGAACCTAATGCTAGAGCAGAGGCTTAACATGCCGACATTAAAGGTGGAGCGATTTTTAGATCATCTCAAGTGGCTAGTGTAGATGTTGTATGTAGTTATCCTTGTGATAATTTTGTCTGCACTGCGTAACTAGATCATGCTTTATGCGCCAATTATGTTAACTTTATTAATCTATGTCGCAATGCAATCGCTCCATTTGTGTTATCTATTCTCTCTCATGTTTATGCATCAATATTATAGTATATTAAATATATCTCATATTTTGTATGCGCTACATATGTTTACTATTGTTTTTTTAGAATGGATGAGATTTGATATATGATGTACTGAGTACCGCTCTATACACATAAATTTCTGCTTACACCTTTCTTTACAAGTAAATTGTAGTACCGCAATATCCCCAAGTATCGTAGTCGATAACCACTTTTCGCGACTATTGTGGTACTTCAGATAGTGAAGAGCAATCCAGCTGCATTCTTCCAAAAACGGACTCAAACGACATTTTACCGCCGCCGATTATGCTCAAGTTGTTATATTTGTACGCTGACTATTATAATTAGCCGCTTTCAACTTGCCGAAATACATACAACTAAGATGTAATTACATTTTTTCCATAATACGGTAGTCCGTGATAGTGAAGAGCAAATCAGCTGCATTCTTCCGAAAAATGGACTCACACGTGATATTTTACTACCGTCGAATATGCTTAAGTTGTCATATTTGTTCGCGAATCGCTATAATTAGCCCTTTTCAACTATACGTAAAATACATACAACGGAAGGTGTAATTACAATATTTTTCCATAATATCGTAGTCGCGATACGTAAGAGCAAATTAGCTGCATTCTTCCGAAAAACGGACTCACACGTGATATTTTACTACGCATCGAATATGCTTAAGTTGTCATATTTTATCGCGACCGTTATAATTAGCCCTTTTCAACTATACCAAAATACATTCAACGGAAGGTGTAATTACAATATTTTTCCATGATATCGTAGTCAGTATACTGAAGAGCAAATCAGCTGCATTCTTCCGAAAATAAGGAGTCACACGTGATATTTCACTACGCCGTCAATATGCTTAAGTTGTGATATTTTATCGCGACCGTTATAATTACCCCTTTTCCACTGAAGAGCTAATCATGGCTGGTGCTTTCGGCGCGATGCACATGGCTCAATAGGAGGGGGTGGTGGTTGGCACAGCGAAACGTCTTGTCAAATCACTTCGAGTCAGAATCCAAAGGCTATTAATGTTGGTAATGAACGTGATTAGAAGAAAATAATACAGTTACGCTTAAGAAAATGGCGATTAAGATCCACACAGTAATTACCTCCCCTTCTATATAAGGCAGCTCGTCCGTCGCTCTCTCCACGCTTAAAATCAGAGGCTCTCTTCACGCCAGATACTTGTGGCTTTGTAGTGCTCTCCATCTCTTTCTGTCGCCATTTTATTCGCAATTAGACTTTGTGGGTTGTTGCTTCTACTGGTGTACTGAAAGGTTATGGTACTCCATTTGATTTCTGCATGGGTGATAAGGCTATATTATGGAGAGAATTATTTATGTGTTTATCTTTTTCTTGCAGATCATTTCTACGAGGTGAGGAGCGTACACATTTAATCGGAGTTTTTGTATAAGTTTGAGAAGGTGGTTTTCGTACTGTTGGGCAACCGTGACCTGACACCGATTTTTAGTGTGTTTTACAGTTGCACAGGCGGGCTTTTGTTGGATAGGTACGTTGGAAAGTTGTTATTCTATGGGGTACAAAAAATAACCATAACTTTTTTACTCTGTTAGGACGAACATGAAATGTAAAGAATGTAATGACCATCAGACTGTATCTATTTCGCACGATTATTCGCTTAAGTGGAGGACTGTTTTTATTTTTGGACGAATTTACTTGGACCCGAGAGGAGTTAACCTCCTTTCTGAACTTAATAACACGCACGAAAGTGGCTGCTTAATCGGACTTAAAACTTGGTGGCCTAAAAGTGGTGAGTTTTTTTGGCTATACTACTTATTTGACTTCGTATTGTTGTTTTTGGTTCGTGTAGGTACCGACGCTGCGGAGGCCGCACACGTTGAGCTCGAGGCCCTACCCGAAAACTCAGAGCAAGGCAAGCACCTCCCCTTCTTTCATGTTAATACCACGTTTTGACCTAGCTTATGTTATTATGATTCAATGTATGTATGGATGCGTTACTTTCAAAGGAACACCATATATGGCTTACCTACTTTAATACTGTGGTTTGTTTATTTTTTCACAAACTTTAATAATTTTTGTTTATTTCATACATGATTTGTCTCTTGCAGGTATTTTTGACGAACATTTATTGGTTCAAAGCTCGAGTTATTTTGATCTTCTGTAGTACTTGAAGAAGGTTAGTTACAAATCTTCTCAAATAATAGTATTTTTTGGTCGGCGCAGTTTTAGTGACGAACTTGTTAGGTTAGATTGCCGTATTTACGCTCAGGCAATTTATTATTGTTGACGCATAAAGGTAGTCAAGTTATGCTATATTGAAATGTTACGACGGTATTAGGAAACATTAGTACAATGCTTTTATAGTAGTATTTTTGGACGTAATCACAACTTGGACCCGAAAGGAGCTGACCTCCTTTCAGAACCTAATAACTCGAACCAAAGTTGCTGCTTAATCTGACTTAAATACTGGTTGCACGTAAATTTCTATCGTGTTAATTCATTTTGCCTTATTACTTATTCGACTTCAGATTGTTGTACTTATTTTTGGACGTAATCATTAGTTGGACCCGAAAGGAGCTGACCTCCTTTCTGAACGTAATAACTCGAACCAAAGTAGCTGCTGAATCTGACTTAAATACTGGTAGCACGAAGTTCTGGACTGTTTTTTTGGACGTAATATCTACTTGGACCCGAAAGGAGTTGACCTCCTTTCTGAACTTTACAACTAGAACCAAAGTAGCCACTTAATCCGACTTAAATATCGGTGGACCGAAGTTCCGCACCATTGTAAGCTATTTTCCCTTATTACTTATTGACTTCGTGATTGTTGTTTTTGCTTCGTAGGTACCGACACCGGCAGAGACCGCACACGCTGACCTCGACGCCGCCTAAAACTCAGAGCAAGGCAAGCATCTCCCCTTATATCATGTCGCTAGCACACTTTACCAAACTTATGTTGTTACGATGAAATGTATGTATGCATGCTTCTCCGAGTGAACACCATATATTGCGAACCTGGTAGATAAATCCTCGCATTCCATAAAATTGTGAATTAATCAGATCACCTAGAAATACATGCGCAAAAAAGAACTAAAAACAGCCAACTAATTTGTTAGCTACGATATTTGTTTTACTTAGTTCGCATTTAACTCGAAATGTAAAGTATATAATGCCTTTCTGTGTAGTAGTATTTTACATGATATTATGAGTGTAGAATGCGGTTTTAGGATTTCATAAACTGCATATGTCTTGTGATAGTATATTATATAACATATATATAATTATATGTTGGCATACATTTTAACTGTACGTAACCATAACATTAATTCTTTCGTAATTAAAATTTGAGTAATGCCAATATGTTTAAATATGTTAGCGGTATGCGTGTGTGCAATTATTGATGACTACAATTTTGTAATGCTACAGTCCTCGATGGCGATCTCCACTTCATATATGGCACGGGGAGCCCGCAAATTTGCGTGGCCCATTTGTCAAAGATGCATAATTGCGCACACATAGAGACAATCAGAATCCACCGATAGAGTTAAGTGCATAAAGAGCAAGAGCGTTGCACGCGCCTTAGTGTTGACCGCACATTGTACAAGCTCGTGGTAGATGGGGTTAGGCCCCATGTAGTGCCAAATAGCTTGCTTTACGTGTACAAAATTTATTCGAGCTCAGAGAACGAGTGCCTGGCGCTTCTACATGGACAAGGCCGCACAGAAGGGTTCGTGACTAGGTGTTTACGTGAAGCTGGTCCTCGCACTACTGGGAGGCAGTGGACGAGCTGAGCCCAGGAGGAGGACATGGGGTCAATGCGACGAACAACCCGAGCCCGAAGAGGAAATTGCCATGAGCTCGCAAAGCAAGTCCCCGATCAAGGGGCTTGGCAGGATCAAGCGAGACGGATGCGCCTGGCCCCTCGAGGTTGATGCGGATGCTCCTAGGGGATGACCTCACCCTACTTACGGTGATGGTCCCGACGAAGATGAGGACTCCGGGCCAGCAATCGCATTTTTGCACTTGGCTTAACCCGGCCGATCGTGGTTGTGGCCCGCTGAGGATATTTCTAAGCCGGGCAAGACCATAGCGACATAGAACTCGACCAGGAGTTCGCCACAAAGGACGGCGATGCACTTCTGCACTAATTACGCTGGTGACCCGCTGCGACTATCGCGGCATCGCTTCTGACAAGACTTGCTTCGAGCTTATATGTAAGAAAGGGCAAAGAAGGCGGATACTATGTTCGTGCTCGCCGCTTCCTAAACATCAGCACCATTTCATTATACGGCGGTACACACCGCACACATGCACGCAGGCGCTTGTTCGAACACAAGCGCGTGGTGAAATCAAGATTCATCGCAAGCAAATCCTCGTTAGACGCGGCCAAGGCCGACCTTAGTCTCGTGCCCGCTACCATAATTGCCGAGATGCGCATCAGTGACAGGGATGTCCATAACCTACCTACAAAGCTTGGCGCAGCAAAGCGTATGGCTTTGAAAATGATGTTTGGTAGTTTTATGGAGTCATTCAATTGGGCTCCACGCCATCGAGGCGGATAGTCGCAACAAACCCGGCCCGAATATGCTATTGCCGTTGAACCTGCGGTAGCTTCCCGATGGATCGACCGCCCGTAACACTACTACCTCCTCAGGGTGTTCTCATGCTCGGGTCCATGCATCACGGCATTCAAAGAATCGCCGCCCCGTTATATGCGTGGATGGGACATTTCTTTCCGGCCAAGATAATGGCACCTTCTTACCGCCTCTAGTCGCCGATGCAAACAACCGCCTACATTACCGGGCGTCGGGCTGTGGTCGAGCGAAAGCAACGACAACTGAGTTCTCGGTTCTCGCCTCTCAAGACCCGCGGTGGTGCGGATAGGCCAGTGGTGTGCGCCGATCGGACCGTGAATGCAGGGCTGCTGAACGCCTCGATAGAATGGCGTAAGATGAAGAGTGCCCTTGCCTGTGGAGAGACGCCCAACAGAGATGGTGCATGTGTCACCTGGGCGAACCTGCATACACCATGTGCAGGAACAAGAACATGGTGAAGCTTATTCAAAACCCTATGCATGCAAAATCAATCGCGCAAGTTCGACATTTATATTTAACCACCTGAACGAGCGCCAAAGGAACTCGTGGCGAAGAGACCATGGAGGGCACGCAGTAATTGGTGGCTCTGAGGTCTCCAGACGGGCGCAAGATGACATTCGCCAATGGATAGCTCATAAACCCGCCGAGAGATGGGCCTCGGGCGCACGATACAAACGGTGCTCTTGTGAAGATAATGCCCTCTCTAGTACGGTACCACATCATTTGACAACACTATTTTGCACCTAAGCGATATGCTTCTTCCGCAGATACTCCATCATGACGCATTTAACTTTGCCGAGTCGCATAACAATGTGTCGCGGGGCCTGCTCACCCATTTGCCCAATCATTGAGCTCACATTTTTCAGACCGCTAAATACTTTGTTGATCGCCAAAGGGCGGGCGCATAAATCGCTGCTCAACCTTCGCCTTCCCGTGGTCGAGGCTTTGTTACAAAGATCGTGAGGCGTAAAGCTCAATTCCACCGCACACGCATGATGGACCCCGCAGAATATTTTTCTCGCCGAGTGCAAGCGCAAGCACCGCTCGATACTCCGCGGGGACACAAACCGTAGATGCCAGCTCGCCTCAGATGAGGCGACCTGCTCATGCAACAAGCCTCGCTTAGAGCACATCCGCCGCGACGCGTTAGCAAATGCGCCGTGATATGGGGACAATGATGGCACACAATATGTCACACCGCACTACCGTATGGATGCCGTTAGAGCAACATGGACGGGCATTTCGAACCGCTCAACATCGGCACGTAACTACAAGACCTCCAACCCCTACGTGGCTCCCGCATTCACACTTAGGCGCCGACACGCCGTAGACTGCTGCTCCACGCGGTTTGAGGGTGACATGGATGCGTCTCAGCGAGACGATGGCCTTCAGCGTTGTCGCATCTGCAGGCAGACAAGGCATGACCGTAGAGGCTGCCCAAACAGAGGGTGACATGGATGCGTCACTTATGTTAACTTTATTAATCTATGTCGTGCAATGCAATCGTTCCATTTGTGTTATCTACTCTCTCTCATGTTTTTGCATCAATATTATAGTATATTATATATATCTCATATTTTGTATGCGCTACATATGTTTACTATTGTTTTTTAAGAATGGATCAGATTTGATATATGATATAATGACTACCGTTCTTTACACATAAATTTCGGTTACACCTTTCTTTACAGCTAAATTGTAGTACCGCAATATCCCCAAGTATCGTAGCCGATAACTACCTTTTTGAAAAATGGACTCAAACGTGACAACTTCATTAATCTATGTCATGCAATGTCATATTTGTTTCGCGACTATTATAATTAGCACTTTTGAACTATCCGAAAATTCACACAACAGAAGGTGTAATTACAATATTTTTCCAAAATATGGTAGTTCGTATAGTGAAGAGCAATCCAGCTGCATTCTTCCAAAAAAATGGACTCAAACGGGACATTTTACCGCGTGCTGAATATGCTCAAGTTGTCATATTTCTATGCGACTATTATAATTAGCCCTTTTCAACTATACGAATGTACATACAACGGAAGGTGTAATTACAATATTTTTTCATAATATCGTAGTCAGTATACAGAAGAGCAAATCAGCTACATTCTTCCCAAAAAATGGACTCACACGTGATATTTTACTACGCTACTTAATATGCTCAAGTTGTCATATTTGTTCGCGATCGTTATAATTAGCCCTTTTCAACTATACGAAAGTATATACAAATCAAGGTGTAATTACATTTTTTCCAATAATACGTGTAGTTAGTATACAAAAGAGCAAATCACCTGCATTCTTCCGAAAAATGGACTCACACGTGATATTTTACTACCGTCGAATATGCTTAAGTTGTCATATTTTTCTCGCGACTGCTATAATTATCCCTTTTCAACTATACTAAAATACATACAACGGAATGTGTAATTACAATATTTTTCCATAATATCGTAGTCAAGATACGTAAGAGCAAATCAGTTGAATTCTTCCAAAAAATGTACTCACACGTGATATTTCACGCAAGGGCCGAATATGCTTAAGTTGTCATATTTTTCCGCTAATCGCTATAATTATCCCTTTTCAACTATAATAAAATACATACAACGGAATGTGAAATTACAATATTTTTCCATAATATTGTAGTCAGATACGTAAGAGCAAATCCGTGCATTCTTCCGAAATGTACTCACACGTGAGATTTCACTACGGGTCGAATATGCTTAAGTCGCCATATTTTTCCGCGACTATTATAATTATCCCTGTTGTCATCATCCAAACTTACGCTGCATTGACCGAGACGCCCTGTCAAAGCAATCGCCGCAAAGCCTCGCAGGACATATCATGTCATCAAATGCATGCGTGGCGTAGAATGCCTTAGTCGCCCCGTCAAAGCATAGCCGCCAAAGCCTTATCGGCACTCTCCCTAGCAGCTACAAAGCCGCATGCATTTGTCGCCTAAGCACAAAGTGTAGTCGCAGAGGAACTGATGCTCGCGATTCGCTCTTGCTTCAAGTCCTGTCGCTTTATCAATTCAGGCTATTTAACCCCTTCCTCGCTTCCCAAAGATTGCATCAACCGAACGATCGCCTCCAATACAACAAAGAGAACCATCCCCTCGCAAAACCAAACGAGCAAAGACCAATGGAGTTTCCTCGCCTCAAGGCACAACGTTGTCCAAACCATCCCCGACGGCACGGAGGTCCCCATGTGCCTATGCGGGATCCTTGCCGCTCCGGCAGTCCATAGACAACTCACACACATACGGCATGAGGTAATCGGAGTTGCCGCAACCACGAGTCCGAGCCAACGCCGTGATGCGTCACAAGTGAGAAGCCCTGTGATGTTCATACTGCATTTAGTGTTGCATCCAACCCATGTGTCTAACACCATGTGATGTGACCAATTGCAGTTTTCCATCAGGCGTAGTTCATCCGATTCTACGACGCGAACAAACTCTCGAGATGGAAAGGATGCGGAATTGGGAGTACTCAGATCGGAGGGCTATGGTGGAGCAGCAGCTGGTGTGAGCAGATCAGAGGAGAAGCGCAAGCATCGCCTGGAACAGATGCTTGCACGCAGGGAGGCCGAACGGCAGCGCCATGCCGCGGGAGAGGGAGGCCGAAAGTAGAGAAAGCGTGAGAGGGCAGCTAGGGCCAGGGCGCAGGAGTCGAAGGATTGCGTAAGGGAAAATATCCTCGTTGCTCTCAAGAAATGTACGACAAGGGCCCTTCTTGTGTTTCCTTTCCTAAGGCATGTTAGGTTTAGTCCTAAGACATGCCATTCTTGTTTACCATTCGTAAGCCGTAAGTAATCTATCTGCCCATCTTTGACCAAAACTACACGAAGTCTCAAAAAAATTATTACACAATTATCGGTATTTGCATTTCAATCGGATCCGGTCGAATAACCAGAGAAAACTAAAAAAAATTTGGCGAAATAATGAGACAAAAATAAAAAAAGGTCATGGCTGGAACCGTCGGTATTTTTGATATTTTTATTTCTTGTTGTATATTTCTACAGTTTTTTATTTACATGTTGTATATAAAACCGTTTTCCCCACCGACTAACAGAGCCAACCGCTCGAATATGGACGCGAATGACAGCAGGTAATGTCCTATACAGTGGTAAAGTCTAACATTCCACTAAATTTTCAGTGATACGGAATAAACCAAAGAAGGAAATAAGAGAATGAGACGGTATTATAGATAATCTATTGTATGAGTTATTTTTACATAATATAATAATATACTATAAATAACTGCCATCTATACTATTGTAAGATGTAGTGTGTCATCCGTCAATTAGCTGATGAATCTAACCGCTCATATGAGACGGTATTATAGATAATCTATTCAGCCGGGTGTTGTATTAGCATTAAAATACAACAAAGATACTACCATTCCACAAAGGTAAAATAGACTCAAACAAGAATACGAAATTAAAAAGGTAATACAAAATTATCGGTACAGTGTACACAAATAATATTTAAAAATACAATTCGAAAGCATATTCTTAATCCATATGATTTGGCTTAAAACTTATAAAGTTTTCTTTATCAAATTTGGAGTTGTCTAGCGAAAGTTATTTGCATTTCAATGTCCATTTAATAACTACCGATAAAACTAAAAATTCGACGCTAAATAATCAAATAAAAATAAAAAAATGGGAAAAATGGTGACACGTGGCAACATGAGACGGGCCACGTGGTCGCCGCTGGTGGGTGTCGCCAGATGGCAGTGGCGGCCGCCAAGTGGCGCAAGGAGCTGGGGCAGGTGTTTGAATTTTTTTTTGTTGTATATTTTTGCTATTTTGATTTATATGATGTATATTTGAGCTTTTTTTCCTCATTGTATGCAACTCCTGAGATGTCGCCTTCTTGCGTTATATTGCAAAGGTAAACACTATATAATCCCTAAGTGAAGTGGCTTATTTTTAATCCTTCAATGAAGCCTTTTTGTTTTCAAGATTCAAGACAATTAACCCATCTTTGACAGCAATGTATTGTGAGACGATCGCTTGTGTCACAAATAATAGCAACACTCAGAGGTTTAGGATCTTAATTATTTGGTATGAGTGATGACTTGTGCTAGACGAGATACCATTGTTTGCAATCCTTGAAATTTCGCCCAGTTGTAGTATGCTGTTTACCAAGATTTAGGACTTTTATTACAAGAATGAGTGATGATTACAGATTGGCTGTCTAATTTTTCAGACGATAATGAGATGGTCATGTTGTCCGTGCTGTCTGGTACGATAAAGAAATACATGCTAGTTTATATGATGCTGTTCATGATTTATATTCGGAATTTAATCTGGAAATTGTCTAATTGCTCAACAATCCAAAAACCTTATTGTAGACAACTTCCTGGATTAACAATGGCTGGTTTTGCCGACGCACTGAGGCCAGAGATTAAATTCTCTGGTGTGCACTTTAAGAGGTGGCAAGTGAAGGTCACGCTCTGGCTTAAGGCTATGAATGTATTCTGGGTTAGTAAAGGCAAGCCTGGCAGGATCTTCCGCCGAAAGCAGCTAAAAGTTTCACTGATGCCAATACTATCTTTGTGGGATGCATTCTTAGCGTTCTTGCCGAATCGCCTCAGGTGATGTGTGCATGCACATAACAGATGCGAAGGTGTTGTGGGATAGATCAACGCCAAGTTCGTGCATCTCGATGCGGCAAGGAATCGTATGTCATGGAAAACTTTCATGACTATAAGATGGCCGATAATCGCCTGCTGTAGAGCAAGCCCATGAGATACAAAGGCATTGTCAAGGAACTCGAACTCCTGGAATGTGTCTTACCCGATCCTTTTGTGGCCGGTTGTATCATTGCAAACCGCTTCTCCTCGTGGAGGAGTTTCACACTACTCTAAAACATAAGAGGACAAAGATATCACTAAAGTCCGATAGTGTCCCTTGATGTTGAAGAGAAGGCACGGCTAAGGACTTCAAAGTGGTAAGGGAGCCAAGGGCCACCCAGCCAATATGGTTCGTAAGAACTACGGCAAGAACAAAGGGAAGAACAAGCCTAATAAGACTACCAACTTCAAGAAGAAGATGATGAACAAGGTCGAGATGCCCTCGCTCGCATGTGGTGAAGTCGGGCATTTTTCCAAGGATCGCCCAGTCATACAGACCGCCGAGGAAAAAGGCCAACAATGGACAAAGGCCCAAGGTCACAACATGGTGACCGCTAGCAACACTAGAGATGGAGGGTGTGGTAATTTACCTTCGTGTTTTCAGTGATTTCGCTTCCAGCTTGGTGGATTGATACGGTGCTAATGTTCATGTGTCTTCCGCATTAATATGTTCTCTTCTTATCAGTCACTCGATTCCTCCGTCCTAATGGGGAATGGGTCACATGCTTCTGCTCATGGCACCGCACGCTGGATCTGAAGTTTACTTCGAAAGATCGTGCAGCTAAAGAACGTGCAAAGATGTCCTTTCTATGAACAAGAATCTCGTTAGTGGCTCCCTTCTATGCAGTAGATGGGTTTAAGGTAGTGTTAGAGTCCAATAAAGTAGTTGTGTCGAAGCATGGACTATTTATTGGTAAAGGCTATGAGTGCAGAGGCTTGTTCCGCTTTTCCCTTTCAGATTTCAGTAATAAGTCTGTGAACCACATTTGTGGTAGTGTTGATGCGAGTATTTGGCACTCTCGTTTATGCCACATTAATTTTGGTCTTATGAATCGGCTTTCCAAAGATGAGTTTAATTCGAATTTCACTATTGCCAAAGGTTCTAGGTGCCATAGTTGTGTGCAATCAAAGCAACCCCTAAGCCTTACAAGGCAAATTGAGGAGAGGAACTTGGCACTCTAGAACTCATACATTCTCGATCTCAGGCGAGATGAATGATATGTTGACAAAGGGTGGAAAGAGATACTTCATAACATTGATTGATGATGCGACTAGATTTTGATATGTTTACTTGTTGAAAGCTAAGGATGAGACGCTATACTACTTTAAAATCAATAAAGCTGAAGTTGAAAATCAACTAGAGAGAAAGATCAAACGCCTTAGGTCGGATCGTGGTGGCGAATATTTTCCCAAAATCTTTGATGATTTCTGTGCGGAACATGGTATTATTCATGAGAGGACACCTCCCTACTCACCCGAATCAAACGGGATTGCCGAGAGGAAAACTCAGACGCACGATCGATTTGGTGAACGCCATGTTAGACATGGCTGGTTTATCTAAGGCATGGTGGGGGGAAGCTGTGTTGACTTCATGTCATGTCCTGAATAGAGTTCCTAACAGAAACATGGAGAAGACCCCTTACGAGAAGTGGGTTGGGAGAAAACCATCACTTTCTTACTTGCGCACGTGGGGATGCTTAGCGAAAGTCAATGTACCGATTAACAAAAAGAGTAAGCTCGGGCCTAAGACAGTGGATTGTGTCTTTCTGGGATATGCTCAGCGGAACATCACTTATATATTTTTAGTAGTTAAATCTAATGTGCCTGATATGTATGTTGATACTATTATGGAGTCTCGCGATGCTACATTTTTTTAGAATATGTTTCCGATGAAAGATATGCATAGCACTTCTAGATTTTCTTCTGAGATAATTCCTGAAACCATTATACCTATTGAGTCTGCTGAGCAACCATCTGAGAAAGTCCTAGAGGAGGATGACAATGAAGCTCTTAGAAAGAGCAAGAGATAGAGGATTGAAAAATCCTTTGGCAATGATTTCATTGTGTACCTCGTGGATGATACTCCCACGTCCATTGCAGAGGCATATGCATCTCCGTGATGCGCATAATTGGAAAGAAGTCGCTCAAAATGAGATAGACTCGATTCTCACCAATGGGACTTGGGAGGTAACTGAACGGCCCTATAGTTGTAAACCTGTGGTTTGTAAGTGGGTGTTCAAGAAAAAACTTAGGCCTGATGGTACTATTGAGAAGTACAAGGCTCGGCTTGTGGCTAAGGGTTACACCCAAAAGGAAGGCGAAGATTTCTTTGACACTGATTCACCTATTGCTAGTATGATCACCATTCGAGTATTACTTTCCTTGTCTGCCTCGTATGGTCTTCTCGTTCATCAGATGGACGTGAAGACAACTTTCCATAATGGAAAGTTAGATGAGGAAATTTACATGGAACAACCTGATGGGTTTGTAGTAAAGGGTCAAGAGAGCAAGGTGTGTAAATTATTGAAATCTTTGTATGGCTTGAAACAAGCACCTAAGCAATGGCATGAGAAGTTCGACACCACTTTGACGTCTGCGAGCTTTGCCATCAATGAGGCTGATAGATATGTATACTATCATTATGGTGGGGGTGAAGGAGTTATATTGTGCCTTTATGTGGACGATATACTGATCTTTGGCACAAATATTGATGTGATCAATGCGGTCAAGTCTTTCCTATCAGAGAAATTTGATATGAAAGATCTGGAAGAAGCTGATGTAATTCTGAACATCAAGCTTATTAAGGATGATAGTGGGATTACTCTTTCGCAATCCCACTATGTGAAGAAGGTCTTGAGCCGGTTTGGCTTTATGGACAGCAAGCCCTCTCCCACTCCTTATGATCCCAGTGTGACACTGAGAAAGAATAATAAAATTGGCTTAAACCAATTAAGATATTCTCATATTATCGGTTCGCTCATGTATCTTGCTGGTGCAACAAGACCTGATATATCATTTGCCGTGAGCAAATTGAGTAGGTTCATGTCAAACCCGGGTTTTGATCATTGGCATGCACTTGAAAGGGTAATGCGCTATTTGAAAGGTACTACGAGTTATGGGATTCACTATTCAGGGCACCCTGCAGTGCTTGAGGGATATAGTGACTCGAAGTGGATTTCTGATGTTGATGAGCTCTATGCTACCAATGGATATGTATTTACCATTGGTGGTGGTGCAGTGTCATGGAGGTCTTGCAAACAGACCATTTTGACAAGGTCAACCATGGAGGCAGAGCTCACTGCTTTAGATACAGCCACTTTAGGGGCAGATTGGCTGCGTGAGCTCTTGATGGACTTGCCAGTGGTTGAAAAACTAATACCGACTATCCTTATGGACTGTGATAATCAATCTATGATTGCTAAAATGAACAGTGCTAAAAATAATGCAAAGTCATCAAGACATGTTAAAAGACGATTGAAGTCTGTCAAGAAATTGAGAAACTCCGGAGTAATAAGTGTGACTTATATTCAAACAAACAAAAACCTAGCAGATCCCTTTACAAAGGGACTATCACGGAATGTGATAGAAGGTGCATCTAGGGAGATGTGTATGAGACCCACATAAGTTGCCATTGTGGTAACCCAGCCTTTGTGATCGGAGATCCCGTGAATTAGGTCCTGGGTAAAACAAGCAATTGACGAACTGAGGAGAGTAATCTGTTGCCCTCTCCAAGTGAAGATACAATACTCTCAAAAGGCTGTAAGGCAGGATGGCGATATGCCTTAATGTGTTTCTGTTGGCTTTAACTAGCGAAGATGCTGTCCTATAGAGCATTCTTGAAAGAACACACCTATATTAGCCCGACTGTCTAACGTCGCAGTCTATGAGACCTGGGTGGTCTCTAGTAAGCTCATGAAGAGACCATGGAGTATGACGCATATGCTCCACCCGCGGAGGGGGCTACTGGCAGCCAGATATCAGTTATGACTTTAAGTGAAACCTGTTCACACAAAACTTGCAATTCAAGGCGTAGTCCATTGTTCAAGTTGTGGATGGATGTAGCTTCGAGCTATATGCAGAAGTTCAACTTAATAGTCTTTGCTGAAACGCTGGTATATCAAACAGCAATGAGTATTGGCAAATCTCTAAATGGGCATTTGAGATCTGGTAGGGGGATTATTGGAATAAAGTGGGCTTGGCCCAGATCAACTAATTCCTAGAAAAAATCTCAAAGGCCCATGTGAGAGCAAGAGGATGATGAAATCCTTTAGTCCCACCTTGCTAGTGAAAGGGGAGGAACACATGTGGCTCTCTATATAAACTACTTATAGGCCGCCACCAGGAGCGCGCTTGAGGCTTGAGAGGGGTTAGAGTTTTGCCACCTCTCTCTGTTGCGCTACCACCGTAGCCTTCTCCATTCCGAGCGCCGGCACTCACTGCTCGAGAGCAGGTCTCCAGAACCCTTCGCCTTCGAGATCCTGCACCGGGAGAGGGTGAATAAGGTTTTTGGGAAGTGCTTCGCACAACTGCTCAAGATCTTCACCACGGGTCGCCTTCCTATTCTTGCTGCTAGGCATCGCAGTGAGCGGCTCCTGTGGCGTGCCGTCAATAACGTTGTCCACGTCAACGCCGCGACTGCACCAGCCGCGGAATCTGCATCTTCTTCTGCTCAGTACGTTCGATCTGTCCTAATCTCATGGTTAATCATGTTTAACAAGATGGTCATATTGTTCGTGCTATCTAGTATGGTAGAGAAATACATGCTAGTTTATATGATGCTGTTCATGATTTATATTCGGAATTTAATCTGGAAATTGTCTAATTGCTCAACAGTATGAAGGCCCAGCAAAAACAAGAGCTCAACAAATCTAACCTATCTGCACCTCCAGATGGATCTCTACTTGCTAGCACTAGTTATGTTTGTGCATGATCAACATTGTTGTTTGATATATATATTCTTACTACTTTGAAAACCAACTTATGAACAATTAACTTTGAGAATGAGCTCTTCCTTATGGTCTTATGATTAGCTTTCGCCGTTTGGCTTGTGTTTGGGCTTTGGGGTTCTTTCACTAAAGCGTGTGTGGTTCATTGCATGGTGTTGAAGCTAAAGAACAAAGATGGGATCATCGTGCTGCTAAAGTGACTTGATTGCTTGAAAGAGAATCCGGAAACAGGGATCCGAATTATTTTCGTCAGTCAAAAATATAAGAGTATTTGCGTCGGCCCCCACCTTGACCGACGAAAATATTATTATTTTCGTCGGCTTTCTCCAAGCCGACGCAAATAATTCGAGCCGACGAAAAAAATACAGATTCCTGTAGTGTCCGTCCAGCACCGACGAACCAGCTTCTCCGTCCTGTCACAAATATCTGTTGTTATCAACGTCGGTATAGTTTTGAAAGCATATTTTTAGCCACTAATTTATAGTATAATATAATTATAAAACTCAATAATATTATAATATTATAAAAATACTTTTAAGATAGATTTACATATATAATTTTCATGTATTTAATTTAAATATTTAAAAAGTTATTAACAATTAAAGTTTTAAAAGTTTAACTATACATATGTCTAAAATGATAGTTATTTACGCTGGAGCGAGTAAAAAAAAGAACATAATTAACCATGCTATGATTACTTTCAAAGTACCTTGATTCCAAAACTACCTCTCTTAACGCTCTCGACGCCTCAGCCTCAGCATTATGTTTCACGCGCGGTATAGGGGTGATGACAATGCGTGTACACTGATTTTTTTTTTTATCAAAGCGTGTACACCTATATCAAGATAGGGTCTCCGCTGCCGTTTGCCTTTTTTTTTTAAAAAAAAAATGAGTATACACTGATGTTGTTTTGTGTGGTACTCGCTCGTTCTAAGTTTAATTGGCATATTTTTTGTACTACAAAAATATTGAGAATTAGTAGATATTAATTCTATTTGTGATTTATTAATGTGTGATGATTAATTTGATAACAATATTATTTATGAGTGATTACTAATTTAATAAAAAAAATTTGATAAATAATATTTTGTGATAGAGTACAATATTTGTTATTAAATAATTTATTTATTTGTAGAAAAACAATGTATTGGGTTTGTTTTTTATTTGTAATAGGAGATGTAACGCAATTGTAGAGACGCAGTGCAGGCATGTGCAATGCACACTACAGGTTTGGGAGAATCCGCATAGGAGACACGTAGTCTGGGAGTAACATACGAGGGTCGTGAGTGCAGCGAGACGGGACACGAAAAGATCTACGCCAACGGACGACGCAGTGTAGCGGCCAGCAGGTCGTGTAGGTGAGTGTCATGCGAGAGCGGCGAGTGCATGTGCGCATTTATGTGCATGTTTGGGCTTTGTGTACACATGTTTTAGAATGAGCCACGTGTTATTAGGTCAGATATGTATGATATATATGTATTTAATTGGAGGTAATAAGTTAGTTTACGAAATTAGACTTATTATGAGTATAAAAGAAATAGTGTTTCAACTTTTTGTCTTGATATTTCAAGCTTACCGTTGGAGTTTCGTAACTGAATCCCTGGTGACGAGTTGGGGATCTACAGTTCCCCTGTTGGAGTTGATCAAAAGGCGAGTTCTGTTAATCGGTGCTGCTGCTGTTTGCCAGATTGCTGCGAAAGTAGCTCTGTGATTTACGGCTGCACGACTATTACAAGCTGAGTAATTGATTCCTGTCCACTGCAACGTATACATCAATTACTTGATATTCTTTGCTACCTGAGGTGGATTGCTACGTACCATTGTTCTAGATACATGCGCATACACCTTACACATTCTGTTATGTGCAATTGTGCGGGAGGGATTAATTGCTTTCTAATTTACCTATTTAATCTATTTTCTTTTATAATTTTAGATTAATTGTTCTAGATTTTTTTTTAAATTTTGATCATTATTTTATTAAATTCCCAAATTAATAAAAACAGGAAAAAAAAATAGCTTTACATGTTAGTTTACACCAATTCATCCTATCTTGGTGTGCCTCGATCCTTCACTAAACTATGTCTAACTATTATCTCTAACTGCAGGCGGTTACCAGTGGTCGCAATGGGGCGTGCGCCCCGGCTCCGGCCCAAACCGAAGTCCATTAACCCCCCCACCCCTCAGCCTGCGTCCATTCCCCCAGCAAAGCAAGGCAGCAATCCTAGCCCCCGAGTCCCCGACGCCAGCCGCCCAGGCCGCCGACGCCGGCCGCCTGACAAGCCGCTTCGAGCCCCCGACGGCCCGACGTCGGCCGCTTAACGCCGGCCGCTTCGACGCTGCCGCTGACGCTACCGCTTCGACGCTGGCGATGTTTGCCGCTCGACGCCAATACGCTCGACGCCCGCCTTCGAGTCCCGACGCCGCTCGACGGCCCGACGCCAAATTACCGACGCCATCACGACACCGCCAGTGGTATCACTTCGCTCTATGCCTCTATGTTTAATTGCTTGTATCTGGTGCTTAAATCAGATCACACTTGGAAACACCTTTCCATGTTAGTCTGTTAAGTTTGTGTAATTATCCAACATTCTTTTGTTGACATGTAATGATGTGCGCTTTGTGTCCTCACCGCCTCCAACCAAGATCGAGAATTCGAGATGGATAAAGGAACATTGCATTCTTATTTTTCAAAAATACAAGTTCAAATAGCCCTCAAGTAATGAGAGCATAACTCAACCAAAGAAACCTCGAATTGAAGATTTTAATCCAAATGATATCATTGCTGATCCAAATGCGGTTTCGAAAACCAATTGAAGATTATCCCATTGAGATTAGAGACCAAGTGCGCGAGAGCATATTTATTGAAAGGTCCAACACGCCCAATCGGATATGCTTTTCCACAAAAATGATGGATTGTCGAAGATCCTTTCAAGAACCATGGTTTAAGAGATATGATTGGCTAGAATATAGTGTATCAAAGGATGCCGCATTTTGTTTCTATTGCTTTCTATTCAAGAGCTCCTCCCATCCTAAATACTTTGGTCAAGATGCCTTCACAAAAGTTGGGTTTGTAAATTGGAAAAAAGCTTTGCACATCATGGATACACATGTTGGTGGACCTAATAGCATCCATAGCCTTTGTAGGCAAGCATGTGAGGATTTCAATAATTAAAGGTCAAGCATAGCACGCAAATTAGAGGCTCGTGGCAAGCAGGATGAAATTGAATATAAAATTCGCTTAACTGCTTCTCTAGATTGTGCAAGATTTCTCCTAATGCAAGGTGAAGCTTTCCGTGGGCATGATGAGTCTTCTACATCCATTAATAAAGGGAATTTTAGAGAGCTAGTGGATTGGTATAAAGATAAGAAGGAGAAAGTAAAGAAAGCATTTGATGTAGCCCCTAGAAATTGTACGATGGTGTCTCCAGATATTCAAAAAGACCTTGCAAAGGCTTGTGCAGAATCGATCACTAAGGTGATTATGGGTGAGCTTGGAGATAGGAATTTTTCCGTGTTAATTGACGAATCTCGAGATGTATCAGTCAAAGAGCAAATGGTTGTTATTGTGAGGTTAGTTCCATAGCTATTCCTATCCATAATCCATGTGGTCAACTAAGTACTAACAACATTGCTTTTTGATCTTATCTAATGCAGATTTGTTAGCGATCAAGGCAAAGTCATGGAAAGGTTTCTAAAACTTGTACATGTTAAAGAGTGTACCTCGGCTGCATTGAAGGGTGCTTTGCTTGATGTCTTGGCATCACATGATTTATCTCTGAGTAGACTTCGAGGACAGGGATATGACGGTGCTTCAAATATGAGAGGGGAGTTCAATGGCTTACAAAGGCAAATTCGAGATGAGAACCCATATGCTTTCTATGTTCATTGCTTTGCTCATCGGGCCATAATTAGTAGTTGTCACTGCTTCAAAGTGGTATCAAATCTATTGCTGATTTTTTCAATTATATTCCACTTATAGTTAACATCGTTAGTTCATCTTGCAAAAGAATGGATACTTTAATTGAAAAACAACGTGAGAATTTGTTGCAAAAGATAGAGAATGGCTTGGTCATAACTGGAACGGGGTTGAATCAACAAACTAGCGTTACTAGACCTGGAGATACTAGATGGGGCTCACACCATAAAACCTTACTTCGTTTATATGAAATGCGGGAGGCAACAGAGGTGGTATTAGAAATTGTAAGTGATGATAGTCGTCAACCTTCAAATTCTGGCAATGCATATGGTTTGTTAAAGAAGATGGAAAGTTTTGAATTTGTGTTCATCTTGCATTTGATGTTAGATTTGTTGGGCATTACTAATGCAATGTCAAATGAATTTCAAAGAAAGGATCTAGATATTGTTCATGCCATGGGCCTAATTATGGATGTGAAAGAGAACTTGCAAAATATGAGGGATAATGGATGGGAGTCATTGTTTGAAAGAACTAAAATCTTTTGTGAAGCATATGGCATTGTGGTTCCAAATTTGAATGAGAGCACATCAATTATGGGTCGAGTTGCACGTCGTGGCAACACAAAGGACTCTTGATCACTTTTATCTGGTAGACATCTTTTATGCGGCTATGGATGCTATTAAATCAGAACTTAATCATCGCTTAATGAAGTTTCTATCGAGCTATTGCTATGCATGTCTTCCCTAGATCCAACAAACTCATTCTCCAAGTTCGATGGGGACAAGCTTATGCGACTTGCAGAGATTTATGCTGATGATTTCTCTTTTGGTGATCGTGATATTATTGAGAACCGAATTGCAAATCTATATTCTCAATGTCCTGAGAAGTGTGGAATTTCATGAATGCAATGATGTTGCCATGCTAGCAGAAAAGATGGTTCAACTTGGAAAGCATAAAACATTTCCATTGGTCTATCGTCTTATTGAACTAACACGGATACTTCCTGTGTCAACTGCTTCTGTTGAAAGGATTTTTTCGGCAATGAAGGTTATCAAGACTGATTTGGCGCAACAAAGTCTCTCGATGATTGGCTCAATGACTTAATGGTGTGCTACACCGAGAAAACAATATTCAAATCTATTGATGATGAAGCAATTATGGATCGCTTTCAAAGGATGAAAACTCGTAGAATGTGCTTGCCTGTTGCCTCCAAATCCAACTCATAGCTAGTGTGCCTAGCAACTTTATTTATGTGAGTATCTTATAAACTTCTACTTTATTTCACTTGTTAAATGGTTATTTATGTATGAATTTGACTTTTACTAGTAGTTGAAATGTTTAGCGTAGCCCCCCTCTAATTTAGTCCAAGCTTCGCTAATTGCCTCTAACCATTATATTCAATGCATGCATGTAGATAGTATCAAGTAAATTTGGATATTTATTAGGATAGAAAGGAAACATCACACTAATTTTGCATTGGAACATGAAATAGCCTTATATTTATGGATAAAATCATTGAAAAAAATACTATCAGGAGCCAATTATACAAATCCGGACCCACTGTGTATAGCACATAGCAACAACATATATGAAATTCCACTCCCATATATAGCTGGATAACTTTCTGTGATGAACTATTATGTCTCCTGCTTACATTTTCAAGGAAATGAGTGGAGCATCCAATAGCTGTAAGAGAAGGCTAAATTAATAGCATGTCATCCTGAAATAAGAAGGAACATATCACCAATATTATTTGGAATTACTAAATCAAGAGAGTAGCATTTTAAGCATTTAGCTGAATTAGTTTGGAAAGACAGGGACTGAAGAGCAGAGAAATAGAACCTGAAGAAAAGCGTTATCAACTCTCTGGCATACATGCATAATTCTTTACTAAAGCAAGAATGGTTCTTTTCTTGGGGTTGGAGCTAAAGAACAATTAAAGGTTGAACTGGCCGTCCTGCTAAAGAGACTTGATGGCTCCAAAGAGAATGCCAGCTAAAAGGAAAGCAGTAGAGCTGCGTTTGTACGCACCAGGGGTTCAACTTTTCAATGAAATTCGCAAAACTTCATGAATTTTGTCCGCACTGCTCAAGCATGCGAAAAAGAAAATTGTTTTGAATTTTGCTCAAATTCAAAATTTGAAATTTAAAAATTTGAAAAATTTGAAAAAATTTATCCATAATTAGTATTAATAGCCTTATGACCTTTCATGTGAATATTGTTTTAAAAAATAAAGTTTAAAGACATTTTTGAGCCATTCAATTTATTTAGTAGCAATATTTGTTGAACTATATTTAGTATAAATATTTGTTAAAGTATATTTAGTTGTCATATTTATTGAAGTATATTTAGTATTAATATTTTCGTGTAAAAACCAGCAACATGAGGCAAGAAGGGCACTATCCATAAAATTATAACCTGTATTCAGAAAGTACATCTGAGTTTTTCTTAAAATCACATGTAAACTGCTAAGATATCATTAGACTAAATCAAAATCCCTCGTTTAACTTGTCAACAATCAATATATAATTATATGAGATCTCTAGTGATAAACCGCTCATCATTTTTTTCTATTAATTTGAGAGAGAGCTATATCATAACTAAATATTCAACACGAATACAAGTATTAAACAATCAATCAGAGTGCATAAAAATAAATAAAAATACATTGTTAAAGGATCAGCTATAGCCTACAAAAATAATAGTTGATCAAATAAATGCAACATTTGAATCATAAATTTAGACTACACATCCACAACACATTGCATGTTTCAATATTTATTCAATTATATTTAGTAGCAATATTTGTTGAAGTAATTCTTCAAATATTATTTTTGGTCTTTAATGGTTTTTTCCAAATTTTACAACAATTTCTTTTTACAAATTTTCCCTAATTTTTCTACATTTCCTCTATTTTTTCAACTACCATCGGTTTTTCGAGCTTTTCGAGTTTAATTTCGAGCCTTCGTTTAATTTCGTCAAGGTTTTAGACTTTTCGACTAGATTTCAAATTCATTCGACTTTCGAACCGAGCGGTTTTGAGCGAATTTCGAGCGAAATTTCATGAATTTCGATACCATCGGGATGTCGAAATTGAGTTCGAAACGAAAAGTGAAACCCGCGTACGCACTATATATATTTGAATCCTTGAGGCTCCTAATATGTGCCTGGATTCATTCGTGGAGATAGTAGAAAAGTGCATTACAAGTATCCCGCAGATCTTTCTTGATAATCTTTCTTCATAATCTTTCTTGATAGGACGCGTGTCAGAAGGCGATTGGTGGAGCGGAGGTGTGTAGATGATGAACGGATCCACCGAAGCTGTGATTGTTGGAAACTGCTCTGAACCTCGTGAGGTGCTTGGATCACGTCAACACTACTCTATACGTATTTGAAGGATTCATATGGCATCCGGAGGCAAGTAGAGTTACTGACCTTCCATATCTAAACATATATTTAAACCTAAAATTGGCATTTAAGCCTACAACCTAACCAGAATTGAACCTATAGGACCAATGGAACAAAATCGAATGAAGCTAATGACGTATGGAGGGCTGCTCCAACTCGTCGCCTGATGAGTTGTATGAATTATTATATCCAGCAGTTCAGTTGGTACCAAGAATAAAAAAAACGGCGGTAAATGGCCGATAGTCGTACCGGTCCGGGACGGTAAAAATATATCTGTTTCAAAAGTTTTCAGTTTACAATTTGAATTTCAATTTTGAAATGCTAGCAAAAAAAATGTTACTATGCTTGTCTGGAAACTGATGAAAGTATTAGAGATAAAGTAATTAATGAAATTAAATTGCATTAAATGAAAAAAAACACTAAAGCTTTCTTATTAATCAACTTCCTATCAACACGAAAAATCGTGCCAAACTTGTTTCCCAACCCCGGGTCGGTAATCAAATATCCAAATTTCCTTATAACATTTCAATTTTTGTTTGATGAAATTTGACCACTTCAAAACTGGTAACCGACACCAGGAGGGTTTGATATTTTTCCATATCCGTTTCTTGAATCCTTGGTTGACATACGTGGCCCCTTGAAAATTATTAAACTTTGTACGAAAAATACATGTGATAAAGTGCACCAAATTTTAAGTTGCAAATACCATAATTTGCACAAAATAAGTAGTGCAATTCGAATTCACCCGAAATACCACCAATTGGTTGGAACCAAAGGAAAATCCTAAATCGGACTAGTATCTCTACTATTCTAAAAGCAAAGACTTTGGCTAAGTGGTCCGTTTCTTCCCACGCCATTAATTGCCGCTAATTGCCTCTACTTAATCGCCTCTACGCAGTTAAGAAACGGCGCTGCTTTAATTAGCCAAATTTTCGCAAGAAACGAAATGTTAAAGATAGATGTTTGATCTTGTGAAATAATTTTTTTATTTTTTAATCTTTATTTTTCGTTATCAATTTTGTTTTTTGTAGCAACGCACGGGCATGTAACTAGTAAATTGCTAATGATACAGTGCAAAGCCCAGTCAAACTCTCCATATACTGCATGGGGCTGGTTTGACTGGAACAGGCCCATTCCGGCCGGGTATGAGATTATTCTCTCTTATCAGTCGATCAGTGGGAAAGAACTAAAAAATTTAGTCAACAATATGTGACTTTTACAACTGACAAGAAGAGAATGGGCATAGCCAAATCAATGAGTGGAAGAATTTATCAATTCAGTCCCCCAGCAAGGAGAAAAGTGAATTACCAAACTTCAATCAGCATCTTAAAATCTGATCAGCGACTACAGTTAAGCACAGGATTTGCCGCAAGAAACCTAGCTTGGACGAGTCGTGTTATATTTATACAACATATACATGTACAAGAAGAATCACACAACGAGTGGATCGTGGGGCGAGTTTATGTGGAGTAGTGGCATATATAGATTGGGAAAACAAAGAGAACCGAAAATACGAAGATGGTCATAGGTCGGATGAACACCTTGTAACATGAAATAAGGAGTATTGGAATGGATGGAATGAGATGGGCACCGGTTCATAAGGTGAGTTGCGGTATGAAGAGCTTCAACCCAAAAGGTTGGAGGAAGGTGAGCCTGGTACAATAGGAGTGCGGAGAATATCGTTGGTAGTCGGGATGAGGTCACTATAGGAACTGATATTTACATCGCCGAAGCCGACGTAAATAGGGCAAAAGCCAACGTAAATAGCTATTTACGTCAGCATGCCGACGTAAATAACCCGACGTAAACTGAGCGATGTAAATAGCACTTATTTACGTCGGTACCGACGTAAATAGGAATAGTAGTTCTCATCCGGCTGGAGTGGAGGCTGACCTGGCACTTATTTACGTCGGCCAGGCCCAGGCCGACGTAAATACACGGGTTATTTACGTTAGCCACGCGTCAGGCTGACATAAATACACGGGTTATTTACGTCGGCCACGCCCAGGCCGACATAAATACACGGGTTATTTACGTCGACCACGCCCAGGCCGACGTAAATACACGGGTTATTTACGTCGACCACGCCCTGGCCGACGTAAATACTGGAGGCAGCCTACTACCAATTCTGGCCGGCTAGATTTGGTCAGCAAAAATATCAATTCAGATGACATACAATATAAATTCAAGCCATTCAATCATGCATTCATATAAACCAATATCAATCCATCCATTCAGATGACACAATTCAATTTGCAAACATGACATATGATATATAGAAACTTCAATTTGCATACATGACATACAACAAATAGAAACTTCAAATTGCATACATGCCATATGACACAGTTGAACCATACTACTCATTGTTCATACAAACATTAATTTGACGGAGTATCTTCAAAGCGATGCCCACTACCGGCGTCACCTCCTGAGTTTAAGAAGCCACCAACCGACGGCGGAGTCCTCGAAGAAGAAGCGCTGCCTCCAACATGATCTGGTGTGTGGTCCTCTCAACCCTATATCAACGAACATATGTTAGTATCTCGCTTGATCGGATGTCTAGACCAGCCGCAGCCTTCTTTGAATAGTACATATCTTTTGGCAACTTATGGTTTTCTCGGGAGGACATCACTAATCAAGTTGACCAACTCATTGTAACAACCTTGGGAGAATCCGCATTTTGCTTTTATAGCCATAAGTCTTGTCACAAAGGCAAGAAGTGAAACAAGAGTGTAGTCATGCAAAGGCTTATCCAAGCATCTAGGAGCCTATAGAATTCCTCAATCGCCGGGTTGGTCGGTCCTCTTGAACCGCAATCGATCCTCCAAGCATTCTCAAATTGTCGCACTAAGTCCTCAACCATCTCATCCATCCTATCCTCCACTATATCGATAGTATCTCGCTTGATCTGGATGTCTCTCTCCTCCGTGGCTCACCATGTTCGCACCATGTATGGTAATTCGGCATAAAGCCAAATTTGCACAGTGGCCAGCCATCACTGCCTTGGTCTCTCGAGAGAAAAGACGACACTTAGAACAAGGGCACTTTGCTAACTCCACCAGAGGAGTTGGGGAGAACACCAGATCTAGAAAAGCCTGTGGTGTTTACTTTCCAATCTTGTGTGTGATTCATAGATCTATCCCAAATTATCATACATCCACCCACGATCCTCCGCCATCTTTCGACTATTGAATGCAAAAACAATATGTGAGAATGGGTTAAACTACCTAATTTTAAATTGGGCAATAAACTACCTTAATTTAAATTAGTATAGAATCATGTCTAAACATTGCGCATAATCATTTCTAAAAACATAAAAGTGGAAGTGGGTTAATGGTACTAGCAAGAGTTCTAGGCAAAAGATAGGTCCTAAACCCACCCAAGAATGGATGGCTTAGCTCGATTTTTCACAAGATGTTGTAGGATTCAAACGAAATTTCGGCAGCATAACCCCGCTGTTCTCGAAATGCACGCCTGATACTTGTGCATCCGAGAACAACTAGGTTATGTAGCCGAAATTTCATTCGGATCCTACACCACGCCACAACAAATCGTGCTAAGCGGTCCATCCTCAGGCTGTCCAAAAGCGTGGACAATTCGGGAGCGACACAGTTCACAATTCAATGTGAGTTGTGTCGTTCCCAAATGGGTGACGTATAGGTTGGGTTGACTGTTGTTTTCAAAAGTTCATCATTTTCCAATAGGAGTCTTATCAATTTTATTGCATAATTGCATCCAAAATTGCCATAAATCAAAGCATACAAAGCATACTTCGAATCAACCTTTCCTTAATTCGCCACAAAGCATACAAAAAAATCTTCTTTTCCTAGATTACATATCAAATGTTTCAAAGAAGTATCAATCGAGTTGGTACCTGAAAAGCGACGATCGATGTGCTCCTGGATACCGAAGCCGAAGCGACGTCCGGCGGAGGGCGAGCGGGAGGCGGCTACCTGTGAATGACCCAAGAGAAATAAAAAAACAAGCTCATGCTTTACTAATATAGATTGAAAACTTAACAAGTTTGGCGTTTGCCGAATTCACTAAATATTTCAGCAGCACCTCCCCTAAAACATGGACATCCACTCAGCAGACAAAAGACAATAATCAATATAATAGCAACAACATTAAAAGGTCATGGTATACATTAACCATCATGACCCACTCAAAGCTTTAAAGAGCGTAATAGTTTGTATCTTGGGATGGAAACTAACTACTACAAAAAGGCAACAGACAAATAGATTCGGCGCTTCTTACTTCCTTTTGCAGCACTATATATCGATGCGCTTGTGATCAGGTAGACAAACACACCAACGAAGGAAGCAACAGAGAAAAGTGACCCGTATTTCCCAACAAGTCTCTGCAGATGAATGGTTTGTTAGTTCATGAGTACTTTTTTTGGAAGACTAACTTGATAGTATCATAGTACTTTTTTTCCCCAACAACATATGTCGGTCTTGCATGGTTTGTGAATGCACAACTAGCTAGATACGAACAGGTTCAAAATTCAGATAAACCTTCTAGTATTACTACCATGCACATGCGCAACTTGCTATTTTAGTATCACATGCCAATGCCGATCAACTATCTGTTGAAGCAGGTGAAGACAATGGCAATTGGCTAGCTAAGGCCGACAGTTAACAACTACGGCTACAACTGCGAACCATACAGAAAGCTAATAGCTACTAGTGGGATACCTCTAGCTACTTAGAAAGATTTCTACGGCCAAGTTGTTTAATCCAATATACAAATTATGAAACATCATTTGCCGACATGATAAGAATGATTTATAGTTACCTGTACATAGAGCAGTGGGTAGAAGAAGACCTTCTGGGCCGAAAGCGGCGGCGCAGAGGTAGCCGCCGGACGCTGGGCGGGCGGGCACCGCGCAGCGTGTGGCGGGGCAGGGCGGCGCGTGGGCGCGGGCGGCAGGCTCAGGGGCGGCGGTGGGGCGGGCGGCGCTGGCGGGACGGCGTACTGGCGGGCGCGCGGTCGGGCGCAGGGGCGGCGCTGGACCGGGCGCGCGGGCAGCGGGCGCTGGAGCGGGCGCTGTGGGCCGGGCGCGCTGGCGGGCGCTGGGGCGGCGCGCGAGGCGGCGGGCGCTGGGCGGGCTCGATCTGACGTGGTGAGAAGGGCTGGTTATATTAGGAAAATGGTTCGCACTATTTACGCCGGTCAATGGTCGACGGAAATGTGCCACGAGGCCCTATATTGTTTACGCCGGCTTGGCCGACGGAAATATCCTGGTCGCTGTCAGATTTGCGCCGGCTTGGCCGACGGAAATGTCCTCTCAAATTTTAAATTTTGTGGGCGCTGAACAAGCCCTATTTACGCCACCAGCCGACGTAAATAGTACATATAGCCGACGTAAATAAGAGATCCAAGATTTATGTCGGTTTAGCCGACGTAAATATACATTTTTACGTCGGTTTGATGTGGCCGACGTAAATACTGCCATGTTTACGTCGGCTTTTTTTATGCCGACGTAGATATAATTGGCCGACGTAAATATATCTGTTTCCTGTAGTGGGCGTTTGGCTTTGCCATTTTGGGGAGAGGTATGAGAATAGGAAAGGCGAAGGGAGACGCCATTGGCGGAGAAGAAAGAATGGAGCGTGAAATTCAGAAATTGTCCGCCATTGTCGCTTTGCATACACTGAATGGTGGTCCGAAATTGGTTATGAACATAGCGAACGAAATGGAGGAGAATGTCGGAGGTATCAGATTTATGGCGCAGGGGAAAGTCCAGGAATAATGGGAATAATCATCAAGGACAACCAAATAATACTTATAGCCCGAAAAACTGCATACAGGTGAAGTCCACAAATCACAGTGAATAAGTTGGAAGGGGTGGGTAGTAAAGGTGGATGATTGGGAAAAGGAAAGCCTAGGCTAGCGGCCCAGTTGACACGCTGCACATGCCTTAAACTGGTTTATTACATGCATCAGGAAAAAACGAAGAAAATTGGGAAATAGTTGCAGTGCTCGGATGGCCGAGACGCTGGTGCCAAAGGTCGCCAATGGTGGAGATGTTGAGAGCAGCAGGTAGGCTCGAGCAGGTGCCAAAGAATGGATAGAGGTCTCCTGAGCTACTGGAGCGCACGAGGGTTGTCTTGGTGGCTAGTTCCTTCACAGAGAAACCAGAGGGATATCACGAGTAAAGCGACGAACAGAAATGAGGTTCTTAACAATACCGGGCGTAACAAGGGTATCATGAAGATATATAGAAAGGTCAGTTAGTGAGAGTAGTGGAGCCCGTGGCAGTAATAGGTAGAGTGGAGCCATTTCCAACAACAATGCGATGAGTAGAATGCTTTGGAACGGAATAAGACAAGGAGAGGTTACCTGAAGTGCCGGTGACATGAGTTGAGGCGCCGGTATCCATGAACCAATTGGTGTGCGGTGCGAGTGGCTATTGGACGTCGCAGTTGCTGGCAGCAATGGTCATCATGGAGTGTTGGTCCCAGGAAGTAGTCGGTGCAGGAACCATAGAGTATGCCGGAGCTATCGGAGAAGGAGCCAGTGCCAGCGGGCCGGAGTACATGATGGGGTAGGCGTGTCCGGCAGGCAGAGGTCGAGGTCCAAGGACACCGACAGCGTTGGCAGGAACCAACGCACGGTAGGCCACCTGTGGAGGGATGGGCGCAAAGTAGCCGAATTTTTTTTTTAAATAATACTTTTTTAAAATCAAATTGCGTTTTTAATATACGGAATAAAAAATTTGCAAAAATAATATGCCGTCGCCAAACGGTATGGCGAACACCCTATTTTCGCCACACGGTTCGGCGAAAATAGGCTAATTGCGCTATTAATTGTTCAGAACCATGGGTTAGGGTATTTTCGCCGTACTTTGTGGCGAAAATAGAGTATTCGCCACACCGTTCGGCGAAAATAGGTAGTCGCCATGCTACACGGCGAAAATATATATTTCGCCAAGCCGTATGGCGAAAATAGATAGTCGCCAAGCCGTATGGCGAAAATATACAAAATATGGAATAAAATAATTATACCACATGCATATAGTGTTGGATGTTCCATTTATGCAAAAATATGTAGGTATCGTACCATATTATGGAAAAATATTTCATCTACGCCTTTGTTCATCGCAAAATATATCGCACTGTGTAAAATGTCACGCTCGAATGTATTTTTGGCACGAATACCGCAGATTTGTTCTTTGATATATGGAGTACCATATTATGGGAAAATATTTCATCTACGCCTTGTTCACTACAAAATATACCGCCACAATAACTCCTAAGTACTATTGTAAACAATAACTTTTAGGCCTTTTTGGCACTCGTGAAATGTCCCGCTCGAATGTATTTTTCTACATTTAATACCGCAGATTTGCTCTTTGATATATGGAGTACCATATTATGGGAAAATATTTCATCTACGCCTTTGTCCACTACAAAAATATACCGCCACAATAACCCTAAGTACTATTGTAAACAATAACTTTTAGGCCTTTTCTACTGTAGAAATGTCTCGCTCGAATGTATTTTTCAAGACTAATATCGCAGATTTGCTCTTTGATATATGGACTACCATATTATGGAAAAATATTTCATCTACGCCTTTGTCCACTACAAAAATATACCGCCACAATAACCCTAAGTACTATTGTAAACAATAACTTTTAGGCCTTTTCGCACTGTAGAAATGTCCCGCTCGAATGTATTTTTCTAAGCACGAATACCGCAGATTTGCTCTTTGATATATGGACTACCATATTATGGAAAAATATTTCATCTACGCCTTTGTCCACTACAAAAATATACCGCCACAATAACCCTAAGTACTATTGTAAACAATAACTTTTAGGCCTTTTCAAGCACTGTAAAAATGTCCTGCTCGAATGTATTTTTCAAGATTTAATACCGCAGATTTGCTCTTTGATATATGGACTACCATATTATGGGAAAATATTTCATCTACGCCTTTGTCCACTACAAAAATATAAAGCCACAATAACCCTAAGTACTATTGTAAACAATAACTTTTAGGCCTTTTCTACACTCAGAAATGTCCTGCTCGAATGTATTTTTCGGCACTAATACCTAAGATTTGCTCTTTGATATATGGACTACCATATTATGGGAAAATATTTCATCTACGCCTTTGTCCACTACAAAAATATACTGCCACAATAACCCTAAGTACTATTGTCAACAATAACTTTAGGCCTTTTCGGCACTCAGAAATGTCTCGCTCGAATGTATTTTTCGGCACGAATACCGCAGATTTGCTCTTTGATATATGGACTACCATATTATGGGAAAATATTTCATCTACGCCTTTGTCCACTACAAAAATATACCGCCACAATAACCCTAAGTACTATTGTAAACAATAACTTTTAGGCCTTTTCGGCAAATTGAAATGTCTCGCTCAATGTATTTTTCGGCACGAATACCGCAGATTTGCTCTTTGATATATGGAGTACCATATTATGGGAAAATTTTTCATCTACGCCTTTGTTCACTACAAAAATATACCGCCACAATAACCCTAAGTACTATTGTCAACAATAACTTTTAAGCCTTTTTTCACTGTAAAATGTCTCTGCTCGAATGTATTTTCCCGCACTAATACCGTAGATTTGTTTTTGATATATGGAGTACCATATTATGGGAAAATTTTTCATCTACGCCATTGTTTACGCTGATAGAATTAAATGGTAAGACATAATATGAGAAAGGACAATAACAAAAGCATGTAGATGCAGCCAGCAATCTTAGTACGCAAACTCAACCTTAGTACGGCAGATACAACGGATATTAAACAAAGGACGGCATTGCTAGGAGAAGTGCCAATAACATCGATTGTAATGGTGGAACAAGTGATCGCTCCGCCTATGTTCAGAGAGTGGGAATGATGCCATACATTTTCTACATATTACATCACCGTCAATCTTGTGCGATTTGTTCTCTGGACACCGCTTCAATCTCTCTTATGAAAGAGCTCCATGGCCGTGGCGCAGTTGCTCCCAAATTGCCGAATGGGTAGCCTATGCCATACGCCTCCGGGTGTAAGAAGTAACTTGTTTGTGTGCATTCTGTGGAGTCCTGCCCTCCCATATGGGCACGCCTTCCCGATTTCCGGCGCCTATGTTAATACCACCGGGTTGCCGGATGGCCTTTGTAATGCGTCAAGGATTTGTTATGCATCGCGGACCTCGGCCGGTCGCTTCCTTATCCAAAGTACCATTCGAGAGGACGAACCCTCTTGCCCTTCCGGAGACTTGCCGAGACGCCTCTGCTTTTGGCTCGCACTCCACGATATGGTCCAGAGGTGTGTGTTGGGCTTCTTGTTGTACAAATCGAAAAACGTGCCCTCGCAGCTCAATGCAAGATGCCCGCTGTGGTGGTTGGAGAATACCGCTTATGCACTGGGTCCGGCTCGGGAGGTAGTAGCACCACGGCGAGGGTTGCTCTCCCGCTTATCAAATACGGAAGTTTGAGATGTGGGTGGTACGCCTCCGGTCCACCCAGCTTGAAGTACCAAAGACCATGCATCCTCGGACAAAGGGCACCGGTAGAATCTTCTATCCGCTAGATCCTCGTCGCCAGTATCAACCATCGCCTCGAGGCCGTGGTCGCACGCCTCGGCTTTGGCGCTGGCCCTCGAGGAGGATTTTCTTGCCTTGACTTGAGCCATTTGGCAAACTTATTTTTGAAGTCCTCAGATGCGATGAATTGATTTAGAATGGGTACATTGTAGCTGAAACATGAGGCACGTGAAATCGACCGATTGGTTCGTCCCTTGCCCACCGCCCTTAACTCCTGGCCGATCTAGGTAGGGGACATATCCCGCGGCCTCTCCCACCGTGTGAAGTTCTTCCGCGAAGTGGGGTAGGCGCCGTGGGCGCTTGTAGAGAAATTCGTAATCACGCTGCTCGGCCCGTCGATCCATTGGAAAAAGCAACAACGGTCCTCGCCCTAAAAACAAATAACGATGCATGAAATGGTATCATACCGTAATTAGTGTATGGACAACATTTGGTTTACTCGGCCGCGCACAACAAAGAGTGAGCGCTGGAGGCCAGATCTCCGCGCGTGGATCGGCAGAACCTTCGCCACTAGGTTGCGCCACATTTCGGGCGTGGCAACTCCGGCAGAATCAAGCGCCAACGCTTACTCTCATCCGGTATTGGGGTTAGCCTTCGCTTGGTCAAGAGGCGACTGAGAACGACATCGTGGGCTTCATCGTGGTGTGGGGAAAAACAAACTAAAGTTTATGGAAGTTCGGGTGTGTGATGCACATATCCCTCCCTGGTGGGTTTATAAAGAGTCAAGGGCTGGGCAACCAAAGGAGAGTCTCATGACTTCAGAGTATTTAAAATCCGCGAGCATCGGATGCTTCTCGCAGCTCATGATGACATGAGCGTGGCTATGCCCACGCCTTTAAACAGGGAATCTCTACCATAGCCGGCTTTTGGCAGCATTATGCAAATTGAAATGACAAAGGCCGGAAAAGTTGATATGGCAAAAAGCTGAAAAAGCAATAATGACACGCGGTTGATATGACTAAAGATGACAGTAAATATATAATAGACCACGATATGAGGAAGTACACAAAATAGATAGTAAAGCATAATAGGACAAAGTACCCAAAAATAACGCGACATCCTAAGCTGATCACCCCTGGTGGACTTCGACTCGGCCCTGACTCGCCCCGACTCTAGCTCTCCTTCGCGGACGCTACCAAGGGGGTGCATCGCCGAGAGGTCATGGGCGGCACCGATGGTCCCGCCTGGCCGTAGTCCGAAGGGTCAGACCGAACCGGCGACACGCAGCGGGAGGCAACGGTCTGGCAGGAGGCCGCGTGATCTCGCGTGGGTCGAGGAGGCGGCGTGGTGCCGCGCGTGGTCGAGGTCGCGTGGAACGGCCCTCGCGAAGAATCGATCGCCGCAGTCGTGACGCCGTTCTCGACCGGGTGTCCGGTAGAAGCATGTCCTACGCAGGCCTACAAAGCATTTACATTAACATTTAATTATAGTGAGAAGATTAGATTCAAACGGGATCAATCAATGTTTATCGGCTTACGGGTGTGGGGACCATGGTAGGCCCGCGTGGTGGCGTCTCGCTAACTGGATCCTCCAAATGCGCCTGAGCCGGAGGCACTGGGTGTGGAAGCCGACTCCTGGTCGTAGCGGTGGTCGAGAAGGTGGTGTCTGTGAGCCGAGACCGTGGCGGCCTAGACGAGGTGCCACCAAATAATGGGCTGGGGCCTGCCAAACAGCACCAAGATCCACGATCCGTCGGGAGTGCAGCTCGACATGCCCCGTGGCCTCTGATAGCTGCTGCGCTGTGAATGTGGTTCCTCGCCGCAGCCTTATACAGAAGTCACGCATGCCGCCGCAAGCCCTCGCCTCGCCCACCTATCACGCATAAAACAAACATTAAACATAACGACATAGCATTGAAATTACAATTGCATTAATGAGTAAAAATACAACGAGACTTACCATCCGTGCAGTGCTACCCCGCGTGGCTCGAGTACAAGTCTGCGATGCCAAAGAAGAAACACTGGGCCGGCCGCTCCTCAGAGGGAGACGAGCACGGGTCCGGGGCACGCATCAGACAAGTACTCTGGTAGGAGGAGGGGTCGAGGGCGCGACCTCCTCGACAACGCCCCGCAGCGCCCCTCCCACAGCGCAAGCCACTGGCGCCATCCTCTGCAGCAAGGTCACCATGGCCTTCTTGGGTCCCCTCGGGTGGAGTACTCGCACAAAAACCTCATTACTACAAATATGTCGTAAGCACTTAGCATTCCTGTAGTGGCGAGTAACTCACGAGTGCACTTTCGCCGCACGCGTTCCCCAAAGGAACAGTGGACCACCTGGGCGTAGTCCAAACCGCTCGAGGACTCGGTGCGGCGCTGTAGTCCTCATTTAAGACGCCGAAGACGAAGCCTCTCCTCGCCTTCCAAAGAAGGCCGGTCCCTCGCCGCAGAGCATGGACAGGCCCCCGCAGCTCTCTCTCCTACACGCTGCCAGTAGGGGTCCTGCATTTACATTCCCGCCCCTCGTGGTCAAAGGCCTCCGTGAAGGCGAGGTACGCCGCACGCACCGACACCGCCCACCGTGGGCTGCAATAGAGTAGAAATAATCAGTAGCGTATGGCATTGAAATTACAATTCCATTAATGAGTAAGAACATGTACCCGCCGCCTGGTCCGTAGCGAGCCCATCGTTTGGCCGGTTCAAATAAGATCACCGCTGCAGACATGTCGGCGGTAGGCCGAGGGTCGACCAGGGTCGACCCACGGAGAAGCGCCGAATGACCAAAGTCGAAGAAGAAGCGGCATCCCTGGCCGATTGGAGTTCCTCGCTTTTCTTCACGCACGCTGTCGCAAAGGGCGCCAGATGCGTGCAAGCAAGCACCGCCAACCCCAGGATACCGCCAAGACATCGCCAGGCTCGAGTCCGCAATAGCCCGCGGCGTAGGCTATCCAACGCTGGCCCACGGTGTCGCCAGTGACTCGACGTGGAACATCACCACCGAACAACCAAAGCAGATAGGCCCCGAGGTGCCTAGCAACCTGGTAGTCCGTGGGCTCGCCGCCATCCGCCGCACCGCAACAATTGAAATAGTGTGATATCAAAGCAATGCTATGCAAAGCTGGAGTAACATAGTAATATGTACAATCACTAACCTCGAATCGTGCTAACCACCTCTTCGATGGCCCGTGCTTCACGCCACGCAGATCTGTGGGTCGACTCCGCGACCCTGGCTAAGCGCAGAAGAAGTCCGCGTCCCCACCCAAAGCAGAGCCAGCCGAGGGGCCGATCGCTGCCCCGGCGATCGGCAATCCAGTTGAGCATGGCGACGCCCCGCAGCGCCACCGCTATCTCCTCGACAGCAGGTGAAAAGTGTGCGCTCTCCGGCCTCCATGTCGACCAAACACGCTAACAAATGAGTGGTCAGACGGAAACGCCGCGATCGGGCGGGCCGTCACCACTGCGGCCTGGGTCGCCACCCCAGGCCATGGTCGTCACCACCTGCGCCTGGTCGGCAGCTGAACCCTCCACCATGCGACTAGCGGAAGCAGCCCAAGACGCAAGCCTAACGAGGAACCAGAGAGTTGAATGAATTGAATGTGATGAACACTAATTGTACGAACAATGGACCATGTACATGGACTGCAACTAACCTGGTGTGGAAGCAAGCGGCAACGCACCAGGCCTTGTTAGGCACACGAATCCGCAGCAGAAGGGCAACTTGTCATTCCTCTCTCGTGTGGACGCGCGCACGGTGTCGCTGCAGATCCAAGACAGTGGTCCAGGAGTGAGTCGACCGCTCCATCCCTCGCACATAGAAATGTTTCAACATAAATCATACTACACAACTTACGGCAAGCACGGTATATGTGAATAAAAGTACACAACGATAATAATAAAAGACATCGTGGTTGAACATAAATAAAGGTACACAACATGTGACAAACACAACATATCTGAATAAAAGACACAACATATATGAATAAAAGACAACCAATCACGCTAATATTACAATACATATATGTATAAAAGACATAAGGGGTGAACATAAATAAAAGTACACAACATGTGAGAGACACAACATATATCAATCAAAGACACCCAATCGCGCCAATATTACAATAAAAGACATCCAACGTGCATATAATAACATATTTCGATACATAGCTACCACCACTTTCGTAACCTACACCCTACGCGGCAATCGGTTTGCCTTGTGGCCATACTCGCCGCACTCGTAACACCTCCTAAGAGGGCCACCCACTTCAGATTCATCCATGTCGCTGCGAATGCGCCTAGTCTGTGGATCGACTCAGATCGCTTGCGCACACCTCCGCAAGGTTGATCCGGCAAACAGATGCCCTCATCTCTCGTTAATCGCAGTGAAATCACCGTGGTGCACGAAAACCACGAAACTCACCCGACCAGATATGGACAACATGATCCTTCAAGTAGAAAGGGGACATGTATCGCGACGTGTTCATCCCAATTTGCCCACAAGCACCATCACGTGTGAGCAAGGAATATGGAGAAGTCTTGGCTTATTGCAGCTGCATTCACACCATCCAGATGCCCCTTGGCCTAGATTAACCTCGTATGTAATAACCGCTGTGTCCGCTCCCAATCCCCTTTGCACCGAAGAGTCACCTCGGCGGTATTCAAGTGACCCGCAGAGCTACGCACCATATGTCGCTGAAGCTTTCATGGTTCGCTCCTCCATGTAGGTCATCATCCGCGAACAATACGACGCTTGCAATGTGGAGGCATGAAGTACCGCCTCGCATGCCTTTTGGTAGTAGCTAACGATGCCGCAACATGCCTTCAAGGATGGCCACAAGCGGAAGCGGACGGAGGCCTCGGATGACCCAATTGTAAACCTCGGCTATGTTCGTTGTCATCACGCCAAACTCGCTCAACGCAAAACAGCTTTAGAACAACATGTACATGCCAAATTGTTTAGCTGCTTTTGATATTTTAATGTACCATACTAACCTGGCGCCCGGTGTCATGGAGCAATGCCCACTTCTCTAGAGGCTCAGCCTCTATCCAAAGGCAAGAAACACTTAATGTTCCTTGACGTCAGCCTTCTCATATTAGGAGGATCGAGCTCCCAAGGGGTGTTAGCCTTTTGGGTGACATTCGCTCGGCTGTAGGTGGTTGCTTCTTCATCTCTTCGATATGCGACCGGTGTGCTTATCCAACTCGGCAAATAGTGCTGAACTTACGTGCCTGATTCTCGCTTGCATAACCTCTTAAACAGATTCATCGCTTCTTGCTTTTGAACTCGCTCAAGAAATTGGCACCCAAATATCTCATGCACCACCTGCTCGCAGTGTCGTGCCACTTAAAATGGTTCATCTCGGTCCTCCTCAGAGTCTTGATTGCCGAGAGGATACCTTTGTGACGATCATGAATGATGCACATGTCGGGCCGATCACCAACTACCCACACCTTCAGATGTCCTAAAACCACAACCACTATCCCGATTCTCACCCTCAACAAAAGCAAAGGCCAATGGAAGTATGTGGTTGTTCAGCATCAATTGCAATGGCTGTTAGAATCTGCCCCTTGTATTTTCCAAATAAAAATGTGCCATCAACACAAAGCAATGGACGACAATACCGAATGACGCAATGCAAGGCCCCAATGAAAAGAAAGCACGATTTAAATGTACAGATCCCATTTGCATCCGCTTCGCTTTCTTGAAAGCGTGTATGTGCCAGATTGGTTTGTTTCAAGATTTCAAGCACACGAGGTAGGTTGCAATACGATGCCTCGTATGTGCCAAACCTCTTCTCTAATGCTTTCGCTTCAGACGCTGTGCCATGGAGTAGCTTATCTCGATACTTAAATGTTCGTGAACATTGCTTTCTGAATATACGAACACTCGATATCCCGCTTCTCAATGATTTCATTAAACATCACGCTAGCTATTACAGCCGCATTCAAGTTACGGTGTTTGACAAGAACATTTTTTAGTCTGCATGTGTGCTCGTCCACTCTTGATGCAATTCAATATGTCTCACACTTCGGCTTGTATGCATGTACTTTAAATTCACAACCATCGACACGCACTTCATCGTGGTACTTATCTGGGCTAGACAGACAACCCGAAACTCTCTTTGCAGCGATAGTGCCCACAAGCTCACTGCCAACTTCAATTCAGAATTGTTCGGGAACATTTGATTCAACCGAATGGCACCAGTACCATACTCACAATGCAAGTCATGGCCCCACAAAGCTTCCATACCCGCTTTGTTCTACCTGTTCCATTCATCGGGGATGGGTACCTCCGCTGAGCGAAGTCCTACCATGCATTTCATCATTTTCCTCCCTGGTCATCATCTTCGCCGATGGTATCGATCGGGTCCAACATTTCGGCTTCCTCTTCGCCGCTTACACGGTCCACCCAATCCAAATGATCCACAAGTTGATCGATCTCCTCCTTCATCAGCCCGACCTTCGCGCTTTGTCGCATCCATGTGATCATCCTCACGCCGCCGCTGCCTCAACCGACACCGGGCCGAACTTGTTCACCAGAGCCGATGTGCCGCTTCTCGCCACACCAAGAGTACTCACCTCTTCCCTAGGGCAAGCTTGCACCAAAGATCACACAATCGAGGCTAGATCCCTTGCACCATCTTAACCATTTCTGCCACAACTGTGTTCGATCCATCGCCTTCAACTCCCACACACCGGTCACCCTTGCTACGCTGCGGTATACGATTTGGATGCTAACAGTAATAAACACTTGGATCCAGGGAAAAAAATTGGGTCAACCAAAGTTTTATATCACGAATGCTAACAAAGATCGGGACAAGTGCTCGCCATGGTGACCGCATAAGCAAAGATAAATCCACTCCATTCTCGCCCATTTTTTACTTCACCATCGCCATAATATACCCTGAATTTCATCGTTCCGACATCACCGCGATTTACATAGACATAGACATAATTAATTTTTCCTTCCCTACTTAAAATGGAATATCAGAACCGTAATTTCAACCACGCTTAATTAACTACCCCGCTATCGATACTATATTCTTATAATATTATAGCGCATGTGTAATATGTCTATTTGCTAAATGTTCAAAAAATGGCCCAATTAGCCGATTAATCGTCCGATTGGCTCGTGGATCGAAGAAGATTCTATTTTTTATGTTTACGGTGATAAAGCGTGGCCGACCAATCGATAAAACAGGATTAATCACTTTTTCAATATTTTTGTAATTACATCGATATATTGCTCCTTTATGACATACCGACTAATGATTGACCGATTACTTCGCTTAATCCTAGGTCGACCAATTAGTTACCAATTAATGATTTCTTCAACAATGCTAATAAGTAAATTTCATTATCAGAATTTAAAAACGCTTACATATGCAAACTAATCTCACCATCAGAAATTAAATAACTAAAACTGCTACTCTAAATTAAAGAACTAGAATCACTACTCTAAATTGCACTGATCTAGATCGCTACTATAGATTGCACTGATCTATATCGCTACTCTAGATTGCACTGATCTATATCGCTACTCTAGATTGCACTACTCTAAATTGCACTACTCTAAATTAAAAAACACGAAATTAAACGAAAATGCGATGCGAGGTTACCTCCTCCTCTTCTTCTTCTTCTTCTTCTTCTTCTCCTCCTCCTCCTCTTCTTCTTCTTCTTTTCCTTCTCCTCTTCTTCTTCTCCTCTTCCTCTCTCTCCCTCTCTCCTTCCCTTCCTCTCTCTCCCTCTTCCGCCGGCGGCGCCTCTCTTCTCTCCGGGTTTCGGCGGCAGAGAGAACGACACGATCGATCGATCCGGCGTGGGCCAATTTTTATCGGGCTATTTTCGCCACACTGCGGCGGCGACAACCTATTTTTCGCCGCACGGTTTGGCGAAAACTATGTATTCGCCACACGGTTTGGCGAAAAATGGGTGGTCGCTGCATCGTGTGGCTTAAAATACCCTTGATTCCCGTGCGGCCGGTTAATAGCGCAATTAACCTATTTTCGCCGAACCGTGTGGCGAAAATAGGGTGTTCGCCGCACGGTTCGGCGAAAATAGGGTATTCGCCGTACGGTTTGGCGACCACATATTATTTTTGCAAAATTTTTATTCCGTATATTAAAAACGCAATTTGGTTTAAAAAAAGTATTATTTAAAAAAAAATTCCAAAGTAGCCCATCCACTGCTGCTGCTGGTAGTACTCAGTGTACTGACCGCCGCGACCGCCAGAGTTATTGCCATTGTTGCCATTGTTGTGGCCGCGTCCGCGACCGCGTCCACGTCTGCAACCTCGTCCGCGGTCATTGCCGCCGCCGCCACGGCCAAAATTGCCGCTGCGCCTTCCGTGGTTGGCGTTGTCATCGTGATCATCTCCATGGGTGGCAGAGTTCGATGCATATGTCGATCCAGTGAGAAGAAGTGTAACACCCTCGCAGCTCACGTGCCTGAAGTGCTACCAAAACCTAACTAACTATTTGACAAAAAGTTAAAAATTTCGGCAAGACCTCCCCTACTAAATGGACATCACTCAGCAGGCAAAGAGATCACAATTAACATGATAGCAACAATATGAACATGCCATGGAATCAATCAACCATCATGACATGTGAGCAAAATCAACTAAGCAAATTATCAATCGCCATCAAATAAACTTAACTACAACACAATTACACAATTAATTCGACTAGTTAACAAGTGAATATTCCTCCAATCTACTATTTGAGCACGGCATGAATGTGAGTGATGTGGCGCTAATTCCCGACCCGGCGTGTCGTTCTCAAGTACCTAAAACATTGAATAAAGCAAGCGTGAGTTCAAAACTCAGCGAAGTGCATCAAATCAACAGAATTAGCCAAATTAGCATTTAGAATTCAATAACAAGATCATAAAACAATTATTTCACCACCATTTACATTATTGCATATATCACACACATACCTTATTCAACCTCCTTTGGGTGAGTCCACAACTCTATCCCAGCTCCTTACATTACTGTAACACCCCCACACCTAATATGCCCAGAATGTCACCACAAAAGCTAAAGACAACAACCATAAACATATTTAGAAGTAAATTACACCAACTATAAATTACACCAACTACACTATTGATTTTAACAAAATTTCAGCAGCATGAACTCTGTTTTTTCCATGGTTTTTAAGCATCAATAATATAATCAAAACACAATAGCATAATAGAGGACTTCGATCACCTAAATAAAAGGATTTCAACAACAGTTCAAGCCCAGCATATAATCTAACATCTCATGAACCAATATAGGGTGAACAATTATTCATAGCAAAAGATACGTCATAAACCAAGTCTAGTTCAATAAAGTAACCCATCACAACTATCGACTGAGTATGAAATTTTTATGTTCAGGTGATGCCAAGTGAAGGCGTGTGTAACACCCCAAAATTTTGCTTTTCTTAAATTCATGTGTGATTTGGCACTTTGGTGAATTTTTGGAATTTTCTGGAATTTTCTGGAATTTATTTGGAATTTATTTGAATTTATTCCATTTTGAAATAATTAAAGAATTTAACTTTGCAAATAAAATTTTGTTGGAAATATTTTATTTGAGTCCAAAATGCCCCCAAAATATTTTCCAGAATTTTTCTGGAATTTTTCTGAGTCTTTTGCTATTTTTAATGATTTAATTGAATTTTTGAGAATTTAATTGGATTAATTAAATCGAGTTGGTTTTACTGTTCAACCGACCGAGCCCGAGTCGGACTCGAGTCCGAGTCCGACCTGAACCCGACCGCGCCCGTGGTTGAGCCGAACCCACTCGGGCGAAACCCTACGCGCGTGACCGTTGGATCAAGATCCAACGGCCACGATTGAGCCACGTCGCCGGACCCGAGCCCGACCGAGCCAAATACCACCGAACCGACTCGAAGTCCAAACCCACGCCGACCGCTGGATCAAGATCCAACGGCCGCGGCGCTGCCACGCCGCTTCTTCTTCGCGCCGCCGCTTCGGACTCGCCGCCGCCAGGCGTGGGACCTCGTTTTCCGCGCGTATCACAGACGTCGAGGTCCTATTTAATGCGCCGCCACCCGTGTCGGATAGCCCGTTTGCTTGCGCACCCGTAGCCCTAGCTCATGCCGCCCGAGACGCCGCCGGTTGCCCGCGCGAGCTCGCCGTAGTTAGATTGGGTTGCCGCCGCGATTATTGCCGTTTTCTGCCGTCGTCCGTCGCCCTCAGCCGCCGTTGAGCCCAGATCCAAGTTCCTCGCGTCAAGACGCGTTCGGGAGTGCAAGTCTTCATGCCGGAGGAGCCTCAGCTGACGCGTTCGTGTCGCTGCCTCCAGCCTCGGCCACCTGGCCAAGACGCCATCGCTGCCGCCGAACTCCTCGACCGTCCGATCAAGATCCAAGGGTCCAGATCACGCCCACGCCACCGCCGGTGAGATCCCAATCCAAAACCTCAGATCAATCTCGACTGGCCGGATCTAGATCCAACGGTCCGACCAAACGCGTTAACCCAAACGCGTGAAAGCCGATCTAATCTGGGCCGTTGATTTTCGAATCAACGGCCGAGATCGTACTACGAGTCCAGAAGGCCGATCCGCCGCGGCCAGCGGCCAACAAGACTCGACAGTGTCGCCGACACGCCGCTCATGCGCGGTCACGGCCACCAAGAACCGCACTGCGGATCGCCAAGATGGGCCCGCATGTCGCCGCCACCTCAGCTGCGGCGGTGACGCCAACAATGACGCTACCAAGAAACCCACCAACAAGTGGTCGAGTCCTCGCTGACGCCGCCGATGACGTCACACCCGTAGGGTCCCACTTGTCAGTCGCACGTGAGCCGTGGACCGGGTCCACGGTAGACCCGAGCCAAACCATGGACCACGTCCATGGACCGGCTGACGTCAGCCGCCCAATCACAGGCCGACACGTGTCATTGCTAACGCAATAATTAATTTCCAAAAAAGAAAATGATTTATTAATTCGAAATAATGATTTCAGATTTTGATTCAAACTTCAAACGCTTATAACTTTTGCGTTTTAACTCCGATTTGAGTGATTCAAATTTCTAAATTTGTATAAAATTGAGATCTACCTAATGATGAATTTTATTTAATTTTTGGACTAAAGTTTTCCTCTGTATTATTATTTAAATGATTATTTAAACTTTAAACGCTTGTATCTTTTGCATTTAAACTCCGAATTTGACGATTCCAGTTTCTAAAAATTCATAAAATTATGCTCTCTCTGTTTATGAACTTTATTTGGATGTTTGGACACTTTTTGTCAACTGTTTTATTCATTCGTTGCTATTTGCACGCCAAGCATTGAGTAGACGTTGAAGTGCCTAAGGATTCAAGGAGAGGTGTTGATCCAAGAGCCAGCTCAGGACCAAGAACAAGTACTTTTTGAAGGCAAGTTGTGCTTTGACCATGTTGATCCCATTTTGAAACCTATTTTGATTCAATTTATTGCATGCTAGTTTAATTAGAAAATACTTTGTTTAAAGTATGGGGAATTAGATAAATGCCTAATTGCTGTATGACACCTTGGTTAATTAAATATGTGCCATGACCCCTTGTCACCCTAGTTGTGGTTTACTAGTTGGACATTATTAAATTGCCAACATGGGAATTTAGATCGTTGTAGTATATTGCTTAGACCTGCTACGTGCTCTTGACATGATTTTGGACAATCAAATGTTAATATTGACTTAATGATATATTGAACCTGTTTTGAAAAGGTATCATGTGATGTTGATGGTACGTGGTGCATGGTAATCAACTGGGGGTTTGATAAATAGCTTTTGACTGGGGCATGTGGCAAGAATGATCGGGTGGGCCAGTTGTGGCACCGGGAATGTTGGTTTGGTTCTTCGGGTAGTCTTGCCCTGGTCACTCTAAGGACTTAACCTTGCAAGCCTTTGAACTGAGTCAATCTTGCAACCACATGTCTGTAATGGGACGGACCTAGTTGATTAAGTTGCTAATAACGTACCTGTGGGACCTCTGGGTGTCAACTACACCCTTTGTGTATGTTGTACGGGGGAGCGTACCGGGGCTGCGGCCAGGTACCCATCTAACGGTTGGTTGGCCTAAACTTCGCCTTAGCTAAGGGAAGGGTTAGTGTGCAACAACCGGAGAGGACCACTTGTACTGTTAGAAGTTTCCGAAAGACTTTGTTACGGAAACTCGCCTTTGTGGTGTTTGGCTGTATCTTGTGGGAAAAGTGCATAACCTCTGCAGAGTGTAAAATCTATTCGAATAGCCGTGTCCGCGGTATTGGACATCGCTCGGGAATTACATTCAAGGGTTAGACTTTCTTGAAAATAACTTGGACTTGAAAGGTTGGGTTTGGTTTAATAATGATGTTGATGGAAATGTGGATTAGGAATGGGAAAGATGTTTACTAAACTCCTGAAAAGTTATTGATGTTACACTTGTTTCTACTGCTTTCGAATCTACTTATGATACTTGTTAAATGATGTTTACTGCAAATATACCTTGAGCTACTCCTTTGTACCAAGCCATGCATGTAGTATATTAGTTGCATTCTGTGCATGACTTGCTGAGTACCAAGTACTCACCCTTGCCACAATACAACATCAGTTGAAGAGGAGACTACACCAGCTTTGGAGGAGGAGCTTCCTGAGGAACCGTCTAACTAGGAATCGAGTCCCAGTCAGTTGCCTGTGGTATACTGGATGGCGCCACGAAGTTATCTTATTTTCCGCTGCTATTATTTATCTCTTAATAAGTTTCGCCCTGCGTGGCGTTTATTTGTAACTTGACCATAAGGTCGAGCAACCAGTTTGACTATTTAATTAAAGTACTTTATTAGTATCGAGTGGTATGATTGTGATATTTACCAATGTTAAGACTGTGTGCACTAGCGCGTTCCTGGACTAGTGCTGAATACACAGAGTGTCCGGATTTGCAGATTCGGGTCCCGACAGAGGTGGTATCAGAGCCATACTTACTGTAGGCTCACCCATAGTTAGAATGGTCGTAGTGAGGATAAAACCTATTTTCTAAAGATAAAAATTTGCCAAGATAATGAATGAATTCTCGACTTACCCTTTTCTTCCTTGTTCATTCCCTTGCTGAATTTTCTCCTTACCCTCATCACAATTTGAAATCTGTTCTTACATAAGCATCTTGTGACAGATGGAGGGAGAGATCAACTACGTCGATCTTGAGGTTGGCCATGCCGCAGAACTTTGGCGTATGATGCAATTTCTCGAAGGATTTGAGAAGCCGCAATACCAAGTGAACATCATCAGACAAGCGGGACTGATTAAGTCTTTCGATGTGAAGATCACGGTACATGCCAGGAAGAAGGGCAAGGGCAATCGTCCAATATACTGCACCGCCAGGAGGTCGACAATGCAGATGGGAATTCAGGAGGTATCACGACGAGCAATGCGACACGTCGCTCAGATCTACGCCGGGGCCGAGCCGAGGGAGCAGAGTACCGCTACCATCCCCGCAACAACGACCTTCTCGACTCGAAGCTGATTCAGGACGAGAATACCACGGTCACACAGCTGGAACGACTTGTCACAGCTCAGGAGGATGCGCTCGATGATACGAACCGGGAGCTACAGAAAGCTCGAGAGGAGGCCATGGTGGAGAAGAAACGATGGAGGGAGGCTCAAGAGTATGTGTCTCATATTCTGCGAAGGATTGACGAGTTGGAGATGGCTTTGTACGGACCAGGACCGGAGTCAGTACTCGAGCTACACGAGCCAGATCCGGAAGAGCCAGAGCTTGAGGAGGACACCGCTTCTTCAACTACCACAGTTGACACAGTTGCAGGGCATGGCGATTATTTCGCGCCGATGCCGTCGCACCCCCACCCAGGCAGTGGAGGTTTTCTCGATGAGTGAGCGTAGGTTTTGAAGTTGAGACTCCTTCGTCGAGTCGCGTTATAGAATAAGAGTCACCCTTTAGAGGCGTTGGATTTTCATTGTTTGCTGAGTGTGCAGTATGTGTTGCAGGCCCTTAGGCATTGTAAGCAACCATACCAAGTTATTACTATTAGTAATAAAGTTGGATTTTGAGTTACACTTTTCCCCCGCATAGTTTCTCTACTACTTGTCTATTCTTGTTCTCTCTCATCTCTAAACCTTAGAGCAACCGACAGATGGTGAACACCCGCGGAAACCTTGGAGGCAATGGGAGTGGTTCTCGCCCAGCAGAAAACCCCAATGATGGAGCACCAGCACCGCCAGTTGATATGCAGAATTTTGGAGCTTTTCTTGCTGCTCAGACTCAGTTGATGCATGCTATGATGCAACAGATGCAAAACGTCACTGCTCAGGCCACAGCTAATCAAGTCAATCAGGGACAACGCCAGAATACAAGACTGTCAGAGTTCATGAGGACTCATCCACCCACTTTCTCCGGGAATGCTAACCCGTTGGAAGCCGATGACTAGTTAAGGTCAATTGAGAGGAAGCTACACATTGCTCAATGCATGGGAAATGAGAAGGTACTCTACGCTTCTCATCAGTTGGAAGGAACAGCCGCCGAATGGTGGGAGAACTTCTATGCCACGCAGGAGAACCCTCAGGATATCACTTGGGAGGAGTTCACAGCTGCATTTCGTCAGTATCACGTGCCGGAAGGAATCATGGACCTCAAGAAGGAGGAGTTCACAGCTGAAGCAAGGTAATCAGCCGGTGGCCGAATACCTGAACAAGTTCACACAGCTTGCACGCTACGCACCTGAGGATGTAGCGACAGATAAAGCCAGACAGTCTCGCTTCATGAAGGGACTTAACTCAGGACTACAGGTGGGACTGATCACCCACACCTTTCCAGATTTCCAAGAGTTGGTGAATAAGGCGCTTATTCTTGAGGACAAGCGCAAGGAACTGGATAAGAACAGGAAGCGCAGGATGCAGCAGGGATCGCGTCAAGGAGCGCAGCAACGCTTGAGGGTTGCGCCAAATCAGTTTTTCAGATTCCAGCCACAGAATGCTACAAGGACACCGTCACCAGCACCAAGACCCGTCAATCAGAACTATCAGACCCCAGCACCAGCCAGAAACGCCGCTTCAGGCAATCAACAAGGAACAGTGAGACGCTGCTACAACTGCAACGAGCCAGGACACTTTGCCAACAGCTGTCCTAAGAAGACAATAGGAGTGACCCCAGTTCGCTTCAATCTGGGATCCACAACAGCTAGGACGCTAGCACCAGGAGCAGCACCCCAGACTGTGGTGAGAGGCCGAGTCAACCATGTCACCGCAGATGCTGCTGCGAGAATACCCTGAGGCGTAAATCTTGGGTAAGTTACTTGTTAACTCAAGCACTGCAACAATTTTGTTTGATTCTGGAGCTTCGCATTCGTTTGTTTCTCAAGGCTTTGCTGCTAAAAATGATTTGGAGATTGAAAGACTTAAGTGCATACTTTTAGTTCAAACCCCTGGTTCCGAACTCCGAACGAAGGTAGGATGTTCTGGGGTGAGAATATTAATAGATGGGATAGAGTTCCTAGCGAACCTTATTATTTTGGAAACCCAGACCTTAGATGTTATTTTGGGAATGGATTGGTTATCCAAGCACAAGGCCGTATTGGATTGTGGATGAAGGACTATCTCAGTTGAGAGCCCGTGTGGAAAGAAAGTGGAATTTCAAGCTACCGCCGTTAGAGATGGACAGTTGATGGTTAACAGCACCAAGGCAATCAGCATAGAAGATGTCTCAGTAGTAAATGAGTACCCAGATGTCTTTCCTGAAGATCTATCTGGTATGCCGCCAGACAGGGACATAGAGTTTGTGATAGAGCTTGTACCTGGTACCGCGCCGAGAGCAAAGAGACCTTATCGGATGTCCACCGAAGAATTGGTAGAGATGAAGAAACAACTTGAAGAGTTAATGGAGAAAGGATTTATCAGACCGAGTTCGTCGCCGTGGGGAGCGCCAGTTTTGTTTGTCAAGAAGAAGGACGGAAGTTTCAGGATGTGCATTGATTACCGTGCACTCAATGAAGTCACCGTGAAGAATAAGTATCCGCTACCCAGGATCGATGATTTGTTTGATCAGCTGAGAGGAGCCGGAGTTTTCTCTAAGATTGATTTGAGATCGGGATACCACCAGTTGAAGATCCGATCAGAGGATGTTCCGAAGACCGCATTCTCGTCGAGATATGGACATTACGAGTTCTGATTATGTCATTTGGTCTCGATTTAATGCGCCAAAGATATTTCATGAATATGATGAACAAGGTGTTCATGGAGTATTTGGACAAGTTTGTTGTTGTGTTCATAGATGATATTCTAATCTACTCCAAGACAGAGGATGAACATGCAGAGCACTTGAGGCGAGTTTTGGAAAAGCTAAGGGAACAGCAACTTTTGGAAGGACAAGGTGGAATTCCTCGGGCATGTAATGACCGCAGAAGGAGTCGTCGTTGATCCAAGCAAGGTAGAAGCTGTGTTACATTGGGAGCAGCCGAAGACCGTGACCCAGATCCGGAGTTTCCTTGGGATGGCAGGTTATTACCGCCGTTTCATTGAAGGCTTTTCGACGATTGCGAAACCTCTTACGCAATTGTTGAAAAAGGAGAAGAAGTTTGCATGGACGCCGGAGTGCGAGAAAGGTTTTCAAGAACTGAAGGAGCGATTGACATCAGCGCCGGTGTTGGTTTTACCGGACGTCAATCAGAACTTCGATATTGATTGTGACGCATCGCGCCAAGGACTTGGATGTGTCTTTGTCACGAGCGGAAAGGTAAATTAAGCTTATGCATCAAGGCAGTTGAGGCCACATGAGGAAAATTACCCGATGCATGACCTAGAGCTAGCTGCCGTAGTGCATGCTTTGAAGTTATGGCGTCACTATTTGATTGGAAACAGATGTGAAGTATACACGGACCATAAGAGTCTTAAGTACATCTTCACCCAATCAGACCTGAACATGAGACAAAGGAGATGGTTAGAGTTGATCAAGGACTACAATGTTGGAATCCATTACCATTCAGGAAAGGCTAACGTAGTTGCCGATGCTCTGAGTCGGAAAAGCCATACCGTGAACATGTTGCTAGCCACAAGTCAGGATGAACTATGTGAGGATTTCCAGAGAATGCAGATTGAAGTCGTACCAGAAGGATTCTTGGCCGCTTTAGAAGTAAAGCCTACCCTGGAGGATCAGATCCGAGAAGGACAAGGGGATGATGACAAGATCCGCAAGATTAAGTCCAACATGGATGAAGGCAAGGCAGAGGACTTCAAGTTGGATGAGCAAGGTACGTTATGGATGAAGGGTCGCATTTGTGTACCGAACAAGAAGGAACTGAAGCAGTTGATTTTAGAAGAAGCTCATGACTCAAAGTATTCCATTCATCCTGGAAGCGCCAAGATGTATCAGGATTTGAAGGAAAGATTCTGGTGGCCGAGCATGAAGCGTGAAGTTGCCGAGCATGTTGCGTTGTGCGACATATGCCAGAGAGTCAAGGCAATGCATCAGAGACCAGCAGGATTGCTGCAACCGTTGAAGATACCTGAGTGGAAGTGGGAGGAAATCGGAATGGACTTCATTACCGGTTTGCCGAAAACTCAAGGAGGATATGATTCTATATGGGTTATAGTGGATCGCTTGACTAAGGTAGCCCACTTTATTCACGTAAAGACCACCTACTCAGGAGATAAGTTAGCAGAATTGTATATGACCAAGATTGTTTGTTTGCATGGAGTGCCGAAGAAGATTGTATCGACGAGAGGTACCCAGCTTACCTTGAGGTTACGGAATAAATCGCATGAAGCCATGGGAACCCGCTTTGAACTTCAAGACAAAGATATCATCCACAGACGGATGGTCAGACCGAAAGAGTCAATCAGATTCTAGAGGGCATGCTACGAGCCTGTGCACTGGCTTATGCTACCTCTTGGGATAAGAGTCGGCCGTACGCTGAGTTCAGCTACAATAACAGTTATCAAGCAAGTTTGCAAATGTCACCTTTTGAGGCATTGTATGGTCGACCCTGTCGGACACCGTTGAACTGGAATGAGACAGGTGAACGCCGTGTCTTTGGGCCGGATATTCTTCAAGAAGCCGGGCGATGATTGCCATGATCAGGGAGAGATTAAAGATAGCCCAATCGCGACAGAAGAGTTATGCTGACAACCGTCGCCGAGACCTGAGTTTTGAACCAGAGGATTTCATGTATCTCAGAGTCACACCGCTCAGAGGAGTTAAGAGATTCCATGCCAAAGGAAAACTCGCGCCGCGATATGTTGGGCCTTTCAAGATTTTGAGCCGCAGAGGCGAAGTTGCTTACCAGTTGGAGTTGCCGCAGTCGTTGGCAGGTGTGCATGACGTGTTCCACGTGTCACAACTGAAGAAGTGTCTCCGAGTGCCTGATGAGAAAACACCCTTGGAATCCATAGATCTACAGGAAGATCTGACTTATAAGGAATACCCTGTGAAAATTTTGGACCACGATGGATCGAGAAACAGAAACAAGTCAACCCGTTTCAGAGAGTCGATGGAGCAATCACCACCAGAAAGTGAAGCGACTTGGGAACGCAGAAGAGGATTTGAAGAAAGAGTTTAGAACCTATTTCTTTAGAAAGCCACGAATCTCTGGGACGAGATTACATTAAGGGGGAGGTTTGTAACACCCCAAAATTTTGCTTTTCTTAAATTCATGTGTGATTTGGCACTTTGGTGAATTTTTGGAATTTTTTGGAATTTATTTAGATTTATTTGGAATTTATTTGAATTTATTCCATTTTGAAATAATTAAAGAATTTAATTTTGCAAATAAAATTTTGTTGGAAATATTTTATTTGAGTCCAAAATGCCCCAAAATATTTTCCAGAATTTTTCTGGAATTTTTCTGAGTCTTTTGCTATTTTTAATGATTTAATTGAATTTCTGAGAATTTAATTGGATTAATTAAATCGAGTTGGTTTTACTGTTCAACCGACCGAGCCCGAGTCGGACTCGAGTCCGAGTCCGACCCGAACCCGACCGCGCCCGTGGTTGAGCCGAACCCACTCGGCCGAAACCCTACGCGCGTGACCGTTGGATCAAGATCCAACGGCCACGATTGAGCCACGTCGCCGGACCCGAGCCCGACCGAGCCAGCCAGCTCACCGAACCGGACCCGAGTCCAAACCCACGCGACCGTTGGATCAAGATCCAACGGCTGTGCGCGTGCCACGTCGCCCTCTCCGTGCCGCCGTCGGACTCCGCCGCCGCCTGTGCGTGGGACCTCGTTTTCCGCGCGTATCACGGACGTCGAGGTCCTATTTAATGCGCCGCCACCCGTGTCGGATAGCCCGTTTGCTTGCGCACCCGTAGCCCTAGCTCACGCCGCCCGAGCCGCCGCCGGTTACCCGCGCGAGCTCGCCGTAGTTGGATTGGGTTGCCGCCGCGATTATTGCCGTTTTCTGCCGTCGTCCGTCGCCCTCAGCCGCCGTTGAGCCCAGATCCAAGTTCCTCGCGTCAAGACGCGTTCGGGAGTGTAAGTCTTCATGCCGGAGGAGCCCCGCAGCGCCGTTGCCCGTGTCGCCATCTCCAGCTCCGGCCAGCCAGCGCCGCCGCACGCCATCGCCGTCGCTCGAACTCCCTCGACCGTCCGATCAAGATCCAAGGGTCCAGATCACGCCACGTCACCGCCGGTGAGATCCCAATCCAAAACCCCAGATCCAATCTCGACCGTCGGATCTAGATCCAACGGTCCGAATCAAACGCGTTAACCCAAACGCGTGAAAGCCAGATCTAATCTGGGCCGTTGATTTTCGAATCAACGGCCGAGATCGTGCCACGCATCCAGGAAAGGCCGATCGCCGCGATCGGGCCAGGCGCGACCGCCACGCGCGTGTCGCTGACACGCCGGGCCCGCGTGTCAGCGGCTTAGCCGCAACCGCACCGTGACGTCAGCACGGGCCCGCATGTCAGCGGCCACCCCAGCCGTGCGGTGACGTCAACAATGACGTCACCAGTGGGTCCCACCTGTCAGCAGTGGGCTGAGTCCCCGCTGACGTCAGCGATGACGTCACACCCGTAGGGTCCCACCTGTCAGTCGCACGTGAGCCGTGGACCGGGTCCACGGTAGACCCGAGCCAAACCATGGACCACGTCCATGGACCGGCTGACGTCAGCCGCCCAATCACAGGCCGACACGTGTCATTGCTGACGCAATAATTAATTTCCGAAAAATAAAATAATTTATTAATTCGAAATAATGATTTCAGATTTTGATTCAAACTTCAAACGCTTATAACTTTTGCGTTTTAACTCCGATTTGAGTGATTCAAATTTCTAAATTTGTATAAAATTGAGATCTACCTAATGATGAATTTTATTTAATTTTTGGACTAAAATTTTCCTCTGTATTATTATTTAAACTTTAAACGCTTGTATCTTTTGCATTTAAACTCCGAAATTGACGATTCCAGTTTCTAAAAATTCATAAAATTATGCTCTCTGTTTATGAACTTTATTTGGATGTTTGGACACTTTTTGTCTACTGTTTTATTCATTCGTTTCTATTTGCACGCTGCTATTTGTAGACGCGTTGAAGTCTGGGAAGGATTCGAAGGAGAGGTGTTGATCCAAGAGCCAGCTCAGGACCAAGAACAAGTACTTTTTGAAGGCAAGTTGTGCTTTGACCATGTTGATCCCATTTTGAAACCTATTTTGATTCAATTTATTGCATGCTAGTTTAATTAGAAAATACTTTGTTTAAAGTATGGGGAATTAGATAAATGCCTAATTGCTGTATGACACCTTGGTTAATTAAATATGTGCCATGACCCCTTGTCACCCTAGTTGTGGTTTACTAGTTGGACATTATTAAATTGCCAACATGGGAATTTAGATCGTTGTAGTATATTGCTTAGACCTGCTACGTGCTCTTGACATGATTTTGGACAATCAAATGTTAATATTGACTTAATGATATATTGAACCTGTTTTGAAAAGGTATCATGTGATGTTGATGGCACGTGGTGCATGGTAATCAACTGGGGGTTTGATAAATAGCTTTTGACCGGGGCATGTGGCAAGAATGATCGGGTGGGCCAGTTGTAGCACTGGGAATGTTGGTTTGGTTCTTCGGGTAGTCTTGCCCTGGTCACTCTAAGGACTTAACCTTGCAAGCCTTTGAACTGAGTCAATCTTGCAACCACATGTCTGTAATGGGACGGACCTAGTTGATTAAGTTGCTAATAACGCATTACTGTGGGACCTCCGGGTGTCAACTACACCCTTTGTGTATGTTATGCACGGGGGCGTCACCGGGGCTGCGACCAGGTACCCATCTATGATTGGTTGGCCTAAACTTCGCCTTAGCTAAGGGAAGGGTTAGTGTGCAACAACCTGAGAGGACCACTTGTCTTGTTAGAAGTTTAGAAAGACTTTGTTACGAAACTTCGCCTTTGTGGTGTTTGGCTGTATCTTGTGGGAAAAGTGCATAACCTCTGCAGAGTGTAAAATCTATTCGAATAGCCGTGTCCGCTGTATTTGACATCGCTCTGTTATTACATTCAAGGGTTAGACTTTCTTGAAAATAACTTGGACTTGAAAGGTTGGGTTTGGTTTAATAATGATGTTGATGGAAATGTGGATTAGGAATGGGAAAGATGTTTACTAAACTCACGAAAAGTTATTGATGTTACACTTGTTTCTACTTATTTCGAATCTAATTATGATACTTGTTAAATGATGTTTACTGCAAATATACCTTGAGCTACTCCTTTGTACCAAGCCATGCATGTAGTATATTAGTTGCATTCTGTGCATGACTTGCTGAGTACCAAGTACTCACCCTTGCCACAATACAACACCAGTTGAAGAGGAGACTACACCAGCTTTGGAGGAGGAGCTTCCTGAGGAACGTCTAACTAGGAATCGAGTCCCAGTCAGTTGCCTGTGGTATACTGGATGGCGCCACGAAGTTATCTTATTTTCCGCTGCTATTATTTATCTCTTAATAAGTTTCGCCCTGCGTGGCCTTTATTTGTAACTTGACCATAAGGTCGAGCAACTAGTTTGACTATTTAATTAAAGTACTTTATTAGTATCGAGTGGTATAATTGTGATATTTACCAATGTTAAGACTGTGTGCACTAGCGCGTTCCTGGACTAGTGCTGAATACACAGAGGGTCCGGATTTGCAGATTCGGGTCCCGACGGCGTGTGTCTAGCTCCCTTTCCCAAATGACGAACTCAAGGTACCTAAAAAAATATTAAGCAATAAGCGTGAGTTCATCACTCAGCAAAGTGTATTGCAATGATACAAAACAATAACAATTCACATACATACATACTTTATGCCATTCACACATCATGAGAAACAACTCATAAACTTCTTCCTTTATGCTCTCATTTATGCAATGTAATGCAACATGTCTCTTTGCTTAGCACATACTGGTATTGCCGAGTGCACACCCGTCGGTGTACACCCTCTTTCCCTTCCATCCCATGGAGGGTGCCTACTCTTACTGACTCGCTCCCATTCACAACCATGGATGGGACTACGAGGTAGGTCTTTTGTGTTCACTACGTGTGAACACAGAGGCCCGCATCAGAATGGGTCGCCTCTTCCATTATGCATGCACATATGCCATAAACATGAATTTACTTGCATATAAACTCGATTTAAACAATGGCATAACCATTTAACCATTCACATTCATCATATCACAAGCAAAGATCAAACATGGCAACATTAACATAACACATAGAAAACTATATCATTGCGTAACATAATGGCCCCCTAAACCACAACCACTACAATACACTTGCCTTCAACCTCGTGAGACGGAGTGGCGGGATGTTGAGGGCACTCCCGGGGTCACACCACCTGCACATAGGTACAATACACTCAAAAAAATGCCCACAAAATAGCACAAGAACAAACAATGACATCGACTTCGCAACCCTCTTCTAAAACCTAAAAAATAGAGAATTTGTCCAATAGGACAGCAGGCTTCCAACAAGCATATCTTGAGTTCTACAACTCCAAATCAGGTAAACGAGTACATTTTCTTGAACCTTAGGAAATTTTCCAACTTTTTATAAGTATTCGTGAAAACTGATTTGGCCCCTAAAATCCTCTAATCTACAGTTGATCACAGACTGTACCATTCGCGTCACACAGATTGGACAAAGGTTCGGTAAAACGATCATAACATTTAAATGGCAAAGCAGAATTTAGCGTTTCGATTGCCCAATTAAAGGTAATTTGATTACCTACAACTTTCTCAACAACTAGTCCCCCATAAAACACATCTAAAATTCCCAAAACTCAAGCCCTAAGTCAGGGTTCAAATCTGCCCGAGGACAGAACGAGGGACATATCTACACGCTCCTCAAACGCAATTAGCAACAGCACATAAACACCAATTTTAAGCATTAACTCCCCCATCTAACCAGCACCAGAACCCTACAAAATAATCGAAAATCACTTACCTTCCTTGAAGAACCAAGCGAGCACTCTAATTTCTTCTTCTCCCGGTCCGATCTCCCTCCAATCGACAGAATCGTCAGATCTCTTTGGGTGGAAGGTTCCCAAACTGAGCGAGGGCTGCGAGGGGAGGGCACTAGGGCCGGCTTGAGATGGACAGGGGAGGCGCAAGGGGTGGGGAGTGGTGCAGCTAGGGGAGGGGAGGGGGAGGGGCGCACCAAGGGAGGGGTGGCGGTTAGGGGTGGAGGAGAGGGGGCAGCAAGGGGGGTGGGGGCGCCTGGAGTGGGAGGGATTAGGGTTGGCAGTCTTTCTCCCCCCTCATGGGACGAAAACCTCCCACTGGAAGCCCACAACTCAAAACCCTAAGGCCCAAACTCTCCCGGACAAGCCCAAACACCCCGAAAAGCCAAACGATCTAAAATCTTACCATAATGTCACATTCTCTCCCCCTTAACACGATTCGACCTCGAATCCGAAGAACGCCAAAATGGAACAAAGTCCCCAAGGAACTAAAGACTTCTTCGCAACACAAAAACACCCACACAAAGACTCAAACCGAACCAAACGACAAACCAACTCCCAAAACTAACACCTGGCAAGAAAGAATTGACTTAGCTCAACTAAGTGCAGTCTCTCACGATTCCACCTTTCATTTCAATTCCCAATAACATTTGCAAATGACAACCGCAATCCTCGATTTCACCCACTAAAGGGCTCCATCAAATTAATACGCCCAAATCCTCACTTCAAACACTTCATACTAGTATCGCAAACAATCTGGTGAACTCAGAACAGCTTCTTTTTTTTTGGCACTACAGGTACGACTCGTATAATCAGTAATTTTCTTCCGAAGAACAAAAGACCAATATCCGAACTTCATTCACCAAAACCTTAATCTCATTTCTTAACCTATCTACCACAATTCTTTAAACTTAAGATGACACAATCAAAGCGAGTCACATCTCTTTTAACATCCTCTCTACCACCAAATCACCAATGGTAACTTGTTTCTAACTGGGGTTCTAAACGTGACCCCACAAGAACAAAGAAGACACTGGTTCTCAACTCTTGCAATTGATCACCCTTTAAATCGAACGGACCATTACTGAGAAATGCCATCGAAAGAAATAACTCACTAAGGCACAACTGCCTTTCCAATTCGCAATCACATTATAATTCATTCTATCCGCTCCCAAGCATATCTCATCCCCAGAGACATTTGAGCTAAAACAGATGTTCACGACCGGACACCTTACATCAATTATCATCACCTTCTTCACAACCAGCGATACTCTCAAAATATTTGAACCAACATCACAACTTCCAGCATGATCCACCTTTCAAACCCCAATCAAGGTTTTACACCTGGCCCAAGCTAGGGCCGTAACTCACTACCACATCACAATTGGTGCTTTTCCCAAGAGGGTGTCGCCCTCACAATCTTTTCACGCAAACAACCAAGCCCAAGAGTATAAATCTTGATTATACTCAACAATAATCCCGTGGATGTTCATATTCTCACTCCTGTCTATAGTGTAAAAGAAGTACGATTCTTTTGAACCCAAGTAGTCCAGATACAACAACTCGAACCCCAAAGCGCTAAAAACCACTTGGAAAGAATTTGACAACATCCAAAGAGCACTCATTTTATTTTCCTAAGCCAGAATGTAAAGGAAACTCAAATCTCTTACACCACAGCCAAAAAAATACTAGAAATTACTCATTCTTTCTTTTCATGCTAGAAAGTAATGGAAATCTCGACTCATGACATGAATGCAAAATTTTCTAGAGCACTCCGGATTAGTCATATATCCATATATGACTTTCTCACCAACCTGGCTCAGCAACTCCTTTATGGTTATATATAAATAAACGATGTCATGCTTTCTTTTCACCATTAATTCATCATGTAACAACAATACCGAATAATCATTCACAAAGAGACTTCATTCTCTTTATCACATGATTGAAATACAAATAACATCGATGATTGCGATAATACATATTAACTATGACTACAAAGACGCTTAACAGTAAAACACCACGTCGCATCACAACCCAACATCAATTGAAAGCTGAACTTGCAAAACATCACATTTCAATCAAAACCAACATTTTGGAAGAGAACATCAATTCTCAAGTCAAACATCTACATTCACAACCAACACAAATTCTCTCAAAGAGAAAGAAAAACTCATTCCCAAAAGAGAACACTTCACCAACAAAATCACTTATGAAACATTCATAAGATCCACCTTTTTAAGCACTCGCAAACACCACACACAAATTCCGATTAAATCCAACTCTAGTCACAATAGAGTTACAAATTAAGTGCTTAACTCAAGGGTTTACAACACATCTCACCATGTCCATTTGCTTCCTTTAAATATGGCCTCCAAAGATAATTCAGTTGAACTCGAAAGAGAGCGTCCCACTCAAAAACTTTTGGGTGCAGATCCCTACTCAACATAAGCTAAACAAATTTGCCAAAACCAAATATTGGCATGGTTCGATAACCTACAATATTCCAGAATCCATCAACCAATTACTTCCAAAACTACACTTTCATCCTCATTTTTGACCATTAAAGCCAAGTCCGCAACTTGACCAATGATGCAACTTAATCAAATCATACAATCAATTGCATCCGCAAATCTCTCAAAGAAGGTTCTACTTGAATCCCACCATTTCTAGTATTCCAATCTCTTAACCATTCAGGATCTTGTACTCACCAAAATCCTAAAAAACCCAACACCCTTGAACAGAAGTTACAAAACCTGATCTTCTCTTAGTTTCCTTTTCTTATTCACATAACCATAACCATCACTAGCCGTATAATCATCAAGCCATAATCCAGGCCCATCTCATGACAACTAACAAGGAGAACCACGTTCTCACTTCTTCAATACAAATAACTTATCTATTAATTCAGCATAATACGAGCCATCACCCATACAATTTGTGCATTCCAGTCCTAACATACCTTTTCAGCACTTATTCGATATAATCAACAATTACTTTTCGTACAATCCTCGAATCACATGTTCAATACCCCGATTCGTTCCATCAATAAACACTTCTAATCATTCGATACGAACTCCAGTAGTCATACTTCAACCACGGACCATAGACAAACATTTGTCAATGACAAATTCAACCTTTCGTACAATCACTCCATATACTCCCATTCTTTGATTACACATCAATTAAGTCATTTTGTTGATTTACAATTTGATTGACCCCTAAGCAATATAAGCCAACAATCATCATGTCTCTACACCATCATACTACGATGCTTTACATCACCACCTGCGATCATAAATTCGTCAAGCGAAAATTCTAGATCCTCTCAAGCGGGATCAATTCTTACAAAAATTAATTTCCAATTACTCCCATGACTCACAACACTTTGCATACAAAACTAATCAACCTTCACTTTAGATTAATTAACACTTCCTTTAATCCTCCTTTATCAACATAATCATTTTAGGTTGTCTTCAAACAACGAATCAACCTCGCTTCTAACCAAACTAGTAGTTCACATCATCTCGATGTTCTAACTACACAACAGACATAAAATTTCTAAACACCCTCATGGGTCACCTACCCTTGACAAACAGGATGCAACCCCAATCCTTAAGGATAACCACAGCTCTTGAACAAGAACGAATATCGATATTCAGTTTCTCCTTTTCAGAAAAGAAAGAAAAAAACAAAACCCAAACAGAATTACAAGAGAGATTAACTCTCAAATTCCAAGATTCTGATAGCAAAAGATCTTCCAATTAAACAGCAAACTCCAAACTTCCACGAAAGAAGAGGGGTTTTTCAAAGATGATTTTCCAAGTAAGTAAAATGACGAGATCAAATACCCCTTACTCTTACAAAGACACAAAACCTTAGCCCTCACAACCAGGTCTAGCACAACAGAACAAAAACTCTTTTTAACCTGGGAGGAAGACAACCACAAGAATAAATCGATAACTTTCTCCGTAAAGCAACCAACAAAACTAGGCGTGAAAGCCAAAATAGCGACCAAAAGAGACGCAACACTAAACTCTTCTTCTTTGTCTTCAACCAAAGAAGACAAAACCAAGAACCGCTGAAGGAACAGTCAGCGAAAATCCAATACCAAACACTTTTCCTTTGATTTCAACCAACTAAGACCAAGAAAACCAACCAAAACTGATCGTTAGAATGGTAAGGAAAATACGAAAGGGTCTACCACCAACTCTTCTATTTAACTCCAACCAACTTCCTGATCTACGACAGAAAAGACAAGCACTCTCTCCCACGGAAGGCTATTAGTCCTTCGGTGATGGCTCTAACCGGCCACACCGTCAAACCACAACCTTACTATGAACAAAAAGGTGACCAAAACCCTTCGGTACCACAACCTCACTTAATCACAATAACAAGAACAACTCAATTCATTCCTTTCATGAACATAGCAACATACATTATCAAATGTTGCATTCAACATCAAAGCTTAAATACAACATTTAAGCGTAAAGCAATGATACCCATACCCTTTTCCTATTGTGCACCAGAGTGTGTCAAGCTTTAAATTAATTAGCCATTCTATATCAAATTTTATTGTTGCTATCCTATAGCAAAATTTTAAATATGAACCTAAGCCATGTTTCTAGGTTATCCCAAATCACATTTTAGTTGAACTTATGGTATGACACTAAATACATGTTCCATGGACTTAAAGCCCGCCTCGATACCAATCAGAACACCCAGGCACCTAATATGCCCGGAATGTGTGAGACCAGGATCGGCTATCCAAAATCTCCTGTGTATTTCTGTACTAGTCGGATCGATTAGCTAGTACACACAGTCAATAGTTAAGTATCATTCTTGAACATAACGAAATTGTAACATAAATATAAAGTATTAGCCACATGGCTACTTATTACATCAAATGGTCACGACCAGAGTTACTGGCGGAATAAAAGCGAAAGAAGTGAAACCCAAATAACACCACAGCGATGACTAGGCACGTGCTAGTTGTCTTGGCGATCCTTTTCGAACTCTTCAGGGTAGTATTCACAGTCTTCAACGGCGTCCTGATAGTTTTCTGATGACAACAGTTTATGTAGTATGTGAGTACAAAAGTACTCAGCAAGTCTGGGAAAGTATGCACATGTGGGGCTTTCCAATGAAGGCTTAATATGGTTTATTTGCATAAAGCTGAGTTTCAACAAATCATACTTATTAATAGTTTTCACAAAGCACATTTTAACAATTATTTTAATAATTGAATTATTTAATAGTCCAGTGAAGGTTCTTGCCACCAACACAAGTATAAGGGCTCTATTCGCCATCTTTTAAAAGATCAAGATTATCCACACATGACTCTATCCGTCATGACATCAAATAGGTTCCATCTACCTAGTTGGCTGAAACCGCCAATTAAACATCCGAGAGTTTTAACCACTCCCGAATCCCAAGACATCATTTATTTTCAAAACCAAAACCAAAGTTTACCAGTATGAAAGCATTCTTTGCTTTGCCGTTGACCGTAGGCACGGCTATTCGAATAGTTTGAACTCTGCAGAGGTGTACAGTTTTACCCACAAGTCATGATCATCTTTTTAATGCGATGCAATTAACACACTTCCTTTGGTGTGTCGGCAGAGAGATCGTGACAAGTCCATTACAATATATACGCCTAACCCGACCCAACCGATGAGGTTTCACATTATTAGGGTTCAATCCACCCAGTACAGAAGCCCCCTCTTGCGCCGTGTGAGAAAAACAGTCTTGCCTCTATCCGGCACTCACATTCCACTGTTTGGTGAGTCTAAGTTAGGTTTCTACAAATTATTTAGCTAGGTCGTACCATTATAGACATGTGGTAGTACGGTAATGCTTAGAATGGACAGTCATAAGCGTCGGTCCTTAATTGACTTGGGGCAGTGCTTGCACATTGGAAACTAGTGCTCAATCCGCACCCATCCGACATTCCATTCCGCCCAAGTCCAAATCGTTTTTTTCTTTTTATTTTAGAAAAACAGTACCAAATACTTTGTAATAATTTCCAAATCACACTTTAAATCGTAATTTTTGTATAATCCCACCCATGGGTCATTTTCATCAATTCGGGTACTAAGCATATCTACCGTTCTAACCAACAAAAATCACAATATAAAATATACATGACATAGCAAAGAGTCCTAGGGTTACAATTAAGCATGGGTATCAATAATCAAGGAGGTAATCGCAATTTGGATTAACTAATCATCTATATTTGACATACGATGATAAAGATAGCGATGCATGTTTATAAAGCATTGTAAACACATTTGCAAACATGGGATCAAAATCGTCAAGGACTTGCCTTGATCGCGGCGTGGATGTCGAACTCTTGAAGTCCGTGGTGGGGTCGGCGGACTCGGCGGGATCCTCATTTCTACGCAAAGCGGTACAACGAATAAATAATAATAAAATAAATAAAATCAAAAATTATAAAACTTATCTTGGCGGGTAGATCTTGAATTTAGAAATTTGAGCGGAGTCAATCGAGTTCGGACGGAAAAAGCTATGAGCCTCAAAAGTTGGAAAATCTGGAAAATACGAAATCGAGGAATATTCGAGCATCTTTATTTTGGCTGAATTTCCAATTAATGAGTCAATGGATGGTGGGGCCGGCTGTCATTGAGTTGGACCTTCTTCCCCAAAGGCTCAAAGAACAGAGGAACCAAGCTCCATTGGGCTCCGCGAGATAGGGCCGATCGGCCGGCGACGGCGGCCTGGCCAAGAACGCCGTGAGGCACGGAGAGCGTGAGGTGGCGCGTGGAGGCGGCGCTGGAAGCGGCGGCACGGCGGCGCTTAGGGCGGCGGGCGAAGTAGGCGGCGAGGCTGGCGAGGTCCGGCCGGCAGGCGCAAGCCGACCAGCCCACCCTACGGCGTGAGATGCCCAAGGAGGCGGCGGTGGCTATGGCGAGCGGCGCGTGGCGGGCACGGCTGGGCGCTGGTGGAGGCGGTGACGCCGAGGGGCCCCGACGGCGCGAGCCGCGGCGACAGCGTGACCGGAGGACAAGAACAAAGCTCCCCCAAAATTTCCAAAAACCCGCAAATTCCATTGAAATTGATAGATGAACTTGCAAATTAAATGGAGTACTAGCTAAAGGACATCTAGAGGAGCTTAATCTTGCAAGGAATTGAACAATAGCTCACCGGAGAAGATGAATTGACGACGAACGACGGTTCGGCCGAAGCGACAAAAACTCAAAATTTGGATCCAAATCTTGATAAAACCTAAAATTGATTGATGAGTTAGAATCTAGACATCCATACGCACCCAAGGGAATGAACGGAATTGGATTCGGCTCATCGGAGAAGAAGATTTGATGAAGAAACCGAAGAACACGAAAAACAGCGTTCCTCGTCGGTTTTTGCAATCTCCTGGATGAATGGCAAGGAGAGGCTAATGGAGGATGATACCACCGGGAAGAGCACCCCAACAAGAAGATTTGAGAGGTGGAAGCACGCTGTTTGGAGTTGAAACGGCCGAGTAATGAGCAATTAATTGAATTTCAGTTTTGGAAGGATAGAGCCGTTTACGGCGAGAGCTGGGGCTAAAGATCATGGGGGATGGAAAGGTTTCGTCGCTATGAATCCAACGGATTCGCCCGTTTGCGATTTGGTGCATTGAATGGAAAGTTATGAGTGATTGAAGGAAGGGAGCTATGAATGGAAAGATGAAGTTCTTGCTCTGGAAGAACCCCATCGGGAGGTTGAAGATGAAACTGTAGCATGCCATATGTCGCTCCGCGATTGGCCGAGAATTACGCGAAAGCGACGCCCTAGAGAAAAATTAGCAAAAATGGTCTAAAAATTCCGAACAAATTCCTAGAACCATTAGGGAATATTTGGAACCCAATAAAATTGGTTTCGCGGAATTTGGATGAAATTTCGAGGGAGAATTGAACTCCGATTTTGGACGGATAAGGATGCCAGGTTAAATTAAACACCAACGGAAATCCAATTTTCGAATTTAATTAATTTCAATTAAATTTTTGCAACAGACCGAAATTGAGGATGTTACAGAATGTCACCACAACAGCTAAAGACAACAACCATAAACATATTTAGAAGTAAATTACAGCAACTACACTATTGATTTTTAACAAAATTTTAGCAGCATAAACTCTATTTTTCCATGGTTTTTAAGAATCAATAATATAATCAAAACACAATAGCTTAATAGAGGACTTCGATCACCTAAATAAAAGGATTTCAACAACAGTTCAAGCCCAGCATATAATTTAACATCTCATGAACCAATACGGGGTGAACAATTAATTATTCACAGCAAAAGATACGTCATAAACCAAGTCTAGTTCAATAAAGTAATCCATCATAACTATCAAATGAGTATGAAATTTTCTGTTCAGGTGATGCGAAGTGAAAGCATGTGTCTAGTTCTCTTTCCCAAATGCCGAACTCAAGGTACCTAAAAAAAACATTAAGCAACAAGCGTGAGTTCATCACTCAGCAAAGTGTATTGCAATGATACAAAACAATAACAATTCACATACATACTTTATGCCATTCACACATCATGAGAAACAACTCATAAACTTCTTCCTTTATGCTCTCATTTATGCAATGCAATGCAACATGTCTCTTTGCTTAGCACATACCGGTATTGCTGAGTGCACACCCGTCGTTGTACACCCTCTTTCCCTTCCATCCCGTAAAGGATGCCTACTCTTACTGACTCGCTCCCATTCACAATCATGGATGGGACTACGAGGTAGGTCTTTCGTGTTCACTACGTGTGAACACAGAGGCCCGCATAAGAATGAGTCGCATTTTCCATTATGCATGCACATATGCCATAAACATGAATTTACTTGCATATAAACTCGATTCAATGCACATGAATGCTATTTTCTATGCACGTACCGGTACTACCGAGTGCACACCCATCGGTGTGCACCCTCACATCCCTTCCATCTTGTGGAGGGTGCCTACTCTTACTGTCTCGCTCCCATTCACCTCGATGAATCGGATAACGAGGTAGGACTTTCATGTTCACTACGTCTGAACACAGAGGCCCACATCAGAATGGGTCACCTCTTCCATTATGAATGCACAAATGCAGTTAACACAATTAAATTGCATGTACAATCATTTCTATCGTTCCACAGGCAAATTTAAATATATGATCATCAACCATACTTACATCCAATACTTAACATTCATATCCATTTAATCAATTCACACACATACGACATACCTATATATCTATGAACTTAGCATTTTCATCATCATAATTATCAACATGGTCAAAATCACAAAGCAAAGCATGCCTCATTCCTTTTAGCGTTTAATCGATATGATATACTTGCCTCTTTACCACGACGAGGTGGGGCCAGCGCGAGACCCCACCTGAAGGTACACCCCCTGCAAATAAATGCAATCTGCTCAAAAAACATGCCAACCAAACAACCGCAAGACTTAGCGCGAGGTCGATTCAACAACCCACTCCGAAACCCCGAAAAAACATAAATCTACCCAACGGGGACTACAACCTTCCAATGAGCAAATCTTTTAATTCGCTTAAGCAAATGGAGTGAACTCAGCTCCTAATTAATCATAAGAGGTTGCCCTACAGCTATCTCAAAGCCAATCATGCTGGAGATACCCGAAGGCCTCCAAAATCGGACACTAAACCCCAGCAGAAAATGGAGCGTGCTGAAATTTTCCAATTTCAACACCGCGACTTCTAAATAGCATAACTTTTGATTGGCTTATCGGATTTTCATGTTCTTGTACTCAAAATGACCGCGAGGAGATAAACTACATGTAGCATAGCCAATCACTCAGCCAACACACCCGCTGTTCCCAGATCGCGAGAAGAAGCGGAGAGTGCACCGAGCCACCTAGCTCACTTCGGACAGACCTCACGGAAAACGCTGTAACTTCCAAACGGCTGGGCCAAATCATGACTTCTTGAGCTCTAACGAAACTTAAGAACATGATCTACGAATTTCTCCACAGCCAACTAACGGGGAGACGAGTCTAACTTGCCCAAATTGAGCTCTGAAGCCGGCTGTTGGAATAGTCCACAAAACAGCACACATCCTCTCCAACCTAGGGCTAGTTCCCTCCACAAATTTCAGATCTAAGGACTCTAAACCCCAAAACAACCACCTAGAGCCTCCAAATCTAAGCACACAACAGAAAAGCTCATGGAATACCTTCACTTACCATGAAGATGGAGTAATGGAGGAGGATGAGGAGGGGTGGCTGGAACAGGAGGGAGGAGTGCCGGCTTGGGGCTCGCCGGCTAGGGGCTCGCTGGCCAGAGGCAACAAGGGTGGCGCTCGGCTGAAGGCAGGGGAGCAGCTCAGCCAGGGACTGCATGGGGCGATGCCTAGGGCAGTAGGGGCTGGTGCTCGACCAGGAGGAAGGCGAGGGAGGCGCGTCGGCCAGGGGTGCAAGGGGCGACGCCTAGGGCAGGATGGGCTACTTGGCCTGGATCTGCAGGGAGGCATTGGGGGAGTCAGCGGGAAAGGAAAGACCAAGGGGGGCGATCCAGGAAAGAAGGAAAGAGCAATCGGGTGGAAAAGAAAAATGGAAGGAGAGGAAAAGTAGGGTTAGGTGGGAAAATTAGGTGGGGGAGGGAAAATTCAGAAAAAAAAACCCCTCCCACACAACCCAATTTATCCCTAACCCACGCAGATAGATCCACCATCTCTGAAATTACCCACTTGTGGGCCTACACTCTCCGATGAAAACCCAAGACTTAGAGCAAGTTTAGCAATATTACAAGAAGAAGTGAGGAAGCCTCGCGCGAGTGTGATTGTCGATGCCAATCTCCTCAAGAAGGAGACGTGATCTGGCCATGATGAACGAAGGCATGGGATCCTGCATGCCAAGGACAGTGGCTAGCACCTGAAATTTCTTGTTGAGGACATTGATCATCTACAGGGTTAGTGTGTTGTCGAAGACGGGCTGGTCGACATCCTCCAACGCGTCGGCAAGACCTTTGAGGCGGCGGCAGTAGGTGCCTATGGTCATGTCGCCCTGCACTGTCGCTCGGAACTCGACGCTGAGATGAAGTGTGCGGCTGGGTTTGTTATCGTGGAAGAATGCATGGAGCTTACTCCACACATCGTACGCCGTCGCATTGGGGGACATAACAATGTCCAGAAGTTCATCAGAGATGGTGGAGTAGATCCACAGAGCGACGGTGACGTCGGCGCACTGCCATTCTTCGTTCTCATGCTTCGGGTTGGAGAATTCCTCGACGTGCTCCCGAAGATCAAACTTGGTGAGAATGTAGAGAATGAAATTCTTCCACTTATTATAGTTGTGGGCAGCCAGATCGAGTTTGAAGTTGAGATAACTAGAGATGTTGATGTGGTGTATGGAGATGGAGGAAGACTAGGTGGAAGATGGGAACGATGCAAAAGGAAGTGGCATGGGGTTGTTGCCATTGCTGATGTCGAAGACGCGGCCATGGCCAGTATCGGCGACGTCGGAGTGACCGTCGCTCATGATGGACGAGAGGAGGAAAACATGGCTCTAATACCAAGAAGAATCACAGAATTCACCACACCTCGTATTGATCCATATTAACAGACTAGTAAGTTGCGTGCGTTGCAGCGGATTTCAAAAGGTGATACATATCATCAAAACATAATACCAAGCCGTACAATGGACATTAGTTTTTTTCTTACACATATCACGTGAATTACATAAAAGCATGTTGGTTGACATCATCAAAAATTGTCCAACCAATATTCCTAAAAAATTAGTCAATCGAAAGTTACAAAAGAAAGAGTATAATAGGCATGTGGCATCTAAGACATTTATTTGTTTACAGGAATATATCTATATACGTTGACGGTTGAGACCTTGGTTTCTCGGCCATGCGCCATGTTCGCAATCATCTCCCTTGAGGCATGCTTAACAAAGAGCCGCACGATGTCCTCCCCATCCCTTATGCGCGGTCACAATGGTGATGTTTAGCATCAAACACAGGAAACATGGATTAATCATCCAAGAATGACATCAACACCCTCTCACAAAGCAAGCTTAGCAATCAAAAGAATCAAAACCAATAGCAATTACACAAGCACATATTACTCAAGGATTTAAAACTAGTAAAAATTACACACACATCACGATAATACATATTTTGTAAGGTAAATTGTAAGATATACTGCTAACACTTTTTATCTCTTTCAACGTGCCGTCCTCTACAACTTCGATGAGCACCACATCGTAACCTTGCCCGGCCTCCACAAGCCCAAGTGGTGGCCCATCTCCCTTTCCATCCCCAGCGCGGAACAAGACAACGACAGCCTCTACGTCATGCAGAAGATCCCTGTGCCGTAGCGGAATGAAAGCGTATTGAGCTGCCAGTTTGAGGCCTTCATCTTTCGCAAGCCCAGTGTTACTGATGTCACCAACTAAGCTTACTGTACAACATAAAAGAGCTACCTTTGCACCTTGACAAATCATATACAAGAAACAGAATGAATAGCAGAAATTACTGCCATGCTGAAAGCATAAACAATCAGAAGATGATATATGTTAGCTCAAAATAATAATAACATAACATTATTTCTTCATACCAGACAGTAGGACATGTACAAGAAAATTATATCTGTAAGTATGATAACATGGGTGAGCTTTACATCTAAATCACTAACTATCTGTTGTTGCCCAACCAATTAACCTGCAGTATTACACGTTTATTGAACGGTAGCAGAGATGAGAAGCATCAACAAGCAAACATTGAATAAATGGGTCATGAACAACACGAGGGGACTATAGGAACATGAACATACAGATACTGTAACTTGAGCGCCTTTGTACCAGGCTCTGTTTTATTTGCGATTCTCCACGAAATTCAAGACATCCTGAAAATAGGTTAATTAGTAGCACATTTGATTAGGGAAAAAAGAATGGCGCTACTTATAATTCATATACCTGTCCCATTCAGTCCCAAAAACCTCGGCATATGGCAACGAACACATGAACTTCATAGACTTTGTGCACATGATTTATTGCCTCAATTAGCTGATCCTTTAATGCTTGCATCCTGCTGCGAATATTAGACTCCATCACCAATTCTTTTGAATCCTGAATGATCTTCTTGAGCTTTGTGGTATTTTGCATGCGGGTCTGCATACGAAAATAACAACAGATAAGAACCCTGTAGTTTTCAACAAGCATAAGTGCATAATAGCACATCTAAATTAATAAAAGAAGGAGTTTACCCCTCCCTTAATGGATCGTCCACACCAATGAGGCCCAGGTCCGCGCCCCACGCACGTTACCCCTTGGCCCTTGCCCGCTCCGCCCTTGTCGCCCCCACGTTGTTTTGTCCAACAACGCTTCCCCACGATCCCCACAATCGCCGTCTCTCCACGCCCCTCGTGGAGCCGCTCATGCGCCCGTCGCAAACCACCCCCAACCCCCACCCGACCGCGCCCATCCCCGTCGTCTCCTCTTCTTCTTTCTTCGTCTCGTCCTCTCCTCCTCCCCCCTAGCCTAGGAGTCACCATCAACGTGCTTCCCCTGCGCTCGTGACGCCATTGCATCATACGCACCCCATTCGAGTAGAGTTAGGGTTTGATGGTAACACTGTAATGGCGGGCTCAGGAGGAATGGCAGACGCATCATGAGGATGACGCACGATCGAGGGGCCGACTACCGTGCTCCTCCTCTACGTGGTGCTCATGTTGATCCTCGAATCACCGCTCGTGTCCACCTCGCTACCAGGTGGTAATGGAGGCGGAGGGTGGGGAGATGGCATTCCGTGCAGTTCCTACACCTATCCGGCGCCGGGGAGTGCGCGGTCCCCATGCGACCCGCGAAGGAGCTCCTCCAGGTGTTCATCTCCGGTTCTTCCTCCTGCAGTGGCCAGCTCTCGTGCATGCTCTCCGGCCTCGACCTCCACCTCCTCAAATCTTCCGACTCCACCGCCCTCCACCGAACGATAGCCGACGCTGTCACAGTAGGCACCCGCGTGTTGGAAAACGGTTTCTCTGCTTATTCCTTGGCCTTAGGCCGAAAGGAAGAAGGAAACACTCCATACCATACCAATACCACACAGAATATCACGAGTTGCAAGATTTCCCCAAAAAAACTTTTTTTATTTCCATAGAAGACGAGGATTTCTACTCCAAATCTCTCGCTTTTGTGTGATTTGACTCCACCCAAGCTTCATTGGTGATTCCTCCGATACACACCCTGATTCAATGGCGATAGCGTAGGCAACAAGATCTGCAACGCCAAGCTGGTGAGGAACCTACATCCTGACTCTTCGATTTGGTTTATTGATTTCGTTGTTGATGACGTGCCACGTTGAGTTGTGCTGTCTGGATTATTGGTCCGTGTTTTTCGGCTAATATTGTTGCAAATCGCTCTGTTTTCATCCCAATCAAGATGAGTCGATGCTAATATGTTCATTTATTTAGGACTGTTATGTCGTCTGTAACTCTATTTTGTTAGATATGATGAATTAGTTTACATGTGAGGTATCACAGCTTAGCTCCGATGTATTATCGAGCTGCTACTGCTGTGATAGTTGTCTACGACATCATGAATGCTGTTAGTATAATCCGTTGACTTACTTGAACTAATTTTATAATAGATATTGATTGTAGAACAGCTGGATCAATCAGATACAAAACCTTCATTGCATTCACTAAAACAGCTAGAGCAATCAGATGCAAGGTGTGGGGCTGTGGGCCCGTGGGGTTTATAGCACCTCCTGTGGTGTTGGATCTGGTACCTAGAAATGCTGATAGATAGTAACCAATAAATATTGAAAAAATGGTTTGTTGGTTGTGTTCGTGGTGTCCATGCCATATGCGATGGTTTGCAGTTGAAAATTCGCAAACTGTGGATATTAATGTTAAACAGACAGTAGTTTTAGTGTTAGTAATTCCAATGCCTCTTTTGACTTGAATGACCTGGTGTTTGAGACACTTTTTTGGTTATTCTTTATTTTGAAAAGCTGTTAGTCTCCAGAGTAATTACTGTATCATATGGTCCACCCAGATTTTCAATATTTAACATTTTGGGATCTTTGCATTTCCTTTGCCAATCATCAGGTAAATGGTCAGGAGTTAGGACTCAACATATGACAACACCTTTTATGGATGAGACGTATGATTTGCTCAAGAATACATTGAAAGAGTATGAGGTTATCATTTCCCGATGGCCAGAATATATATTTGTTCTTGAGAATGTATGTATGGATTCACTTGCAGACCCTTTTATTGATTTATTTGCATTGGAAATAAATCCGACTTACCACGTTGTTTTTATTGTTTTGAAACAAAAATGATATCGTAGATGTTGAGAAGGCAGTAATCGAGTTTCTAGAAAAACAGTATGTGGATGTTTTGGCTCCACTTAAGGATTGTATCACCCCAAAGAAATTTGGCCTCATATATGCACAGAAAATCACAAAGTGCAATTCGATGTGCCCCTATACCGTACCTGAATATGTAAGTTTTGGTATTGATTCACATTTCTTGGGACTTCAGTTCTTAATATCTGACCCCCTATCTGCTTTCAACTGGGCATTCTCTTAAATACGATGAAAAGACTACTTGATGTTTCTTTGCCAAGGATTGAGAGTCATCGAAGTCATGGAGTTCTTGTATACCTAATCGAGAAATCGACAACCATCGGGGAAAGACTCGGTGAAATTCTTTGTAACATTGAGGACCAAATTCGAAACTACATGCAATTTGTTGTGGAGAAAATTTCGGAAAATGTGAGTGTTACGAAAATTTTTGATGTTGTTTACCTTTTCAGGATGTTGGTATGTTTCAATCATTTTAAAGATAGGCGCTTAAGGCTTTTGCATTTATTATCCTCAAAAAAATGCGAGTCATTTTTGCTATCTGACTCTTCCATGTTTTGTTTTCCTTCTGCATTTGCACAGGAATGAGAAATTTGTGCGGAAGGAAAACAAAATATGGAAGAGCTGTATAGCAAAGCGACTCAGATTTTTAGAGATAATAAATGCAAAGCCTTAAGTGTCTATCTTTAAAAGATTGAAACATGCCAAAATTTGAAAGGTAAATAGCATCAAAATTTTGCGAACACTCACATTTTTCGACAAATTCTCCACAATGACTTGCATGTAGTTTCAGAATTTGGTCCTCAATGTTACAAGAACTTCATTGAGTCTTTCCCCGATGGTCGGCGTATTTCGCCGATTAGGTATACAAGAACTCCATGACTTCAGATGACTCTCAATCCTTGGCAGCAAAACATCAAGTAGTCTTTTCATCGTATTCAAGAGAATGCCCAGCTGAAAGCAGATAGGGGGTCAGATATTAAACACTGAAGTACCAAGAAATGTGAATCAATACCAAAACTTACATCTTCAGGTACGGTATAGGGGCACATCGAAATGCACTTTGTGAGTTTCTGTGCATATTTGAGGCCAAATTTTTTTGGGGTGATACAATCCTTAAGTGGAGCCAAAACATCCACATACTGTTTTTCTAGAGACTCGACATCGCTTTCTTCTCAACATCCGCAATAGCCTTTGTTTCAAAACAATAAAACAACGTGTAGTGATTTATTTCCAATGCAAATAAATCAATAAAAGGGTCTGCAAGTGAATCCATACATACATTCTCAAGAACAAATATATATTCTGGCCATCAGGAAATGATAACCTCATACTCTGTCAATGTATTCTTGAGCAAATCATACGTCTCGTCCACAAAAGGTGTTGTCATATGTTGAGTCCTAACTCTTGACCATTTAACATGATGATTGGCAAAGGAAATGCACATATCCCAAAATGTTAAATATTGAAAATCTGGGTGGACCATATGATACAGTAATTACTCTGGAGACTAACAGCTTTTCAATATAAAGAATAACAAAAAAAGTGTCTCAAACACCAGGTCATTCAAGTCAAAAGAGGTATTGGAATTGCTAACACTAAAACTACTGTCTGTTTAACATTAATATCCACAGTTTGCGAATTTTCAACTGCAAACCATCGCATATGGCATGGACACCATGAACACAACCAACAAACCATTTTTTCAATATTTATTGGTTACTATCTATTAGCATTTCTTGGTACCAGATCCAACACCACAGGAGGTGCTATAAACCCCATGGGCCCACAGCCCCACACCTTGCATCTGATTGCTCTAGCTGTTTTAGTGAATGCAATGAAGGTTTTGTATCTAATTGCTCCAGCTGTTCTACAATCAATATCTATTATAAAATTAGTTCAAGTAAGTCAACGGATTATACTAACAGCATTCATGATAATAAATGAGACAACTATCGCGGCGATAGCGTACCGATAATACATCGGAGCTAAGCTGTGATACCACACATGTAAACTAATTCATCATATCTAATAAAATAGAGTTACAGACGACATAACAGTCCTAAATAAATGAACATATTAGCATCGACTCATCTGATTGGGATGAAAACAGAGCGATTTGCAACAATATTAGCCGAAAAACACGGACCAATAATCCAAACAGCACAACTCAACGTGGCGCGTCATCGGCGATTTAAATCAATAAACCAAATCGAAGAGTCGGATGTAGGTTCCTCACCCGGCTTTAGCGTTGCGAAGATCTTGTTACGGCCATACGCCATTGAATCAGGGTGTTTATTGGAGGAATCACCATTGAAGCTTGGGTGGAATCAAATCACACCAAAGCGAGCGATTTGAAGAAGAACTCCTCGTCTTCTAGGGAAATAAAAAAAGTTTTTTTGGAAAAAACTTGCAACTCGTGACATTCTGTGTGGTATTGGTATGGTATGGAGTGTTTCCTTCTTCCTTTCAGCCTAAGGCCAAGGAATAAGCAGAGAAACCGTTTTCCAACACGCGGGCGCCTACTGCGACAGCGTCGGCTATCAGTCGGTGGAGGGCGGCGAAGCTGGAAGATTTTAGTAGGCGGTGGTCGAGGCCGGAGAGCATGTGCAAGAGCTGGCCACCGCGGGAGGAAGGACAGGAGATGAACGCCGGGAGGAGCTCCTTCGCGGGGCGCACGGGGGCCGCGCACTCCACGGCGCCGGATAGGTGTAGGAGCCTCACGGAACGCCACCTCCCCACCCTCTGCCTCCATTACCACCTGGTAGCGAGGTGGACACGAGCGGCAACTCGATGATGAACACGAGCACCACGTAGAGGAGGAGCACGGCAGCCAGTCCCTCGATTGCGCGTCGACGGCAGGACGCGCCCGCCATTCCTCCTGAGCCAGCTGCCGCATTGTTACCATCAAACCCTAACTCTACTCGAATGAGGTGCGTATGCTGTAATGGCGTCACAAGCACAGGGGAAGCACGGTGATGGCGACTCCTAGGCTAGGGTGGAGTAGGAGAGGATGAGGCGAAGAAAGAACAAGAAAAGGAGACAACGGGGACGGGCGTGGTCGGGTTAGGGTTGGGGGTGGTTTGCGACGGGCGCGTGAGCGGCGCCACGAGGGGTGAGGAGAGACGGCGGTTGTGGGGATCGTGGGGAAGCGTTGTTGGATGAAACAACATGGGAGCGACAAGGGCGGAGCGGGCAAGGGCCGAGGGGCAACGTGCGTGGGGCGCGGACCTAGGCCTCATTGGTGTGGACGATCCATTAAGGGAGTGGTAAACTCCTCCTTTTATTAGTTTAGATTACATATATATACATGAGTAGTAGCGAGCAAGGGGTAGCGCAAGAAGAGGCACGCACAGGTGCTTGGATGCGGAAGACCTGGGCGCTGGAGCGCCTTGCAGAGGCTCACGCAGGATCATGCATGCGCAAGATTTAGTCTACCACGTACTAACTGAACAACACAAGAATAGCAACGGTTCAACAGTACAGATCGCTACAAATAAGGCAACATATCATCCATTCTCTAATTGATTGCTATCCTATCATGTCAAGGATATTTACCACATTCACATGCTTTGTATTATGACTTGTGATTGGGAGGCTGTCGCATGTCGTGAACTAATACTTAATAGCACGACAGCCAGCCCCTCGATTGCGCGTCGACGGCAGGACGTGCCCGCCATTCCTCCTGAGCCCGCCGCCGCATTGATCAAACCCTAACTCTACTCGAATGAGGTGCGTATGCTGCAATAGCGTCACGAGCACAAGGGAAGCACGGTGATGGTGACTCCTAGGCTAGGGTGGAGGAGGAGAGGATGAGGCGAAGAAAGAAGAAGAAGAGGAGACGACGGGGACGAGCGTGGTCGGGTTGGGATTGGGGGTGGTTTGCGACGGGCGCGTGAGCGGCGCCACGAGGGGCGAGGAGAGACGGCGGTTGTGGGGATCGTGGGGAAGCGTTGTTGGATGAAACAACATGGGGGCGACTATGGCAGAGCGGGCAAGCGCCGAGAGGCAACGTGGGGCGCGGACCTAGGCCTCATTGGTGTGGACAATCCATTAAGGGAGGGGTAAACTCCTCCTTTTATTAGTTTAGATTAGATATATATACATGAGTAGTAGCAAGTAACGGGTAGCGCAAGAAGAGGCACGCACAGGTGCTTGGATGCGGAAGATTTGGAGGCGCCATGCAGAGGCTCACGCAGGAGCATGCATGCGCAAGAATTAGTCTACCACCAACTGAACAACACAAGAATAGCAACGGTTTAACAGTACTAGATCGCAACAATTATACAGTGCATCTTAATTTCATATGCTTTGTATTGTGACTTGTGATTGGGAGGCTGTCGCATGTCGTGAACTAATACTTAATAGCACCGTGGTAGATTTAGCCGTTTAGGATGTTAATTGTTGGTACGATTTGGTGATGACGGGCGCTAGACTAGATATCATTATATATATGCAATTCCTGAAATGTCGCCCTCTTGCGTAATATTGCAGTGTGTAAACACTATATATAACTCGGTGAAGTGGCTTATTTTTAATTCTTCAGAGAGACCTTTTTTGTTTTCAAGATCCAGTACAACCCATCTTTGACAGGGATTGTATTGTGAGACTTGTATTGTGAGACGATCGTGTGTGTCGTCAGTTAATAGCAGCACGATGGGTTTTGGATCTTAATTATTTGGTACGAGTTATGACGTGTGCTGGACGAGATACCATGTTCGCAATCCTTGAAATTTCGCCCAGTTGTAGTATGATGTGTACCAAGATTCAGGACCTTTATTACAGACAGGGGCGAAACTAGAGACAAAATCATCGGGGTTCACCACTTTATCATATAAGTGATAACAACTTATTATTCTTACCATTTGCTTGTTATTTGCCTCTCCGTATCACAAGATTTAGATCAAGAGGGTTCACATACTATATATAGACTAACATACAATAAATTTTTTGTTGACCCTGTGTAAATTTTTTTTTTTGACCTGGTGTAAATTTTTTTTTTTGACCCGGTGTCCTGTGACACCGGGTATACTTATCTACCTCTGCCCCTGATTACAGAGGAGTGATGATTAAAGTTGGCTGTCTAATTTTTCATACGGTAATGATAGTATCTTGTACCTAAACCGTATACATATTACCAAAAAAAACTCACTAACAAGAATACTATTAATTCTGATATGTAAAAATGGCATGCATAAGTACGTAGAAAAGTACCGTTCGAGGCATGATGAAATCCTCAGTATGAAGGCCCAGCAAACACAAATGTAACCCATCTGCACCTACACAAGCGTACTAGTTATGTTTGTACATCAACATTGTTGTTTGATTGTTTCATATCTCTACTATAAAGCAACAGTTGGTGGCAGTGGTGAGTTCTACCCACGTCATTAATTGCCCTGTTTAATTGCCCTACTTAATTGCCCTGCTTAATTGCCCTACGCAAAAAACGAAGCGTTGCTTTAATTAGCCAGCTTTCGCAAGAAACGAAGCGTTAAAGATAGATGTTTGATCTTGTAAAATAATTTTTTTATTTTTTAATCTTTATTTTTCGTTATCAATTTTGTTTTTCGTAGCAATGCACAGGCATGTAACTAGTACTTACTATTTTGAAAACCAAATCGTGAACAATTTAACTTTGCGAGTGAGCTCTTCCGTATGGTCATACTGACCAGCTTTCGCCGTTTGGCTTGTGTTTGGTGTTGGAGCTAAAGAACAAAGATGGAATTCTCGTCCTAATAAAGTGACTTGAAAGAGAATCTGTCCAGTCCCGACGATCCGGCTACTCCCACCTATCACAAATACTAGGGCAATAAGCGTGGTGCACGCCACGTGTGTTAACGAAAAATAATTTTGCACTACAAGAATCCGATCTATTTACGTCAGCCTAAAAAAACCGACGTAAATGTGTCTCTATTTACGTCGGCTAGGCTAAACCGACGTAAATAATTATATTTACGTTGGCCAGGCCGACGGAAATAGCACCCAACCGGGCGCCAAAAAATTCGAAAATCCCACAGGCACATTTACGTCGGCCAAAGTCTATTTACGTCGGCCTAGCCGACGTAAATATGCCACGTGGCGACTATTTACGTCGGCCTGGCCAGACCGACGTAAATATTCGCCACGTGGAATATTTACGTCAGCTAGGCCAGGCCGAGTAAATAGGAGTGCCCTAATTTCATTTGCTCATGGGCCAAGCCCCAAGCCTCCAGTCTTCATTCCAATTACCTTCCCCATCACGCCGCCTGCCTCACCTCCCCGGTGCCGCCGCCTGGTGCCTAGGTCGGCGCCGCCGCCGGCCGCCACTGCTCCGGCGCTCCCGCCGGTTGCCGCCCCGGCCCCAACTCTGGCCAGTCCAGAGGAGCACGCGCCCCCCGAGCCCCCATGGCGAGCTGAAGCCGAGTGCCGCCCTCGTCGCCCTCGCCTCCGGGCTCCGGCTCCTCCTCGCTGCCCTCGCCTCCGGGCTCCGGCCTCGCCCGAGCAACCCACGGCCACTGACGCTGACCCGCTGGCCTGCTGACGCAGACCTACGGCCTCCGGGGATACATGTATTTTTTCTTACTTTTAGTGTGTGTGATTTTGTCCAGGTTTTTGTGCGGTTGGATTTGATGGCGGTGGCGTCGCGGCTCGCGGTCGCTCAGGTCTCATCGGACGGCGCGGCGGGGAGGAGTGGGCATCCTGGGTTTGCGGTGGTTGGGGTTCCTGCAGCGAGGCCGTGGCGGCCAGCCCCCCGACGGAGGAGACGACGGCGCAGATGAACGAGCCGCTTACCAAGGAGGACCTCGTCGCCTACCTCATCTCCGGGTGCAAACCCAAGGAAAACTGGAGGTGAGCAGCTTCCCTTCGGTACACTCGTATAGCGGTGGAATGGTTCACGTGGGATGTAATTCCCATGTTGTTCCAGAAATGATAAGACTCTTGTAGCATTAACATGTGTGCTGCTTAACTCTGCAATTGAGGTTCTATTTTTAAGAATTGCTCATGGAATCGTGAAGTTTTAAGATGAACGGGTGCTTGCTGCGATGAACTGGGTTACATGGTTGTACTTTGTACTTTGTAGTGATGAGAGGGCGGATGCATCCATTTGATGCATGGTTGGGGAACGAAACTCTGTAACAGCTGTGTGTGGGATTGGATTGGACAAATTAATCACCAGGGCACTGGTTAGAAGGGGCGGAGCCACAAAATTTTCTATACAGGGAGGCCGTATAATAAGAAGCATATATAGTAACAATGTGTTTAATAATAATCTGCCAGCTTGCCACTCCCCTTCGCAATTGCTGGTTAGCACCGTCATACTGGATCACGTGGATTTGAATGTGTACTGGGATGTCAATGGAAGCAATTTGTGCTGTGTTGTTGCATAATAAAGAAATTCACAGCTTATGCGCTACTACAAGCTATCTAGCAGTCGTTTTAGGACAAATAACAATAAATATCGACACTAGTACCTTGCCTAGTTCCTTTTATGCAGTTCTGGAGCTTACTCTCCAGACATTATATGCATAAAAAGATAAACTATGTCGTAGAAACGATTGCCCCAAATGGTGGATTTATATCTTAGAAATGATTGTCCCAAATGTTATGCTCAACTTTTTGAGTTCGCACTTCAGCCATAATTTCCCTGCTTAGCTCTTCCTTATTATTAGTACCATTTTTTGGAGATGTAGGTGGTGTTGTTGCTTGTGTTCAAAACTTCAAATTGTTTGAGAACTGACAATCAAATATTGTGTTTGTTTAAGTTATTCCTGTGTTATTTGTATAGAGTATTTCGATTAATTATTTACTTTATCCCATAAATAAATTTCTAATTTTACAGAATTGGCATAGAACATGAAAAGTTTGGTTTTGAAGTTGAAACATTGCCCCCTATAAAGTATGATCAGATCTGTGATATACTGAATGGGTTGTCTGAGAGATTTGAGTGGCCTGCTGACGCTGACGTCATCAATTGATATTGTCTTGTTGTTTCTTCTGCCCATTACTTTCTAATGTTGGTTCAAAATTGTAAGTGTCTGTAATACTACCATTACATTATCTTCTCTTTCTTCAAGTGTGTGTCTGTCTTTATTTACTTTTAGCTTCTTTTTGACACATCACAGGAACAGCAGGACTGCTTCTCTCTTTTCTTTGATGTGGCACCACCATAGTCATATATTTTCTGACTCTATGCTTGTTTGAACTCTTTGATGTGGCACCACCATAGTTCAAATATATATATATATATATATATATATATATATATATATATATATATATATATCTTTTAACATAAATAAAGTGTTACCACCATAGTCATATATTTTCTGACTCTATGCTTGTTTGAACTCTTCACTCCCTTATAGAAATTCCCCCTGATAAGTGATAATCATTGAGATGAAATATTGAAAGCAATTTCTTTCCATGATATCCTGTTTCAAGAACCCTAATATTTAGAATGCTAAATGGAGCCATATTTTTCTCCTTTACTAGATCATCACCATGCTTTCACCTTAGCTTTTGCTATAGTACACATTTTGTCGAACTATACTTTCTAGGTATAATTTTTTGCATTTGGTTGTGCTATATAGATGATGCAGCATGTTCTGCTCAGCCATCGTCAAGAATGATGGAAGTGATTTTTCTGAATCTTAGGAGGCAACCTCCTAGTTGTTCTTGCTTTATATACATAAAAAAATTAAACTTACTAGAAGCAAACTACAAATTTAATTTTAGTTATGTATTTTAGCATTCATGCTTTAATTTTAGTTATATGTCGATGATTGTATGCATGCTTTAATTTTAGTTATATATTCATGCCAATTACATTTGTTTGGTTATATGCTTTAATTTTAGTTATGTATTCATGCTTTAATTTTAGTGATATGTCAATGATTCATGCCAATTACATTTCTTTGGTAGGAATATATGGCGCAGCAGTTCAGAAGACCACTAAATCTCCCCCCGTTCCAACCTCCACCCTTGTTTACCCCGCACACCGGATGCACATGTTGGAGGCACCGGCGCTTCTTCTTTGAGGACTCCATCGGTTGGTGGCTTCTTAAACTCGGGAGCTGACGCCGGTAGTGGGCATCGCTTTGAAGATACTCTGCCAAATTGATGTTTGTATGAACAATGAGTAGTATGGTTCAACTGTGCCATATGTCATGTTTGCAAATTGAAGTTTCTATGTGTTGTATGACATGTATGCAAATTGAAGTTTCTATGTGTTGTATGTCATGTTTGCAAATTGAATTGTGTCATCTGAATGGATGGATTGATATTGGTTTATATGAATGGATTATTGAGTGGCTTGAATTGATATTGTATGTCATCTGAATTGATATTTTGCTGACCAAATCCAGCCGGCCAGAATCGATATTAGGCCGCCTGGTAGCTCCAGTATTTACGTCGGCCTAGCTTGGCTGACGTAAATAGCCCAAGTATTTACGTCGGCCTGGGCTTGGCTGACGTAAATAGCCCCAGTATTTACGTCGGCCTGGGCGTGGCTGACGTAAATAGCCCCAGTATTTACGTCGGCCTGGCCTGGCTGACGTAAATAGCCGATATTCGTCGGCTGGTGGCGTAAATAGCCCGATATTACGTCGGCCTGGGCTTGGCTGACGTAAATACTGGGGCTATTTACGTCAGCCAGCCCAGGCCGACGTAAATAGGTGCCATGTCAGACGGTGACATGGTTCGGTGACGTGGACATTGTTTACGTCGGCCTCTGGCCGACGTAAATAAGTGCCACGTCACCTCCCCTCGAGCCGGATGTGGACTACTATTCCTATTTACGTCGGCCTCGTGGCCGACTTAAATAAGGGCTATTTACGTCGCTCGGTTTACGACGGCCTATTTACGTCAGCTTTTACGCTAAATAGATCGGATTCCTGTAGTGTTGTGTCTTTTTTCCAGAGAAAAAATAGACCTAGATGTATTTTCAAAATTTTTGGAGGCTCGAGAAATATTAGAGATCGAGTTGAAAACATAGTACACATATTTCTGTTGACGAAAGTATTTTTTCGGGAAAAATGGAGAAAGGACCTGGATGTAAAAACCAGGGACCAGTTTGTTAAATTTTTGGACATCACCGCTATCCTGAAAAAGTAGAAAAGGGCTCGTTCACGATTTGTATTTAACGGGAGTCTTTTTCCGTAAAGTAACGAACGAGGGACCTAAACACGATTCGGGAGAGATTTTCTTGCCCTCACAAAAAATCGCGAAGGACTTTTTCGTAATTTGAAAAGACCTATCCGCGATTTAAAGAAATAGAGAGGCCTTTTTGCAAAAAAACCGAGATGACACCTGGACACACCGGAGGCCTTGAAACCTCCGAAATGTAACGGAGGGAGTATTTATTGTTTTGGACATAACATGTTGTACAAAGCACAACTTTAATTACTAAATTTTATTATAATATATTTATAAAATTCAAAAAATTATAATATTATAGTAGTACTTTTCGAAACAAATTTACATGTATGATTTTCATGTATTTAATTTAAATATTTAAAAAGATATTGACTATTAAAGTTTTAAATATTTGACTACACCTATTTTTAAAATGATAAAGCGAGTAAAAGAAAAGAGCAAAATTAACCATACTATGATTACTTTCAAAGTACCTTGGATTCCAAAACTACATCTTTAACTTGTCCACGCAAAGATCAAAATGTCAGCAAAATTTCACGAAATCTTGGATTTCGGACCCCCGGGTTTTATAATCCCGGTGAAATTAAAAAAAAATTTGGAAAAAATATTCAAAGTGCTACAGTAATCTAAAATTTTGACGAAATTTCGGTTTTTTTGAACGGATTTTGACCGGCAAGGGCAGCATCGCATTTTGCTTCGATCGATATCGCATTCCATTCTCTGTATCAGTTTGCTTTGCGCGCGCACATATATGTGATATAGCTTTGCACTGACCCAAGCTGCAGTGGGACATCAACATGTCGAATTGTCGATGGAGGCCGCCGGTCTTCAGCATGGGCGATCTCCTCCTCATCTCTAAGGCCGTCTTCAACATCGGCATGGCGCCCTTCGTCCTCCTCGCCTACCGCAACCTCATCGGCGCCATCACCATCCTCCCCTTCGCCTTCTACTTCGAGAGGCATATATATATGTACACTAATTCATCGATGGATGGACAAGAAGTGGTTTGCATTGCTGTGCTGCGCGAGCAGGATGGGGTTTGCTTCTAGCCTATTCTTTTTTGTGCCTCCTGAAAATGCATGTATGCGTATTGTCCTGGAAATGCGTATTCTATGCACGTGGTATCAACACACAAAAATATCCTAGAGACATGCGAATATACGCTTTGTTTGAATCATGAATTTTAACCCTTTTTGCAATAAAAAAACTAGCAAGTATATATGTTAGTTTCGTGCACAATAAGGTAGTGCCATAGTGACTGGAGATATGATGATCGCTTGAATCAAAGTGACTTGATAGGACAGAGCTGCAATTTGGCATTTGTTTCTCAGTTTAGCAAAACAGATGGTAGACAAAACACATCATGAGAAGCAACACTTTCATTGGTATATATGTGCGTACGATCTAGGATGTATCAGCCTTGTTGGTGATGTGTCACTGTTTGCCAATTGGGAATAAGAGACAACAAAACTACTATGGGGCTGTTTGGTTGCTGTATCTTCTCAGCCTGGCCCGTACGAGGTCATCCTGGCTAGTTGGAGACAGGTCAAACTGATGCATGTGATGTTGTTTGGTTGGTTGCATGAGTTGAACATGGCTGTGCTGAGATTGTGTTTGGTTGGTTGCATGAACTGAACCTGGTTGTGCTGAGATTGTGTTTGGTTGGTTGCATGAGCTCATAGTATGTTGCCCTCTTCCTTAATGTCATGATTTGCAACATCCAACTAAATTAATATTACTTGTTACTATGATTATATGGCAGCGACAGAATTCTTTTTTATTACAATCTGAAATTCTAAATCAATAACCCTGCAAATTTGTACTGGCCTCAAGTTAGTTCTCAAGCAGACAAGCAATGTGCCAGACGACAAAACACTGAAGAATTCAAGTGCTAATTGTACTAAACTTGCTCTAGCAGCTACACCCATACATCTTTGCAAACTCTTTTTTTAGAATTACATCTTTGCAAACTTGGATTGAATTGGAAAGCAAGCTCACGTAAGCAGCCAAACGCAAAGCTTACGTGGTTGCATATATCATTTTTCCCAGGCACCATAAATTACAGTCTGAGCTTGAGGTTCATCCAACAATGCAAAGATAGAACAAAAATATAAATCAGCTAGTCCCTGCCAAAAACTGATTGGAAACCAGTATCAGATAACCGGTGGGGAATTGCCGGTGGTAAAATTTTATCAGACGGTGCAAAAACACCTTGCCTTAGCTTGAAAGCAATGCCACTCTACAAATGCTTAAAAACAAAAAAACATAAAGCGGCACAGTACAACAGGCTGATGATTGCTTCAGACCTATGGAAGCAGATGGAATACATGAAGCAATGCAGAGGGACTAATGGTAGATGCATCGAAACAATGATCTGATCGTACAAGCTGAACTATTTTGGAGATTTGAAGATATGTATTAGTGGTAACAGTGTTAAAATTATGGATATAACACTTCTTAAATGGAATTATAAAATTTAGATTGCACAACTATTATAACATAGAAGATAGTCTGAATCTATATGGTTTGTAGACATGGTATAACTCATTCATTACATGTATGGCAGCAAAATATAAAGAAAAAATCCATTTGAACCAAAAGACATCCAAAAGTTTGCATCAACAGATTGAATTTTATAGCATCAATCCATCCATCCATTGCCATTCCACAAGCATTCTCAACATAGAGCAAATTATTCCTAGTCAACAAAAAAAGAAAATTAGTAGGGCTTAGTAATTCAATTGAAATGAAACATAGAGCAAATTAGTAGGGCCTTTGCATATCCATTGAGCTTGAGGTTTAATATACTCGTGTAGAATGGCCTAAACATGTACTGCTAGTGGAAATGGTACTTAAGGTTTTCAAAAACAGCTTTGTAATTAATCCATGGTGCACTATAATGTTAACACCAAAATCAAATACTTGCTGATTTTGTGGTTCATTAGATATTGCTATTGCAGATTTGAAGATATTGCTATCGCAGATTTGACAGTCTCAACTACTTAACAGGTATTATCACAATATTACATGATTTTGGAGGCTATGGCTGCTCATGGAGTCAAGACCCTTATTTACTCTAGTACTTGTGCCAATATTTTGTCAGTGATGAAACTATTGTCACTAACACATCGGTCATTAGAAGCATTACCGATTGTAGAGAAGCCGGAGGCGATGCTTTGTCAGGGAGGATGGGGAACGAAGCCGGTCGGAGGCGGGGTGGCGCTGGGGAACGAAGCCGGTCGGAGGCGGGGCGGCGCCGAGGAACGAACCCGGTCGGAGGCGGGGCGGCGCCGAGGAACAGATCCGGTAGGAGGCAAGGCGGCGCCGGGAAACGGATCCGTCGAAGGCGGGGCGGCGCCGAGGAACGGAGCCGTTGGAGGCAGTGCGGCGAAGGGGAACAGATCCGTCGGAGGTGCGGCGGCGCCGGGGAACGGAGCGGGGAGGCGGGGCAACACCGGGGAATGGAGCGGTGAGAGGTGGGGGCGGTGCCGAGGAACGGAGCGGTCGGAGGCGGGGGCGGCGCCGTGGAACTGATCATCAGAGGCGGGGCGACGCGCTGAAAAAAAAGGATGGGTCTGTGGTGTTGGAGGGAATATGGATGGGTTGGCGGGAGCTGTATCTGGCCTTGGCGGGAGACGAAAAATCTATCGCGCGTGCATAGAGCGAGCAGGCTGCGCCAAATGCGACCAAATTTTTCGTTCCTGCGGGCTGGCCGGGTGGAGAAGATTGCATGACTTGAGCCAGGCTAGGATAGGCATACAGGCAACCAAACAACTGAATTTTGCATCTACAGATGCAAAACTCAATGCTTGCAAGCAACCAATCAGCCCATATATGTTTCTGTTAAGATCGGAAAGGGTGCTCACGCTACCCTGCGTACTGGAATTGGTATACATTAGATTGCACTTTCGTTTTGGGCATCAGGAGTTCCCTACCTACATCCTTACCGACGCTGACAAATCGACTTTAATCATGGATGTTCTTGGTCGACATCGGGATCCACAGATGAGTCGAGTCTTTCAACACGAATTCGTCAATTTTAGACTTGAAATGAAGGAAATATTCCTCTTTGAGGATCAAAGATTCTTGATCCAAAAACACCATTAAATCGACATGCGGGGCTTATATTTCTAAACAAAATGGTCATAAGTTTTTTCTTTTGCCACCAAATTTTCAGTAGCACTATCCAAATTTTTGAAAATTCCTCAAACTTGATAATCATCTAAAAATTTTATAAAAACATTATGGATAAGTTAAGACTATCCACAAAAGTTTCTAACGTGATTTGCACCATTTTCCAGTTGATTGAAATTTGTCAGTCAGCCTTTTATAAGGACAGTCCTAAAATGAAACATTATAATGCCAAGTTATTTCTTGAGTTTATTATGAACTTTCAGAAATTTTCTGGAATGTTTGGAATTTTAGCATTTAAAGAAAATACTTTTTGAAAAACTAGTTATTGTTTTGATTTCTAACAATCAAATTAAAAACATCAAAAAGTCCAAAAATTTTATATTTAGGTTCTAAATAATCTAATATTCCTCTCTAAAAATCTTTATGAATTTTGGGGTTGAGTTAATGCTTTTGAAAAATGTAATATTGAATATTGTGTTAAGCTGAGGCCATAAAAGAATTTGTTATAAAAATACATATCCGTAAAAACTTTGGAAATTTTACATAAACATCAGTACCATCTCAGAGTCATCTTAAAAAAATTTCATAAAATTTGAAGCTAGTTTAGTAGCTTCAAAAATTTCGGAAGTCCATAGCTGCAGTTAAAAGCTTAAAGCAAAACCCTTTTAAATTCTAAAAATCTTGAAAGTCCCTACCACCAACGATGGATCCTTTGTTACCTAACTTGGCGGGCATTTGCCTGGGGTCCTCGAGGCCGCCGCTAATGAAATTCCAAATCTAGGCTCACCGGAGCTAGATCTAGACCTGGACAAGTTGTCACCTAGGTCCACCACACATGCGCTGCAATCCGCGAGGTCCACTGCAGCCGTCCTCCTTTGTTTTAAAGTGTGCTGTAGTCCCCAAGCTCCATGAGCCATCATCATCGATCCCTCTGGGGTGTCGGCCTTCTTCCTCAGCTCTGGTGATGTACACCTCTCATCGTCATCACTGCCTGATCTAGACTTCTTTCTTTCTATGCTCCGTCGAGGTACACCTCCGACATGTACCTGTTGTGCCATCGCCCATTTTCTTCTTTGTGGACATGCTCAGATGTGAACCTACTCGGCTGCCTCCTCCACTATTGGGTTTAGCCCTAGATCGTGAACACATGAATACGAAGAAGAACACAGAAGTTTTTAAGATAATTTTCTCTTGTGTTATTCTCAAACTCATGAGATACATGCCCTTTTATAGTGGACGGACAAACTAACCAACTTGATAACCAAAATAACAACTAAACTTGGAAAGTCTAACTGAGGAAACAAACTAAATGATTTGATCTGACTGCCTATTGCATCGTGATCTTTACTTGCCTTACACGACATGGCAAGTCAGCAGTTTTGGTAAGTATTGATTAGTTTCCAACAATCTCCCTCCTAATCAAGACTCTTCGACTCATGCAGATTACAGCAACCCATCGTGTTGCACTGAACATTGAGTCCGCTTGTAACTCGACATCGTTATTGTTTTGCAGCACGATGTCGAGTTACTGCTGAACTCAACTTCAACTTGCTTGAACATGTTAAAAATCACTCACTGAATTCCTCTATCTATCTCTCACTTGGGAATCACATCCTCCCTTGTGTTCCTCACAAACACCAAATGTTAGAAATCAATCATTGATTTCCTCACGTTGGACATACCCCTTTGCCACGAGCCACGCCTTGTGCTTGAGGATGGCCCCAAGAGCATTTTTTTTATCTTGAACACCCACTTCAACCCAATCGGTCGTTGACATGATGGAAAATCAATAAGAAATAATGTTCGATTATCGTTGATGGAGCTTATTTCTTCGAGCATTACCACACGCCAATTCTTATCCTCCTTGGACTCCATGAAAGTGACCGGCTCATCCCCAAACAAGAGATATAACTCATCGACATCGAGTTCTTGCGCGACGGCCGTGTTGTAGATGTTTGCCATGGTTGAAACCTCCGCAGACTATTGTCATCGGCGTCGAGCAATGCCGAGACATTGGATGGAGGTGAGGCGAACTCGACACTTGCCCCAACGTCGGGCATGGAATCATCGGTGCTGGGTGAGCCGTGGCCTCTTGCCACGTGTGTCGCGCTTGCTGCCGAAATGGGTGAAACCAATGGTGAGGTTGCACTCCCCGTATCCACCATCGAGTCATTGTCTGAGTCAGAGTGAATGATAAATTGCTCGCCGGTGCTTGGCATGTAACCATGATCATCCTCGCTCCAACTCCACTTGGTGCTTTTGTTGAAGACGGCGTTGCTGTCATGTGCGCGTTTGCCAATGGGATCGTATGTACAATACACTTTGGAGCATCGCTCATAGCCGATGAAGACCATCGGCTTGCTTTAGTCGTTGAGCTTCTTCACATTTGGCTTGGGCACCTTGGCATGCACGATGTAACTGAAAGTGCGAAGAAAATGCACGTTCGGCTTGCATCAGTGCCATACATCGCACGGTGTCTTGCCATCGATGCTCTTCACCGACAAACGGCTGAGGATGTAGATTGCCATTATTGGCGTACTTTACGCCAGGGTACCCTCTCCGCCGTGGACGAGTAAAGATGGCCTGGCGAGCAGGCGGGCGATCAGGTCCCTCTCGCCGGGCGTCAACCCACGTGGCGGCCTAGCGAGCAGGTGGACGATCAGGCCCCCACTTGCCGGGCGGCCAGGCCATGTGGGCGACCAAAAGGATGAGAAGGAGGCTTCACCCTGAAGCCTCCTCCCTCTGACATGCTATGTTAGAGCCATTGATTACGACATCGCCGTCCCTCGATGCCTCACACCTAACAGGCGGCGGAGGACGAAGTCGTATGGCAACACGAAGAATGAGGCTGAGACAAGGCGAAGTAGCGGGTGTAATAAATGAATCGTAGTTCGCATGATGTCATCCTCTCACTGACGAGCCAGCCCCGCCTATATAAGGGAGCTCGGGTGCATTGAGAGAGGGGAGAGTTCTTCTTCCTTCCGAAAGAGGAGCATTGTAACCACTCCAATATACTTCAACCCTGATCTTGCAGGACGTAGGGCTGTTACCCACATCGGGAGCCCGAACTTGGGTACATCGGCGCACTCCTTCTTCTTGCTCTCTGGTGTTGTGTGTTCCTTGGCCTGTCGATCGCCAGGATCTCGCGAGAGAGTACCATCGGGTGTCCGGCCGCGAAAACACCCCCTACCGAACCTATTTCTCCGTCCGGGAGATATCCTGCTGGCCAAAAATACCGACAGCCATCGTGACCGCTTCGCCCAAAAATTCTTTGGGCATCTCCTTTGCCTCGAGCACGCTTCACACCATCCCAACAATGGTTTGATTCTGGCATTCAACAGCGCCATTTTGTTGTGGGGAATAGGGCACCGAAGGTGCCGCTTGACCATTGATCAGCGCAATACTCGCCAAATGCCGCGGATGTGAATTCACCACCTCGGTCGGTCTGAAGCTTGCGCCGACCGAGCTCGATTTGGATTGAAATCGAATTATGGCCTCCGGTGCTTCATCCTTCAATGCAAGAAGCTTCACCCACATGTACCAGCTCTAGTCGTTGACGATGAGGAGGAAGTAGTGATTCCCTCTCGATGTTGCTGGAGTGATCGGACTGCAAAGGTCTCCATGCATTAGCTCTAGAAGCACCTTAGCGTGGTACTTCGCCTTATGCGGGAAGGAGTTGCGGTGTTTCTTTCCGGCCAAACAATTACCATAGATTTGATTCAGCTGATCATTATGTGGTAGTCCGCATACCATCTTTGCGACGCACTAATTTCCACAAGGTGCATCAAAGTTGAGGTGGCCGAACCGCTGCGTGTGCCACCACCATGCTTCGTTGTCGAGTCGTCGTGCGACAAACATATAGGTTGTGTGATGTCCAAGGCGAGGACATACAACCGGTTTCGTGCACGCTCAACCTTGGTGGGGAAGTCAGCTGCTGTTGATCATGGAGCCAAAGTTTGCCCTGATCGATCAAGGTTTGGCAACCATTCTTGTTGAGTTGACCGAGGCTAATGATGTTGTTCTGGAGCTGCGGGGTGTAGTAGACGTCAGTGAGGACACGATGCTCGCCGTTCTGACAAGTGAACAGCACGGTGCCATGTCCTCAAATGTCGAACATCAACGCATTAACGAACTTTACAGATCTAGTGACTCCCGTGCTTAGCTCGGTGAAGACCTCCTTGCAACCTATCATATGGTTGCTCACCTCGGAGTCGAGGTACCAAGCGTCATCGTGCTTGTCGTCGTCCCGGCCGAGATGCACTTGTGCTCTCTCCTCATTAAGGATGAACTCTTCATTCTCCTTTGTGTTGGCTTCATTGACCAATCCAATGTGCAGCATAAGCAACGCCGGTTGATCATCGTCGACTTGCGCGAGGTTGGATTGCTCATCGTGTTTCGCCTTACGATAATCTATGGCCCAATGACCGAGCTTGCCGCAACAGCGACATTTGTCACATAGATGTCCCGACCGTCGCCTGAAGGTGAGCTGCTGCCAGTGGCAGCATCCTTGCCGCCTCTGCCGACCTTGTTGTTATGGCGCCAGCCGCCGCCACCACCATGGCTGCCACTGCCATTGCTGTCGTGGTCACTGACGCAGTTGTTGTTATGTGGACCGCTGCCACTGCCACGACCTCCGCCGGCCGAGTGCTGCCCGTGTTGTGCCATGCACTCGATCCACTCTTCATCTGTGAGAAGTCAATGACCATTGGTGTCACCGGCCACTGCCGTCGGCATCAAACCGGTCCTCGATGACTCTGAGTCGCCCGGTCAACTCCTCAACAGATAGTGTGCTCAAATCGACTAGGGTTTTGATTGAGATTGCACTATGGGAGTATCTTGGCGGCATCACCAGCAAAAATCTCCACGATTTTTTGCTCGTCAATGTTGTCGCCAAGAGTCACGAGGTTGTTGATGAGGCCAGTGAGGAGCATGGTGAAGTCGTCCACCGACTCCCCATCCTTGAAAGAGATGCCTTTGAACTCCTTCCAAAGCACATGTGCCTTCGCCTTGCGCATGCGTTCAACGCCTGTGCGTATGGTCTTGATTGCCTCTCACGCTTCTTTCATCGTATTCTTCGTGGCAGGTGCCGAGAGCATCTATGATAGAAACGGATCAAAGGATGGCCACCAATGCGATCCGATCTTCCCAGGAGTCGATGTTGGCGCTGCTCGTCTCGACCGCATCCCACAAGCCTTGCACCTACATGTTGACTCTCATCAAGAGAGCCCAGTCACTGTAGTTCATCCGTGTAAACATCTGATACACGATGGACCCTCCAATGTCCTCACCATCTGATGCACCGTCAACTCGCTACCACCGGAGCTGGACTCCTCGACATGGTTTTTGGATGTCAGTAGCTTGGGATCCTTACAAGGTGGCTCATCATTGGATCCTACCATGCTTCACGGGTCGGGCTCATCGTCGGATCCTACCATGCTTCACGGGTCGAGAGTAGTGAGGCTCTGATACCAATTGTTGGGTTTAGCCCTACAAAAGAACACACATGAACACAAAGTAGAACACAGAAGTTTTTGAGATAATTTTCTCTTGTGTTATTATCAAACTCACGGGATACATGCCCTCTTATAGTGGGCGAACAACCTAATCAACTTGCCAACCAAGACAACAATTAAACTTGGAAAGCCTAACTAAGAAAACAAAATAAATGATTTGATCTGGTTGCCGATTGCATCATGATCTTTACTTGCCTTACAGGACATAATAAATCAACAGTTTTAGCAAATCTTGATTAATTTCCAACATTGCGGGTGGGACTGGTTCAGGTTTATCCAGAGGTCCACCCAATCGTTGCCTGTCCTGTTTCAGTATGCGCTGAAGCTTTGGTACCGAATCAGAGTCCTTCATGCCAACACAATGTTTGGTTCAGGTTTACACTAGTAGACACCCTTATAGTCATCTTCAAACCCAACGGCATAGAAATATCCCAACGCCGGATCATCTTCCACAACTGGTGAAATCCATACTTATAACACCATAATTTTCGTGCCTTTGAAAAGTTTTAAAAATAAAAGGAATCATTTGAATTTTTTAGAATTAAATAAAGCTTAATTGGAATTTGCCTAAAATAAAAAGATTTAATTTGATTAATCTATACACAAAATAAAAGAAACCAATTTTAGTTGGGTTCTTTGTGCTGCAAGGAATTTTTTTGTATTTTTTAGAATTTTTGGAGCTCATTACCTATTTATTTGAATTTCTAGCATTTTCTTAATTTGAAAATCCTTTTCTTTTTTCTTCTTTTCAGTCGGGGGTAGACTATCTCCAACAATTTCCCTTCATTCCATTCCCTTCCCTATTCCCTTCCCCATATTCATTCCCTTTATTTCCTACCATCTCCAGCAGCATCCCCTCAAGGGATTTGTGAAGGGATTGGAGAGAGAATCCCTTTCTAAAGGGATTTACTGTTTGAATCCCTTCCGAAGGGAATCGTGAAGGAAATCCGCTGGAGCACTTCGGATCTGTTCGCGAAGGGATTTGGAGGGGAAGGGAAGCTGTTGGAGATAGTAATACCGGTTGATTCAGCTTCTTTTCCCTGGTCACCAGCCTGCCAACCCATCTCCCCAGCCCACATCTCCCCTCGACCTGCACGTCGACCCACCGGTCTAGTCGCAGCCCAGTTGCGTTGAACCTAGAGGTGGGTGCCGTGCCGTGCCGTGCCGGCCCGGCCCGAGCCCATCGTGCCAACCGTGTCGGGCCGTGCCGGCCCGACTCGTCTTTGGCGAGCCCAAGCCCGGCCTATTTGCGCTTCGTGCCGTGCCGACCCAGGCCCGACCCATTTTCACTATTGTGACGAGTAAAAAAATAAAACACATCACTACTACTAAACTACATATTTTAATTACATAAGAGACTAATCACATCAACAAAATGTCAAACATAAATGCAATGCTTGAAGATGCCTTGAATCAACAATATCTGCCAACTTTTAGACCTTAATTCGTGATTTCGTGCCCGTTCGTCTTTGTCGCAAGACGCAGCCCAAACGGTCGTGCCGTCTTTGTACGCCCGTCGTGCCGGTTCCAGGCCCGACACGGCCCGAAAGTTCTGATTGCACGGCCGGCCAAGACGAATCGCGTGCCGTGCCGTGCTTTGCACCGGGCCATCCTATCGTGCTTCGGGCCGGCCCAAAAGAGCCCGGCCCAAATGCCCACCTCTACCTGAACCCTAGCGTGCCGCACTATGCTTCTCCCTAGGACTCGCAAGCCTATGTTAAAACTGTAAATACTTGTTATTGACGTTATTTATTTTACTTATTTTTAACTTATTGTATTTAATTGCAAAAGACTGCTTTATCTGAAATAAGCCTTGTCAATCATCCTTTGTGTAAGCTTTGGATATAGTTATTTAGAATTGCATTATGTGGACACAACTTGTTAAATACTTCATATTCTTACCCTTGCAATAATCATCTCTCAGTTGGAGAAGTGGAAGAATCAATCAATGCCAACTTTGGAGGAGTATTTTGAAGGAGTCAATTATTAGGATTCGAACTCTAGTCGATTGTCGTGGCAGGTCGATGGGTCACTTCAGAATTTGTTTCATTTTTTGGTTGTATTTTCTTATTTATAGTGTTAAGCCATGTGTGGTGTAATAAGTGTAAACTCGACCACAGAATCTTAACAAATATTTATTTGTCAAACTCATTTCGTTTATCCTTATTTCGCTATGAATGGAGTTGATATTTCATCTATGTTGTCGTGTTGGAAATATGCGCAATATTTTTATTCCAGATTTTATATTGAGGCAAATACTACTGATAAACAATGATGCACACAGTAAATCTAACAACAGGCTACACATTGTACTTCCAAACATATGAACTCAAGAAACAGAGTATGATTAAATCGAACGTTCACTAACCGACTTACAGTTAGGCTTGATGAACGATGCGCTGAAGAGGTTGTGGAAGAAGTCGAAGTCGATGAAGCAGCGCAGGAGCGGTCGCGCAGATGCGCTGCCCAGAAACCTTATTGCCGCCCCGTGCAGGTAAACTCTGCGGCAATGGCTCAGAGATACCGCTCACCTTCCTTCACGATGCACGCCGAGAAGGAAGGCCGGCGTGGTTCAACAGCACAACACACCAGTACAGAGTTCAGAGAGGAGAAGGAAAAATGGAGATGTTCAGTGTATCAAGCCTGGACGTCTCTAGGTGTTTATATACACTCACACCAGTAACTGACAGAGTAATGTGACTAGTAACTGACTGCGTAATGTCAGCAGTTGTTTGATGAATTTTTGTACGCAAAATTCATTAAATAAAAGAAATAAATAAGATAAAAAAAATCAGTGGCTCATATATCGGTAAAAAGTACGCATCATAAGAGCAGTATGCGACGTACGGAATTCCTCGGATCAATTCTATGACATGCGGGCCCCGTGTGTCGCTAATATTTTTCTACACATGATATGTTCAATATTAGACTCATTTGGAAGAGTTTGTCACAAGGAGTACTGAGGTTCAAACGGATAACAAATCCGATGCTTGATTTAAAAGATATAGCCTCTAGAAGATTTGATTGAACATGTATAAAGCAAGTGTCAAATATTTGTTTGGTCATCATGCACGTATTGTTTCCTTTTGGGTCGATTCGCTGGGAGAACATATAGGCTGCATGCTTGTTTTCTTTTTTGGTGGATTCGGTGGGATACGCATGCAACAGCTATTTAGGCAATACTCTTTTGGTTACGCAAAACAGGCACGCATGCGGGCGCTCGTGACGCGGCTGTTACGCGAACTCAGCGAAAACTTTCGTTATCTATTTTACAATAGTTTAACCTCTAAACTTTGTCTTGGAAAGTTTTCTCAACGGAAGATTCGGAGCTACTACGTGATTTGAGGCGCTGCACCATGCTTTGCTTCCCAAATCGTAGCCCTGCTCCCTGCTATAAAAGGAACCCATCGAGCAGGCTATGGAAGGCACCGGGCAGGCGATGGAAAGAAGACGCCAGGCCAGACTATAAAAAGGAGGAAGACACACGCAGAAAGGGAGGAGGAGGACACATCCGAGTAGAAGGGGGACAGAGCTCTACGTCGGAGACAGTGATCGCTGGGAGAAACATACACGCGGCGTGAGGCAAGACAAAGGTCACGCAAGAGAGCAGACCACGCATACACAGCGGGCGCACATGCCGGCCATTCACTCGGAGGGGACGTCTACTCACAGCGTCCATCTCGCTATCACCAGAGGATCAAGAAGGAAGCAATAAGAAGCTGTTTACAGATGTCTAGGACTAAGGCGTGTTACAATTGTGTTGGTAAGAATCATCTCATATAATCTCTATTTCTCTTCAAGCATGCATGATCTAGTAGGATGATGCCGCTGGACGACCGTCATACGGAGGACGTACATCGCCGACCCCTGTATTGCGTAGTGCTGAGATCGTCGTCGCTCACATCTACACTCGCTGCTTGAAGAGCTGTGAAGCCCAGTCAACTCTACGTCAAAGTTCATGATATATACTGAGTTGCCGATGTTGTCGCATCTATGTCGTCGCCAAGTTTGTCGTGCCTTCAGTTGTGGCTACTGACTGCCATGCTTGTATAGCCCATCGAGCCACGGGCTACAACTGGACGGCGTCAGCAGGCCGCTCGCTCAATCTGAAGTGAAGCACATGTGTACATGCAGCACGTAAGCACGCACGTACTAGTACTAGTACGCATGCATGTGCCAATATCTACACCGAACCAAGCAAGAAGATGTGAAATGATTCCACTAGAAGACTCCATGATGTTTACGCCACGCCCAAGACGCTAACACACAACCGACAGTCGTCAATCACGTCTTCGGACGCGAGCACCCGTCTTCATCAATTCCCTACTGCAGCGCTACCTACATGGCGGGATGGCCTGCCTGGTGCCAGCAAAATGTGCCGCTGACCAAGCCAATATGTTCAAGCACTTGTCTCCATCAACCTTACTCCTATACGAAGTCCAGCAATTTATCTGCCGACATACCATCGGATCAGTCTAGCTTGACAAGAATTATGCATGCCTTACAACCAATTTATCTTCTATTTACCGTTCGTGACCGACGAGGCCGAACAACGAGGGCAGGCGTAGCCAGTGCAAAGGCTACGCTTCCTACGGCCCATAGACCGACGAGGCTATGGATCATGTCATGCCCACATCTACACAACCATTTATCACATGCATGAAGAATGTAAAGCGAAGACTGAAGACGACGACCAATGCGCAGCTTAATCGGAGGTTTCTTGCGAGTCAACCTCGTGGGAGTAATTAACTAGGAGCCTTTCGAGGCCCTAGGAACCAGGAGACCACATCGCCAATTTTTAGATCTGCTATGCCATGCAGACTATGGAGCGCAACAATATTAAGGGAACTTGTTATTTTGTAATTCTCTAAAGAATTAATGTGTGAAATCATATGATGAAAAATTGGCTTGATCATGTGCTGAAAAATTGGTTAGGATTAATCTTGCAAAATTGCTTTTATGAAGGACCAAACATCCAAAAACAGTGAGTTTCGCATGTATGACGGACCAAATTTTTTGGTCTGTCATAAACGTGATTTTGATGTTTTTACGCTTGTTCAAGAAATCGCGTTTTTCGCATGTATGACAAACCAAATTTTTTGGTCTGTCATACACATGCTTTTGGCGACCTCGTTTTTCCCATGTATGACAAACCAAATTTTTTGGTCTGCCATACACATGCTTTTGGCGACCTCGTTTTTCCCATGTATGACAAACCAAATTTTTTGGTCTGTCATACACATGTTTTTGGCGACCTCGTTTTTCCCATGTATGACAAACCAAATTTTTTGGTTTGTCATAAATATGTTTTTTGGTGACCTCGTTTTTTCCATGAACGACAGACCAAATTTTTTGGTATGTCGTAAATGTGCTTCTGAAGGTTCTTAAAAACAGTAAGTTTTACATGTACGCCGGACCAAATTTTTTGGTCCGTCGTGAATGCGTTTTTTCTCAATTAGGGTTTTGAGCAAAATTGGAATTGAGTTTTTGGTTTGACCTTGAGATTATGAAATTGGTGAGAATTTTATGATGCTTGTTTTGAAGTGGACTTTATGCAATGCTCGTGTCAGTATTTGCATGAACTAATGTTGAGTCAAGTCGCGGACTTGTGCTCGGATTTGTTTTGTGGTTTGTTCATGTGCAGGTATTGCTCGAGGGCGAACGTGGTCGATGACGGGACCGGAACTAGGTTCATGGAGGAACTGAGGTTCGGGACTAGGTTCAGGAGGAACTGAGGTCTTGGTGGTCAAGGATGTCATGCGGGACGTTCGGGCTAAGAGAATGGTGCACATGAAGAATGGTTAGTCACGTGAGAATGGCAGGAGGTCATTCGCGTGCAAAGTGTTAGTCACGTGAGTATGGTAGGGTTGCCATACGCGTGCAAGAGTTGTACTCGGCCAGGTTGGGCCAAGAGGAGTTGTGTTGAATACATACTCCTTCTAGGATTAGGAGTGGGACTCCTACTAGGATTAGGAATTGTATTCAGAACTCCTTGTGTTTTGCTCCTTTAAATAGGAGGGGTGTCTCCTGTTGAAGGGCATCAATCGGAGCTGAGCGCATTGAGAGCCTCAAGCTCAGTTTTAGGGTTTGTACTCTTTTGATGAGAGTACTTTAGATAAAAGAAATAAAGATCAATTCTTCCAAGATTCTTGCGTGCTACAGTAACCACATTGCTACAGTGTTTTCTGTTTTGGTTCTTGTTTGCATGCTTGCTCTAATTCTAGATTGGTTTTTGATTCTTGAGTTTCATCATGATTTGATCCATCAAAAACCTTTCTAGGGTATTGATTTAGAGTTCCTCAAAGTCTAATTGATTAATCTTTTGAAGATCTTGTTTAATCTTGAAGTTTTGATTAGATTAGTTTTCGTCAAGTTCTGGAACAGCAAGCTTGCGAAACTCATAACTTTTGATCCGTAAGTCCGATCGAGCTGATTCTTTTTGGTTTCGATTCGTATTGGAATCTAGTTTATTGTGTCCAAATTTCAGATCAATCTAACGGTTGGATCTCCGGGAATTCTCGTTTTACCGAACCTCTGTCATTCTGTTTTTGTCGAATACGAGGCAATTATTTGGTTCTATTTTGGGGTGAACTTTTAGTAGATCAAGAATTTGGTTTTAGCTTCCGCACAATCATTCACCCCCCTCTGATTGCTATATTCGTATACTTCGATCCTACATAATGAAATACATGTTTTCCTATCTTTGTTTTATTTATTTATTTTGTGTACTTTAGTACACTGGCACGCCCGCAACTTAATCCCCACGCTTTAGAAATCCCGGAGCGATTTCTCGTATCAAACAGCAGTTACTAGTAACTGACTGTATAATGTCAGCAGTTACTAGAATGTTTAAATCGCATTTAAACAGAATGAACAGAGAGATAATTACAAGATTCAGCAAAATAAAAGGTGAATTCAAAATGCCAGGAGACACACAACGATGCGGCGCAGTCGCAAGTCACGCGAATACGCGCGCGTGCGTGTGTGTGTGTGTTTAGCCAGTATTCACCCTATGCCATCCTCATGTCAAGTGTCACATTAATTAAGAGGTGGCAAAGACTCCACCTTTTAAATTGCCCTTCCTCCACATGGCTAGGCAATATGGTACTAAATCATGCATGCTATGGAATTAAGGAAGTGGGCCACCTATAGGCCAATTTCCAACATGTCATTGTGTGCATTAGTGTGATCCTAAATTAGTACAATATATATAAAGGCCCGGATTTACTTTTTGGGTCCCAATACAACGGTGTCAGTATTTGATCGTCTTGGTAAGGTTGGAGACTCGGCTGCCATGGAGGTTCCTGCTTTGAATTTTCAAAATTTAAACTGGCCAATTATCTCAGAGTCCATCAAGATCCAGTAGAAATCAAAGAGACGTAACACTGCTCGTTTGGTTAAGCTTATGTCCAGCTAGCTGGAGTTAGCAGTAGAGATGCACCAGTTTATAATGGGCCTTTTGAGCATGGTGACGTCAGAATCTCCTTCATTAAGCATAATGATGCCCGTAATATGCGTACTGTTCATAAAGAGGTTTGGTTGATGCTGTTAGGGTACGTAGAGAGGTGCTTCTATGCTTTTCTTTTTTAAAGTTGCACAAACATTAAAGTATGAATGAATGGTAGATGATGATTACTTACCTTTTCGTTTGCTTCAAGATTCGTGCAACTTGTATTAAGAGGAAAAACATAAAAACACTGCTCGTTAGGGTATCCTTTGGATTGTTGGGGCATTAGTTTTAATTTACAGTTGCGGGTAGGACTGGTCCAGGTTTATTCAGAGGTCCACCCAATCATTGCCTGTCCTGTTTCAGTATGCGCTGAACCTTTGGTACCTAATCAGAGTCCTTCACGCCAACAAAGTGTTCGGGGAAGTTCTTCGATCCAGCAATGAACTCTTCAGTGAGTAAAGCTTCAAGTCCTAGCTGATTGGACTGATTTTCTTCACTAACATGCTCATGTCCCCTAAAAGTTTTGGCCGGGCTAAAGAAAACCTGCAAACAAAGGCCTGGGAGATAATTCATCAAATGGAAGGTGCTATTGCTAGACATAAATTTTTTGTGGTTCCAGATAAATGCCCTTCTCTGAAGTCCCCAGCATCTTGCAAAGGCAAAGCTATTGCTATCTCTGGCAAAGCTATGTCAGGAAAGGGCAGCGCTTCTTCACTCCTCAGGCTTAGGTTAGTCCTAAACAGAGTGGCACTCATGATAAAGAAGCCTCCTTAAGTGCCTCAGCCATATACTCAATTAAACATTAGCCGAAGGTTTCTTGGAAGCGCACGGTGGCCACGTCGCCTCGCGTCCTCGGCCGTCCGATTGTGCGAACGAATGGATGAGATCGCTCCACGTCGGCTTCCGCCAAAGTTAAGCATAAAAAGGACTCGCCAGCCCTCCTCTCGCCCGAGCGGGCGTCGTGGCGCGGTGGGAGAGCGCTTCGCTCCCACGCGCGCAGCCCTGGTTCGAGCCCTCGCGCGCTCGCATTTTCTCCGCCTGACGCGTGGCATGCGGGAGCGCCGCCATTTTTTTTGCGAAATAACCCTGAAAATACTAGAAATTACAAAGAGGTCCTGTTTTTTACGAAAAAGGCCCTCCGGAGCGCCGTTTTTAGACGAAAAAAGTATGAAAATGCTCGAAATTACAAAGAGATCCTATCTTTAATGAAAAGGCCCGTAAAGGTTCTATCTTTTACGGAAAAACTTTTTACGTATGATCGATTTTCGATTTATGCTTTTCCATAATTAAATTAAACCTTTTGGTGAAAAAAACTAGAGAAAAAACCGTGCGTCCTTTTTCGTCGGTTAAACGTGTTGGAAATATGCACAATATTTTTATTCCAGATTTTATATTGAGGCAAATACTACAGATAAATAGTGATGCACACAGTAAATCTAACAGCAGGCTACACATTGTACCTCCAAGCGTATATATAAACTCATGAAACAGAGCATGATCAAGTTGAACAAACACTAACGACTTACAGTTGATCTTGATGAAGAACTGAACGATGCGCAGAAGAGATTGTGGATGAGGTTGTAATCGAGAAAGCAGCGCAGGAGCGGTCGTGCAGATGCGCTGCCCAGAAACCTTATTGACGCCCCGTGCAGGTGAATTTTGAGGCAAAGGCTCGGAGATACCGCTCACCCTCCTTCACGGTGCACGCCGAGGAGGAAGGCCGGCGAGGTTCTACAGCTCAACACAACAGTACAACTTTTGCAGAGAGGAGAAGGAAGAATGGAGGAATTCGGCGTATCAAGCCTGGACGTCTCCAGGTGTTTATATACACGCACACTAGTAACTGACGGAGTAATATGACAGTTACTAGTAACCGATCACATAATGTCGACAGTTACTAGTAACTGACCGCATAATGTCGGTAGTTACTAAAATGTTTAAATCGCATTTAAACAGAATGAATAGAGAGAGATAATTGCAAGATTCAGCAAAATAAAAGGTGAATTCAAACTGCCAGGACACACACTACAACGCGGCGCGGTCGCTCGTCACAAGTCACGCGGATTTTCACGCGAAAATACGCGCGCGCGTGTTTAGCCAGTATTCACCCTATGCCATCCTCATGCCAAGTGTCACATTTATCAAGAGATGGGAAAGACTCCACCTTTTACATTGCCCTTCCTCCACTTGGCTAGGCAATATGGTACTAAATCATGCATGCTATGGAATTAAGGAAATGGTGATGGCGCCGTGATGGCACTATGGGTGTCCCGATCTTTCGATGAGAAACACACGATCGATTTGTTAGAGTCGACTTTGACGATCCGACTACACCGTATGACGACGATGCGCCTTAGCAATCGCTAAACCAACTCCAGCGGGTTATTGATCTTGCTGTAGGCACGATCAACCTGAACACGAGGTTCAATTCCTGCAAGCAACCGAAGAACAAGCAAGAACAATAGGATAAGCAATCTGAAATTGCGGATAAAACTGGAAGCAAAACAAAGTGGAGTTTTATTGACGATCTTGACAAGGTGGTACATCAAGACAACTCGCAGGATCAAGTTTGCACTTGGCTAAACTAATCAAATAAAACCCAAAACCCTAAGGAGCCGATGTCTGTCTATTTATGAAAGCTAGGGGTGTGGGAATCACGTCCAAAGCAGTAGGATACCAACTACAACTCTATTACAAGGCCCAAAGCCCAAGTCTTCTCGATTTGGAAAAGTGACGCCAATTGTTTTGCAGATTCCCGTCGACTCGGACGGAATTTGGGGATGGGGTCGGATCCGTTGGAAAGAGGACGTCGAAACCTTTCAAACCAGTACTCATAGACCCCAAACACCCTTGTGGATCAAAAGTTATGGTCATTTTAAGTTGGTGCTGTCCCGGAGACCGAATCCGAGTATAACTTGTGCACCGGAAGAATTGGCTTCATGCTTGACGTTTGGGAGTCCTTCTCCATGATTCCTAAGGACAATAAAATCATCACGAGGATTAAATAGCATTCCATTCATTAAATTATTTGTATGCAACCCGAGGAACGCATTCACCTGGTAATTGAATTGTCGTGCCCGAGCTCGAGTAATTGGCCCTTGTATGATATTGTTGGTTTCCATTGGGTTTGTAAGTATGGCCGTATCCATGGTAGTGATGTCCTCATCAAATGGGCCACCCATGGGCTAATTTCTAACAAAACGTTGATGCGCGCGGCGTGCGCCGCGCAAAGTTTTCTAGTATGACAAGAAGAGGAAAGTCAATCGTGCTCCCCTGGTAGTCACCGAAGTTAGAAAAAGTAAGAGGCTGCATGAACAGGATGGTGAATTTAAGCATGACACTTGCAAAGAGAAGAACTATACAGCTTGTGCTGCACCACCAATCTGTAGCCAGGTTACTGATGAAATGCTGAATGCGAAGAAGCCCAAGCAAATGGAAAGCCCAAGAAGAACAAGAAACCTGATGGAAAGTAATTGGCAGTGACATCATTATTTTGGGGGTGTTCTGAGTTTATGCCTCATTCTTATATATTTATTATGCGGACCTTTTTTGTTTTTCCTGGATGCATTTTGGGTTGCGATGTAATCAGACTTGCTGCCACTTTATTGACTCTCTAAGAAGGATGCGTATTACTGCTTTTATCTGTCATTTTGTAGCTTGGTCAGTTCCAGGCTCTTTTCAATTTTAGTACGAACAAATGAACATCTGGCCCTTTCCAGATCACTAGCACTGGCAAATGGTGGAATTGTGTTTCACCACAAATCTTCTTACCTTTATCTTATTGAATCATGAATAAGAAATGGAATGTTTTCTGTTGGAATATCAGAGGAATAAACTTTGATAAAAAGTGGAATGCTTTAAGAAGCAAAATCATTGAAAGTTCCTGTGATGTTTTATGTGTGCAAGAAACTGAACATGCAGCTTTTGATGATGCTTACTTAAGTAAGTTTTCCACTCCTCGCTTGGATAAATTTGCATATTTTCCTTCTGTTGGAGCTTAAGGTGGTCTTCTTATTGTTTGGGCCATTTCAGTGTTCTCAAGTGAAGTACTGTTCCAGAACAGAATTTCTCTTTCAGTTGAATTGACTTCAAAGCATTCTGGGATAATTGGATCCTTACAAATATTTATGGCCCTTGTCAGTCAGAAGATAAGGCTAAATTTATCATCTGGTTCAAAGAGATCTCAATGCCGGATGAAATTGACTGGCTCATTTTAGTAGAATTCAATTTTACCAGGGCTCCTTCAGATAGAAACAAGCCTAGAGTGTGTCAATGACATGTTTCTCTTCAACGAAGCAATCAGTAAACTTGGATTGGTTGAGAAACCATTAAAGAGAGGTCGAGCTTGAAGTTCTCAGAAGGGTTTTGAAGTTTTGGGCCAAAAAACTTTCTAAGCTGGCATTGAAATCTCAAACACAAATATATTAAAAGCTCGACCTCTCTTTAAAGGTTGCTCAACCCCTTCCTGGACATCATTGAGGAATGCCGAGAACTCACAATTCAGGAGTATAATTTGAGGAAAATTCTCCAGGAGCACTTACCCCAGTTGCTTAAAGAACAGAGAACTTACTGGAAATAGAGGGAAAATAAAGTGGGAGTTAGGTGATGAGAAAACAATTTCTTTCATGCTCATGCAACAATTAAGTACAGGAGAAATCACATTCAGATGATCAGACCCTCGCAGAGTCAAAAATTTTGATCACTTTGAGAAAGCAGCTTTACTATTTGACTCATAAAGAAAGACTGCGCTCAACTGAATTTACTGCTATGTCTTTTGATCTTGGGGAGTTAGTTGATGTAACTCAAGATTTGGCTTGGTTAGAGGGGCCTTTTTGGAAGAGGACATTGATTCTATCATTGCCAGTCTGCCAACAAACAAGTCTCCTAGTCCGGATGGTTTCAATTGGGAGTTTCTGAAAAAAAAATGCTGGAATATAGTTGCTCAGGATTTCTATACTCTCTGTGAGGACTTTTACATGGGAGAAGTGAATCTTTAGGATAGATAGCTCCTTCATTACCCTAATACCATTTCAGTCAATGAGTATAGGCCTACCTCATTGTTGAATTTCTCATTTAAGCTTCTGACAAAAATTCTGGCAAATAGGCTCCAAGCTGTTATTCTGCAGCTAGTTCATGCAAATCGGTATGGTTTTATTAAATCAAGAACCATCCAAGACTGTTTGGTCTAGCCTTTTGAATATTTATACCAATGTCATAAGTCCAAAAAGCGAATTATTGCTCTCAAGATGGACTTAGAAAAAAGGTTTTGACAAGATAGAGCATCAGGTGATATTAGACATTATGAGACATAAGTGCTTTGGAGCCAAATGGGTCTCTTGGATTCAGTCAATCCTTTCTTCTTGTACTTCAATAGTTTTGGTACTTCAATAGTTTTGCTTAATGAGGTGCCTGCTAAAATGGTTCAATGCAAAAGAGTTGCGAGGCAGGGTGGGCCTTTGTCACCACTTCTCTTTGTGTTAGCTGCTGACCTCCTGCGATCTGTTCTAAACAAAGCAATTCAGAGAGGGTTACTATACTTGCCTCTTGATGCTCAAGCATGCCCAGTTGTTATTGTTATTTAGTATGCAGATGACACTCTAATTGTCATGTCAGCATGTGTCAAACAATTGTTCTATCTGAAAGCTCTGCTTAACTCTTGTGCTGCATCCACAGGACTCAAAGTGAACTTTCATAAATCCTTCATGGTCCCAATCAATGCATCTCAGGAAAAAATGAACCATCTTGCTGTTACTTTTGGCTGTCCGATGGCACCTTCCCTTTCACTTATTCGGGTCTGCCCCTGGGACTTACAAAATCAAGAGTTCAGAGAATTGAAAGGAGATTGGCTAGTTGTGCTATCTAATTGAGCTATGGAGATAAGTTGACAATGGTCAACTCAGTGATGACACAGCTTTCAATTTTCTATATGTGTTGTCTCAAATTACCAAAAGCAATTATTGAGCAGATTGATCAGTACAGGATGCATTGTCTGTGGAGGGGTTCTGATATCAATGCTAAAAGTCTCCCAACGTGGTTTGGAAGATGGTTTGTAGACCGAAAGCTAAAGGTGGATTGGTAGTGCATAACATATCAGTGCCTAATGATGCTCTTCTTCTAAAAAAACCTGCATAGTTTTTCAACAAAGAAAATTTACCATGAGTAAATCTCATTTGGTCCACTTACTACCAGCATCATAAATTACCCTCTTTGTCAGACGAGGGCTTATTTTGGTGGAGAGATAATATCAGATTGCTTACCCTATACAAGAACATTGCACATTGTGCTGTTGGCGATGGGCCAACAGTGTTCTTTTGGAATGATCTATGGAATAACAATCTCATTGCTATGAACAATCGGTAGCTTTTTTGTTTGTCAAAACTACAACTTTAACAGTGGCTCAAGTTGCTCAGCGTACAGAGTTCCAGGAGCTTTTTTTCTGTACAAGCTTTCAGTAGTTTGGCCAATTACAGCTCCTTTTACATGACTTGATCTTAACAAATGAAAAGGATATATGGAGCTATGTGTGGGGGTCTAATGTTTATTCTCCAGTTAAATCATACAAACTTTTGATTGGGCATCAACAGTGTCACGGATTTTGAAATGGTTATGCTAAGAGTTCTTGTTAACCCACATAAGGTGTCCTTTTGGCTGTTACTCCAAGATAGACTAAATACCAGAAATCTATTGAGAAGAAAAAACATGGTTCTTCAAGAGTACACGTGTTTGATGGTAGCAAAATACAGAAGAGACTCTCTATCAGCTGTTTTTGGATGCACTTTTGCACAAACAGTCAAACATGCTAAAGATAGTTTTGAAGCTCCGCCCAGCCGGATTTGTTGGTTGATCAACTTTTGAAGCTCTCCAGAATGTTAAAGATAGTTTGAATTTCCAATTCTTCAAGGAGATAATAATTTTAGCAACATGGGCTATTTGCAGGTCAACAAATAATACAGTGTTTCAGAATATTAATCCTTCGTTGAATGATTGGAAGGCTAAGTTCAAGTTTGAGTTTGCCATGGTTATCCATCGGGCAAAGAAGAATTGTTTCCACCAAATCCATTGCTGGCTAGATAACATTTTTAGATCTCCATTTTTGTATATTCTCTTTTCTTTAGTGCATGTAAAAATTTTACCTTCTTTTATTATAATATAAATATATATACGGTAGGACCAGCTTGGCCTTATTATATTTCTTCAAAAAAATTATTATACCGTACAATGTGAATTTTTAACTAAGTTCTTGCACTGTCTAAGATGGTAACATTACCGATAACAAAGAATTAGTCCAGAACAATCAAAGAAGGTTAATACTGATGACATGCAGATGCTAAGATCTAGCTATACGGAACATCTCAATCACTAGATAACATATTTTTGGGAATCTGCTTCCATCTGGGCTGGATCTTTAACTCAATCATATAGCATTTGTCCACATCTAATTACATGTTACTCAGGCAAACACACACTCATACGGCAAGGGCATAATAAACAACCAAATTGTGGGTACCAAGACCTACCTGTGCGGCGGACAGACGCAGGGCCAGGGAGACGCTCAACGGAGGGGAGGAAGCAGGGCGACGGTGAGGGCGCGGCTACTTTCGACGGAGAGAATGCAGTGATGAGGCCGTCAGTCATTGCCACATGATTCACTACGGCGTCGGAGCTGCATCGGGGAGACGGCAACGACAAGGAAGTGGAGGCGGTGACAGACGGAGGCAACGAGGAGGCGACTGCAGATCAGGGTGTTGGTTACCGGTCGGCAACCGGAAATGTCGGTGCGGCAGTACATTTTTTAACTGGCCAAAAAATCTCGGTTATTTTTTAATTCTGAAAATTTTTACCGAGATTTGAAAGAATTTTCGAGATCTCGTTAAGTAAGCAAATTAGAATTTAAATTTTGTTTAAAAATCTCGGCAGGGATTTTCCATATTTCTGGTTACCGCAATGACCTTCACAATTTTTTTCTGCACTAATAACCAAAACCCTGCTGCTCTGCTGATCAAAGCGGTTCTATGTGTATTGTGTTACGCCAGGTCGACGTGCTGAGGTGAAGCGGAAGATCGCCACGTTGCCCTGCAGATGAGCCTTAGATGTAAGATATCTCATATTTCCTAGAGGCGAGGTTTTGTGAAACAACATAACCATAATGCCCTAGGTTAGGTGCCACATCATAAAAACCCTGTTGTTTTCTGCAGCCATGATCACGAGGCACGGTTTTTTTTTTTTTTTTTTTTTTTATTTACTCTCTCTTTTTTGCCGGTACGAATGCAACGATACTACGATAGTATCTTGTTCCAATTTTCCTCAGTATTGGCGATTTGTGCATTCTAATTTTTAGTCAGCAAAGTCAGGGATTGACTTTAGTGAACATTACTGTTCTTATTTTTATCACTTAGTTTAGAGGTGAGCGTCGTGCCATATCGAGCCGGCTCGGCATTATGCTTCGTGTTTGAACCGTGCTGAACCGCGATGACCTGCTGTGCTGGCCCACTCGCCTTCGGCGAGCTCAAGCATGGTCCATTTGCACTTCGTGCCTGCTTCATGCCAACCCAGTTCCAGCCCATTTGCACTATTGTGATGAGAGGAAAGGAGTCGGGGATACATAGAGCTGAGGTAGTGAACACAAATATTAGATAAAAAAACTAAATTTTATTCATTCTTGAAAAGGTACAGAGTGATATTTGTAGTGCTTGTGTGAGTATACAATGCTCCTTAGTATAAAGACTTGTACATTGTAAGAAGCTGCTCTCTCACTTGTCTTTCTCAGCTCACTCCCCCCTCTCTCCCATCTCTCTCAATCTCTCTCAGCGATGAGCGAGCGAGGCGATGAGAGGAGTAGAGAGAGTGAGGATCGCCATCGCCGAGGAGAGAGAGAGAGAGAGAGAGAGAGAGAGAGACGAGCAAGCGAGCAGCGAGTGGAGTAGAGAGCGTTTGGCGCAGTGTTGACCGAGGAGAGGAAGAGAGAGGGGGTTAGTGGTGAAGCCAGAATCAAAATATAGGGCAGGCTCAAAACCTCAAAAGGATCAATATCAACTCAATGAGACGATATACTGATATCAACTCAATGAGATGTCCCAGATCAGCAATAAATTTATTTGGATCAAATTATAGTCGAAGTCTCTTTGGTTGAGTTGTGCTCTCATTGGTTGGAGTACCACTTCAATTGCTTGCTAAATAATTACGCAAAGTTCGTTTCTCCATGCTGAAAATCTACGAATAAATACAAGTAAACAAGTATACAACTATATTATATACTAAAGTGCAATATTGTTAATTTCTCTATATTATTGAAGTGCAATACCAGATGAGCACCACTTGAGTATTGTTAATTTGTCTATATTATATATTAAAGTGCAATAAAATTAAAGAGAAAAACAATGAAATTAATAACAAATTAACAATATATTCAAGATCCAGTCTTTTCCTCCCCCAAATTCCAGATCCGGTCCTCGTCTCCTCGCCCAGCTGCCTCCATGCGACACCCCCCGGCATCCGCTCTCTCCATCGCACCACCTCACCTCACGTCCCGTCCCCTTCCCCACCAGCCTCAGCTCCCCTTCCTTTCCTCATGGCGGCACGACAACACAGCCACATCGACGCAGCACGATGATGCGGCACAACGACGGATGAGGCCGCACAGTGACGAAGCGAGGCTAGGTGGAGTGGAAGGGCCAAGGCATAGACACGACGGAAGGCAGCGTAGGGGCCGAGGCGAGGTGGCACGGCAGGAGGCGGCGGAGGCACCGAGCTGTGGGCACGACTGGGTGTTGCAATTTGGATCGCTTACACGACCATTATGGAGGCTTTGGTAATATCCAATTTCAGAAGTTCAATGAGACCTAATGATAGCTAGCATGATACTCTCTAGACTTTTGCTGTTAAAAGTGAATGTTTTGCTCCAATTTCAGCTTGAGATGAAGGATTTAAAGTGCAAAATTAAAGGAGTTTATTTTTACATGGATACCACAGCATTCGTCTAGTATCATAGCTCGATATGAGGGGTCTGCTGTAGTTTCCACTCCATTGATAGTACGAGAGTTCGTTTCATCCAAATAGTTTTACAAGAGCAGTTTTTTTACTATGCCACGTAATTTAGTTACTTTTTAGTCGATAGTATGTCATATATATGGGCATCTGATTACTTCTCCAACCACTGTACATCCACGCACGGTCATCTCCCATTTTTCACGCACTGGGTTATGCTAATTAAATTTCACTCAGATGCTACGACATGCCATAAAACCCATGCTTCGCCGTTCATCCCCAGACTATCCAAAAATGTGGACAATTCAGGACCTACACAATTCGAGAACCATACAACATGATAGCACCATCAAGTTTCAATTAGAGAATTACTAGAAAATGTGTGTTAATTAACTAGCTGCTACCTTACATTGTCAAGGGGGAAAAACTAAATTAAGGAAGAAAAGAACAATATTAAGATATATAATTATTTTCATATAAGCTACTTGCTAGGAAAACATAAACATATGTTCTTTTGCTGTTGCTTAGAAGTAAGTATTTCATGTAGAGTGAAAACTAGATTATATTTTAGTTGTACATGTACAATTGGCAGAAACTAACAAGGCATCTCGAATTTAATGTGTAGTCGCAATATTAGGGCAAAAGAAAGGGAGAAGTTAGGAGCATTTTTCTTCAAGAAACAACATCGTATCAAATCTGTATCAACATATATGTACAGGTTGAAATCTTGTACATAATATGTTGCGAGTGATATGATGTTTCTTGTTAACAAAGCAACTTGGATATACTGCCCTTTAAGTAAAGGATCACGATGTACACAAAGTCACGTTGTTCTTTAGCGAAAACTAGGACTATGCCTTCTCAAAAGAAAATGGCACAATCAAATCGATCATCAGGATTAATCCAATTTTTTAATATCCCCCAAAGTACTATCTCTTAGTTTCGCGGTATTAACATCACCATCTTGTGTGCATGGACTATAAGGAGCTATAAAATCGAAGGAATAAAATAATAGTGTTGATCTTTTATGCCTACACAAAATGAAATGCTCTCACCACCCAGTTCTAGATCTCCCCCAAGTTAAAAGCAGTTGTATGGGCTAGCTAAGAAGAAGAAAAAAAACACAATAATTGTACTGGACAGATATTGTAAAACCACTCTTAGTATGATAAAATGGACATTGTGGGATGGAAGAAAGGGATATAATGTGCTATTGTGTATGGATGATGTTGCAGTGTAAACAAATCTATCTTGGCTCTACCAATTCTTCCTTTTATGCATTCTTTCATAAATGCAGATATTTAGTTAGGTACCACCAGTTATTTAGGAGGAGTCATATAAAGTTCATGCACCACCCTTCACATATGAATATATTTTTTATTAACAACTTTTTCCATACACGATATCTTTCTAAAATTACGACTAGCTATGCTACTAGGTTCAACTAAGACCCATTTGGAATGAAGCTATTTACTGTGAAATACCTCAATTCCAAACAGAGACTAAAATCTGAGATAACTAGTTCTCAACAAACAAAGCGAGATTTCTTTGAAACTGAACAGGACACATAAACAAATCAAGAATTAAGTTCATTTAGCATCATGCAAAGCTATGCTGTTAGCTCATATATTTTTCGTCCTATAGCACATAATATCATACAACCGATTGAAAGAACCTCTTTAAGCACTCAAAGAAAGAAAAATGAACATCTAGCCGGGATCGAAGAACAGAGGTTCCAAGAAAAAAAATGGTGTAAAGACTAAAAAGGGAATCAAGATAACCTTCTTGCAGGTTCTTCCTTGGGGCGACTAGCTGGGGGCTGGAGACCAGAGGCGGTGACAGACGCGGGGGGTTCGGCAGGGGCAGATGAGGCGAGGCGCGAGGAAGGCCGGGCGGGAAAGCGGGCGCGCGAGGAGGCGGGCGGCGGAGGCGGAGGCGGGGCCCAGGCCCAGGCGGAGCGAAGCGAGGGCGAGGCGGGGGCGAGCGGCGGAGGCGGGGGCGGCGTGGAAGCGGGGCCTTCCTTGAGGAGAGGCCGGAGGCGAGCGGCGGAGGGCGAAGCGGGGGGTGAAAAAGATGAGAAAGTTGCCTAGAGGGGGGGTGAATAGGCAGTTTAAAATTTAAACTAAATTTGTCGCAGCGGAAAGAGTATCGGAACTCTCGGTATTGGATCGGAACTTAGATATAATCAGAACTTCCGATACGATTCGAATGTCCGATCGACTTTGGACACGGACAATTAATAGCGAGAGTAAAGAACTTGGAAAGCAATCTAAGAACGTTATATCAACTAAATAAGGAAACAAGCTTAAGTAAAGTAAGGTAAAGGCGGATTTGTTCGGAGTTCGGATTCTTGAGGGAATCCTCGTCTCTCGTTGAGGAGGCTCCAAAGAGCCGGGTCTTTTCCAACCCTTTCCTCCCAAACCTCGGTCACACTTGAGGCTTGGTTCCACTATTGGTTCCTTTCTTTTCGGAGGCGGAGCCGGCCTTCACAAACTTCTCACGGCGTCCCACAATCCTTGGGAGCTCGCGATCGACACCTAGCCGTCTAGGAGTCCTTCAACCTCCATGAGAAACAAATACACCGTTGAACGATCTTGGAGGAACACTCTTAAGCTCGAGATGAATGACACTTGCTTTTCACTCTTAGCTCCAAATCTCACTTCTAGTCCTCACTCCATGGATGATCCCTAAGATCAAAGGGGAGGGCTCAAAAGTAGACTAGAGAGGGCTCAAGGTGCACTAGAGTTCTGCCAAATAGAGTGTGTAACCCTCAAATGAGAGAGGAGTGGGGTATTTATAGATTCTTGCAAAAACTAGCCGTTATACACCCACTCAGCTGCCTATCGGAACTTCCGAGGTCAACATCGGAATGTCCGATATGTGCAAACAATCAGAACTCGAGCGCACTTCAACTGTCGAAAAAAGGTGCATCGGAACTTCCGATGTCAATATCGGAACTTCCGATGTTCCCAGAAAAGCCCTTAACAAAATGCTTCTAAGTCCATATCGGACTGTCCGATATAAAATCGGAACTTCCAACTTATTATCGGAATGTCCGATATGATATGCCGGAATGTCCGATAATTCCAGAGAGCTCCCTTTTTCAGGTTTGAACACATCGGAACTTCCGATGTCAAATATCGGAACTTCCGATATTTCCAGAGAGCACCCTGGAAGGCATCAGCAACGTATCGGAACTTCCGATCAAAAATATCGGAACTTCCGATGCATCTACCACACACCGGACTGAAGCAAGCATGCACATCGGAATGTCCGGTCACATCGGAACTTCCGATGCATCTACCACACACCGGACTGAAGCAAGCATGCACATCGGAATGTCCGGTCACATCAGAACTTCCGATGTAATATCGGAATGTCCGACTTGAACTTTGAAAGAAACACATTCGGTGCATCTTGTGATGACTTAGGGTCTCAACAAACATTAAAGTAACATTCATCTGAGCATAGAGACTATCCTAGATCATTCAAGATGCATCCCTCTTAATAGTACGGCATTCCTACGACACAAAACATAGAAAATACAAGCGTAATGCCGTTTTACTCGCGTAATCTTGTTTGAGGGTATCCATCGCATGTAGACGATCTCACATTGAACCTTTTACCTGCTCATAAGCTCATTGAAGTCATTAGTCTCTTTAATCGCTTGTCATTAATCAACCAAAACCAATTTGGGGGCCTAGATGCACTTTCAATCTCCCCCCTTTTTGGTGATTGATGACAACCCGATTAAAGCTTACAATGAAAAAGATATAATGAGAGATTAGTCTAGGTTTAGCTCCCCCTGAAGATGTGCATTGAATAGGAAACGATCGCGAATGCACAATTTTGAAATGAATTTTGCAGGAGCTCCCCCTAGAACTGAGCATATACAGAGATGAACAATATGAATGCTAACAATTGAATAATCATTAATATTAAAACATCCATAAAAGCAGTCACGAGTAACAATCATCCAACATTGCTAAGTAATGACAAAAAGCAACAAGTAACAAGTCCCGAGTTCACATAATAACAAAGTTTGGAAAGCAGAAACTAATCGATGGATGATAAGACGGAGGGTGGTAAGCTTTCTCTTCTCCCCCTTTGGCATCAAGCACCAGAAAGGAGAAAAGGAGAGAGAGAGAGAGAAAACTAGTCCGACTCCTCGGCAAAGACATCGAGCGGACTCATCATCGTCCTTGGACTCATCTGAAGCTGCAGGCGCTGGAGCAAAAGGATCCTCAACTTCTTCTTCACTGCTCTCATCCTCTGAACACTCTAGATTTAAATGCCTCTGAATATCCTTGAGTCTCTTGGTGTTCTTTTTGTCTTATTTCTTTGCATTGCCCTTACCTGGGGACAAAGATTGACTTCAAAGCGCGGAGGATTGGAGAGGATGATCCATCAAGCGGCTGCGGCAGGAGGAAGCGATGGAGGAGGAGGAGGAAGCAGCACCTCTAGTTGAAGCACGCCTAGCAGGCTGAGCTGGGGCCTTGATCCCCCTGATCTGCACTCCAGTATGCCTAGCATCATACTCAAAGTGCTGATGAGTAATGTGCTCAATCATATGCATAATGAAAGGAGCATAACCACAGCTTCTCTTTGGCTCTGGCGATCAAGCGGATCTCATTCCAAATGAAATCAAATACATCAAAGGGCTGTCCATCTCACATTCTACTCGGCGAGGTTTCTTGTGTAAGATAGAACATGAGAAGCATCACCTTCTTTGGGAGCAGCGTCTTTACGAGCCTTTGTTGAGACAGGCAAAGAAAGGCTTCATGCCTTTTGTGCTTCCCTCCTCAAAGTCTGCATCTTCATCATAGAGAAAGTTCAGGTTGGAGGCACCAAGAGAAGCTTCATTATGAATTTGATCCTTGTCACGACAGTCAGCTTCGGTGAATCCAAGACATCGAGCAAAATTGACATAGGAGATCTCATACCAAACTCCTTCAGTCATCCAATGCAAGGTGGAGACTCTGTCCTTGGAGATGTACAGGGTGGAGTAGAACTGAGCAATGATCTCAATGTTCCAGTCATGCTGAAAACTCATAATCCTCTTTGTCCCAGTTCTCTCACACGCTGCTATGACCTCAGTGAAGGTGGCATCATCAGCTGCGGCCATGTAGTCCCAGTCGACCCACTGCATCAGAATGACTGGATTCTTCCTAGTCGAGATGATAGACTCGTAGAAGTCTTGCTGAAAGAAATTCCAGAAGCGATAGTCAGTCGAGAACTGTGCAATTGCCCTGGGGTTCTGCTCTCTGGCTTCGCGCACTTTGGCGGCTTTCCCTTTATAGCTCGCGGGTTTCCTCTTGAGACGAGGATTCCTCTCTGCCTGCCTGAGCCTTGGAGGCTGCGGAGTGCAGGCGCACGAGGTTGAGAAGCCTGCCCGCAGCTTTGCCCTTCCTAGAAGGCAATGGCGCTCCTCGAGGTACATTCAGCCTGCGGCGGGAGGATCGGATGGAGGGTCAGCGATCTGAATGCCTGGTCCTCCACGCCTCTACCTGCCTCTGCTGCAGGCTTTTTGGTTCTTGCTCTGTCGAGTCTGCCTTGGCCTTTGGCGCCTACCAGCTGCTTTGGGTCTGGCTGAGAGTGAGAGCCACCTTGACTGGGATCCATTGATCTAAGGACAAGAGCGGAATCGGTTAAGCTTACGAGAGGAACAATCCTGCTTTGGTTTGGTTTCTGTAGACATCGGAAGTTCCGATTCAATATCGAAAGTTCCGACATGAGATCGGAAGTTCCGATAATTTCGATCGGAATGTCCGATGTTTACGGATCTAAACCAACACAACATTTCTCCCAAACCAACCGATAGAAAGAGATGAAACTTGATAGTAATGAACCAAAGGAATAGATGAACAAGTTCACCAAAACGATTTCTCAAAAAGATGCCCTAGATCCAAAAGGAAAGGATTGAGCCCTAGGGTTTACCTCACGAAGAACACGGAGAAATCACGCGGAGAGATCGGTTCTCTTCAAGATGGAGTCCTTCCCAAGCGAAGATCGGAAGTTCCGAGAGGTCGGAATCTCCGATAACGGCACAAAGATGAAAAGGGAAGGAGAGGCCAAAGAGACACGAAGAAAAGGACAAAAGAAAGTGAAAGGGTACTGTCACTTTCTTAAGTGCGGAGGAGACATCGGAAGTTCCGATATGACATCGGAAGTTCCGATGTGGAAAAACTACCAGACATCGGATATTCCGATGTGTTGATTTTTCCAGCAAACAGAGAAAGAAACAAGGAATTGAGTAAAGTCTGAAAACTCTGAGTCATGTGAACTTAAGGAGGATCAGTCCACTTGTCATCAGCAAGCATTCAAGCAATCAAAACTATGATTACAAGTGAATTGATCCGAGATTAAGATCCAACTAAAAACACTTTTTGAATTCCATTCAATAAGTTTTTCAATCATTTTATTTCGAAATTTAGCTAAATAGCAGCAGTCAATGAGTGCAATCTTTCAAGACACATTCCGATAGTCTAGGACATTTAACTCACTTCTAAGCTCGCAAAAGCGCTTCTCATCTAGAGGTTTGGTAAAGATATCGGCCAATTGTTTTTCGGTTCTCACATAGGTAATATCTATGTCTCCCTTAAGAGAGTGATCTCTAAGGAAGTGGTGTCGGATATCTATGTGCTTGGTCGAGAGTGTTGAGCAGGATTGTTGGCTATTTTAATCGCACTTTCATTGTCACATAAGAGTGGTACCTTTTCCATACTAAATCCAAAATCCTTCAAGGTTTGCCTCATCCATAACAATTGTGCACAACAACTTCCTGCGGCAATGTATTCGGCTTCTGCGGTGGATAGAGCCACTGAATTTTGTTTCTTTGAGGACCAAGACACTAGTGATCTACCTAGAAATTGACAAGTCCCGAAGTGCTTTTTCTATCCACTTTGCAACCCGCATAATCAGCATCCGAATAACCAATCAAATCGAATTTTGATCCTTTAGGATACCAAAGCCCTAAACTAGGTGTGTGAACTAAATATCTAAGAATTCTTTTCACGGCTACTAGGTGGCACTCTCTCGGAGCGGCTTGAAATCTTGCACACATACACACACTGAGCATAATATCAGGCCTAGATGCACAAAGGTAAAGCAGTGAACCTATCATGGATCGATATACCTTTTGATCCACAGGGTTACCTTCTTCATTTAGACCAGGATGACCGTTGGTTGTTATTGGTGTATGAATTGGCTTGGCGTTCTCTATGTCAAACTTCTTGAGCATATCTTTGATGTACTTTGTTTGACATAGGAATGTACCTTCCTTGAGTTGTTTGATTTGAAATCCGAGAAAGAATTTCAATTCACCCATCATTGACATCTCAAATCTCTTCGTCATCAACCTACTAAATTCCTCACAAAAGTTTTTATTAGTGGACCCAAATATAATGTCATCGACATATATTTGGCACACAAATAAATCATTATCAACATATTTTGTGAAGAGAGTAGGATCGACTTTACCAATTTCGAAACCCTTTTTAATAAGAAAATCCTAAAGGCATTCATACCATGCTCTAGGTGCTTGCTTAAGCCCGTAGAGCGCCTTATGGAGTTTGTAGACATGAGTAGGGTTCTTATGGTCCTCCATTCCCGGCGGTTGCTCAACATAGACTAGTTCGGCGATTGGACCATTTAGGAAAGCACTCTTGACGTCCATTTGATAAAGCTTGAAATCATGGTGAGTAGCAAATGCAACTAATATACGAATTGATTCTAATCTAGCAACTGGAGCATAAGTCTCACCAAAATCCAAACCTTCAATTTGAGTGAATCCTTGAGCTACCAACCGAGCTTTATTTCTTGTGACAACTCCGTTCTCGTCTTGTTTGTTGCAGAAGACCCACTTGGTTCCAATCACGTTTTGATTAGGCCTTTCCACTAGTGACCATACTTTGTTTCTAACGAAATTGTTAAGCTCTTCATGCATAGCCATTATCCAATCCGGATCTCTTAGTGCATCTTCAACCTTCAAAGGTTCCAAAGCAGACACAAAAGAGTAAAATTCACAAAAATTAGCTACTCTAGAGCGTGTAGTTACCCCCTTTTGAATGTCACCGAGAATGTTATCGACGGGGTGGTCTCTTTGAATACTTTGATGCACTCTCGGATGTGGCATTTGAGAGACATGTTGGATTGGTTCAAGATCTTCATCTTGAGCATCCTCCACGAGTTTGCTTGTACTCCCTTGAGGAATGTCTTGACTTTGGCTTGAAGTAGGAGGCTCGACTTGTGTAGATGAATTGTCTTGGTGCACCTTTTCTTGCGGCCTCACTTCACCTATTGCCATCTTCTTGATTGCAATGCTTGGCTCTTCCTCATTTTCTAGCACATTTAAATCAACTTGCTCTACTTGAGAGCCGTTAGATTCATCAAATGTCACGTCTCTCGCTATTTCAACACAACCCGAAGTTTTGTTGAAAACACGATAGGCGTAAGCATTTGATCCATATCCTAGCAAGAAACCTTCATCGATCTTGAGAGCAAATTTGGAGTTCTTAGGCTTCTTGTTAAGGATGAAACATTTACTACCGAAAACTCTAAAATATGAAACATTTGGTTTGTTACCGGTGAGGAGTTCGTATGCCGTTTTCTTCAATATCTTGTGGAGATATAATCGGTTGATGGCATGACAAGCGGTGTTTACAGCTTCCACCCAAAAATGGTCGGAGATCTTGTACTCATCAAGCATTATTCTTGCCATCTCGATCAAAGTCCGATTCTTTCTTTTTACCACTCCATTTTGTTGAGGGGAGTATGGAGCGGAGAACTCGTGCTTGATCCCTTCTTCATCAAGAAACTCTTCGACTTGAATGTTCTTGAATTCGCTTCCATTATCACTTTGAATCTTTTTGATCTTCAACTCGAATTCATTTTGGGCTCTTCTTGCAAACTTCTTGATTATCCCTTGTGTTTCACTTTTCTCTTGCAAAAAGAATACCCACGTGAAGCGAGGAAAATCATCAACAATAACTAAACCATACTTGTTACCTCCGATGCTTATATAAGCAACGGGTCCGAAGAGGTCCATGTGTAGAAGCTCCAATGGTTTTGTAAATGCCGTCATGATGTTCTTCGCGGGATGACGCGCTCCAACTTGCTTTCCGGCTTGACACGCGCTACAAATTCTATTTTTCTCAAACTCAACATTGGTTAGTCCAATGATGTGATCCCCTTTTAGAAGTTTGTCAAGATTTCTCATGCCAACATGGGCTAGCCGGCGATGCCACAACCAACCCATGCTAGACTTTGCCATAAGGCATGTTTGAAGTTTAGCGCTATTTGCATTGAAATCAACCAAATAGAGCTTCCCTTTCAAATATCCTTTAAACGCAATTGAGGAATCATCTCTTCTCAAAACGGTCACATCCACATTAGTAAATAGACAATTGTAGCCCATCTCACACAATTGCGATACGGACAACAAGTTGTAATTTAAAGATTTAACTAGGAGAACATTTGAAATGGAATGATCATTAGAAATAGCAATTTTACCTAATCCCATTACCTCACCTTTACCATTGTCACCAAACACAATATTTTCATATTGTGACCTTTTTTCATCAAAAGATGAAAACATTTTCTTTTCTCCGGTCATGTGGTTTGTGCAACCACTATCAAGCACCCAACTTGATCCACCGGAGGTATAATCCTACAAGATCACATTAGACTTTGTTTTTAGGTACCCAAATCCTGTTGGGTCCTTGCATGTTAGTGATCAATACTTTCGGTACCCACACCTTCTTTTTGCTTGCATCATTGGAGTGGTGGGCACCGACAAACTGAGCAACCACTTTACCACGGTGGTTTTTCTTCAATATATAAGAGGCAAAGTGAATAGAATGAGATGCATGATGTTGAAGATGCTCCTTAGATTCTTGCCCGGTCTTAATGACTTGTGTGGTGGTCAATGGTTGTTTGTCATTTCTTTTGACAAACTTGATGCATTCCTTGCCTTTCACCACCACACGGTCATTTCCTTTGCATTCGTGCTTATCATATCCTAGCCTTTCTTTGTTTTTGTTGCCTCGACCATTTATGGTCTTATATAGGGCGTCCTTGGATTGATAAGTCTTTATGCAACCGTACCTTACCAAGGCACTTAATCTCTCGTTTTCGCTTTTTAATACTTGCACGAATTGGGAGTTAGTAGTGCAAGCATTAACATCAACATTGTAGCAACGAGAGCAACCATTGCTAGTGGAAGGAATAGATGCTAATTGTGAATCAACAATTGGAGAGTTAATATCATTAAGAGATTCAATTTGCACTTCAAGAGCTTGAAGATTGTTTTCTAAACTTATGACATTCTCTTGAAGTGACTCATTTGAACCCTTAAGCATTTCAATTGAATTATTAGCCAAATCAAGCTTTTTGGTTAATAATTCAATAGTCTTCTTTTCTTTTGTGAGGATCTTCTCGAGAGCAAGAGTTTTCTTCTTCTCACAAATTAGTAACTCTTCTTGCTTCTCGAGAGTCTCCTCTTGGCTATCTATTCTTTTCAATAGCTTATGAATCTTAGCAATAGCCGATTTGCTCAAATCACAAAGTAGAGCATCATCATCATTATCATCACTATCTAATTCACTATCACTACTAGGGGGTTTTGTTTTAGCCATTACCTTGCGCCCTTTGGCCATAAGACAAATAGGCGCGTCGTGGTCGGAGTCGTTGTCGCTCAATTCCCCGAAGAGTGACGTTGTTGGTGGAGTGGCTTCAATGGCGAGGGTGGCGACTCCTTCATCATCGGTGTCGGAGTCGGAGTCATTTGAATCCCATTCTTCTCCAATGTGAGCTCGCCCCGAGTACTTCTTCTTGTACGTCTTGTTCTTCTTGAGCGGCTCATTCTTCTTGGTCTCATTTGGGTTATTCTTCTTCTTTGGACAATCGGCGATGAAGTGTCCAACTTCACCGCACTCATAGCAAGCCCTCTTGGTGTTTCTTCTTCCTCTTGATTTGTCATTGTAGTTCTTCTTGTATTTGCTTGACCCGTCATATTTGAGGAACTTTTTGAATTTTCTCACAAATAGAGCCAAGTCTTCTTCATCTTCGCTCTCATCTTCCTCATCATCACTTGATGTTGATTCTTCCTTTTTGCTTGCCTTCAAAGCTATTTGCTTCGGTCTTGAGCTTGAGCTTTGCTTGGCAAGGTTCTTCACTTCTTTTGCTTCTTCCTCCATAAGCTCATGTGATAGAATTCTTCCTAGCACATCATTAGGAGTAAGCCTTTTGAAATCTTTTCGCTCTCGTATAAGTGTTACGAGAGTCGAATTCCTTGGAGCAAAGGCTCTCAACATCCTCTTCACCACGACGTGGTCCGTCATGTCCTTGCTTCCAAGCCCTCGGATCTTGTTCACAAGGATCATCAAGCGATCATACATTTGTTGTGGAGTTTCATCATCGTTCATGACAAACCTCCCCAACTTTCCTTCAAGTAACTCAATCCTTGATTCCCTCACACTTGATGTTCCTTCGTGAGCTACTTGGAGTGTGTCCCATATCTCTTTGGCTTCTTCTAGACCATCAACCTTGTTGAATTCTTCGGGACTCAAAGCTCCAAGCAAAACACTCGCGGCTTGAGCATTACGGTGGATGTTTTGTTCTTGTTATGTGTAAGCTCCATGTCGTCTTCCGGCATGTCTAAACCTGTACACACAATCTTCCACACACTAGGATGGAGAGACATCAAATGCATTTTCATCTTGTGCCTCCAAGCGGAATAGTACGTGCCATCGAAAAATGGTGCACGCTGAGGGCACAAGAATATAGGAATGCGAAGAAGAAGTATTCAATTTTTCATAATTAAAAGGAATTTGAGCTCCCTGCGATGACGTGGAGGTGTCACCTTCCTTGGTCCTTGCGGGAGTTCCAAGTCCGGCCTTTGGACTACCTTCTTCCCCCGACACAACAACCTTCAACCCGGTGTTGGCCATCACGTTCCCTTCAAGCGGTTAGGCCTTCGAGAAGGTCAGGCTCTGATACCAATTGAAAAGATGAGAAAGTTGCCTAGAGGGGGGGTGAATAGGCAGTTTAAAATTTAAACTAAATTTGTCGCAGCGGAAAGAGTATCGGAACTTCCGGTATTGGATCGGAACTTCCGATATAATCGGAACTTCCGATACCAGTTCGGAATGTCCGATCGACTTTGGACACGGACAATTAATAACTGAGAGTAAAGAACTTGGAATGCAATCTAAGAACGTTATATCAACTAAATAAGGAAACAAGCTTAAGTAAAGTAAGGTAAAGACGCGGATTTGTTCCCGGAGTTCGGATTCTTGAGGGAATCCTACGTCTCCGTTGAGGAGGCTCCAAAGAGCCGGGTCTTTTCCAACCCTTTCCTCCCAAACCTCGGTCACACTTGAGGCTTGGTTCCACTATTGGTTCCTTTCCTTTCGGAGGCGGAGCCGGCCTTCACAAACTTCTCACGGCGTCCCACAATCCTTGGGAGCTCGCGATCGACACCTAGCCGTCTAGGAGTCCTTCAACCTCCATGAGAAACAAATACACCGTTGAACGATCTTGGAGGAACACTCTTAAGCTCGAGATGAATGACATTTGCTTTTCACTCTTAGCTCCAAATCTCACTTCTAGTCCTCACTCCATGGATGATCCCTAAGATCAAAGGGGAGGGCTCAAAAGTAGACTAGAGAGGGCTCAAGGTGCACTAGAGTTCTGCCAAATAGAGTGTGTAACCCTCAAATGAGAGAGGCGTGGGGTATTTATAGATTCTTGCAAAAACTAGCCGTTATACACCCACTCAGCTGCCTATCGGAACTTCCGATGTCAACATCGGAATGTCCGATATGTGCAAACAATCAGAACTCGAGCGCACTTCAACTGTCGAAAAAGGTGCATCGGAACTTCCGATGTCAATATCGGAACTTCCGATGTTCCCAGAAAAGCCCTTAACAAAATGCTTCTAAGTCCATATCGGACTGTCCGATATAAAATCGGAACTTCCGACTTATTATCGGAATGTCCGATATGATATGCCGGAATGTCCGATAATTCCAGAGAGCTCCCTTTTTCAGGTTTGAACACATCGGAACTTCCGATGTCAAATATCGGAACTTCCGATATTTCCAGAGAGCACCCTGGAAGGCATCAGCAACGTATCGGAACTTCCGATCGAAAATATCGGAACTTCCGATGCATCTACCACACACCGGACTGAAGCAAGCATGCACATCGGAATGTCCGGTCACATCGGAACTTCCGATGCATCTACCACACACCGAACTGAAGCAAACATGCACATCGGAATGTCCGGTCACATCGGAACTTCCGATGTAATATCGGAATGTCCGACTTGAACTTTGAAAGAAACACATTCCGGTGCATGCACAGTGACTTAGGGTCTCAACAAACATTAAAGTAACATTCATCTGAGCATAGAGACTATCCTAGATCATTCAAGATGCATCCCTCTTAATAGTACGGCATTCCTACGACACAAAACATAGAAAATACAAGCGTAATGCCGTTTTACTCGCGTAATCTTGTTTGAGGGTATCCATCGCATGTAGACGATCTCACATTGAACCTTTTACCTGCTCATAAGCTCAATTAAGACATTAGTCTCTTTAATCGCTTGTCATTAATCAACCAAAACCAATTTGGGGGCCTAGATGCACTTTCAGGGGGGCGGCGGTGTGAGGGGCGCGCGCGGTGTGACGAATTGGGGGCGGCGTGAGGGGTGGTTTGACGAACTGTGACAGCGCCCGTGTGACCTAGCTAGTTAATCGCCCTATTTTCGTCGGTCCTAATGCCAGCCGACGATAATATAGTACTAATTTCATCGGCTCCACGTTGGCCGACGAAAATAGAGGAATATTTGCGTCGGCCCCAGCTTGGCTGACGAAAATATTATTATGTTCGTCGGCATGGGTAAAGCCGACGAAAATAGTTATGGCCGACGAAAATAATACAGTTTCCTGTAGTGTATGTGATGGCCACACATACAAGTTGCTTTTTCAATGGGCATTGTTTATCGAGTTTTGCATTCCATGTGGAGCATGGTGATTCCATAAGATGAGTTCTTTGCTATCTATCCAATTCCACAGGTGATGTTTTAGCTTATACCATTTCAATGATTAAGGCCCTGTTTGTTTGCCCTATGGATTATATAATCCAGCTTATATAAGTTAATGTGGCCAACAAACAACCTAAATTATAATCTAGATTATATAATCCAAAGCAGCAGATTATAATAATCTATAAGCAGCCATTAGGGTGCTTATCTTTTCATAATCCAGCTTATTTTATTACTACATTCTCAAATACCCTGTAAACTTCAGGTATATTACCCACCATTGCCATTATACCCTGTATACTCAGCTTGAGCACGAATCATTTTTCCCCCAAACTCGCAACAACTCCACCACATGGATCCGATGAGCACGAATCGTTTTCCCCCCAAACAAACAACCCACCAGCTTATTTCATGGTAGCTTATATAATCCACCTTAAATAATCCAGCACCAAAAAGCTGGATTATATAAGCTGCAGAGGGAAACAAACAGGGCCTAAGCATTTGTTTTAGGAGGTTAGTTAGAAAGACTTAGACTTTGTTAGGATTATGAATTATTGAAGACCCATATTTGAACCAATGTGCTTTGAACTTAAGTGAATCATATCAAATTTTGAGGCACTATCATAAAATTGTGGCTGGTAGAGATAATCACTCTTGAAGGAGCATCATTAACTATGTATCACTGGTTTGAATTACAGTGTCATCTGTACAACTACTTCACACTTTTCTGTTAGCTAGCTAGAGCATCGGCGCTGGATGGATTCTCCCTGGAGCCATGAAGTCTCTTTAGCACGACAGCAATTCAACCTCTGTTCCTTAGCTCCAACCCCAAGCAAAACACCATTCTTGCTTTAGTAAAGGCACCCCAAAGCCAAAACACAAGCCATTTGGAGGAGCTCATTGCAACCAGCGGCCCTCACGCGGCGTGACGCCGCACGTACATGTCTAGCTAGTCGGGCAGCCAAGCATTAGACAACACCAATAATTCTCTTTTGCAGTTTTCAGAAACATTTTTAATGCAGATCTTGTATGTCGAGCTGCTCATTTGTGCTACACAATTCTGCTATATATTTTATTTTATTTTCATTCATGAAATTGTGTACAAATGCATGCATCCATTGTCATGTTTCTAATGTTATCTTATTTATCTTCGTGTCCTTATTGGACATTTGCTATGCTAATTACTTTTAAGACGCATATGTTCTTCATTGTAGTAGCGACTTTCTACTCAAATAAAGGAAAAGGAAGGGTGCCCCTCCTTGGGAAGGAGAGGGGAAAGGATCAAAGGGTCCTAAGGAGTCCGTCTGGCCACTTTGCTGCGCTGGAACACGGTAGAAGGGTTGTGTCAACATTGGGCGGCCATGGAGAAGAAGGGTGTATTGATGGCAGAGGTCTAGAACTGAAATCGAGCAAGGGAAATGGTTAGTAGGTGCTTGAGGTGTCTTGGGTTGAATGAATCGAAAGATACTTCACTGGAGGAGCTCAATTGTGCTTGTCTGCCTTGGGTTGCTCCTCGGCAATGGAAGCCCTCGCAACGTCATGCACTCGATCTTAGTGTCGGATGAGCTTCAGTGCAGAGTGCAGAGCTCAAGGGGTCAGCACGGCAGTGATATGGCAGGGAGGTGTGTAGGATCAAGGATAACCGACTAGAGGTGGGTGAATATGTGGTTTCTAAATTTCTTTTGGCTACAATAATATAATATAGCAAGAAAGACAAGAATTGCAATTTTCAACCATCGAGGACTAAATAATCTAGGTTTCACTAAAGGTATCGACAACCTAATTATAATAAAAAAAATATCAATCCTAGAGATAATCAAGTACTATGACCACTAGGAATGTAAATTGCACAAATGGAGAAAAAGAAAGCAAACCACAAGTATGACACAATGAATTTTTCACATGGTCTCGGAGACTTGCTGGTCACCCCTACTCCATGTTGACGTAGCTTGAACAAATCAAGCCAGTTCCTTGTGCAATTGAGCATCCCTCGATCACTAGAGGTAGCTCTTTTCCGCTCTAAGTGGTGAGCTCCAACCTTCACACAATCACCGGGCCACTTCGCAATCTTCTTGAAGAGATCACAATATTCTCCTCCAAGCTGTCTAGGAGTCGGCAAACTCCAAGAGTAATAGACCAATGACACTTTCTTAAAGATGATCAAGTGTTTCAAATGGCTCAAATTCAATGCACACATTGAATGCTCTCCGCAATCTCAAAATGAGAATTAACTGCACAAATGTTGAAGAGAGGCTTGCAAGGGCTCACAAGGTATTCAATGAGGTTTATCACCTTACCCTTAGTGCAGGAGAGGAGGTATTTATAACCTCCATCCACCAATTTGGCCATTAGAGCCGAATTGCATGAATTTCAGTAAAGTTCAATACAACTGTCATGAAAGGACCAGTAGTACTAACCCCTAAGGCGATGGTCGATTTTAGGCAATTAATACATAGGTACTAACCTAGTGCCGCAAATTGAATCTCAGGAAACATGCCCAAAGCCACCTCCCTGGAAAATATGTATCGCCAACTAATGGGTTGTACTACCGGGCCCTACGGTAGTACCTGAAAAATATAGAGATGATGCCTTTGGAAAATAACTACCATCCCCAAGGGGTGATACTATCAAACTTGCGGCAGTACCAGACCCAGGGCACCGACAATGTCGAAAATGCCAGTACAAGGGGAAATACCTTTCTAGGATTTAACTACCACTCCATGAGGATGGTACTACCATCCCAGTGGTAGTACTAGCCTCTACATGGTGGTAGTGCCAGATTCAGAAAAATAAACTTGATTTTTATAAAGATTTTTTCAATGCAAACGCACACCAAGTATGTGCATGATTTGATCTATGATTTTTAGGCATGTTCAAGCTACTAGCTATTAAGCCTATTTCTAGCAATCCAATCTTTTTTCCAAACAACGAGATCAACAAAAGCTATGAAAAATGTCCTTAAATTGTTTACCTTGGATTTGAGCTTGAATCATCGATACACATTTTGCTTCATGTTTCCACCTTTTCCATGTGTAATGCAAGCACAAACCTTTTCTCATACACTCAAAAGAATATATTAGTCCTTTAATCTTGATTGTTATTAATTACTAAAACTCAATTAATTTGGGAGCCTAAATGCTTCAAGGTGGTAGGTGGACGGCCGACATGGCAGAGGCGTGTCAGGGCCCGAATGTGCAAACCCAGACCCTCGGTGTATTCCACACTACTCTAGGATCACGCTAGTGCACACCGTCTCAACATAGAATGAATATCACAATCATACACGACGGAATAATAAATAAACTTCAACTATTATTATGACCTGTTGAGTTAACCTTATGGTCAACTTACAATAATATGCCTCGCAGGGCAAAGTCTCAAATAAAGAAAACTACAACGGAAAATAAATAGAACACGTGGTGACCAATCAATATGCCACGGGCAACTGACTGAGCTCGCACCCTAGTTCATCGGCTCCTCCTAGTACTCCTCCTCCAAAGCTGGCATCGATTCCTCCTTAGTTGGTGTTTGTGTTGTTGTAAAGGGTGAGTACATAAAGCACTCAACAAGTTATGCACAGAATGCAAGCTATTACTATATGCATGGCTTATTCGAAATGATAGGCTGAATGGTTGTTTTGCAGTAAAGCAGCATTCACAAATACTCATAATAGATTGGAAGGCAGTAAAACAATAATAACAATAATAACTTTCACAATTAATTTCTCAAGTTAATCATTTATCATCCTTAAACAATTTCTTCATTTTCATACCACAATGTCCTCCATCCCAAATTCATTTTATGAAAGTTTGACCCTTGACTGTAATCCTTGAGTATTGTCCAATACCGTGAACACGGCTATTCGAATAGGTTTTGACACTCTGCAGAGGTTATACACTTTACCCACAAGATACAATCAAACACCACCAAGGCGAATGACCGTAACAAAGCCTTTATGATGCTCCTTCTAGACCCAGTACTGCCCGCTAAGGTTTCAACACTAAAGGGACTAGTTACCACACTCAGGGCCCCCCTACGCCATGTGAGACTACCCGTACACCCGGGACTCACACCACCACGACAGTACCGAAATCTAGACATCACAAATTAATCAGCTAGGTCCGTCCCATTCCAGACTTGTGGTTGTATGTTGGACTCAGATCAAATTCTTGCAATGTTAAATCCTTAAGTGACCAAGGAAAGACTTCCCAAAATACTTCATAAATGTCCAAATCATCAAAAACCAAACGTAACCGCCCAAGTGCCACACCTGGCCCACCAATAAACATTCTTGCCACTTGTCCCAGTCTAAATCATTTTATCACCAAATTGATTACCATGCACCACGTGCCATCAACAACATCAATAACACATATCACATTTTCATAAACATGTTCCATATCTCATTAAGTCAAGTTCAACATTTAATAATCCAAAATGAGTTACTGACACGTTGCAAGGCTAAATACACTACAAATGATCTAGTCAACCCATGTTGGCAAATTATTAGTGTCCAACTATTATTCCATAATCTAGGGTGATAAATGAATTAGGGCATACAATTAATAAATACAAGTTGGCATAATTCAAGTAGGTGGGTTGCTATTCCCAAATTAATTGAAAACACTTACATTTAAACTAGCATGCAATAATTTGAAACATCATAAATTTTAAAAGTGGGATCAACATGGTCAAAGCACAACTTGCCTTGAAAATGGTCTTTATTATGTTCTAAACCTTCTTCTTGAGTCAACACCTCTCCCTCGAAGCCTTTGGACACTTCGACGTCTAGATGAAACAATTAATGAAGCAATAAATACTCAAAACCAGAGAGCAACGTAACTTCAAAAATCAAATAAAATTCATAATCAAATAGAGCATAATTTTACAAATTTTTGGTTTTGGAATCACCTCAATTGGAGTTCGTATGAGCAAGAATGAGCAATTTGAAGTTCAAAAATAATTTAAAAAGATTAAACTAAATCTAATGAATTATTTTTATACTGAAAAATCAAATTATTGTGTCAGCTTCCATCATCGAGACACGTGGACCAATCGGGTGAAGCCACGTCAACTCTGGTCCATGGGCTGTAACACCCCAAAATTTTGCTTTTCTTAAATTCATGTGTGATTTGGCACTTTGGTGAATTTTTGGAATTTTCTGGAATTTATTTGGAATTTATTTGAATTTATTCCATTTTGAAATAATTAAAGAGTTTAATTTTGCAAATAAAATTTTGTTGGAAATATTTTATTTGAGTCCAAAATGATCCAAAATATTTTCCAGAATTTTTCTGGAATTTTTCTGAGTCTTTTGCTATTTTTAATGAATTAAATGAATTACTGGGGATTATTTTGAATATTAAAATCGCTTCGGGTTTAGTACTGTTCATCGGGTCCGAGTCGGACTCGAGTCCGACCCGAACCCGATCGAGCCACTTGATTCGGTCGAACCGCGTCGCCAAACCCAACCCTAACCCTAGCCACCGACCGTTGGATCTTGATCCGCCACGTGCGCTGAGACGGCGTCGCGTGTGCGGCGTGGGCCGCTCGATGCGGGACACGTGGGCGGCATCGGGTCGCCGTCCCTCGCCGAATCAGGCTCGGAGAAGCGCCGTGTCCGACTAGGGTTCCGCTGAGCACGCCTCGGGGCTATTTAAGGCCGGGCCGGCCCGAGGTTGCCCTCACCCATGCGCCCGGTTGCCTAGCTAATAGAGCTCAAGCGCCGCCAAGCCGTGGCCGATTGCTCGCGAAGTTGGACGGAGCCGCTACGGTTTCCTCGTCTTCTCCGGCACCGATAGCCCTTGTCCGCCGTGTTGAAGCCGGGTTCGAACCCCAAGACAAGGCGCACTGCGGACATCTCGATCACGCCGAGAACGCCCGTAGCGCCGAGCCCGTGGTCATCTTCCTGGCGCCGGCAACCCAGCCCTGCCGTGACTTCCATCTCCGTCCACGAGCTCCGTGCACCGCTGGATCTTCATCGGACGATCACGGTGAGTCCACGCTTCCCGAGACTTTGGAAAACCAGATCGGATACGACCGCTGGATCAAGATCCGACGCCCACGATCGCCTCGTGCTAGAAAGCTGCGTTAACTTAGGGTAGATCTAGACCGTCCGATCTAGATCGAACGCCGCGTGATCATGCCACGTAGCCGCCGCCGCGCAGGCGTTGAGTCATCGCGGCCGGGCCCGCGTGCCAGCGCCCGAGCCCGCGCGGGACGGCGTGGCACTGACATGCGGGGCCCGCATGTCAGGGTCGCGCCCGAGAGCGCCTCACCGTGCACGTGACCCACTGACGGGTGGGACCCGCGTGTCAGCCTCTCTCGTAGTCAGAGGCCGCGCCCACCGTGGGCCGGTGTCACCGTGGACTCGATCCATGGACCGAGACACGCGTGGCAAAGACTCACGGGACATGCCACGTGGCATGATGACGTCATGCTGACGTCATCATGGAGGCCGTTCGGTGCTAACGTCAGCAGGTTTACTGTGGACCAATCACAGGATGCCACGTGTCCATGCTGACGCAATAATTAATTTCCGAAAAAGAAAATGATTTATTAATTCGAATAATGATTTCAAATTTAGATTCAAACTTCAAACGCTTATAACTTTTGCGTTTCAACTCCGATTTGAGTGATTCAAATTTCTAAATTTGTATAAAATTGAGATCTACCTAAATATGAATTTTATTTAATTTTTGGACTAAAGTTTTTCTCTGTAATATTATTTAATTGATTATTTAAACTTTAATAAATCATAACTTTTGCATTTTAACTCCAAATTTGACGATTCCAGTTTCTAAAAATCTAGAAAATTACGTTCTCTCTGTTTATGGATTTTATTTGGAGTTTTGGGATGTTTTTGCCTATTGTTTATTGGGTATTTGCTATTTGCACGCTTTACGAGTAGACTTTGAAGTTCAGGAAGGATTCGAGGGAGAAGTGTTGACTCAGGATACAACTCAATACCAAGAGCAAGTGCATGTTGAAGGCAAGTTGTGCTTTGACCATATTGATCCTATTTCGAAATCTATTTTGATTTAAACTATTGCATGCTAGTTCAATTAGAAAGATACTTTGTTTAAACATGGGGGTTAGATAAATACCAATTTGCTATATGACACCTTGATTACTTAAGTATGTGCCATGACCCTTTGTCACCCTAGTTGTGGTTTACTAGTTGGACATTATTAAATTGCCAACATGGGTTTAGATCGTTGTAGTATACTGCTTAGACCTGCTACGTGCTCATGACATGATTTTGGATAATCAAGTGCTAATATTGACTTAATGATATATTGAACCTGTTTTGGAAAAGTATCATGTGATGTTGATGGCACGTGGTGCATGGTAATCAAGCGGGTTTGATAAACGTATTTCGATCGGGGCATGTGGCAAGAGTAATCAGTGGGCCGCTTGTGGCATTGGGGATGTTGATTTGGTTTTTCGGGTAGTCTTGCCCTGGTCACTCTAAGGACTTAACCTTGCAAGCCTTTGAACTGGGTCATACTTGCAACCACATGGCTGGAATGGGACGGCCCTAGTTGACTAAGTTGCTAAGGACTCACTTGTGGAGCCTCAGGGTGTCAGTTACACCGCTTTGTGTGATTGTGCGGGGAGCGATCGTGGTCGTGGCCAGATACCCATCTAATCGGTGTGTTGGTCCCATACTTCGCCTTAGCTAAGGGAAGGGATGGTGTAGAGCACGAACCGGAGAGGACCACCTGTGTTGTTTGAGGCTTCCAAAGGCTTTGTTACTGAACTCGCCTTTGTGGTGTTTGACTCAGATCTTGTGGGTAAAGTGCATAACCTCTGCAGAGTGTAGAATCTATTTGAATAGCCGAGTCCACTGTGATCGACAATGCTCGAATTACAGTCAAGGGTTAGATTTTACGAAAATAACTTGGATTTGAAAAGTTGGGTTGGTTTAACAATGAAGATGATGGAAATGTGGTTTAGGATGGGAAAAATGTTTGTTAAACTTCTTGAAAAGTTATTTATGCTTTACTTATTTCTACCGCTTTGAATCTACTTTTATTACTTGTCAAAAGCTGTTTATCGCAAATATACCTTGAGCTATTCCTTTGTACCAAGCCATGCATATAGTATATTAGCTTGCATTCTCGTGCATGACTTGTCGAGTACCAAGTACTCACCCTTGCCTCAACACAATACCGCTTGAAGAGGAGACTACGCCAGGTTCGGAGGAGGAGTTCCAAGAGGACCCGTCTACTTAGGATGCGAGCCTGCCGCTGTTCGTGGTATCTTGGATGGCGCCACTAAGTTTATTTGATTTTCCGCTGCTATTATTTCTCTCTCGAATAAGTTTCGCCTTACGAGGCATACATTTGTAACTTGACCATAAGGTCAAGTAACCGATTTGGTTATTTAAATAAAGTACTTTGATAATATCGATTGGTATGATTGTGATATTTACCGATGTTAAGACCGTGTGCACTAAGCGCTGCTCCTCGACTAGTGCTGAATACAATGAGGGTCCGGATTTGCAAATTCGGGTCCCGACAGAGGTGGTATCAGAGCCATACTTGACTGTAGGCTCAACCCTAAGCTAGAATGGTCGTAGTGAGGATAAAACCTATTTTCTAAAGCTAAAAATTTGTGAAGACAAGAAATGACATCTCGACTTATCCCCTTCTCTCTTTTCTTGTCTCTTGCTGAAATTATCACTTAACTTGTCACAATTTAAAAAATTCCGATTTCTTACTTAAAGCACTCTTGTGACAGAAGGAGGAAGAGTTCAACTACGTTGATCTGGGAGTTGGTCACGCCGCGGAACTTTGGCATATGCTACAGACTCTCGGAGATTTTGAGAAGCCCCAATACCAAGTGGAAGTGATCAGACAAGCGGGATTGATCAAGGCTTGTGACGTGAAGATTGAGGTACCTGCTAGGAAAAAGGGCCCAGGCAATCGCCCGATACACTGCACTGCCAGGAGATCTACAATGCAGATGGGTATCCAAGAAGTATCACGACGCGCAATGCGGCACATTACCCGTATCTACGCCCGAGAGTTGGAGAGTACGGTGTTCCGTTACCATCCGCGCAGCGATAACCTTCTCGACCCGAAGGAGATTCAGGATGAGGATGCCACGGTTACACAGTTGGCACGATTTGTCGTCGCCCAGGAGGATGTACTAGATAATACAAGCAAGGAGCTACAGAAGGCCCGCAAGGAGATCACGACAGAGAAGAACAGATGGCGGGAAGCTCAAGAGTATGTGGCACACCTTCTACGAAGGATTGACGAGTTGGAGATGACTTTGTACGGACTGCACTCCAGAGCCAAGATCGAGCTACACGAGCCAGATCGGAGGAGTCGATCTCGATGAGGACACCGCTTCTTCGACTACCATAGAGGACACAGCTTGTCGGACATGGCAATCGTTTACGCCTATGCCACAAAGACCTGCACTCAGTGCCGTGGAGGTTTTCTCGATGAGTGAGCATAGGTTCTATAGTGAGACTCCTTCGCCGAGTCGAGTCATAGAATAAAGAGTCACCCTTTAGGCGTTAGACTCCAGAGTTAGTTCGATTTGGATTTGCTTTGTTTGCTGAGTGTGCAGTATGTGTTGCAAGGCCCTTAGGCATTGTAAGCAGCCATACCAAGTTATTAATAATAAAGATGGACCTTAAAGTTACCCCTTTCGCCCGCATAAGTTCCATATTACTTGTCTATTCTTGTTTCCCTCTCATCTCTAAACCTAGAGCAAATCGACAGATGGTGAATACCCGTGGAAACTTTGGAAGCAATGGGAGTGGATCTCGCCCAGTAGAAAACCCCAATGATGGAGCACCAGCACCGCCAGTTGATATGCAGAATTTTGGAGCCGTTTCTTGCTGCCCAGACTCGCTTGATGCATGCTATGATGCAACAAATGCAGCACGCCATCGCCAGGCCATCGCTAATCAAGTTAATCAGGGACCACGCCGTAATACAAGGCCGCCGAGTTCATGAGGACTCACCCACCCACTTTCTTCGGGAATGCCAATCCATTGGAGGCCGATGATTGGTTAAGATCAATTGAGAGGAAGCTACACATAGCTCAATGCATAGGGAATGAGAAGGTACTTTACGCTTCTCATCAGCTTGGAAGGAACAACCGAATGGTGGGAGAACTTCGTGCCACGCAGAGAACCCTCAAGATATCACTTGGGAAGAGTTCACAAATGCATTCGACAAAGATCACGTGCCTGGAAGGAATCATGGACCTTAAGAAGGAGGAGTTCAGAGCATCGAAGCAAGGTAATCAGCCAGTGGTCGACTACGAACAAGTTCACACAGCTAGCACGCCACGCACTGAGGATGTAGCGGCAGATAAATCCAGATGCCTCTCGTTTTATGAAGGGACTTAACTCAGGATTGCAAGTTGGGTTGATCACCCACACCTTCCAGATTTCCAAGAGTTGGTGAATAAGGCACTTATTCTTGAGGACAAGCGCAAGGAATCGGATGAGAACAGAAGCGCAGGATGCAACAAAGCAAGGATCACGCCAGGAACGCATAGGCGCTTGAGAGTTGCACCAAATCAATTCTTCGATTCCAACCACAGAGTGCGACAAGGACACCATCCCCAAAGACCAAGACCTGTCAATCAAAACTACCAGACCCAGCCCCGCTAGAAACGCTTACTCCGTGCAAATAAAGGAACAGTGAGATGTCGCTACAATCGCAACGAGCCAGGACACTTTGCCAACAGTTGTCCAAAGAAGACAGCAGAGCGACCCCTTCGCTTCAACCTAGGAACCACCTCAGCTAGGACGCCAAAGATCAGGAGCCACACCCTGCATCGTGGTGAGAGGCCGAGTCAACCATGTCACCGCGGATGCACCGCAAAATGCTACTGACGTCGTCTTGGGTAAGTTACTTGTTAACTCAAGTACACCTGCTTGATTTTGTTTGACTCTGGAGCTTCGCATTCGTTTGTTTCGCAAGGCTTTGCTACTAGAAATGATTTAAGGATTGCAAGACTTAAGTGCATGCTTTTAGTTCAAACCCCTGGTTCCGAACTCCGAACGGAAGTAGGATGTTCCGGGGTGAGAATACTAATAGATGGAATAGAGTTCCTAGCAAACCTTATAATTTTGGAGACCCAGACCTTAGATGTTATATTGGGAATGGATTGGTTATCCAAGCACAAGGCCGTATTGGATTGTGGACGAAGGACTATCTCAGTCGAGAGCCCGTGTGGGAAGAAAGTGGAATTTCAAGCCACTGCAGTTAGAGATGGACAGTTGATGGTTAACAGTACCAAGGCAATCAGCATAGAGGATGTCCCAGTAGTGAATGAGTACCCCGATGTTTTCCCCGAGGATCTACCTGGTATGCCGCCAGACAGGGACATAGAGTTTGTGATAGAGCTTGTACCGGGTACAGCACCGATAGCAAAGAGACCCTATCGGATGTCTACCGAGGAGTTGGTAGAGATGAAGAAACAGCTGGAAGAGTTAATGGATAAAGGATTTATCAGACCAAGTTCGTCGCCGTGGGGAGCACCAGTTTTGTTTGTCAAGAAGAAGGACGGGAGTTTCAGGATGTGCATTGACTACCGTGCACTCAATGAAGTCACCGTGAAGAATAAGTATCCGCTACCCAGGATTGATGATTTGTTTGATCAGTTAAGAGGAGCCGGAGTTTTCTCCAAGATTGATCTCGAGATCGATACCATCGCTTGAAGATCCGATCGAGGATATTCAAGATCGCATTCTCGCCAAGATATGGACATTACGAGTTTACGCTATGTCCTTTGGCTGACGAATCGCGCCACTTATTTCATGAATATGATGAATAAGGTGTTCATGGAATATTTGGACAAGTTTGTCGTCGTGTTCATAGAGCGATATCCTAGTCTACTCCAAGACAAAGGATGAACATGCCGAACACTTAAGGCGAGTTTTGGAAAAGCCGAGGAACAGCAACTTTTCGCCAAGTTCAGCAAGTGTGATTTTTGGAAGGACAAGGTGGAGTTTCTTGGACATGTAATGACCGCAGAGGGAGTCGTTTGTGGATCCAAGCAAAGTAGAAGCGGTGTTACATTGGGAGCAAATGAGGATCGTGACCCAGATTCTGAGTTTCCTTGGAATGGCAGGATACTACCGCCGTTTCATTGAAGGCTTCTCGACAATTGCGAAACCTCTTACGCAATTGCTTTGAAGAAGGAAAAGAAGTTTGCATGGACGCCTTGAATGTGAGAAAGGATTTCAGGAGTCAAGAAGCGATTGACATCAAGACCGGTGTTAGTTCTACCTGATGTTGCTCAAAGCTTCGATATTTATTGTGACGCATCGCGCCAAGGACTTGGATGTGTGCCGATGAATGGAAAGGTCGTCGCGTATGCATCAAGGCGCTTGAGGCCGCATGAGGAAAATTATCCGACACATGACCTAGAGTTAGCCGCCGTAGTGCATGCCTTGAAGATATGGCGCCACTATCCGATTGGAAACAGATGTGAAGTGTATACGGATCATAAGAGCCTTAAGTACATATTCACCCAGTCGGATCTGAATATGAGGCAGAGGAGATGGTTAGAGTTGATCAAGGACTACAATGTTGGAATCCATTACCATCCCGGAAGGGCCAACGTAGTAGCCGACGCTCTGAGTCGGAAAAGCCATACCGTGAGTACGTTGCTAGCCACAAGTCAGGATGAGTTATGTGAGGATTTTCAAAAGATGAAGATTGAGGTTGTACCTAGCGGATTCTTGGCCGCATTGGAAGTAAAGCCTACCCTAGAGGATCAGATCCGAGAAGGACGTATGACGATGACAAGATCCGCAGGATTAAGTCCATAAAGGAGGAAGGCAAGGCAGAGGACTTCAAATTGGATGAGCAAGGCACGTTGTGGATGAAGGATCGCATTTGTGTGCCTAACAAAAAGGAGTTAAAGCAACTGATTCTGGAAGAAGCCCATGACTCCAAGTACTCAATTCATCCTGGAAGCGCCAAGATGTATCAGGATCTGAAGGAGAGATTCTGGTGGCCGAGTATGAAACGTGAAGTTGCCGAGCATGTTGCATTGTGCGACGTATGCCAGAGAGTCAAGGCAATGCATCATATACCAGCAGGATTGATACAAATTACCGAAAATACCCGAGTGGAAGTGGGAGGAAATCGGAATGGATTTCATTACCGGTTTGCCGAAGACTCAAGGAGGTTATGACTCCATATGGGTTATAGTGGATCGCTTGACTAAAGTAGCCCATTTTATCCCCGTGAAGACCACTTACTCGGGAGATAAATTAGCAGAATTGTACATGATCAGGATTGTCTGTTTGCACGGAGTGCCAAAGAGGATTGTATCAGACAGAGGTACCCAATTTACCTCAAAGTTCTGGAATAAGTTGCATGAAGCCATGGGGAACCCGCTTGAACTTCAAGATGCCTTATCATCCACAGACGGATGGATGCACCGAAAAGAGTCAACCAGATTCTAGAGGATATGTTGAGAGCTTGTGCATTGGCTTATGCTACCTCTTGGGATAAAAGTTTGCCGTATGCCGAGTTCGATTACAACAATAGTTATCGTGCTAGTTTACGATGTCACCTTTTGAGGCCTTTGTATGGTCGGCCTGTCGGACGCCATTGAATTGAACGAGACCGCGAGCGCCGTGTCTTGGACCTGATATACTTCAAGAAGTCAAGAAGCGATTGCCACGATTAGGGAAAGGTTGAAGACAGCCCAATCTCGATGTAAGAGTTACCGACAATCGTCGCCGAGACTTGAGTTTTGAACCGTAAGACTTTGTTTACCTCGCAGTTACGCCTCAGGGAGTTAAGAGGTTCCATGCCAAAGGGAAACTTGCACCTGCTATGTTGGACCATTTAAGATTTTGAGCCGCAGAGGCGGTTGCTTATCACCGGAGTTGCCACAGTCGTTAGCAGGAGTACATGATGTATTCCATGTGTCCCAGTTGAAGAAGTGTCTTCGAGTTCCTGAGGAACAGACACCGCTAGAGTCAATTGAGTTGCAAGAGGATTTGACCTATAAGGAGTATCCCGTGAGGATTCTAGACACAATGGATCGAGAAACTAGAAACAAGTCAACCCGTTTCTGTAGAGTTCAGTGGAGCAACCATGCAGAGAGCGAAGCGACTTGGGAGCTGAAGAGGATTTGAAGAAAGAGTTTCCAAACCTATTCTCAGAGTGAGCCTCGAATCTCTGGGACGAGATTCTATTAAGGGAGGTTTGTAACACCCCAAAATTTTGCTTTTCTTAAATTCATGTGTGATTTGGCACTTTGGTGAATTTTTGGAATTTTCTGGAATTTATTTGGAATTTATTTGAATTTATTCCATTTTGAAATAATTAAAGAGTTTAATTTTGCAAATAAAATTTTATTGGAAATATTTTATTTGAGTCCAAAATGATCCAAAATATTTTCCGTAATTTTTCTCGAATTTTTCTCGAAGTCTTTTGCTATTTTTAATGAATTAAATGAATTATCGGGATTATTTTGAATATTAAAATCGCCGGGTTTAGTACTGTTCATCGGGTCCGAAGTCGGACTCGAGTCCGACCGAACCCGACCGAGCCACTTGATTCGGCCGAACCTGCCGCCAAACCCAACCCTAACTCCTAGCCACCGATCGTTGGATCTTGATCCAACGGCCGCGTGAGACGCGTCGCGCGCAGCGCTGCGTGGGCCGCTCGATGCGGGACACGTGGGCGGCATCGGGTCGCCGCCCTCGCCGAATCAGGCTCGAGAGCGCCGCGTGTCCGACTAGGGTTCCGCCCTGAGCACGCCTCCGGCTATTTAAGGCCCGACCGCCCCGAGGTTGCCCTCACCCATGCGCCTGCTGCCCTAGCTAATAGAGCTCAAGCCGCCGCCAAGCCGTGGCCGATTGCTCGCCGAAGTTGGACGGAGCCGCTACGGTTTCTCGCCTTCTCCGGCACCGATAGCCCTTGTCCGCCGTGTTGAAGCCGGTTCGGAACCCCAAGACAAGGCGCACTACGGACATCTCGATCACGCCGAGAACGCCCGTAGCGCCGAGCCCGTGGTCATCTTCCTCGGCGCCGGCAACCCAGCCGCTGCGTGACTCCATCTCCGCCCACGAGCTCGCGGCACCGCTGGATCTTCATCGGACGATCAAGGTGAGTCCACGCTTCGAGACTTTGGAAAACCAGATCGGATTCGACCGTTGGATCAAGATCCGACGCCCACGATCGCCTCGTGCTAGAAAGCTGCGTTAACTTAGGGTAGATCTAGACCGTCCGATCTAGATCGAACGCCGTGATCATGCCACGTAGCCGCCGCCGCGCTGCAGGCGTTGAGTCATCGATGTGCCGCCCGCGTGCCGCCGAGCCTGGCGTGATCGGCAGTCACCGACATGCGGGGCCCGCATGTCGATGTCTCGCCCGAGAGAGCCTCACCGCGTGCACGTGACTCCACCGACGGTGGGACCCGTGTCAGCCTTCAGAGCTGTAGGCCGCGTCCACCGTGGGCCGGTGTCACCGTGGACTCGATCCATGGACCGAGACACGTGGGCAAAGACCGACATGCCACGTGGCATGATGACGTCATGCTGACGTCATCATGGAGGCCGTTCGGTGCTGACGTCAGCAGGTTACTGTGGACCAATCACAGGATGCCACGTGTCCATGCTGACGCAATAATTAATTTCCGAAAAAAGAAAATGATTTATTAATTGAATAATGATTTCAAATTTAGATTCAAACTTCAAACGCTTATAACTTTTGCGTTTCAACTCCGATTTGAGTGATTCAAATTTCTAAATTTGTATAAAATTGAGATCTACCTAAATATGAATTTTATTTAATTTTTGGACTAAAGTTTTTCTCTGTAATATTATTTAATTGATTATTTAAACTTTAATAAATCATAACTTTTGCATTTTAACTCCAAATTTGACGATTCGGTTTCTAAAAATCCAGAAAATTACGTTCTCTCTGTTTATGGATTTTATTTGGAGTTTTGGGATGTTTTTGCCTATTGTTTATTGGGTATTTGCTATTTGCACGCTTTTACGAGTAGACGTTGAAGTGCCTAAGGATTCGAGGAGAAGTGTTGACTCAGGATCCAACTCAAGACCAAGAGCAAGTACTTTTTGAAGGCAAGTTGTGCTTTGACCATATTGATCCTATTTCGAAATCTATTTTGATTTAAACTATTGCATGCTAGTTCAATTAGAAAGATACTTTGTTTAAACATGGGGGTTAGATAAATACCAATTTGCTATATGACACCTTGATTACTTAAGTATGTGCCATGACCCTTTATCACCCTAGTTGTGGTTTACTAGTTGGACATTATTAAATTGCCAACATGGGTTTAGATCGTTGTAGTATACTGCTTAGACCTGCTACGTGCTCATGACATGATTTTGGATAATCAAGTGCTAATATTGACTTAATGATATATTGAACCTGTTTTGGAAAAGTATCATGTGATGTTGATGGCACGTGGTGCATGGTAATCAACTGGGGTTTGATAAACAGATTTCGATCGGGCATGTGGCAAGAGTAATCGTGGGCCAGTTGTGGCATTGGGGATGTTGATTTGGTTTTTCGGGTAGTCTTGCCCTGGTCACTCTAAGGACTTAACCTTGCAAGCCTTTGAACTGGTCATACTTGCAACCACATGGTCGGAATGGGACGGCCCTAGTTGACTAAGTTGCTAAGGACTCACTTGTGGAGCCTCAGGGTGTCGATTACACCGCTTGTGTGATTGTGCGGGGAGGCGTATCGTGGCCGTGGGCCGATACCCATCTAACGGTGTGTTGGTCCCATACTTCGCCTTAGCTAAGGGAAGGGATGGTGTAGAGCACGAACCGGAGAGGACCACCTGTGTTGTTTGAGGCTTCCAAAGGCTTTGTTACTGAACTCGCCTTTGTGGTGTTTGATTTGTATCTTGTGGGTAAAGTGCATAACCTCTGCAGAGTGTAGAATCTATTTGAATAGCCGAGTCCACAGTCTCGACAATGCTCGGGAATTACAGTCAAGGGTTAGATTTTACGAAAATAACTTGGATTTGAAAAGTTGGGTTGGTTTAACAATGAAGATGATGGAAATGTGGTTTAGGATGGGAAAAATGTTTGTTAAACTTCTTGAAAAGTTATTTATGCTTTACTTATTTCTACCGCTTTGAATCTACTTTTATTACTTGTCAAAAAGCTGTTTCTTCGCAAATATACCTTGAGCTATTCCTTTGTACCAAGCCATGCATATAGTATATTAGCTTGCATTCAGGCATGACTTCTCGAGTACCAATTACTCACCCTTGCCTCAACACAATACCAGTTGAAGAGGAGACTACGCCAGTTTCGGAGGAGGAGTTCAAAGAGGACACGTCTACTTAGGGATGCGAGCCCGATCATTGCCTGCGTGGTATCTTGGATGGCGCCACTAAGTTTATTTGATTTTCCGCTGCTATTATTTCTCTCTGAATAAGTTTCGCCTTACGAGGCATACATTTGTAACTTGACCATAAGGTCAAGTAACCAGTTTGGTTATTTAAATAAAGTACTTTGATAATATCAATTGGTATGATTGTGATATTTACCGATGTTAAGACCGTGTGCACTAGCGCGTTCCTGGACTAGTGCTGAATACACAGAGGGTCCGGATTTGCAAATTCGGGGTCCCGACATGGGCTCAGTCCACGGTTCGGCTTGGTTCATGGGACATCATTGGGACTGACAAGTGGGTCCCGCCATGACGTCATTAATGATGTCATGCTGACATCACACCCATGCGGGTGCAGCGACTGACAGGTGGGCCTGCCTGCTGACGTCAGCAGCGACCAGCGCCTCAGCCGCAACTCCTCGGTTTCTTCGTGCAACGTGGCACTACGTGACCGGCTGGCTGAACGGCACAATCTAGACCGTTAACTCAAAATCTAACGAAACTTGTTGGATCTGTTTCACGCGGATAAGGCATTACGTGACCAATTTCGGTGCTCGGCACGTGGACACATCAAGACCGAACATTGCTGATCGGACGTTCGAAAAAAACTCTAAGCAGCACTACTTGGTTAAATCTAAACCGTTCAATCCCGAACCTATGGCTGAGATCCAATCTAGTTCAATCGGCAAGATACGCAACGTGGCGCAATCTAAACCTTTGGATTTAAATCCGATGTTCATGAGTCAATCTAGTTGACACAATGTCAACTTTACGTGGCATAATCTTACCCATTCATCCTAGATCTAACGGCTACGAATCAATTCAACTCAATACTCCACAATCTAATCTGGACCGCTAATCTTTAATCTAACGGCTAAGATCTAGTGAAGTTAAACATGATAATAGGACACGTGGAGATTCATCAGCGCATCTACGTGGCCTGATACGGTCCCTTAGATATGGATCTAACGGCACAAATTGCATCTAGTTTACCATGAGAAAGGAACTACGTGGCCATGCCTGGACGGTCGGATTCAGATCGGACGGTTGACGAAGCTTGCTGATCTTGGCGATGGCGCAGCGACTTAACTCCTTCGGAGCTGAAGACGATGACACAAGAAGTGGCGCAATGGGGCTTCTCCGGCGAAGTGAACTGCCCTGTCAGAAACGCCTCATCGTGTGGTCTTCAGATCTAGACTCCGGCGCGGCAATAGACGGCGGACAGCGACATAACGACTAAAAAATTATGGCGCCAACCTTCAAGCAACAGCGAGCAATTGGCGGTGACTAGTGGTGGCTCGGGCGCGGGGGTTTAGGGTTTCGGGATCAGCTCGCGACGGCACACCCTGGAAACCTATTTATTGCCCCATAGGCAGTGTAGAGCGTAAATCTCGCGAAGCGGTTGGTGGCGCGACGGAATCCGGTGAGGATTCGGGGAGGTGACGTGGAACGATCTCGACTGTACATGCATACAGGATCTGGCGGTTAACGACACATGGCTGCGCGGCTCAATCCTGACCATCCGATCAAGGTCGAACGATGCGAAGTTTAGGGTTTCGGCGCAGTTCGGGTTATTGGGCCGGCGGCGCGGGTCGGATCTAGTGGGCTTGGCCCAAATAGGTTTTCTGGTTTTCTTTTGATTTTATTATTAAAATAAATTCCAGTAATTCAAATAATTTGAGAAAAATAGAAAAATTCTAAAAAATATTTTGAGATAGTTTTAACTCACATCAATTATTTCCAAACAAAACTTTATATGAAAATTCCAAATATTTAATGTGAGACCTCGGATCAGCTATCCGAAATCTCATGTGTATTTCCGTACTAGTCCCAGATTAGTAGCTAGTACACACAGTCAATAGTGATACGTCATTGCCGAACATAACGAAAATTGTAACATAATTAATAAAGTATGGGCCACATGGCCACTTATTACAATACTCGGTCACGAGACCGGAGACACGACAATGGAAGAAAAAGCGACAACAAGAGAACACCAAAAACACCACAGGCGACGACAAGAAGCGCGACTAGCTATCTTGGCACTCTTCATCGAAGTCTTCAGTGTAGAACTCACCGTCTTCGGCCGCGTCCTGGTAGTTCTCTGCTGATGACAAGATTGTGTAGCACGTGAGTACAAAAGTACTCAGCAAGTCGGGGAAAGTATGTGTATGTGGGGCTTTCCAAAGGAAGCTTAATAGGGTTCTTTTGCACAAAGCCAAATTTTATTAAACCATACTTAAGTGTAATTGTCATAAAGCACATTTTCACAATTATTTTAGCAATTGAATTATTTAATATTGCAGTGAAGGTTCTATCCACCATCACTAATATAAAGGCTCTAACCGCCAACTTTTAAAAGGATTAAGTTTAATCACAATGACTCCTTCCGTCCAGGCATAAAACAGGTTCTTTCCACCTTGTTAGCTCAATCCGCCATTACACATCCGAGAGTTCTAACCACTCCCGAATCCCAAAACCAACACCATTTAGTTTTAAAACCAAAACCAAAGTCTACAAATATGAACGCATTCCTTGCTTTGCCCTTGACCGTAGGCACGGCTATTCGAATAGTTTTAACTCTGCAGAGGTGTACAGCTTTACCCACAAGACATGATCATCTCTTGTTGCCTCCGGATTAACACACTTACTTTGGTGTGCCGGTAGAGAGATCATGACAAGGCCTTTACAATGTATACATCTGTAACACCCCAATTTTTGCTTTTCATGAAATTAAATATTATTTTGCACATTTGTGAATTTTTGGAATTTTCTGGAATTTATTTGGATTTATTTGGAATTTATTTGAATTTATTCCATTTTGAAATAATTAAAGAATTAAACTTTGCAAATAAAATTTTGTTGGAAATATTTTATTTGAGTCCAAAATGATCCAAAATATTTTCTAGAATTTTTCTAGAATTTTTCTAAGTCTTTTGCTATTTTTAATGAATTAAAAGAATTACTGGAAATTATTTTAATTATTAAATCGCTGGAAATTCGAGTTGACTCGGAACCCGAGTCGGACTCGAGTCCGACCCGAGCCACGTGGCTCGACCGAACCAGCTCTAAACCTAATCGATCCCAACCGGTGTATCGAGATCCAACGATCGCCGATTGGGCCAGATCGTTGACCAGTGTCCGGCCGACCGTGCGGCGGCCGCAATCGTGGCCGTTGATCGGACACGTGTACGTCGCTGGTCGCCGTCTCCGCCGAGTCCGATCCGATCGCGCCGCCGTGCCCTCCGCCGGGTTCGTTAGGGTTCCGGGTTCTGCGCGCATGCCTAGGCTATTTAAGGCCCGGACCGGCCCCCGAGGTTGCCCTCTTCCATGCGCCCCGTTTGCCCTAGCTAATAGAGCTCAAGCCGCCGCCAAGCCGTGCCGATTGCTCGCCGAAGTTGGGCGGAGCCGCTTACGGTTTCCTCGTCTTCTCCGCACCGATAGCTCCTTGTCCGCCGTGTTGGAGCCTGTGTTCGAACCCCAAGACAAGGCGCACTGCGGACATCTCGATCACGCCGAGAACGCCCGTAGCGCCGCGCCGTGGTCATCTTCCCTGGTGCGGCAACCCAACCTGGCTGCGTGACTTCATCTCCGTCCACGAGCCCGCGGCACCGTTGGATCTTCATCTGACGATCACGGTGGAGTCCACGCTTCGAAACTTTGGAAAACCAGATCGGATCCGGGACCGCTGGATCAAGATCCAACGCCCACGATCGCCACGTGCCGAAATCGCATTAACTTCGTAGATCTAGACCGCTGGATCTAGATCCAACGGCCGTGATCATGCCACGTAGCCGCCGCCGCCGCGGCGTTGAGTCACCGACAAAGCCGCCCGCGTGCGGCCGCCGAGCCTGGCGTGATCGCGGCCACCGACATGCGGGCCCGCATGTCGCTGTCTCGCCGAGAGTCGCACCGCACGTGACTCCACCGACGGTGGGACCCGCGTGTCGGCGACCGAGCCGTGGGACCGGTCCACGGTGGACCGAGCCGCACTGCGCGCCGAAGTCTGCGGAGCGTACCGACGCCACCGACCAATCAGGAGCCGACACGTGTCACCCATGACGCAATAAATGATTTTCCGAAAAAGAAAATGATTTATTAATTCGAAATAATGATTTCAGATTTTGATTCAAATTTCAAACGCTTATAACTTTTGCGTTTCAACTCCGATTTGAGTGATTCAAATTTCTAAATTTGTAGAAAATTCAGATCTACTCAATTATGAATTTTATTTAATTTTTGGACTAAGGTTTTTCTCTGTAAAATTATTTAATTGATTATTTAAACTTTAAATAATCATAACTTTTGCATTTTAACTCCGATTTGAACGATTCCAGTTTCAAAAAATTCATAAAATTATGTTCTCTCTGTTTATGGATTTTATTTGGATGTTTGGACACTTTTTGCCTAATGTTTATTTGTGTATTGCTATTTGCACGCTTTACGAGTAGACGTTGAAGTGCCGGAGGGATTCGAAGGAGAAGTATTGACTCAGGATCCAACTCAAGACCAAGAACAAGTACTTTTTGAAGGCAAGTTGTGCTTTGACCTTGTTGATCCTATTTTGAAACCTATTTTGGTTCAAATTATTGCATGCTAGTTCAATTAGAAAATACTTTATTTAAGTATGGGAAATTAGATAAATGCCAAATTGCTGTATGACACCTTGATTAATTAAATATGTGCCATGACCCTTGTCACCCTAGTTGTGGTTTACTAGTTGGACATTATTAAATTGCCAACATGGGAAATTAGATCGTTGTAGTATGTTGCTTAGACCTGCTACGTGCTCATGACATGATTTTGGACAATCAAATGTTAATATTGACTTAATGACATATTGAACCTGTTTTTGGAAAGGTATCATGTGATGTTGATGGCACGTGGTGCATGGTAATCAACTGGGGTTTGATAAATAGTTTTAGTAGGGGCATGTGGCAAGAATGATCAGGTGGGCCAGTTGTGGCACTGGGGATGTTGATTTGGTTCTTCGGGTAGTCTTGCCCTGGTCACCCTAAGGAATTAACCTTGCAAGCCTTTGAACTGAGTCAATCTTGCAACCACATGTCTGTAATGGGACGGACCTAGTTGATTAAGTTGCTAATAACGTACCTGTGGGACCTCAGGAGGTCAATTACACCCTTTGTGTAAGTTGTACGGGGGAGCGTACCGGGGCTGAGGCTAGGTACCCATCTAACGGTTGATTGGCCTAAATTTCGCCTTAGCTAAGGGAAGGGTTAGTGTGCAATAACCGGGGAGGCTCACTTGTATTGTTAGAAGTTTCCGAAAGACTTTGTTACGGGAACTCGCCTTTGTGGTGTTTGACTGTATCTTGTGGGTAAAGTGCATAACCTCTGCAGAGTGTACAATCTATTCGAATAGCCGTGTCCGCGGTATTGGACATCGCTCGGGAATTACAGTCAAGGGTTAGACTTTCTTGAAAATAACTTGGACTTGAAAGGTTGGGTTTGGTTTACGAATGACGTTAATGGAAATGTGGATTAGGATGGGAAAGATGTTTATTAAACTCCTTGAAAAGTTATCTATGCTTTACTAGTTTCTACTGCTTTCGAATCTACTTATGATACTTGTTAAATGCTGTTTACTGCAAAAATACCTTGAGCCACTCCTTTGTACTAAGCCATGCATGTAGTATATTAGCTGCATTCTGTGCATGACTTGCTGAGTACCAAGTACTCACCCTTGCCACAATACAACACTAGTTGAAGAGGAGACTACACCAGCTTTGGAGGAGGAGCTCCAAGAGGAACCGTCTACTTAGGGAGCGAGCCCAGTCAGTTGCCTGTGGTATACTGGATGGCGCCACGAAGTTATCTTATTTTTTCGCTGCTACTATTTCTCTCTTAATAAGTTTCGCGCTGCGAGGCGTATATTTGTAACTTGACCATAAGGTTGAGTAACCAGTTTGACTATTTAATTAAAGTACTTTATTAGTATCGAGTGGTATGATTGTGATATTTACCGATGTTAAGACTGTGTGCACTAGCGCGTTCCTGGACTAGTGCTGAATACACAGAGGGTCCGGATTTGCAGATTCGGGGTCCCGACAGAGGTGGTATCAGAGCCATACTGACCGTAGGCTCAACCCTAGCTAGAAAGGACGTAGAGAGGATAAAACCTATTTTCTAAAGCTAAAAGTTTGTCAAGACAAGAAAGGACATCTCGACTTATCCCCTTCTCTCTTTTCTTGCCTCTTGCTGAATTTTTCCTTACCTTGTCACGATTTAAAAATTTCAAATTCTTACGCGAGCACTCTTGTGACAGATGGAGGGAGAGTTCAACTACGTCGATCTGGAGGTTGGTCACGCCGCGGAACTTTGGCGTATGCTACAGACTCTCGTAGATTTTGAGAAGCCGCAATACCAAGTGGAAGTGATCAGACAAGCAGGATTGATTAAGGCTTGTGACGTGAAGATTGTGGTACTTGCTAGGAAGAAGGGCCCAGGCAATCGCCCGATACACTGCACTGCCAGGAGGTCTACAATGCAGATGGGTATCCAAGAGGTGTCACGACGAGTAATGCGGCACATTACCCGCATCTACGCCAGAGAGTTGGAGAGCACGGTGTTCCGATATCATCCGCGCAGCAATAACTGTGGGATGTCAGAGACAGGGGTCCCGCAAGAGGGGCCTATACCCGACTGGGCTTGACGGGCGGAGCAGAAAGCCCAAAGCCCAGTAGCACCACGATGGGCCCGGAGGAGGTTTTCGACTTGTTCCCCAAGGCAACTCCTGATCCTTCGGGGAAGCTTCGCGCCACGCCCGAACAACCCGCCAAGAACGAAGCATGCAGCCTGACACTGTCAGAGCCTGCGGATGCTGGAACCTGACAGGGCGGCAGGCGTGGGTCGGGGAAAGCATAACCACCTCTCCAAGACGTAGAGCGCGAGGGCCAATGAGGACAAAGTACATGTCGGCCAGGCCACCATGTTCAGGGCCCGGTGGCGCCCATCTATCATGTATCCTTCCCCCAGTATATAAGGGGAGGAGGGAGAAACAAGAAAAAGAGGCTCACAATATATCCAAGAACACAGGACTAGGGTATTATCTCCTCCGAGAGAGCCCGAACCTGTCTAAACACAGATCTCCCTCGCATCCTGTGTTACCATCAAGCTCAGATCCCGCACAAATCCCCTAGAATCACAAATCTCATTACCGGCGGAACCGATCGTCGACAGTTGGCGCGCCAGGTAGGGGCTTGTGTCAAGATCTTCATCAAGCTTGATGGCTACGACGAGCGGAGCCTCCACAGTCTTCTTCCCGGGTTAGGTCTTCCGTTTCGGAAGTCTGACCTTCATCTCCAACGACCTCGGGAGCCTTTCCCTCTCTAAGGGAACCGTGCCGCAGCGCGGCGAGGTTTCCGGCGAGCCATCGCCACGACTTCCGCGCCGATCGGAGGGTCCCCCTGTCTCGCGCTCTAAAATGCCGAATGGGGAACCGAAGGCCCATTCCGGCCTGGGAGTCGGACTCGAAGACGCCGAGGTGCGAATGGTGGGGGTTCTCACCGCCAAGCCACTCGGCACCCCCGAGCACCTGGATTTATCTTCTCCAGGCTCACCCAGCTCAGCGGCCGAGTCGGAAGAAAGCCTAGAGAGCTGCTGGAATTTCCGTAGAGTCTGCGTAATCGAGGGCTCGCGGGCGGATTCGCAGCAGCGCCTCGACACCTCAGCCGCCGCCGACTTGGAAGGTGGCCGAGCAACTGAACCTGACGCGCGGGCGCGTACTCTCCGGGACCGCGCCCGGGCCGTCAATGAAGACATTCTGCAAGCCAAGATGGGGGACCAGGCTGTTTTTCGTACCCCACAGCAGAATATCGTCGCTTCCAAGACACTCCTGGATACCCTGACCCCTATGCTGGGGGCAGGTGATCCAGTTGCCCCGATCATGGCCCAAGTAAAGGCCATGGTGACGGCGACCATCCAAAGAAGCCTGCATCGACCAGCCGGGCGAAGGAGGCATCACGTGGTCGGTGAGGACCTGCACGATCAGACCGGCCGGTCGGTCGGGAAGCCCGCCAGACACACCATATTCTACCTCGCGGAGACGACTTGCGACACAAAGCATCAACCGCGACCTCCGTTCAGACCTCGACGCCAGCGCCGCGATCGAGAAAGGGAGGAACAACGCCCGTCAAGCCGATTTAATATGAACGCTACGGCATCCTCCCGCGAGATCGCTGGCACGCCAAGCGCGATCCCTCCGCGTCGATCACCACCCGGAGGGTGTCGCGGGTCATTGAAGGGGTTCGCGCGTTTACCCTCACCTACGCCGAGTGGTTTGGCACGATGGATTTAATCCTAAAGGCATCACCAGGTTCGACGGTGAGAGGGACCCGAGGCTTGGCTACAAGTATATGCTCTGGCGATCGGGGCCGCCGAGGATCGAAAGTAATGGCAAACTACTTACCGTTACCCTCTCGCCTTGGCCCAAGCATGGCTCGCGGACTCCCAAATGAACTCTATAGATTCTGGGGAGATCATCAGGCGAGCAGTTCATTTCAAATTTCCAAGGCACTTACGAGCGCCAGACACCCCTTGGGACCTATATCGGCTACACCAAAGGAGGAGCGAACCCCTCGGGAGTTCGTCAGCGCTTCATGCACAGGAAAAGCACCGCTCGACGTCACAGATGCGATTGTGATAGCTGCCTTCGAAGGGAGTCAGCGACCCGACCTCATCAAGAAGATGTCCGGAAGCCACCGACGCCGGTCCGGAGCTGTTCGCCTAGCGGACCGTTACGCTTCAGCCTCCGAGGCTCTGGCGGAACGGCGTGACGAGGGGAAGGATCAGGCTGAACCCCCCCGGCGGAAAGAAAAGAAGCGCAAGGGTGAAGAGCTGGTGGTAGTCGCTACGCCAACTCACCCTCGCGCCCTCAAAGAGGATGGATATGACAAGGTTATGAACTCACTTTGCCCTTTCCATCCGAAGGGGAGGCACGCCGCCAAGGACTGCTTCACCCTAAAGAGGTTCGCCCGCGAGAGCAAGAAGCAGGCTGGACAAGGTCCGAGTGGGCACGCCGCCAACAAGCCACCTCCCCCCGAAGCCGAGGAGGACTATCAGGAAGCCGATCTCGAGCTCAACTACATATTCGGGGGCTCAGCTGCATATGAGTCCAGGCAGAAGCAAAAGCTCATCGCCCGGGACATCTACGCGGTGCAGCCGGAGACACCCCAATATGTACGCTGGTCCGAGGTCGCGATAACCTACGACCGCTCGGATCACCCGGATCACGTCCTGTTCCCCGGCAGGTATCCTCTCGTCTTGGCGCCCGTCGTCCGCGGCATCAAGCTCAAGAGGGTGTTGATCGACGGCGGGAGCGGACTCAATGTCCTCTTTGTCAAAACCCTTGACGATATGGGGATTCCACGGTCGGAGTTAAAGCACGGATCGTCGCCTTTCCACGGTGTCATACCTGGAACTTCAGCGACACCACTCGGACAAATCACTCAGCCGGTCACTTTCGCCAAGACGGAGAATTACGGACGAGAGAACCTTGGCCGAGGTGGCGATTTTGCAACAGCATATCATGCCATCTTGGGAGACCAAAGATCGCCAAGTTCATGGCAAGTACCCACTACACGTACTTGACATTGAAGATGCCGGGCGAGTGGTATCATCGCTCTGTAGCGGTGACATGAAGCGCTTTTTCTGTGGCGAGGAAAGGCTGCGAGATGGCCGAAGTCCTGGAGGCGCCGGGTCGGGAGGGGATCCGGCGAGAAGCGGACTCCGAGAAGCCGGAAGGCGGCGTCCCCACCCGCAAAGTGCGAAGTCCCGGGATTGGCCCCGAAGAAGGTACCAAAAGAATCCTCCTCGACCCGTCCGATCCGTCACGAACCGCCTTGATCGGGACAGGGCTTGGGGACAAATAGGAGGACGTGCTCGTCACTTTCATGCGGGCGAATAAAGACGTCTTCGCCTGGAAGCCGTCGGACATGCCCGGAGTTCCCAAGGAGGTGATCGAGCACGCACTGAATGTAGACCAATCGGCCAGGCCGGTCAAGCAAAGGCTGCGACGAATCGCCCAGGACCGCCGACAAGCCATCAGGGAGGAGATTACAAAGCTGCTAGCCGCAGGCTTCATCAAAGAAGTGTATCATCCCGACTGGTTGGCAAACCCTGTACTTGTCCAGAAGAAGAATAAAAGCTGGCGCATGTGTGTTGATTACACCGACCTCAACAAGGCTTGTCCGAAAGATCCCTTTGGTCTCCCTCGTATTGATCAGGTGGTAGACTCCACTGCCGGATCCCAACTACTTAGTTTCCTGGACGCCTACTCAGGCTATCATCAAATCCGGCTTCGAGAGGAGGATTGCGAGAAGACCTCGTTTATCACCCCGTTCGGGGCATATTGCTACATCACCATGCCGTTTGGGCTGAAGAACGCCGGGCGCGACTTATCGTAGCGATCTGATGTTTTCACCATCAGCTTGGACGCAACGTGGAAGCCTATGTGGATGATATAGTGGTCAAAACCGAGGCAGAAGACGGCCTCACCTCTGATCTGGCCGAGACGTTCACAAGTCTGAGGGCGTTCCAGATAAGGCTAAACCCCGAGAAGTGTGTTTTCGGAGTTTCCTCCGGGAAGCTACTCGGGTTCATTGTCTCTCACCGCGGGATCGAGCCGAACCCAGAGAAAATCGGGGCCATCATGAGGATGGCCCCGCCTACCAGCCAAAAAGAGGTCCAAAAGCTCACTGGGTGCATGGTAGCGCTTGGCAGGTTTATCTCACGGTTGGGAGTTCGGGGAATGCCTTTCTTCAAGCTCCTCAAGAAGCAGGACCGTTTTGAATGGACGGCGGAGGCGCAGCAAGCCTTTGAAGAGCTCAAGGTGTTCCTCTCCACCCCTCCAATTCTAGTCTCGCGGTGCAAGGTGAACCTCTCTGCTCTACATAAGCGGCGACAACTCATGCGATCGGCCCAGTGATAGTTGTGGAGCGGGAAGAATCTGACACCGCTATGGCGTGCAACGCCCGGTTTATTTTGTCGTGAAAGTCTTTGGCGAATCCAAGACGCGATATCCTCATATCCGAGGAAAGCTGGCCAGACGCCATTCTGATCTCGTCACGGAAGCTGAAGCATTATTTCCAAGGACATTCGATTTCAGTAGTGACTTCTTTCCCCGTGAGAGAGGTCCTCCATAATCGGGAAGCTACTGGAAGAATTTCGAAGTGGGCAACCGATCTTGGAGCTTTCGACGTCTCGTTCAAGCCGCGCACCACCGTCAAGTCCTGTGCTTTGGCGACTTTACTGGCAGTGGACCGAATCCTGTGCTCCCCGCACGGAAGAAGAGCCGAATATTGGATCTTGCACTTGATGGATCTCTCATGCTTGGAGGAGCCGGGCGGAATTCTCCTTGTCTCGCCTAAGGGCGGCGAGTTGAAGTATGTCCTTCGGATTCACTTCGGCCTCGAACAATGCCGCAGAGTCTGAGGCTCTCATCCATGGCTCCGTATCGCCATATCACTTTCGAATCCGAGTGGCGGTTCGGGGCGACTCCCAGTTGGTGGTGAACCAAGTACAGAAGGACTGGTCGTGCGTGGATCAGACCATGACGGCATACTGCCAGCAAGTCCGAGAATTGGAAGGCAAGTTTGACGGTCTGGAGCTGGTTCATGTCCTCCGCCGCAATAATGAGGCGGCTGACGAGTTGGCTAAAATGGGAGCCACTCGGGCAGATGTCCCGAGTGGTATCTTCGTACAGGATCTTCACGAGCCAACCATTAAAAAACGACAAGAGCCGAGTAAGGATCCTGAGACCGGGGTCCTGCTTGTCGATCCCGACTGGACTACCCCGTACCTTGATTATCTCCTGAAGGACAAACTCCCGGAAGCGACCACTCTGGCAGAGCGCGTCTCCCGACAAGCCAAGTCCTATGTGGTGGTGGGCGACGAGCTCTTCCGGAAGAGTGCCTCAGGTGTCCTCAGGCGGTGTATTTCGGGACAAGCGGGAAGGGAGCTGCTCCAAGAAATCCACTCGGGGATGTGTGGCCATCACGCGGCGTCGAGCGCCTTGGTGGGGAAAGCCTACCGACAGGGCTTCTTCTGGCCAACAGCTGTAACGGATGCCAAGGAGATTGTTCGAACCTGCGAGGGCTGCCAGTTCTACGCAAGGCGGACACACTTGCCGGCGCAAGAGCTGCAAACTATCCCCATCTCTTGGCCCTTCGCAGTCTGGGGGCTCGATTTAGTGGGCCCGCTCAAGAAGGCTCAAGGTGGTTTCGCCTACCTCTTCGTGGCCATTGACAAGTTCACCAAGTGGATTGAAGCCAAACCAGTTGCCACTATCACTGCAGTTAAGGCCAAGGAGTTCTTCCGGGATATTGTGGTCAGATTTGGAGTGCCCAACCGGATCATCACGGACAACGACACCCAATTTAGGAGTGAAGAATTCCAAGAATGGTGCGAAGGCGTCGGGATCAAGATGCAGCCGCCTCGGTGGCTCACCCACGAAGCAATGGGCGAGGTTGAGCGAGCTAGCTGCCTGGTCCTCCAAGGCCTCATGGCGGGATCTTCGACCGCCTCAAACCATCGCTGCCCGATGGGTGAAGGAGTTACCGTCGGTACTCTGGGGACTCAGAACCACTCCCGGTAGCAAGCTGGCCAAACCCCTTTTTTGGTCTATGGCGCAGAGGCGGTTCTCGCCGACCGAGCTAGGGTTCGAATCCGCGAGGGTTCGAATTACAATGAAGCCGAGTCGAGGGAAGCCGAATGGTAGAGCTTGATCAACTCGAGGAGGCTCGAACGTTGCAGCCATCGATCGGCTAAGTACCTCCAGGGACTTCGGCGCTACCACTCCCGCAATAATGTCGAAGTAGAACCTTTTGAGAAGGAGATGCAGTGCGAGAAGGAATCGAAAAGCGAGCACAAGCTCTCTCCAATTTGGGAAGGTCCGTACATTGTGGAGAAGACGGTTCACCGGTGCTTATCGACTTAGACGTGAAGATGGCGAGATTTTGGCGAATACTTGGAGCAGCAGAACAGCTCCGTCGCTTCTACGCATAAGTTATGTACCCTACTCTCACATCTTGAATGAAATGGTGATCCATTTTATTTTTCTGAAGTCCTCTTGTGTAATGCTAGTCAGTGGTTATTGCCGTGGTGTAACACCTAATCCTGGGCCGCCGGTACCAAGCGACGGAAATAAAAACCGTGATGAGCACAAAACTCCAGCGGTTTGTACCCGGTACAAGATAACGGAGAGGGTAGAGCACGAAGCACTAACCACTCGGGGACTACAATTTGCAACGCCAGAATTTAGCCGAGATTCGCCTGATCGTGAGTTTCTAACCGTCAAAAACTCGAGCCCCAACGCCTCGTTGCTGGCGCTGGAGCAACTGACTAGAACGCTTGAACAGGCGGAACCCTAAACTCGGAATAAATATGACGGCATAGATTGGGCAAGATTCCACATTTTATTCATAGTATTAGTAATTTACATTGCTGACTTTCTTTTTTCTTTTTCTCGCGCTAAAAAAAAGGAAGACGGGGCGGCTCCTCCCGCCAATCCTGCTGCTTCTCCCGCTGGGAGGCCCGGGAGAGAGGTCGCCGGGATCAAACGCGACGCGAGCGACGTAGCGCCGCTCGGATCTCGTCCTCAACCACCCAAAGGGGCGGTATGAGGCGGACGATAGACCTGATGGCCAGGTCGTCGCGGCGCTCGCGCCCGATCATCTCCATGATGACCTCAGCCACCTCGTGGAGCCCCGGAGCCACCTCAAGCAAGGTGGCCACTGCGGCGGCGTCGCTTGCGGCTCCTTCCTCCTCCTCCGCCTCTAGAGTGGCGAAGTCGAGCTCCTCCCAAAACTCTGCCTCCTCCCAGTTATGGAGTAGCCCGAAGAATTGCTGGCGGAAGAATGCCGCGTAGGGGCCAACGAATCTCCTCATGCTAGCCATGGAGGAAGGCTGGAAGGAAAGAAAGAGGAAGAAGAAGAAGAAGAAGGAGACGATCGCTCGAGGGCGGTGACATCCTATTTATAAGCCACCCCAGCCCTGGAAATCGAAGCGCCTCCAAAGGTAATCAAATGCGCCACCTCGCAATCAATGAAGCACAAAAAACAAAGCGACAGCGCGAATACCGAAGAAGATCAGCACGATGAACAAAATTAAGGAACATTTCGCCAGACACGTGTCATGAGCACTTCAAGCTCATTCGGCCTTCCCGCTTAATTCGCTCAAATTAAGCGAAAAGCCCGGGGGCTGGAGAGCTAGGAGACGACGCAAGCCTGGGGGGCTAAACCACTCAGCCAGGTAGCCACAACGTAAGTCCCGATGCTCGAGAGCTGCACGCCAGCCTCTCGGAAAAGCGTGTCTGGGGCAAAAAAGCCACGGGCCAAGACCCTGACGCCTAGGAGCCAAACCAATCGGCTGAAACCCACCCAGAAAGGCGCAACGGAATCCAAAAGGCTGTAGGCCCTATATTCTAGCAACTCAGACAAAGGAGAAGGAGTGAAAGAGGTCTGGAACTCATTTAGCAGAGGACAACACAGACAAATTATGTTCAAATGAGAAGACAATATTTCAAACAAGGAGGGCGAGCACTCGGCATCAAGGTTCACATCGAAGTCAGAATTCTAGATTCTCTAACAAGGCTTGCGATGCACCGGAGACCTCTTCGAGGAGCGCGTTGGCCTTGTCTTCATCACAGGCAAAACCTTCTTTCACAGCTTCGAGGTCAACTCTCGGATAATGAGACTTGACCACCGCCAATGCCTGGTTCGCACTCATTGTCGCGGACTCCTTGGCGTAAGCTCTGATCCTGTCGGCTCCCCCAGAAAGAAGCGGAACAGCGTCGTCCTCCTGGCCCGGCTCAACTCCTTCAATACGCAGAAGGTGCAGAACTGGCTCGCAGGCGACGCGCAGCTCAGTCTGGCCCTGTTCGGCAGCGGCCATCTTCTCCTTGCATTCTGCAACAAAGTCAAACGGCCATCAAGAGCACACCCGACGCCAAGTATGTTCAACCCAAGTCAAAGAAATTTACCCTTCAGCTCCCGCTGCGTCCTCTCCAAGCTGACTCGGGCTTCGAGGCCAGAGTTCTCTGAAGCCTCCAGTCGGGCTCGGCTCACCAAGAACGGTCGAGTCGCGTCAAATATGAGAGTGTCATCATCCTCTCCAACCATCCAAAAGACATCAAATCCGGAGTCCAGTGGAGGATCCCACCTTCGGCGCATGCTCAAGCCGCCTCCTCCCGGATCGCCATACATTGGTCCTCGAGCCCGTGGACCTCTTTCCACCTGTCCGTGCTGATCTCGCTGAGCTTGTCCTGGTACTACTTCTGCTCCTTGAGCTTCGGGAGTACCTTCCGGAAAAACTGCGACCTTTGCTCCGAGCGCTCCCCCATGTCCTAGGTAACAGGCGTAATCTCAGGGAGAAGTCAGCAGGCAACAAATTGAAGACAAGAAACTCACCCTGACGAGCGTGCTACACCTGACGGTGAGCTCATAAAGCTCCGTCCGAGCCGCTCTCTCCATCTCATCGTCCTCTTCCATCCCTTTCCAGTCGGAACCCCCCTCCCACCATACGGTCCGATTCGGGGGCTTCGGCAGAGGACCGAGCGGCGGTGGCTCTCGAGGCACCTCCTCCACTCCGGGAGACGGTGCCGGGTCAATCTCGTCGGCGGACGGACCACCGGATGGGTTCGACCGTCGGGCCGCCACACCGGTGGCGGCACGCCGGCGATCGGCGGTGAGGGTGACCTAGCCGACGCGGCGGGGGCTCCCCTTGGGGAAGCCTGCGCCTGGGGCTCCTTTTCAGGAGACCCCTCCACCGAGACGTCCATAGCAGGAGTCCTGAATCAGCAAAAAGGGAAGACACCTCAGCACAGGCAGTAACAAAAAGACAAGGATCGCCCAAAAGAATACCTTTTGGATTTCTTGAATTTCATCCCAGGTCTCATCCGAGACCCAGCACCACTCGGAGGGAAGTTAGCGCCTGCAGCCGGGGCTGCCCCTGGCACAGAAGGCTGTGGCTCTGTGCTTCGTGATCCGAGTGCGTCGGAGGTCGAAGGCCCGGCTGACGAAGGACCAGCAGCTTCCTCCGCTGATTCCCGGCGCAGCTCATCGGCCGAGGTGTCAGCCGCTCACTTGGCCTGAGCATTCCTCAGCCGGGAGAGGCCGACGACCGGAGCGTCAGAGAAGAAGGATGCGCGTTCCTGAAAAAGGGACGATCGCACCCTGTCAGAATCACGCATCAGGCAAAAAATCATGGGACAGTCTTTCGAGAGAACGGCGCACTCACAGGAGGGGGAGGCCTTGCCGTCGAAAATTTATGAGGGCAGCCCCTGTTGGTGATCACTGTGCCAGGCACGAAGAGATCAACTACCCGTGCTCCCAGCGCCTCCATCGACAAGGACGTATCCGTCTCCCGACTGGGATCCTGAGGCCCGTTGTACTGAAACCCCAAATGGACTCTCTCCTTTAAGGGCTGCACCCGGCGCTTCACAAAGCTGATCGCGATCCCGGGACCCATCAGCCCTCGGTTCTTCAGATCGTCAATCAATGCCAGAAGCTTGAGGATTTGGTCCGAATCCCCTCCATCCGGGGCGTCGCTCCAGCATCGGGAAGCTTTTGGGGCGCGGCCAGCGAAGGGGGCGAGGAAAGGGTCAACATTGGCACAATAGAACCACTCCCGCCTCCAATCTTTGAGGGAGGTCTTGAGGGGAACGACAAAATACTGCTTCTTCGAGCCCTCCCGCAGCTGGAGCCCGGCGCCCCCAACGATGCTGGGAGCGGCCCGGTTCGGATGAGGCTTGAGCAAGAAGAAGGAGCGGAACAAGTCCAAATGAGGGCGTATCCCAAGATACGCCTCGCAAAGCTGAACGAAGATGGCGATGTGAAGAATCGAGTTGGGGTTCAAGTTGATCAGCTCGATTTCGTAAAAGTGGAGGAGCCCCCGGAAGAAGGCGCTTCCAGGAACACTAAATCCGCGCCAGAAAAAGGACTCGAACACCACAATCTCGTTTTCTAGAGGTGTGGGGTAGGGGTCACCTACTGGCGGGGCGTGAGATCAACTCGGCGGAGGAAGGACGCTGGGCGTGGCGATCCCCTCCAAGCGGGATGACGTGGTGATGGAGGTCTCCCACCCCGCAGTCGCAGGGTCGGTGCTACCCCCCGACGCCGACGAGGATCCCGAAGAGGAAGACATCTCTGGGAAGGAGACCTGGCGGGAGGAACCGTCAGAGGCCTTGGGCGCGAAACTGGAAACCCTAAGTCGCCCAAATCGCCGAAAGAGGCCTAAAGGTTTCTCAACTGTGGTGGGGGAAGGGCAGAGGTACCTTCGCCTAGCAAGTTTTCCCTCATTTATAAGGAGCAAGCCTTAATCTTCGCCTTACAGCGGGGAAAGCAAAGGCCTCCGCTGATTCGGGCCAGGCGGATCTAGGCACGCCCCATGTTGGGCCGATAGCTGGGTTGCGCAAAACGCGACCAGGTGTCAAGTCTGGTTCGAAGTTTGGGATAAAGTGCGCCCCATGATGGGCCTGAACGCCGGCCGCCACGGAAGTTTGGGGCCGGGCACTTTCCGAATGTCCCCAAGCGGTATGCCCCATAATTTGGGGCCAATTGCAATCCTGCTTCTTAGCGTGATTGGGTGCCGTGCGAGGACTTTCACTAAACCGGTCTTGAGAATGCGCCCCATGAGGGTCTGAAGCAGTGCGCCGTAAGTGGGCACAGACATTACTCTGGATGACCAAGGTATGCCCCATGAGGGTCGGTTGGGTCTCACAAGCCAATCGCCGCACACCGCATAGCGGAGTGCGTACCTTCGACCCGAGCCAAAATGACTATGGTATGCCCCACGAGGGCCAGCCGAGCGACAAGCCGGTTGCCGCACACCGTAAACGGGCGCGGGTACCACTCGGCCACGAGCCGAAAGACTACGGTATGCCCCACGAGGGCCAGCCGAGCGACAAGCCGGTTGCCGCGCACCGTAAACGGGCGCGGGTACCACTCGGCCACGAGCCGAAAGATTACGGTATGCCCCATGAGGGCCAGCCGAGCGACAAGCCGGTTGCCGCGCACCGTAAACGGGCGCGGGTACCACTCGGCCACGAGCCGAAAGACTACGGTATGCCCCATAAGGGCCAGCCGAGCGACAAGCCGGTTGCCGTGCGCCGTAAATGGGCGCGGGTACCACACGGCCCTGAGCCGAAAGGACTACGGTATGCCCCATGAGGGCCGGCCGAGCGACAAGCCGGTTGCCGCGCACCGAAAACAGGCGCGGGTACCACTCGGCCACGAACTAACCAACCACGGTGGCTTCATACTACAAGTTCTTTACGATCTTTTTTTCCCGTATAATCCTTATGACAGGATAAGAGACGGAAATCCGATCCTAAAGCACTTGGGGGCTGCTGTGGGATGTCAGAGACAGGGGTCTCGCAAGAGGGGCCTATACCCGACTGGGCTTGACGGGCGGAGCAGAAAGCCCAAAGCCCAGTAGCACCACAACGGGCCCGGAGGAGGTTTTCGACTTGTTCCCCAAGGCAACTCCTGATCCTTCGGGGAAGCTTCGCACCACGCCCGAACAACCCGCCAAGAACGAAGCATGCGGCGACATCGTCGAGCTGCGGATGCCGGAACTGGACAGGCTGACGAGCGGCGGCGTCGGGAAAGCATAACCACCTCTCCAAGACGTAGAGCGCGAGGGCCAATGAGGACAAAGTACATGTCGGCCAGGCCACCATGTTCAGGGCCCGGTGGCGCCCATCTATCATGTATCCTTCCCCCAGTATATAAGGGGAGGAGGGAGAAACAAGAAAAAGATGCTCACAATATATCCAAGAACACAAGACTAGGGTATTATCTCCTCCGAGAGAGCCCGAACCTGTCTAAACACAGATCTCCCTCGCATCCTGTGTTACCATCAAGCTCAGATCCCGCACAAATCCCCTAGAATCACAAATCTCATTGCCGGCGGAACCGATCGTCGACATTGACGTGAAGATTGTGGTACTTGCTAGGAAGAAGGGCCCAGGCAATCGCCCGATACACTGCACTACCAGGAGGTCTACAATGCAGATGGGTATCCAAGAGGTGTCACGACGAGCAATGCGGCACATTACCCGCATCTACGCCAGAGAGTTGGAGAGCACGGTGTTCCGATATCATCCGCGCAGCAATAACCTTCTTGACCCGAAGGCAATTCAGGATGAGGATGCCATGGTCACACAGTTGGCATGACTTGTTGTCGCCCAGGAGGATGTACTCGATGATACAAGCAAGGAGCTACAGAAGGCCCGCAAGGAGATCACGACGGAGAAGAACAGATGGCGGGAAGCTCAAGAGTATGTGTCACACCTCCTGCAAAGGATTGGAGAGTTAGAGACGGCATTGTACGCACTGCAGCGAGCCAATGCTCGAGCCGCACGAGCTGCACTGGAGGAGCAGTGAGCTTGAGGAGGACACTGCTTCTTCGACTACCACAGATGACACCGTTGCTGGACATGGCAATCGTTTCGCACCTATGCCGCAACGTCCGTACCCAGGCCGTGGAGGTTTTCTCGATGAGTGAGCGTAGGTTCTATAGTGAGACTCCTTCGCCGAGTCGCGTCATAGAATAAAGAATCACCCTTTAGGCGTTAGACTCCAGTGTTAGTTCGATTTGGATTTTCATTGCTTGCTGAGTGTGCAGTATGTGTTGCAAGGCCCCTAGGCATTGTAAGCAACCATACCAAATTACTATTGATTAAAATAATAAAGTCAGACCTTAAAGTTACACCTTTCGCCCCGCATAAGTTCCATATTACTTGTCTATTCTTGTTTCCCTCTCATCTCTAAAACCTAGAGCAAATCGGCAGATGGTGAACACCCGTGGAAACTTTGGAGGCAATGGAAGTGGTTCTCGCCCAACAGAAAACCCCAATGATGGAGCACCAGCACCGCCACTGGATATGCAGAATTTCAGAGCTTTTCTCGCTGCTCAGACTCAGTTGATGCATGCTATGATGCAACAGATGCAACACGTCACTGCTCAGGCCACAGCTAATCAAGTCAATCAGGGACAACGCCAGAATACAAGACTATCAGAGTTTATGAGGACTCACCCACCCACTTTATCTGGGAATGCCAATCCATTGGAGGCCGATGATTGGTTAAGGTCAATAGAGAGGAAGCTACACATAGCTCAATGCATGGGAAATGAGAAGGTACTCTACGCTTCTCATCAGTTGGAAGGAACAGCCGCCGAATGGTGGGAGAACTTCTGTGCCATGCAAGAGAATCCTCAGGACATCACTTGGGAAGAGTTCACAGCTGCGTTTCATCAGTATCACGTGCCTGAAGGAATCATGGATCTTAAGAAGGAGGAGTTCAGAGCACTGAAGCAAGGTAATCAGCCAGTGGCCGACTACCGGAACAAGTTCACACAGCTTGCTCGCTACGCACCTGGGGATGTAGCGACAGATAAAGCCAGACAGTCTCGCTTCATGAAGGGACTTAACTCAGGACTACAAGTAGGACTGATCACCCATACCTTTCCAGATTTCCAAGAGTTGGTGAATAAGGCGCTTATTCTTGAGGACAAGCGCAAGGAACTGGATGAGAACAGGAAGCGCGGGATGCAACAGCAGGGATCACGCCAGGGAACGCAACAGTGACTGAGAGTTGCGCCAAATCAGTTTTTCAGATTCCAGCCGCAGAATACAGCAAGGACACCGTCACCAGCACCAAGACCCGTCAATCAGAACTATCAGACCCCAACACCAACCAGGAAACGCCCGCTTGAGCGATCAACAAGGAACGTGAGACGCTTGCTACAATTGCAACGAGCCGTGACACTTTGCCAACAGCTTTCCCAAAGAAGACAGCAGGAGTGACCCGATTCGCTTCAATCTAGGATCCACCCAGCTAGGACGCCAAAGACCAGGAGCCACACCCTGCATCGTGGTGAGAGGCCGAGTCAACCATGTCACCGCGGATGCACCGCGAGAATGCTACTGAGGCGTCGTCTTGGGTAAGTTACTTGTTAACTCAGTACACCTGCAATGCTTTGTTTGATTACGAGCTTCGCATTCGTTTGTTTCACAAGGCTTTGCTGCTAGAAATGATTTGGGGATTGCAAGACTTAAATGCATGCTTTTAGTTCAAACCCCTGGTTCCGAACTCCGAACGAAAGTAGGATGTTCCGGGGTGAGAATACTAATAGATGGGATAGAGTTCCTAGCGAACCTTATTATTTTGGAGACCCAGACCTTAGACGTCATTTTGGGAATGGATTGGTTATCCAAGCACAAGGCCGTATTGGATTGTGGACGAAGGACTATCTCAGTTGAGAGCCCGTGTGGAAGGAAAGTGGAATTTCAAGCTACTGCCGTTAGAAATGGATAGTTGATGGTTAATAGTACCAAGGCAATCAGCATAGAAGATGTCTCAGTAGTGAATGAGTACCCAGATGTTTTTCCTGAAGATCTACCTGGTATGCCACCGGACAGGGACATAGAGTTTGTGATAGAGCTTGTACCCGGTACAGCACCGATAGCAAAGAGACCTTACCGGATGTCCACCGAAGAATTGGTAGAAATGAAAAAGCAACTTGAAGAATTAATGGAGAAAGGATTTATTAGACCGAGTTCGTCGCTGTGGGGAGCGCCAGTTTTGTTTGTCAAGAAGAAGGACGGGAGTTTCAGGATGTGCATTGACTACCGTGCACTCAATGAAGTCACCGTGAAGAATAAGTATCCGCTACCCAGGATTGATGATTTGTTTGATCAGCTGAGAGGAGCCGGAGTTTTCTCCAAGATTGATCTGAGATCGGGATACCATCAGTTGAAGATCCGATCAGAGGATATTCCGAAGACCGCATTCTCGTCAAGATATGGACATTACGAGTTCTGATTATGTCCTTTGGTCTCGACGAATGCGCCAAAGATATTTCATGAATATGATGAATAAGGTGTTCATGGAATATTTGGACAAGTTTGTTGTCGTGTTCATAGATGATATCCTAATCTACTCCAAGACAGAGGATGAACATGCAGAGCACTTGAGGCGAGTTTTGGAAAAGCGAGGAACGACAACTCTTCGCCAAGTTCAGCAAGTGTGATTTTTGGAAGGACAAGGTGGAGTTCCTCGGACATGTAATGACCGCAGAAGGAGTCGCCGTAGATCCAAGCAAGGTAGAAGCCGTGTTACATTTGGGAGCAGCCAAAGACCGTGACCCAGATCGAAGTTTCCTTGGAATGGCAGGATACTATCGCCGTTTCATTGAAGGCTTTTCGACAATTGCGAGACCTCTTACGCAATTGCTGAAAAAGGAGAAGAAGTTTGCATGGGCGCTTTAATGTGAGAAAGGATTTCAGAGTCAAGAAGCGATTGACATCAGCACAGGTGTTGGTTCTACGGATGTTAATCAAAGCTTTGATATTTATTGTGACGCATCGCGCCAAGGACTTGGATGTGTCCGATGCAGAATGGAAAGGTAAATTAAGCTTATGCATCAAGGCAGTTGAGGCCGCATGAGGAAAATTATCCGACGCATGACCTAGAGTTAGCTGCCGTAGTGCATGCCTTGAAGATATGGCGTCACTATCTGATCGGGAACAGATGTGAAGTGTATACGGATCATAAGAGCCTTAAATACATATTCACCCAGTCGGATCTGAATATGAGGCAGAGGAGATGGTTAGAGTTGATCAAGGACTACAATGTTGGAATCCATTACCATCCCGGGAAGGCCAACGTAGTAGCCGATGCTCTGAGTCGGAAAAGCCATACGGTGAGTATGTTGCTAGCCACAAGTCAGGATGAGCTATGTGAGGATTTCCAGAGAATGAAGATTGAGGTGGTACCTAGCGGATTCTTGGCCGCATTGGAAGTGAAGCCTACCCTAGAGGACCAGATCCGGGAAGGACAGAAGGATGATGACAAGATCCGCAGGATTAAGACCATCAAGGAGGAAGGCAAGGCAGAGGACTTCAAGTTGGATGAGCAAGGCACGTTATGGATGAAGGATCGGATTTGTGTGCCCAACAAGAAGGAATTAAAGCAGTGATTTTGGAGGAAGCCCATGACTCCAAGTATTCAATCCACCAGGAAGTGCCAAGATGTATCGAGGATTTGAAGGAAAGATTCGTGGCCGAGCATGAGCGTGAAGTTGCCGAGCATGTTGCATTGTGCGGCGTATGCTAGAGAGTCAAGGCAATGCATCGAGACCAGCAGGATTACTACACCCGTGAAAATACCCGAGTGGAAGTGGGAGGAAATCGGAATGGATTTCATTACCGGTTTGCCTAAGACTCAAGGAGGTTATGACTCCATATGGGTTATAGTGGATCACTTGACCAAAGTAGCCCATTTTATCCCGTGAAGACCACCTACTCGGAGATAAATTAGCAGAGTTGTATATGATCAGATCGTCCGTTTGCACGAGTGCCAAAGAGGATTGTATCAGACGTAGGTACCCAATTTACCTCAAGGTTTTGGAATAAGTTGCATGAAGCCATGGGAACCCGTTTGAACTTCAAGATGACCTATCATCCTGAGGCGGATGGAGCCAGACCGAAAGAGTCAATCGGTCGGAGGATATGTTAAGAGCGTGTGCATTGGCTTATGCTACCTCTTGGGATAAGAGTTTGCCGTATGCCGAGTTCGATTACAACAATAGTTACTGTGCTAGTTTACGAGATGTCACCTTTTGAGGCCTTGTATGGTCGACCCTGTCGGACGCCATTGAATTGGAATGAGACCGGCGGCGCCGTGTCTTGAGCCTGATATTCTTCAAGAAGTGAAGAGCGATTGCCATGATTAGGGAAAGGTTGAAGATAGCCCAATCACGATAGAAGAGTTATCTTGACAATCGTCGCCAGGACTTGAGTTTTGAACGAGAAGACTTTGTATACCTCGAGTTACGCCTCTCGGGGAGTTAAGAGGTTCCATGCTAAAGGGAAACTTGCACCCGTTATGTTGGACCATTTAAGATTTTGAGCCGCAGAGGCGAAGTTGCTTACCGACTAGAGTTACATGATCATTAGCAGGAGTGCATGACGTGTTCCACGTGTCCCGATTGAAGAAGTGTCTCCGAGTACACGAGGAACAGACACCGCTAGAGTCAATTGAGTTGCAAGAAGATTTGACTTACAAGGAGCATCCCGTGAAGATTCTAGACACAATGGATCGGGAGACGAGGAACAAGTCAACCCGATTCTGTAGAGTTCAGTGGAGCAACCACGCGGAGAGTGAAGCAACTTGGGAGCGCGAAGAGGAATTGAAGAAAGAGTTTCCAAACCTATTCCTTTAGTAAGCCCTGAATCTCGGGGACGAGATTCTGTTAAGGGGGGAGGTTTGTAACACCCCAATTTTTGCTTTTCATGAAATTAAATATTATTTTGCACATTTGTGAATTTTTGGAATTTTCTGGAATTTATTTGGATTTATTTGGAATTTATTTGAATTTATTCCATTTTGAAATAATTAAAGAATTAAACTTTGCAAATAAAATTTTCTTGGAAATATTTTATTTGAGTCCAAAATGATCCAAAATATTTTCCAGAATTTTTCTGGAATTTTTCTAAGTCTTTTGCTATTTTTAATGAATTAAATGAATTACTGGGAATTATTTTAATTATTAAATCGCTGGAAATTCGAGTTGGGTCAAGTACTATTCATCCGACCGAGTCGGACTCGAGTCCGACCCGAGCCACGTGGCTCGACCGAACCAGCTCTAAACCTAATCGATCCCAACCGTTGGATCGAGATCCAACGGTCAGGATTGGGCGCCTTTGTTTCGACGGTCGGCTCGGACGTCTTGGCGCTTTGGCAATCGTGGCCGTTGATCGGACACGTGTACGGCCACGGGTCGTCGTCTCCGCCGAGTCCGATCCGGACTGCGCCGCCGCGCCCTCCGCCGGGTTCGTTAGGGTTCCGGGTTCTGTGCGCATGCCTAGGCTATTTAAGGCCCGGACCGGCCCCCGAGGTTGCCCTCTTCCATGCGCCCCGTTTGCCCTAGCTAATAGAGCTCAAGCCGCCGCCAAGCCGTGCCGATTGCTCGCCGAAGTTGGGCGGAGCCGCTACGGTTTCCTCGTCTTCTCCAGCACCGATAGCCCTTGTCCGCCGTGTTGGAGCCAGGTTCGAACCCCAAGACAAGGCGCACTGCGGACATCTCGATCATGCCGAGAAACGCCAGTAGCTCGCGCGCGTGGTCATCTTCCTGGCGGCAAGCAACCCAACCTGCGCAGTGACTTCATCTCCGTCCCACGAGCTCTTACCGTTGGATCTTCGCCTGACGATCACGGTGAGTCCACGCTTCCCGAAACTTTGGAAAACGGATCGAATCTGGACCGTTGGATCAAGATCCAGCGGCCCACGATCGCCACGTCTTTGAAGCTGCGTTAACGGGGTAGATCTAGACCGTTGGATCTAGATCCAGCGGCCGTGATCATGCCACGTAGCCGCCGCCTCGCCGGCGTTGAGTCACCGACGGTGCCGCGTGCGGCGGCCGAGCTGGCGCGGATTGCAGCGTCACCGACATGCGGGCCCGCATTTGATGTCTCGCCGAGAGTCGCGACCGTGCGTGACCCAGCGACGGTGGGACCCGCGTGTCAGCGACCCGAGCCGTGGACCGGGTCCACGGTGGACCGAGCCGCACCGTGCGCCGAGTCCATGAGCCGGCTGACGTCAGCCGACCAATCAGGAGCCAACACGTGTCACCCATGACGCAATAAATGATTTTCCGAAAAAGAAAATGATTTATTAATTCGAAATAATGATTTCAGATTTTGATTCAAATTTCAATAGCTTATAACTTTTGCGTTTCAACTCCGATTTGAGTGATTCAAATTTCTAAATTTGTATAAAATTGAGATCTACCTAATTATGAATTTTATTTAATTTTTGGACTAAATTTTTTCTCTGTAAAATTACTTAATTGATTATTTAAACTTTAAATAATCATAACTTTTGCATTTTAACTCCAAATTTGACGATTCCAGTTTCTAAAAATTCATAAAATTATGTTCTCTCTGTTTATGGATTTTATTTGGATGTTTGGACACTTTTTGCCTATTATTTATTCGTGTATTGCTATTTGCACGCTTTTACGAGTAGACGTTGAAGTCTGGGAGGGATTCGAAGGAGAAGTATTGACTCAGGATCCAACTCAGGACCAAGAACAAGTACTTTTTGAAGGCAAGTTGTGCTTTGACCATGTTGATCCTATTTTGAAACCTATTTTGGTTCAAATTATTGCATGCTAGTTCAATTAGAAAATACTTTATTTAAGTATGGGAAATTAGATAAATGCCAAATTCTTTGTATGACACCTTGATTAATTAAATATGTGCCATGACCCTTGTCACCTAGTTGTGGTTTACTAGTTGGACATTATTAAATTGCCAACATGGGAAATTAGATCGTTGTAGTATGTTGCTTAGACCTCGCTTTCGTGCTCATGACATGATTTTGGACAATCAAATGTTAATATTGACTTAATGATATATTGAACCTGTTTTGGAAAGGTATCATGTGATGTTGATGGAACGTGGTGCATGGTAATCAAGCTGGGTTTGATAAATAGTTTTAGTAGGGGCATGTGGCAAGAATGATCAGGTGGGCGGTTGTGGCACTAGGGATGTTTATTTGGTTCTTGGGTAGTCTTGCCTGGTCACCCTAAGGACTTAACCTTGCAAGCCTTTGAATCGAGTCAATCTTGCAACCACATGTCCGTAATGGGACGGACCTAGTTGATTAAGTTGCTAATAACGCATTACTGTGGGACCTCAGGAGGTCAACTACACCCTTTATGTAAGTTGTAAGGGGAGCGTCTGGGTGAGGCCAGTACCCATCTAACGGTTGATTGGCCTAAACTTCGCCTTAGCTAAGGGAAGGGTTAGTGTGCAATAACCGGGAGGCTCACTTGTATTGTTAGAAGTTTCCGAAAGACTTTGTTCACGGAACTCGCCTTTGTGGTGTTTGATTTGTATCTTGTGGGTAAAGTGCATAACCTCTGCAGAGTGTACAATCTATTCGAATAGCCGTGTCCATGGTATTGGACATCGCCGGGAATTCTGATCAAGGGTTAGACTTTCTTGAAAATAACTTGGACTTGAAAGGTTGGGTTTGGTTTACGAATGACGTTAATGGAAATGTGGATTAGGATGGGAAAGATGTTTATTAAACTCCTTGAAAAGTTATCTATGCTTTACTAGTTTCTACACGCTTTGAATCTACTTATGATACTTGTTAAATCTGTTTCTGCCAAAAATACCTTGAGCCACTCCTTTGTACTAAGCCATGCATGTAGTATATTAGCTGCATTCTGTGCATGACAGTACCAAGTACTCACCCTTGCCACAATACAACACCAGTTGAAGAGGAGACTACACCAGCTCTGGAGGAGGAGCTCCAAGAGGAACCGTCTACTTAGGGAGCGAGCCCAGTCAGTTGCCTGTGGTATCTTTGGATGGCGCCACGAGTTATCTTATTTTTATTGCTACTATTTCTCTCTTAATAAGTTTAAGCCTGCAGTATTGTATTTGTAACTTGACCATAAGGTCGAGTAACCAGTTTGACTATTTAATTAAAGTACTTTATTAGTATCGAGTGGTATGATTGTGATATTTACCGATGTTAAGACTGTGTGCACTAGCGCGTTCCTGGACTAGTGCTGAATACACAGAGGGTCCGGATTTGCAGATTCGGGGTCCCGACAACATCTAACCCGACTCACCCGCTGAGGTTTCACCGCTGTTAGGGTTCTAGCCACCCAGTACAGAAGCCCCCTCTTGCGCCGTGTGAGAAAAACAACCTTGCCTCTATCCGGCACTCACATTCCACCATGTGGTGAGTCTAAGTTAGGTTTCTACAAATTAGTTAGCCAGGTCGTACCATTATAGACATGTGGTAGTACGGTTATGCTTAGAATAGACAATCACAAGCGTCGGTCCTTAATTGACTTGGGGCGGCACTTGCACAACGCAACTAGTGCTCCACCCCACCCACCCGACATTCCATTCCGCCCAAGTCCAAACCATTTTTCCTTTTCTTTTTATTTTAGAAAAACAGTACCAAAATTATATAACCATTTCCAAATCAAGCTTTAAATCATCATTTTTGTATAATTCCCACCCATGGGTTGTTTTCATCAATATTGGTCCTAAGCAATTCTACCGTACTATTGCACAAAGGGTAGCATATAAAGTAAACATGGCCTAGCAAATGTCCTAGGGTTACAAATAACATGGATGTCAATAACAAAGGAGGTATTCACAATTCGGATTAACTACTCACTTATATTTGACATACGATGATAAACATAGCATGCAAGTTTATAAAACATTTAAAACACATTTGTAAACATCGGTTCAACATGCATCAAGGATACTTGCCTTCAGTCGCGGTGAGGTCATCGAACGCTTGAAGTCCGGCGGCGGGGTTGGCGGTCTCGGCGGGGTCCTCGGCTACGCGCAAAACGAGACAACAAATAAATACAAGAAAATAAATAAAATCCAAAAATTACAAAAGTAGTACTAGAAGGTAGGTATTGATTTTAGATGAATTTAGGAATTTGAACAGAGTCAATCGAAGTTCGGACGGAAAAGTTATGAGCTTTCGAAGTTTGAAAATCCTGAAAAATCGAAAACGAGAGAATATTCCTTTTCCTATTTTTCTGATTTTTGGGTTTGGATGGAGCCTATGGCAAGTGGGCCCCACCTGTAATTGGGTGGAGGGCTTCTTCAAGCCTTGGCTTTAGCCATGGGAGGGAGAGGAGAGCTTTGGAGGGGGTGAGGCCAGACGCGAGTGTGGCGGCCGTGGCGGCCAAGCCTTGTGGCCACTGGCCCAGAAGCGCGTCTGGCGAAGGCGACAAGGCGCGACGGCAAGTGGCAAGCGGGCAGAGGGCGCGGCGCAAGACGACGGCAATGCCCAACCAAAAACAGAGAACGCAAAAACTCCAAAAATCCAGAGTTTTGCCCCAAATTTGCATGAAACTAGGCCAAATAAATTCATGGATCATCTAGAGGACATCCTAAGGGACCTATAGGAGCAAGGAATTGGATCCAAACTCACCAGAGACGACGAATTCGACGATGAACGGAGTTTCGGCCGAACCGACAAAAACTCAAAATTCATCTCCAAATCTTGAGGGAACCTAAAATTGATTGAAAGATTAGACTCTAGACTTCCCCACGGTCACAAGGAACCAACTGGAGTGGATAATGACCCACCAGAGAGGGAGGAACAAGGATGAACTCGAAGAACTCCAAAAATATGACCTGGCGTCGGTTTTTCTTGATCTACCGGATGAACAAGTTGGAGAGGCTTTGAGTGAGTGCTACCACCGATGTCAATCGCTTTTTCAGCTCCTGAAATCCTTTCTCACATTCTGACGTCCATGCAAACTTCTTTTCCTTCTTCAGCAATTGCGTAAGAGGTTTCGCAATTGTCGAAAAGCCTTCAATGAAACGGCGGTAGTATCCTGCCATTCCAAGGAAACTCCGAATCTGGGTCACAGTCTTCGGCTGCTCCCAATGTAACACAGCTTCTACTTTGCTTGGATCTACGGCGACTTCTTCTGCGGTCATTACATGTCCAAGAAACTCCACCTTGTCCTTCCAAAAATCACACTTACTGAACTTGGCGAAGAGTTGCTGTTCCCTCAGCTTTTCCAAAACTCGCCTCAAGTGTTCGGCATGTTCATCCTCTATTTTGGAGTAGATTAGGATATCATCTATGAACACGACGACAAACTTGTCCAAATATTCCATGAACACCTTATTCATCATATTCATGAAATATCTTTGGCGCATTTGTCGGGCAAGGACATAATCGTAAACTCGTAATGTCCATATCTTGACGAGAATGCGATCTTGAGGATATCTTCTGATCGGATCTTCAACTGATGGTATCCCGATCTTAGATCAATCTTGGAGAAAACTCCGGCTCCTCTCAGCTGATCGAACAAATCATCAATCCTGGGTAACGGATACTTATTCTTCACGGTGACTTCATTGAGTGCACGGTAGTCGATGCACATCCTGAAACTTCCGTCCTTTTTCTTGACGAACAGAACTGGTGCTCCCCACGGCGACGAGCTCGGTCTGATAAATCCTTTCTCCATTAACTCTTCTAACTGTTTCTTCATCTCCACCAACTCCTCGGTAGACATCCGATAGGGTCTCTTTGCTATCGGTGCTGTACCAGGTACAAGCTCTATCACAAACTCTATGTCCTCGTCTCGCGGCATACCGTAGATCTTCTGAAAAACATCTCGGGTACTCATTCACTCTTGAGACATCCTCTATGCTGATTGCCTTGGCACTGTTAACCATCAATCGTCCATCTCTAAGCTGCGGTGGCTTGAAATTCCACTTTCTTCCCACACGGGCTCTCAATCGAGATAGTCCTTCGTCCACAATCCAATACGGCCTTGTGCTTGGATAACTTGATCCATTCCCAAAATAACGCTCTAAGGTTTGGGTTTCCAAAATAATAAGGTTTGCTAGGAACTCTGCTCCATCTATTAGTATTCTCACCGGAACATCCTACTTTCGCTCGGAGTTCGAACTGTGGGTTTGAAACTAAAAGCATGCACTTAAGTCTTGAAATCCCCAAATCATTTCTAGTAGCAAAGCCTTGCGAAACAAACGAATCTGAAGCTCCGTGAGTCAAGCAAAATCTTGCAGTCTTGAGTTAACAAGTAACTTACCCAAGACGACGTCCGTAGCATTCTCGCGGTGCATCCGCGGTGACATGGTTGACTCGGCCTCTCACCACGATGCAGGATGTGGCTCCTGGTCGGCGTCCCTAGGGGGTGGTTCCTAGATTGAAGCGAACCGGGTCACTCCTGCTGTCTTCTTTGGACAATTGTTGGCAAAGTGTCTGGCTCGTTGCGATTGTAGCAGCGTCTCACCGTTCCTTGCCGATTGCTCGAGTAGTGTTTCTAGCGGGCTGGGTCCGGTAGTTACGATTGATGTGTCTTGGTGCCTTTGGTGACGGTGTCCTTGTAGCGATACGTGGCTGGAATCGAAAAATTGATTTGGTGCAACTCTCAGACGCCAAGGCGTTTCCACTGGCGTGATCCTTGTCGTTGCATCCCGCGCTTCTGTTCTCATCCAGTTCCTTGCGCTTGTCCTCAAGAATAAGCGCCTTATTCACCAATTCTTGGAAATCTGGGAAGGTGTGGGTGATCAATCCAATGCGGTACATTACCCGTATCTACGCCAGAGAGTTGGAGAGCACGGTGTTCCGTTATCATCCGCGCCGCGATAACCTTCTTGACCCGAAGGCGATTCAGGATGAGGATGCCATGGTTACACAGTTGGCACGATTTGTTGTCGCCCAGGAGGATGTACTCGATGATACAAGCAAGGAGCTACAGAAGGCCCGCAAGGAGATCACGACAGAGAAGAACAGATGGCGGGAAGCTCAAGAGTATGTGTCACACCTTCTGCGAAGGATTGACGAGTTGGAGATGACTTTGTACGGACCAGAACTGCAGCCAAGATTGAGCTACACGAGCCAGATCCAGGAGGAGTCGATCTCGATGAGGACATCGCTTCTTCGACTACCACAGATGACACGATTCTTGGACATGGCAATCGCTTTCGCGCCTATGCCGCAAAGATCCGTACCCAGGCCGTGGAGGTTTTCTCGATGAGTGAACGTAGGTTCTATAGTGAGACTCCTTCGCCGAGTCGCGTCATAGAATAAAGAGTCACCCTTTAGGCGTTAGCCTCCAGTGTTAGTTCGATGTGGATGTTCCTTGTTTGTCGAGTGTGCAAGATATGTGTTGCAAGGCCCTTAGGCATTGTAAGCAACCATACCAAGTTATTAATATCAATAATAAAGTTGGACCTTAAAGTTACACCTTTCGCCCGCATAAGTTCCATATTACTTGTCTATTCTTGTTTCCTCATCTCTAAAACTTAGAGCAAATCGTGGATGGTGAACACCCGCGGAAACTTTGGAAGCAATGGAAGTGGTTCTCGCCCAGCCAAAAACCCCAATGATGGAGCACCAGCACCGCCAGTTGATATGCAGAATTTTGGAGCATTTCTTGCTGTTCAGACTCAGTTGATGCATGCTATGATGCAACAAATGCAACACGTCACTGCTCAGGCCACTGCTAGTCAAGTTAATCAGGGACCACGCCAGAATACAAGACTGTCAGAGTTCATGAGGACTCACCCACCCACTTTCTCTGGAAATGCCAACCCATTGGAAGCCGATGATTGGTTAAGGTCAATCGAGAGGAAGCTACACATAGCTCAATGCATAGGAAATGAGAAGGTACTCTACGCTTCTCATCAGTTGGAAGGAAACATTGGCGAATGGTGGGAGAACTTCGTACACGCAAGAGAACCCTCAAGATATCACTTGGGAGGAGTTCACAAGTGCGTCCGTCAAGATCACGTGCCTGAAGGAATCATGGATCTTAAGAAGGAGGAGTTCAGAGCATCAAGCAAGGTAATCACCCGGTGTCGACTACCTGAACAAGTTCACACAGCTAGCACGCTACGCACCTGAGGATGTAGCGACAGATAAAGCCAGACAGTCTCGTTTTATGAAGGGACTTAACTCAGGACTACAAGTATACTTCTTGGATACCCATCTGCATTGTTGACCTCCTGGCAGTGCAGTGTATCGGGCGATTGCTTGGGCCCTTCTTCCTAGCAGGTACCTCAATCTTCACGTCACAAGCCTTGATCAATCCTGCTTGTCTGATCACTTTCACTTGGTATTGCGGCTTTTCAAAATCTCCGAGAGTCTGAAGCATATGCCAAAGTTCCGCGGCGTGACCAACTCCCAGATCAACGTAGTTGAACTCTTCCTCCATCTGTCACAAGAGTGCTTACGTAAGAACTCGAATTTTAAATTGTGACAAGGTAAGGAGAAATTCAGCAAGAGACAAGAAAAGAAAGAATGGGATAAGTCGAGATGTCATTTCTTATCTTGACAAATTTTTAGCTTTAGAAAATAGGTTTTATCCTCACTACGACCATTCTAGCTTAGGGTTGAGCCTACGGTCAAGTATGGCTCTGATACCACCTCTGTCGGGACCCCGAATTTGCAAATCCGGACCCTCTGTGTATTCAGCACTAGTCCAGGAACGCGCTAGTGCACACAGTCTTAACATCGGTAAATATCACAATCATACCACTCGATACTAATAAAGTACTTTTATTTAAATAACCAAACTGGTTACTCAACCTTATGGTCAAGTTACAATATACGCCTCACAGGGCGAAACTTATTAAGAGAGAAAATAGTAGCAGCGGAAAATCAAATAAGATAACATCGTGGCGCCATCCAGTATACCACAGGCAACTGACTGGGCTCGCTTCCCTAAGTAGACGGATCCTCTTGGAGTTCCTCCTCCAAAGCTGGTGTAGTCTCCTCTTCAACTGGTGTTATATTGTGGCAAGGGTGAGTACTTGGTACTCAGCAAGTCATGCCTGTAATGCAGGCTAATATACTATATGCATGGCTTGGTACAAAGGAGTGGCTCAAGGTATATTTGCGATGCTTGACATTTGACAAGTAATATAAGTAGATTCGAAAGCAGTAGAAACAAGTAAAGCGTAGATAACTTTTCAAGAAGTTTAGTAAACATCTTTCCCATCCTAATCCACATTTCTAACATCATTGTCAATCCAACCCAACCTTTCAAGTCCAAGTTATTTTTGAGAAAATCTAACCCTTGACTGTAATTCCCGAGCGATGTCCAATACCGCGGACACGGCTATTCGAATAGATTCTACACTCTGCAGAGGTTATGCACTTTACCCACAAGATACAGTCAAACACCACAAAGGCGAGTTCCCGTAACAAAGTCTTTCGGAAACCTCTAACAATACAAGTGGTCCTCCCCGGTTATTGCACACTAACCCTTCCCTTAGCTAAGGCGAAGTTTAGGCCAATCAACCGTTAGATGGGTACCTGGCCTCACTTCCAGACGCCCCCCGTACAACTTACACAAAGGGTGTAGTTGACCTCCTGAGGTCCCACAGGTACGTTATTAGCAACTTAATCAACTAGGTCCGTCCCATTACAGACATGTGGTTGCACGTTAGACCCAGTTCATAGGCTTGCAAGGTTAAGTCCTTAGGGTGACCAGGGCAAGACTACCCGAAGAACCAAATCAACATCCCCAATGCCACAATTGGCCCACCTGATTATTCTTGCCACATGCCCCGGTCAAAAACTATTTATCAAACCCCAGTTGATTACCATGCACCACGTGCCATCAACATTACGTGATACCTTTCCAAAACAGGTTCAATATATCATTAAGTCAATGTTAACATTTGATTGTCCAAAATCATGTCATGAGCACGTAGCAGGTCTAAGCAGTATACTACAACGGTCTAAAACCCATGTTGGCAACTTAATAATGTCCAACTAGTAAACCACAACTAGGGTGACAAGGGTCATGGCACATATTTAAATAATCAAGGTGTCATACAGCAAATTGGTATTTATCTAACCCCCAGATTTAAATAAAGTATTTTCTAATTGAACTAGCATGCAATAGGTTAAATCAAAATAGATTTCGAAATAGGATCAACATGGTCAAAGCACAACTTGCCTTCAAAAAGTACTTGTTCTTGGTCTTGAGTTGGATCCTGAGTTAATACTTCTCCTTCGAATCCCTCCGGCACTTCAACGTCTACTCGTAAAGCGTGCAAATAGCAAATACACGAATAAAAAATAGGCAAAAAGTGTCCAAACATCCAAATAAAATCCATAAACAGAGAGAACATAATTTTATGAGTTTTTAGAAACTGGAATCGTCAAATTTGGAGTTAAAATGCAAAATTTATGATTATTTAAAGTTTAAATAATCAATTAAATAATTTTACAGAGAAAAACTTTAGTCCAAAAATTAAATAAATTTCATATTTAGGTAGGTCTCAATTTTATACAAATTTAGAAATTTGAATCACTCAAATCGGAGTTGAAACGCAAAAGTTATAAGCGTTTGAAGTTTTGAAATTCAAATCAATTATTAAACCGAATTATTAAATCATTTTCTTTTTCGGAAAATCATTTATTGCGTCAGCAGGGACACGTGGACCAATCGGGTGACGACGTGGCCTCGGGTCCACGGACCGCGACGCGATCTCGGCTCGGTCCACCGTGGCTCGGCCCACTCGCGATCGGCCGGCCAGGCGGGCCCCTCGACACGCGGGCGGCGTGTCGGCGTCCTACACGCCAGCGCTGGACGGCGCTGACCGCGAACGGTCAGGCTTCCCGACACGCGTGGCGCAATCTCGGCCGTTGATTTGGAAATCAACGGCCCAGATTAGATCTCGCTAACGGCGCTTTGGAAAACAACTCCATCGACCGACCGTTCGATCTTGATCGGACGGTCAAGATCAATCTACCGCTATGAACGTGGTTCAATCTAAGCCGTTGGATCTAGATCTAACGGTGGAGATTAGACCTGGAAATCAACACGTGATTCTTTACCGTGGGTGACGTGGACGAATCTGGACCGTGCGATGAAGATCCGACGGTGGAGAAGCTTCGCGGGTCTGCGATGTCCACGGCGGAGCTCCGGCGGCCGGCATTGAGAACGAAGACCACACCGACGGCGTTTCGGGTACGCCCGCGAAGTGGGTGGTCTCTTCGGTGCGTCTCGGCGGGGATTCGGATCTGGGCTCCTTCTCGAAGACGGAAGGCGGACGGCGGCTGGAACGGGCGCAGAAATCCGCGGCGGACACCTCCTCCAACTACGGCGAGCTCGTGCGGGCTGACGGCGGCGGCTTGAGCGGCTTGGGTTGGAGCTACGGGTGCGCAATGAAACGGCGATCCCGACACGGGTGGCGGCGCAATAAATAGGGCCCTCGGCGTCCGTGAAACGCGCGGAATCCGAGGTCCTCTCCGTTGCGGCGGCGGAGTCCGGCGGCGACACGGTTAGGAGTGGCGTGGCGCGCAGACACCGTTGGATCGAGATCCAACGGTGCGCGAGTTTGGGTCCGGTCGGACTCGGCGAAGCCGTGGCTCGGTCGGGCTCGGGCTCGGTGGCGTGGCTCAATCGTGGGCCGTTGGATCTGGATCCACTTGATCCTTGATTAGGTTCCGGCGGCGGAGTTCGGCTTGACCCGCGAGCGCGGTCGGGCTCGGGTCGGACTCGAACTCGAGTCTGACTCGGGCTCGGTCGGATGAACAGTACTTGACCCAACTCGAATTTCCAGCGATTTAATATTTAAAATAATTCCCAGTAATTCATTTAATTCATTAAAAATAGCAAAATACTCAGAAAAATTCCAGAAAAATTCTGGAAAATATTTTAGGGTATTTGGGACTCAAATAAAATATTTCCAACAAAATTTTATTTGCAAAGTTTAATTCTTTAATTATTTCAAAATGGAATAAATTCAAATAAATTCCAAATAAATCCAAATAAATTCCAGAAAATTCCAAAAATTCACCAAAGTGCCAAATCACACATGAATTTAAGAAAAGCAAAATTTTGGGGTGTTACAATTTGGGACCTAATTGAAGTGATTTTGGGATTTTTGGAGTATTTTTGGACTCGGGTGAAATTTCGGGTACCGACGGGAATGTGGAAATTCGATTTTTCGAACGGAAGGGAATTAAATCCCGATTTTGGATGGGAAAGGATGCCAGGTTAATATAAACACCAAAGAAACTCCAATTTTTGAATTTAATTAATTTAAATTAGATTTTTCCCAGAAAGCGAAACTGAGGATGTTACATTTAAATAGTTCAATAAATGACTTAATTCAAATTAACTCCAATTAAATTCCAAAAAAATTCCAAAAATTCAAATAATTTCATAATTGCAATGAAAAGACAAAAATTGGGGTGTTACAAGACATAGCATGGTGGCATGCGTGTAGTTGTGCGCAACACAGAGCAGGCCAGGGGCTAGGGTCGAGATGAACGTGGCGCGGCAGAGCCGACGGTGAGCATGTCCATGCAGTGCGTGCACGTCGGTGCGAAACGTGGGTGTGCACGACGCGGGGTCACACCGTGGCAAAGTGCGCCTTCGCGCTTGGTTAGCTAGCAAGCGGGCCAAGGAAGGGGGCCCACAAGCCAGAGAAAGGGAGAAAAGAAAAGGGTTTCCCAAAATCCAATTTTTGCTAGACTTTGGTCCTCATTAACTGAGCCACTGAATAGAGTCGATCATTTTTGAAAAAATTTTATAAGGTCCTAAGGTAATGCTAACGATCCTGTAAAATTTTTAGATGACGATCAAGTCCCTATAATTTTATAAAATTCTGATAGTGTCTTTAGTCCATTTTGAATTAGGATGTTTTAAATTTTCCAGAGTCATTAAATTATTTCAAAATTTCCACAAATTTTTCAGGGGTGTTTTAAGGGTCAATTAGGATTTAATTAAATTTTCTCTAGATTTTACGTTTGTCCAAATTCAGAATTCAAAAACCAAAAATCACATCATAGGCATTAAAAGGCATTTCATTAAAAGCCAAAAATCCAGAGAAATTCATAAATGGTGAAAATTAAAGTTAAGGTCAAAAATTCAGATTGCACTTTTTGAATTTTATTTATTTAAAATTTTTCAAGCTGTTACATAATTTCACCATCTTGCAAACAAGCATAGTAACATTGTTTTGCAAGCATTTTAAATTTGAAATTCAAATTGTAAATCGAAAACTTTTTGAACTAATATATTTTTAACGGTCTGGGCCTGTACGACTATCAGCCAGTTACCATCAATTTTTTTAGAGCTCTTTTACGGTACACTAAATTGAATATGAACCATTCATTCTTTTCGATCTAATGGATCAGATTAACTAGAGTTTACTTAGACTACACCTGGTAGTAGAGTAGTAAAAACACCCTTAACAAATTAACGGTTAGATGTGATTTTTACTACACATTTTATATTACAAGTAAATCCACCGTAAAAATTCTCTTTTTGTATTCTTGGTACCAACCGAACTGCTGGATACATCGGGTGACGAGTTGGAGGGAGATCAACCCTCCATAGCTCATTAATTAGCTCCCATTTTGTTCCATCGGTCCTAGATTTAATTCTGGTTAAATTGTAGTCTTAATGCCAATTCGCGGGGGGAGGGGCGGCGCGCAACAGCGCGCGCGGGATTCTCCTCCAATTCTTTAGATATATGTATAGATATGGAAGTCCAGTAACTCTACTTGCCTCCGGATTCCATATCGATCCTTCCAAATACATATAGAGTAGTGTTGACGAGATCCAAGCATCTCAGAGGTAGGGATGGAATTGGTACGGATATTTTCCGACCGACCGAATTGATTTGGATGGTGATTTGGATAGTTTCACAAATATCCAGTTGATTTCTCGGATAAGGATATGGATACAGATAATTTACCTGGATACGGATACGGATATGGAACACTGATTATCCGATGGATACGGAATATCCGAGTTTTTGTTCGGATAATATCCGAATATGACATACGGATATTATCCGAATAACAAGTTTCAGAACAACACATTAACAATTTAACATGTTTCACTGTTTCAGAGACTAGGGTCTGCATTGGATGACAAGATATAATGTGTTCATGTGTGCTAGATGCTAATTTGGAGATATTTGGGTAAAGGTGGTACAGAAATTGGCAAGTGGCGTTTCAGGAGGGCTACTTAGAATTCAGCAGCATATGCCAGCTGCAAATCATTTGGTTCAATTATTGCAATGGGGTACATTGTTACTCACAGAGTCACATGTATGACAAACTAGGGATAAAAAGGCAAAAAAAGACATACAAATATATTTCTTTTGGAATTTTGAATTTAAATTTGGACCGATTTTGGAAAAAAACTGAAATTGGATTTTAAAATATCCGACTAATATTATTCGTATCCATGTTGATTCCGATCCGTATTCGATCTGTATTTGTAACCGATATTATCCTGTATAATTCGTATTCGATTCTGTATTCGACACTATTCGTATTCGATTTTGTATTCGATAAAAAATACGGATACGGATATAAATAGGACGATATTCGACCGTATCCGATCCGATCACATCCCTACTCAGAGGTTCAGAACAATTTCCAACGGCTTCGATCCAGCTCATATCAAATCTGCTTTTCGCTTTGGAGCCATCAGGTCTGTTTAGCAGGACAGCAATTCAACCTTTGTTCTTTAGCTCCAACCCCAAGCAAAGAACATTCTTGCTTTAGTAAAGGCACCCCAAAGCCAAAACGCAAGCTATTTGGAGGAACCCATTGCAACTAGCTTAGAATATATTATTGACGGTTGCTCTCCAATTTCTGTCATCCTCCTTCACTTGACATAAACATCTTTTCTTCTTGGAGGAAACAAAACCAACATTTCTGCTATCTTATCAGCCAATTAAGGTACTAAGATTCTAGCCCATGTTAATTGTTCACAATTTGGTTTTCAATACAGTAAGTATATGGACTAACAATGTCTAACATGGCTGATACACTCTTGTAGGTGCTAGCAACTGGAGATCCATCCGGAGGTGCAGGTGGGTTAGATATGCTAAAATCCTTAAAGTCATCATGCCAGTAGAGGTATTTTTCTATGTACTTACCCCAGTGAGCTTGTGTATGCAAGCTAATTAACTAAAGTACTCGCGGGCAGGCATATCAACCATATTTGACTTTCAAGATTGAGTCGGTTTGGCTAACCCTACTTCGAGGTCATATCAACCATATCTCGTAGGAGCAAAGGAGGCCATTTTCCACACCATTGAGTTGTAGCACAGCTTCGGGGGATCTGTTCGTCATCGGCACACCTACGCTCCACCAATCACCTTCCGACACATGTCAAAGATGCAATATATGTACCTCATAATTGCAGCGTCTTGATTGTAATGATCTGCGGTGTACTTGTGATGGACTTTTCTAATATTTCTACGAATGAATCCAGCTCTAATTAGGACCCACGAGGGTTCTATATAGAGTGCTTAGAAAAGCAGCTCTACTGCTGAGGTGTAGATCGAGAGCGTGGTGTATGCAAATTCAGGATCCAAGGTGCTTCCAAATTAAGTGAATCATATCAAATTTGAGGCACTATTATAAAATTGTGGTGTGGTAGAGATAATTATTCTTGAAGTAGCGTCATTAACTCTGTATCACCGGTTTGAATTACAATGTCATCTGTAGAACTACTTGGCGATTTTCTTTTAGCTAGCTAGAGCGTCGGCGCTGGATGGATTCTCTCTGGAGCCATCAAGTCTCTTTAGCAGGACACCAATTCAACCTTTTTTCTTTAGCTCCAACCCCAAGCAAAGAACCATTCTTGCTTTAGTAAAGGCACTCCAAAGCCAAAACACAAGCCATTTGGAGGAGCTCATTGCAACCAGCTTAGCATTATTGACGGTTGCTCTCCAATTTCTGTCATCCTCCTTCACTTGACATAAACATCTTTTCTTCTCGGAGGAAACAACACCAACATAGGACGTGTAGCTGCCAATTAAGGTACTACTATGATTCTCGCCCATGTTAATTGTTTACAGGTTGGTTTTCAATACAGTAAGCATATGGACTAACAATGGTGATGCACAAACATGCATGACTGATACGCACTTGTAGGTGCTATCATCTGGAGATCCATATGGAGGTGCAGATGGGTTTGATTTGTGGAAATCCCTAACAGTCGGATGTACATGTTAGTTTTGTGGATCTTCTTGTGTTTGCTGGGCCTTCATTGAGGAAGTCACCATGCCAAGACAGGTATTTTTCTACTAACATGGCATTTTTACGAAGTAGAGTAGTATTCTTGTTAGGGAGTTTTTTTTTTCTCTTCTTGTTGTGTATGCAATCTTCTTTAAAATTAATGTAAGTTCTCAATCTTGGTATACGATAAAATGCAAGAGGGCGTCATGCCTTTGAAGAATTGCAAAGAGTGATATCTCGTCTAGCGCACCTCACTCACCAAACGGAGTACACAAAGACTTATATTAGACGCTTCATCACAAACAGTTTTAAAAAATCGTCTATGATGAGAAACATCACAAACGATTATATAGTGCAACCGTCAGTGACAACATCAGAGATGATTCTATTTAGAAACCGTCTGTGATACACAACAATATCACATACGGTTTTAGTATAAAACCGTCTATGATGACACCTGTAGATATCACAGACGATTTTAAAATAGAACCATCTGTGATATATTATTATCACAGATGGTTCTAGCTACAAACCGTCTGTGATACGGATGTTACATTATTTGTGTCGGTTCTAAAACTTAAAATGGCAGGAAACTATTTATATCGGTTTTTAGTTGAAACTGATACAAATAATACATTTGTATTCGTTTTTTGTGTCGGTTCTAGCAAAAAACCAACACAAATAGTAGTCCTATTATCTGCGTCGGTAAAACGGCCATAACTTTTCACTCGTAACTCCGATTGGGGCGTTCTTTGGCTCGTTGGAAAGCTAACGAGAAGTTTAATCCAAAAATGCAGAATTCCAAATGGGTGTTTTGGTGCTCTGCGGGGTTAAGAGGAGAGGGATGTGTTACACAACTCTGATGTTAAGCGTGCTTGGGTGAGAGTAGTACTAAGATGGGTGACCTCTCGGGAAGTTAAATCTAAACTATGGTAAATTTGGAGACTTAGCTAAGATTTGTTTCTCTCATGATCTCTTTTATTACTGACTTCTGTGATGATGTTTGTGAACCGTCTGTAATAAGTTTTTCTGTACTTTAGCATGTGAAAGATGCATTGTATTGAATCCTGAAAAAAAATGCTACGTTGAAGATTTTATATAAAGCCTCTCCACCAAGTCATAAAAGCGTATATAGTTAATTACATAGTTAAAAAGTTGTAGATCTGGCTATATACAGTCGGAAGTGTAATTAATTTTGTGGATCTCCTATGTTTGCTGGGCCTTCATTGAGAAAGTCACCATGCCAAGAGAGGTATTTTTCTACGTACGTACAAATGCTTGGCATTTTTATGGAGTATACTGTAGTAGTAGTAGTAGTAGTAGCCTTTCAGTGATTTTGGTGGGGTGCCGAAAACATTTTTAAAACGAAATTCGAAACCCTGTGTGAAAGATGTATTGCATTGGATCCCGAAAAGAAAATGGTATGTTGAAGATTTTTTTAAAAAAACCTCTCCACCAAGGTCGTAAAAGTGTATATAGGAGATCCATTTGGAGGTGCAGATGGGTTAGATTTGAGGATCTTCTTGTGTTTGCTGGGCCTTCATTGAGCAAGTCATCATGCCAGTAGACGTTTTCTTGTTAGTGTTTTTTTTTTTTGGAAATTTTAACTGTTTTAGCCTCTCTGTCATTTTTTTTCCGGATTTAGACATTCATTAGACAAAATTTTAAAAATAATCCCGTAACAGTAAAATACCGTGGTTCCCGACCGCTGATTTTTTTTTAATTTCAGCTGCCCCTGACCGCATACTATTTTTTTTAAAAAAATTAAAAATTCTCAGCGCTCCGCGGTTGCTTGAAAATTATTATTATTATTTTTTACTTTTAAGTGGTCGTCGACCACTTGATATTAATTTTTTTAAAAAAATTTAAGCGGTCGCCAACCGCTTGATTTTAGTTTTTATTTATTTTTATTTCCAACGCCGCCGAACCGCTAGTTTTATCTATTTTTTATATTTTCTTTTCTTTTTTGGTTTAATTAATCCAAAAATACATTTTGTTGATCACTTTGAGCCACTGAGTCAAAAAAATGACCTCAACTCTGCCAATCGAAGTCTATAAAATCTTCAAAATGACCAAAATACACTCTCGACCCTTTCTCCGGCCCTTTTTTCGGATTTTTTTTAAAAGCAGCCCCTTTACCGTTGGATATCGCACGATAAATTTATATTTTTTAATGAAAATTGTGGAATTATAAAGAAATTAATGTATGTGTGTGTTAGCACCTAGAATTGAGAGACCGAGACGGGTGCAATCTGACGTGAGTCTGAAAAGACCGTCACGGACCAGGTTGGCAAAGGACAGTGAACAGATAAAATTAAGAGGTTACGATTACATGGTAATACATGGATCAGAAGAAAAGACAAGAGCCAACATGACTTGGACTAGATATGATCGTACCCAAGATGGAAAGAAGAGTTCGAGGCCAGTACGAGTAAAGAAACCAAAGTAGATACGATCAGGCTCGGGGCTATAAAAGAAGGACGACGGGCTACGTCGAGAAAAAAAAGAGACACACACATCAAATCAATCTATACCTTTCTTTTCCTTTGCATTAGGAGTAGACACTTAAATTGTAATCTTTTTCCTGTAATACACTTTGATCAATATAGTTGCGCATCGCCGATTCATGATCTTCGTTGCATTACGCCCTACTAGGCCCTGCTTTCTCTTCAATCTTGCTGCGCATCGCCTTTTTCGGGAGAAGTAGCCTTTACCCTCATCCGATCAGCTCGTAGAGTTGATCAGATTTATCAGTTACCCCAATCAGCGTTGATTTGCTTCAAAACCGGCTAGGATCAACCCATTACCAGGCCCCGGATCGATTCTTTGATCGATTTCCTCGGGAGCATCCTTGTTCTTGCCGATTGTGAGATCAAATCGACTGGCACGCTCTGCGAACCAAGACTGAACCCAGCATTCTCGTGTGTTGGTGGCAATCGACCATTCGTTAAGTTTTTTTGCGCCAACAAACCTTTGGCACGCCTAGTGGGACCCAAAGAAGCCAACATGATGTCAATTGGAAAATCTGCGGCAACTGTTAACATCAACACTGACGTGATAATCGCGCCAACTATGGCCGATTTGACGCCAGAGCAATGAAAAGAGATTGAGGACCAGAAGGCAGCATTCGAACAGATGATGCCAAGCTGTTATCAAAAGACATGACGCATCGTCACACAGAAGACGGCGTCGCCAACAATCAATCCCTTCGGCGCGAACACCTCTGACGTTACTGATGGAATCACGGTAAGCCAATATTTACCTGCACAAGCATAATTATCGGATATGATTAATCAATCTATAAATTGCACATTGTTGAATCAATCATCGGCCATGGTAACTACGCTTAGGCCGTTGATATCAAATAGCGTGAAAGAGGTAGCACAAGAACTTCTAACGGTCGGTTTTATTTTCGAGCCACCACAACCTCTTCCCACATATCCGATCTTTTCGATCGGACAAAGCATTCAGGGCATGAAGACGGTGGTCAAAGGCAAACCACCGGCTACAATTGTGACGCTTGCACCATCACAACCGACCATAATCTTGCCTAGGGACCCGGGGATGAGTGAAGTCAGGCAGTAAAATGCTTACACGGACGACGCTAAAACAGGTTGTTCGTCCAGCCTGCTCCTGGGTACACAACACCAGAACTTCTTTGGTCTAGTACCACAGCCGACTAAAAACGGCCCATACAATGAGCCACCCCTAGTACAGGACTCTTACCGAGTAGTCAGATACTCGGAGCCTTTTTTTACCGCTGCAGGAACCCATAAAGCACCAGATCGTCGACCACGAAGCACTAAAAGGTCACCTGCAGCCCAAACTGGTGAACCAGCCCGAGTTTGCACTCGGGGGGCATCGACATGGACCTGGCCGATAGGTGCCTCCGATACCCGTCGCGCCGCCTGGGGGAGCCGACTGGACTGACGCCATCACAACCATCCCACGAGACTAGTTCAGCATCCAGCCGAGAGGGCAAACTCTCGATTACAGGAAACCATACTCTGACTACATCGACGGGATCCCATATCCCAATGGATACCGAGTTCCCGATTTTGCAAAGTTCTCAGGAGATGATGCAACCACCACCATGGAGCACGTCAGACGCTTCATAGTACAATGCGGGGAGGACGCACACTCTGACGGACTCTGGATAAAATTGTTTCCATTATCCTTGTTCGGAGCGGCCTTCACATGGTTCACCATGCTACCCCCAAATTCGATCAATACTTGGGCCAATTTGGAAATCCGATTCAACGAGTATTTATTTTGTGGGAGCTTGGAATTACGAATCTCCGATCTAAGCTCCGTACGATAGAAATTCGGGGAATCGGTGGCAGAATATATCAAAAGGTTTTGGGAGTGCGAAATTGGTGCTTTAGTGTCACCATGCCTGATAACTAGTTAGCCGATTTGGCCTTCCAGGGTTTGATTCCTCATTTACGAGAAAAATTCGGTGGCCAAGAGTTTACCAACCTCAGTCACCTTCTATATAGAGTATCAGCTCAAGAAGGTCGACTCTACGAAAATAAAGGATTTAAAGATAAATTTAAAAGTAATAGGGAAAAGGAGAAACCCAAGGTTAACCTCGTAGAATCTGAGTCAGAAGGGTCAACCGAGGAGGAAAAGACGGACATCAACGAAGCTGAGTGGGTAAAAGGCAATAAAAAGACTTTAGTATGCTCCTGGCTCAAACTAACTAAATCCAAGTCGGAAGTCAAGTATTCGTTTGACGTTACCAAGTGCGACCACATCTTCGACGTATTATTTCAAGAAAAGTTAGTGCGGTTGCCTGAGGGACACGTCATACCATCGGTTGAAGAACTCAAAAGGTTCAAGTATTGCAAGTGGCACAATACCTTCTCACATAATACTAACGATTGCAATATTTTTCGTCAACAGATATAGTCAGCCATAGAAGATGGACGGCTGAAGTTTGCAGAGGAGCAGGCTCTACAAGAGGACACTGACCCTTTCCCAGTCAACATGGTTAGTTGTTCATCTAAAGGGAAAGGGGTAATGCGGGATGAGATTCATTCACTGTCTTCATCGGCCACAGAAGCCGACAAGAAAATAGTGAATAACGAGAAAACGGTGTAGATCACAATCGGCTCAATTCAAATAGAAGCCGATCAAGAAGGAAAACGCTCTAGGACGGTCAAGGTGAGAGGGAAGCCTGAAGCCGGCAGATGGTACAAGGCCGAAAGGCCAATACCGCCAAGAAAGCTAATACGAAAGACCAAGCCGACTTTTGCCCAATTAATGGCCAAGTACGAGCTGCAAAGTTAGAGGGCATGGAATAGGCCTCAGCGGGCACCGATAGGAGCGCACCGACTGACGGCTGCTGAAAGGGCCCATGAGCGGTGTCCTTTCTGGCAGTTCTGCTGGGAACGTGGGTTGGCATTGCCATCTCCTTACACCTTCCCGATGCAGCATTACCCGAGGTAGAGCCAAGAACACACGACCGTTCCCGCGAAGCCAATGCCAGGGAAGCGCTTCGGTCAGCACTTGAAGAGCTACAGGAAGGCGGTCCATGAAAGGATCTCTAGGCCAGTCCAAACTCAAGAGCGGCTGGAAGAAGGATGCAAGGCCGAAGGGTCAGAATCGGTCGGCTAGGAGGGTTATAGAAAATCGGTCCATGACAGGATCTCCCAGCCAAATCAGGCGCAAGGGCAAACAAAAGAAAAATGCAAGGCCGATTGACCAGAATCGGCTAACCGGAAGGATCCAGAAGGGCCAACTTAGAAAGAAACCTTCGGAGAAGCCTGCAGGCAAGGAGAAGGTAAGAAGGCTGATACGGTGGGGTTGGTTTGGAAAATCCACCAGCTAAAAGAACCAAAGCCACAGTGGTGTCCCTCTGGGTTGACAAAGTCTCAAAGACGTCGGCTCCAGCGCCTCAGGGCGCAAGAGCTGCGGGAAGCCGAGGAAGAAGAATAGAGGTACAAGATGTTCAACAAGCTACGCCCCGTAAAGATAGTAAAGAAGGAGTGGCGCAAAAGGGAAGACATCCCAAAGGAAACACCTACAGCGGGCGACAAGGGATCATCATCAGTACAGGATAGTACACCTCCCCCGATGGACATCAACATGGTGTTCGCCCTACCAGCTGAATTCAGAGCTCAGGCTACGGCAACCTTGGAATCCTGCGCACAGTTATGTCTAGGATCCTAGGAAGCTATCTTCGAGAAACCCCAAAAGGATTATCAGCACCTAAAGCTACTGTACCTGTAACACCCCAAAATTTTGCTTTTCTTAAATTCATGTGTGATTTGGCACTTTGGTGAATTTTTGGAATTTTCTAGAATTTATTTGGATTTATTTGGAATTTATTTGAATTTATTCCATTTTGAAATAATTAAAGAATTTAATTTTGCAAATAAAATTTTGTTGGAAATATTTTATTTGAGTCCAAAATGATCCAAAATATTTTCCAGAATTTTTCTGGAATTTTTCTGAGTCATTTGCTATTTTTAATGAATTAAATGAATTACTGGAAATTATTTTAAATATTAAATCGCTGGAAAATCAAACCGAGTCGGTTACTGTTCATCCGACCGAGCCCGAGTCAGACTCGAGTTCGAGTCCGACCCGAGCCACGTGACTCGACCAAACCAACACCAAAACCTAATCGATCCCAACCGTTGGATCAAGATCCAACGGTCAGGATCATCCTGCATCGCCGGCCGAATCCGGCCGGATCCGATCGGCGTCACGCGATCGTGGCCGTTGATCGTGCCACGTGGACGGTGGCGTCATCGTCCCCGCCGAGTCCGGAAGCCGGACTCCTCCGCCGCTGTCGCCGTAGTGTAGGATTAGGGTTCCGCCCTGCACGCATGCCGAGGGTATTTAAGGCACGGAGGTACCCGAGGACCGCCGTGATCCCGCGCCCCCTCTGCTCTACTTCCCCGAGCCTCAGTCGCCGTAGATTCGCCGGCGCTACAGCACCTCTCCGCTGCGGTTTTGCTTGATTCCGCCGCCGTCCGCCGTCCCTGCCGCCATTGACCCCAGATCCGAACCCCGGCCAGGCGCACTCAAGAGACCCTTCACCTCGCCGAGCACGCCCCAAACGCTGTTCGTGTGGTCGCCGTCCTCAGCGGCAGCCACAACCTCGCCGTGAAGCCATCGCCGACCCGAGCTCCACCAACCGTCCGATCAAGATCCAAGGGCTCATATCGCGCCACGTCACCTCGGTGAGTTCTCCGTTGAAAATCCTAGATCTAATCTCAACCGTTGGATCTAGATCCAACGGCTTAGGTCGTGCCACGTAGCAGGAACTGCACCGGGCTAGATTGGATCTGGACCATTAGATCAAGATCCAACGGCCCAGATCAACCCGTGCGCACAAGCACTTGAGGCCCAAATCCAATCCTAGCCGTCGATTTTCAAACCAACGGCCACGATCGTGCCACGTGTCCAGGGAGCCGAACCGCCGCGCCACGCGGGCCTACGCGTGGGTCACTGACACGCCGGGCCCGCGTGTCAGCGACCGCACCGTGACGTCACCCATGACGTCATCGATGGACCCACCGCTGGCTGTGGCCGAGCCTCGCCGACGCCAAAGAATGACGTCGCCCGAGTGGTCCCACATGTCAGTCTCACATGGAGCCGTGGACCGGGTCCACGGTAGACCCGAGCCGAGCGTGGACTACGTCCATGGACCGGCTGACGTCAGCCAACCAATCAGAGGCTGCCACGTGTCCATGCTGACGCAATAATTAATTTCCGAAAAAGAAAATGATTTATTAATTCGAAATATTGATTCAAATTTAGATTCAAACTTCGAACGCTTATAACTTTTGCGTTTCAACTCCGATTTGAGTGATTCAAATTTCTAAATTTGTATAAAATTGAGATCTACCTGAATATAAATTTTATTTAATTTTTGGACTAAAGTTTTTCTCTGCAAAATTATTTAATTGATTATTTAAACTTTAAATAATCATAACTTTTGCGTCTTAACTCCAAATTTGACGATTCCAGTTTCTAAAAATCCATAAAATTTTGTTCTTTCTGTTTATGGATTTTATTTGGATGTTTGGACACTTTTTGCCTATTGTTTATTTGTGAATTTGCTATTTGCACGCTTTACGAGTAGACGTTGAAGTGCCGGAAGGATTCGAAGGAGAAGTATTAACTCAGGATCCAACTCAAGACCAAGAACAAGTACTTTTTGAAGGCAAGTTGTGCTTTGACCATGTTGATCCTATTTCGAAATCTATTTTGATTTAAACTATTGCATGCTAGTTCAATTAGAAAAATACTTGGTTTAAACATGGGGGTTAGATAAGTACCAATTTGCTGTATGACACCTTGATTATTTAAGTATGTGCCATGACCCTTGTCACCCTAGTTGTGGATTACTAGTTGGACATTATTAAATTGCCAACATGGGTTTAGACCATTGTAGTATCTTGCTTAGAGCACACTCGTGCTCAGGACATGATTTTGGATAATTAAATGTTAATATTGACTTAATGATATATTGAACCTGTTTTGGAAAAGTATCATGTGATGTTGATGGCACGTGGTGCATGGTAATCAACTGGGGTTTGATAAACAGTTTTCGACCGGGGCATGTGGCAAAGAGTAATCAGGTGGGCCAGTTGTGGCGTTGGGAATGATGATTTGGTTCTTCGGGTAGTCTTGCCCTGGTCACCCTAAGGACTTAACCTTGCAAGCCTTTGAACTGGGTCTAACGTGCAACCACATGTCTGTAATGGACGGACCTAGTTGACTAAGTTGCTAATAACGCACTGTGGGACCTCAGGAGGTCAACTACACCCTTTGTGTAAGTTATGCGAGGGGAGCGCGTCTGGTGAGGCCAGGTACCCATCTAACAGTTGATTGGCCTAGACTTCGCCTTAGCGAAGGGAAGGGTTAGTGCGCAATAACCGGGGAGGACCACTTGTATTGTTAGAGGTTTCCGAAAGACTTTGTTACGGGAACTCGCCTTTGTGGTGTTTGACTGTATCTTGTGGGTAAAGTGCATAACCTCTGCAGAGTTTAGAATCTATTCGAATAGCCGTGTCCGCGGTATTGGACATCGCCGGGAATTACTGATCAAGGGTTAGATTTTCTTAAAAATAACTTTGGTTTGAAAAGTTGGGTTGGTTTAATAATGCAGATGATGGAAATGTGGTTTAGGATGGGGAAAATGTTTATTAAAACTTCTTGAAAAGTTATTTATGCTTTACTTATTTCTATCGCTTTTGAATCTACTTACATTACTTTTCAAATGTCAAGCATCGCAAATATACCTTGAGCTATTCCTTTGTACCAAGCCATGCATGTAGTATATTAGCTTGCATTCAGGCATGACTTGCCGAGTACCAAGTACTCACCCTTGCCTCAACACAACACCAGTTGAAGAGGAGACTACACTGACTTTGGAGGAGGAACTCCAAGAGGATCCGTCTACTTAGGAAGCGAGCCCACTGGTTGCCTGTGGTATACTGGATGGCGCCACGAAGTTATTTGATTTTCCGCTGCTATTATTTTTCTCTGAATAAGTTTCGCCTTGCGAGGCATATATTTGTAATTTGACCATAAGGTCAAGTAACCAGTTTGACTATTTAAATAAAGTACTTTGATAATATCGAATGGTATGATTGTGATATTTACCGATGTTAAGACTGTGTGCACTAGCGCGTTCCTGGACTAGTGCTGAATACACAGAGGGTCCGGATTTGCAAATTCGGGGTCCCGACAGAGGTGGTATCAGAGCCATACTTGACCGTAGGCTCAACCCTAAGATAGAATGGTCGTAGTGAGGATAAAACCTATTTTCTAAAGCTAAAAATTTGTCAAAATAAGAAATGACATCTCGACTTATCCCCTTCTCTCTTTTCTTGTCTCTTGCTGAAATTTTTCCTTACCTTGTCACACTTTAAAAAAATTCCGAGTTTTTACGTAAAGCACCCTTGTGACAGATGGAGGAAGAGTTCAACTACGTTGATCTGGGAGTTGGTCACGCCGCGGAACTTTGGCATATGCTACAAATTCTCGGAGATTTTGAGAAGCCCCAATACCAAGTAGAAGTGATCAGACAAGCGGGATTGATCAAGGCTTGTGACGTGAAGATTGAGGTACCTGCTAGGAAAAAAGGCCTAGGCAATCGCCCGATACACTGCACTGCCAGGAGATCTACAATGCAGACGGGTATCCAAGAAGTATCACGACGAGCAATGCGGCACATTACCCGTATCTACGCCAGAGAGTTGGAGAGCACGGTGTTCCGGTATCATCCGCGCAGCGATAACCTTCTCGACCCGAAGGCGATTCAGGATGAGGATGCCACGGTTACACAGTTGGCACGATTTGTCGTCGCCCAGGAGGATGTACTAGATAATACAAGCAAGGAGCTACAGAAGGCCCGCAAGGAGATCACGACAGAGAAGAACAGATGGCGGGAAGCTCAAGAGTATGTGGCACACCTTCTACGAAGGATTGACGAGTTGGAGATGACCTTGTACGGACTGCACCCAGAGCCAAGATTCGAGCTACACGAGCCGATCCAGAGGAGTCGATCTCGATGAGGACATCGCTTCTTCGACTACCACAGAGGACACAGCTTGCCGGACATGGCGATCGTTACGCCTTATGCCACAAAGACCTGCACCAGCCGTGGAGGTTTTCTCGATGAGTGAGCATAGGTTCTATAGTGAGACTCCTTCGCCGAGTCGCGTCATAGAATAAAGAGTCACCCTTTAGGCATTAAACTCCAGAGTTAGTTCGATTTGGATTTGCTTTGTTTGCTGAGTGTGCAGTATGTGTTGCAAGGCCCTTAGGCATTGTAAGCAACCATACCAAGTTATTAATAATAAAGTTGGACCTTAAAGTTACCCCTTTCGCCCCGCATAAGTTCTATGCTACTTGTCTATTCTTGTTTCCCTCTCATCTCTAAACCTAGAGCAAACCGACAGATGGTGAACACTCGTGGAAACTTTGGAAGCAATGGGAGTGGTTCTCGCCCAGTAGAAAACCCCAATGAGGGAGCACCAGCACCGCCACTGGATGTGCAGAATTTCGGAGCTTTTCTTGCTGCCCAGACTCAGTTGATGCATGCTATGATGCAACAAATGCAACATGTCACTGCTCAGGCCACTGCTAATCAAGTTAATCAGGGACCACGCCAGAACACAAGGCTGTCAGAGTTCATGAGAACTCACCCACCCACTTTCTCTGGGAATGCCAATCCATTAGAGGCCGATGATTGGTTAAGATCAATCGAGAGGAAGCTACACATAGCTCAATGCATAGGAAATGAGAAGGTACTCTACGCTTCTCATCACCGGAAGGGACAAATTAGAATGGTGGGAGAACTTCGTACACGCAAGAGAACCCTCAAGATATCACTTGGGAAGAGTTCACGGTGCATTCGACGGTATCACGTGCCTGAAGGAATCATGGACCTTAAGAAGGAGGAGTTCAGAGCATCGAAACAAGGTAATCACCGGTGGTCGACTACGAACAAGTTCACACAGCCTAGCACGCTACGCTTTGAGGATGTAGCGACAGATAAATCCAGACAGTCTCGTTTTATGAAGGGACTTAACTCAGGATTGCAAGTAGGATTGATCACCCACACCTTCCCAGATTTCCAAGAATTGGTGAATAAGGCACTTATTCTTGAGGACAAGCGCAAGGAACTGGATGAGAACAGGAAGCGCAGGATGCAACAGCAAGGATCACGCCAGGGAGCTCAGCAACGCCTGAGAGTTGCACCAAATCAATTCTTCAGATTTCAACCACAGAATGCAACAAGGACACCATCCTCAAAGACCAAGACACATCAATCGAACTACTGCACCCAGACCCCGCTAGAAACACTACTCGTGCAGGCAAAGAAGGAACAGTGAGGCCGCTACAATCGCAACGAGCCAGACACTTTGCCAACAGCTTGTCCAAAGAAGACAGCAGGAGTGACCCCAGATTCGCTTCAATCTAGGAACCACCCCAGCTAGGACGCCAAAGATCAGAGCCACACCCTGACCGTGGTGAGAGGCCGAGTCAACCATGTCACCGCAGATGCACCGCAGAATGCTACTGACGTCAGATCTTGGGTAAGTTACTTGTTAACTCAAGACTGCAACAGCTTTGTTTGACTCGGAGCTTCAGATTCGCTTGTTTCACAAGGCTTTGCTACTAGAAATGATTTGAGGATTGCAAGACTTAAGTGCATGCTTTTAGTTCAAACCCTGGTTCCGAACTCCGAACGAAAGTAGGATGTTCGGGGTGAGAATACTAATAGATGGAATAGAGTTCCTAGCAAACCTTATAATTTTGGAGACCTGGACCTTAGACGTCATATTGGGAATGGATTGGTTATCCAAGCACAAGGCCGTATTGGATTGTGGACGAAGGACTATCTCGATTGAGAGCCCGTGTGGGAAGAAAGCGGAATTTCAAGCCACATGATTAGAGATGGACAGTTGATGGTCAACAGTACCAAGGCAATCAGCATAGAGGATGTCTCAAGAGTGAATGAGTACCAGATGTTTTCACGAAGATTTACCCGGTATGCCGCCAGACAGGACATAGAGTTTGTGATAGAGCTTGTACTGCACAAAGACCGATAGCAAAGAGACCCTATCGGATGTCCACCGAGGAGTTGGTAGAGATGAAGAAACAGCTAGAGGAGTTAATGGAGAAAGGATTTATCAGACCAAGTTAAATGCGCCGTGGGGAGCACCAGCTTTGTTTGTCAAGAAGAAGGACGGGAGTTTCAGGATGTGCATCGACTACCGTGCACTCAATGAAGTCACCGTGAAGAATAAGTATCCGCTACCTAGGATTGATGATTTGTTTGATCAGCTGAGAGGAGCCAGAGTTTTCTCCAAGATTGATCTGAGATCGGGATACCATCGATTGAAGATTCGATCGAGAAGATATTCAAGATCGCATTCTCGTCAAGATATGGACATTACGAGTTTACGGTTATGTCCTTTGGGCCGATTTAATGCGCCACTTATTTCATGAATATGATGAATACGGTGTTCATGGAATATTTGTACAAGTTTGTCGTCTTGTTCATAGACTATATCCTAATCTACTCCAAGACAGAGTGAACATGCCGAACACTTAAGGCGAGTTTTGGAAAAGCCGAGGAACAGCAACTTTTCGCCAAGTTCAGCAAGTGTCATTTTTGGAAGTACAAGGTGGAGTTTCTTGGACATGTAATGACCGCATAAGGAGTCGCCGTAGATCCAATCAATGTAGAAGCTGTGTTACCTTGGGAACAGCCAAAGTCGGTGACCAAGTTTCGGAGTTTCCTTGGAATGTCAGGATACTACCGCCGTTTCATCGATGGCTTCTCGACAATTGCGAAACATCTTACGCAATTCTTTGAAGAAGGAAAAGAAGTTTGCATGGACGCTGAGAATGTGAGAAAGGATTTCAGGAGCTGAAGAAGCGATTGACATCAAGACCGGTGTTAGTTCTACCGGATGTTGCTAAAAGCTTCGATATTTATTGTGACGCATCGCGCCAAGGACTTGGATGTGTCTTGTCACGAGAATGGAAAGGTCGTCGCTTATGCATCAAGGCAGTTGAGGCCGCATGAGGAAAATTATCCGACACATGACTTAGAGTTAGCTGCCGTAGTGCATGCTTTGAAGATATGGCGTCACTATCTGGTCGGAAACAGATGTGAAGCGTATACGGATCATAAGAGCCTTAAGTACATATTCACCCAAATCGGATCGAATATGAGGCAGAGGAGATGGTTAGAGTTAATCAAGGACTACAATGTTGGAATCCATTACCATCCCGGGAAGGCCAACGTAGTAGCTGATGCTCTGAGCCGGAAAAGCCATACCGTGAGTACGTTGCTAGCCACAAGTCAGGATGAGTTATGTGAGGACTTTCAGAAAATGAAGATTGAGGTTGTACCTAGCGGATTGTTGGCCACATTGGAAGTAAAGCCTACCTTAGAGGATCAGATCCGAGAAGGACAAAAGGATGATGACAAGATCCGCAGGATTAAGTCCATCAAGGAGGAAGGCAAGGCAGAGGACTTCAAGTTGGATGAGCAAGGCACGTTGTGGATGAAGGATCGCATTTGTGTGCCTAACAAAAGGAGTTAAAGCAATCGATTCTCGAAGAAGCCCATGACTCCAAGTACTCGATTCATCCCGAAGCGCCAAGATGTATCAGGATCTGAAGGAGAGATTCTGGTGGCCGAGTATGAAACGTGAAGTTGCCGAGCATGTTGCATTGTGCGACGTATGCCAGAGAGTCAAAGCAATGCATCAGAGACCAGCAGGATTGCTACAACCGCTGAAAATACCTGAGTGGAAGTGGGAGGAAATCGGAATGGATTTCATTACCGGTTTGTCAAGACTCAAGGAGGTTATGACTCCATATGGGTTATAGCGGATCGCTTGACTAAAGTAGCCCATTTTATCCCCGTGAAGACCACTTACTCGGGAGATAAATTAGCAGAATTGTACATGATCGATTGTCTGCTTGCACGGAGTGCCAAAGAGGAGTGTATCAGACAGAGGTACCCAATTTACCTCAAGGTTACGGAATAAGTTGCATGAAGCCATGGGAACCCGCTTTGAACTTCAAGATACCTTATCATCCATGCACGGATGGACAGACCGAAAGAGTCAACCAGATTCTCGGAGGATATGTTAAGAGCTTGTGCATTAGCTTATGCTACTTCTTGGGATAAGAGTTTACCGTATGCCGAGTTCGATTACAACAATAGTTATCGAGCTAGTTTACAGATGTCACCTTTTGAGGCCTTTGTATGGCGACCTTGCCTGACGCCATTGAATTGGAATGAGACCGCGAGCGCCGTGTCTTTGGGCCTGATATTCTTCAAGAGGTCAAGAGCAGATCGCTATGATTAGGGAAAGGTTGAAGATAGCCCAATCTCGACGTAAGAGTTATGCCGACAATCGTCGCGAGACTTGAGTTTTGAACAGGAAGACTTTGTTTACCTCGGAGTTATGCCTCTCGGGGAGTTAAGAGGTTCCATGCCAAAGGGAAACTCGCACCCTGCTATGTTGGACCATTTAAGATTTTGAGTCGCAGAGGTGAAGTTGCTTACCACCGAGTTGCCACGATCGTTGGCGAGTGCATGACGTATTCCATGTGTCCCAGTTGAAGAAGTGTCTCCGAAGTTCACGAGGAGCACACCGCTAGAGTCAATTGAGTTGCAAGAGGATTTGACTTATAAGGAGTATCCCGTGAGGATTCTGGACACAATGGATCGAGAAACTAGAAACAAGTCAACCCGTTTCTGTAGAGTTCAGTGGAGCAACCATGAAGAAAGCGAAGCGACTTGGGAGCGAAGAGGATTTGAAGAAAGAGTTTCAAAAACTAGTCTGTAGTGAGCCCTGAATCACGGGGACGAGATTCTCTTAAGGGGGGGAGGTTTGTAACACACCAAAATTATGCTTTTCTTAAATTCATTTGTGAGTTTGCACGTTGGTGAATTTTGGAATTTTCTGAATTTATTTGGATTTATTTTTAATTTTTTTGAATTTATTCCATTTTTAATTAATTAAAGAATTTAATTTTGCAAATAAAATTTTGTTGGAAATATTTTATTTGAGTCCAAAATGATCCAAAATATTTTCCAGAATTTTTCGAATTTTTACGAGTCATTTGCTATTTTTAATGAATTAAATGAATTCATGGAAATTATTTTAAATATTAAATCGCTGGAAAATCAAACCGAAGCCTACATCTTGTTCATCCGGCCGAGCCCGAGTCGACTTGAGTTCGAGTCCGACCGAGCCACATGACTCGACCAAACCAACTCCAAAACCTAATCGATCCCAACCGTTGGATCAAGATCCAACGGCCAGGATCATCCCGCATCGCTGGCCGAATCCGGCCGGATCCGATTGCGTCCACGCGATCGTGGCCGTTGATCGTGCCACGTGGACGGTGAGCGTCATCGTCTCGCCGAGTCCGGAGCCGGACTCCTCCGCCGCCGCCGCCGTGTAGGATTAGGGTTCCGTCCTGCACGCATGCCGAGGGTATTTAAGCACCGGGAGGTACCGAGGACCGCCGTGATCCCGCGCCCTCTGCTCTACTTCACCGAGCCTTAGTCGCGTAGATTCGCCGAATCGCTCGCCGGAGCTACAAAGACTCTCCGCTGCGGTTTTGCTTGATTCCGCCGCCGTCCGCCGTCCCCTGCCGCCATTGACCCCAGATCCGGAACCCCCGAAGCCAGGCGCACCCGAAGAGACCCTTCACCTCGCCGGAGCACGCCCCAAACGCCGTTCGTGTGGTCGCCGTCCTCAGCGCCGGCAGCCACAACCTCGCCGTGAAGCCATCGCCGACCCCGAGCTCCACCAACCGTCCGATCAAGATCCAAGGGCTCATATCGCGCCACGTCACCCTCGGTGAGTTCTCCGTTGAAAATCCTAGATCTAATCTCAACCGTTGGATCTAGATCCAACGGCTTAGGTCGTGCCACGTAGCGGAATCGCACCAGGCTAGATTGGATCTGGACCGTTAGATCAAGATCCAACGGCCCAGATCAACCCGTGCGCCCAAGCACTTGAGGCCCAAATCCAATCCTAGCCGTCGATTTTCAAACCAACGGCTACGATCGTGCACGCGTGTCCAGGGGAGTCGAACCGCCGCGCCACGCGGCGTGCGGCGTGGGCCATCGACACGCTGGGCCCGCGCGTGTCGGGCCGATCGCACCGTGACGTCACCCATGACGTCATCGGATGGACCCACCTGTCGGGCTGTGGCCGAGCCTCACGACGCCAAGAATGACGCCGCCTCGAGTGGTCCCACATGTCGGGCCTTCACATGGAGCCGTGGATCGGGTCCACGGTAGACCCGAGCCGGCGTGGACTACGCCCATGGACCGGCCGACGCCACCAACCAATCAGAGGCTGCCACGTGTCCATGCCGACGCAATAATTAATTTCCGAAAAAAGAAAATGATTTATTAATTCGAAATATTGATTCAAATTTAGATTCAAACTTCGAACGCTTATAACTTTTGCGTTTCAACTCCGATTTGAGTGATTCAAATTTCTAAATTTGTATAAAATTGAGATCTACCTGAATATAAATTTTATTTAATTTTTGGACTAAAGTTTTTCTCTGCAAAATTATTTAATTGATTATTTAAACTTTAAATAATCATAACTTTTGCGTCTTAACTCCAAATTTGACGATTCCAGTTTCTAAAAATCCATAAAATTTTGTTCTTTCTGTTTATGGATTTTATTTGGATGTTTGGACACTTTTTGCCTATTGTTTATTTGTGAATTTGCTATTTGCACGCTTTACGAGTAGACATTGAAGTGCCGGAAGGATTCGAAGGAGAAGTATTAACTCAGGATCCAACTCAAGACCAAGAACAAGTACTTTTTGAAGGCAAGTTGTGCTTTGACCATGTTGATCCTATTTCGAAATCTATTTTGATTTAAACTATTGCATGCTAGTTCAATTAGAAAAATACTTGGTTTAAACATGGGGTTAGATAAGTACCAATTTCTTGTATGACACCTTGATTATTTAAGTATGTGCCATGACCCTTGTCACCCTAGTTGTGGATTACTAGTTGGACATTATTAAATTGCCAACCTGGTTTAGACCGCTGTAGTATAACGCTTAGACCGCTACGTGCTCAGGACATGATTTTGGATAATTAAATGTTAATATTGACTTAATGATATATTGAACCTGTTTTGGAAAAGTATCATGTGATGTTGATGGCACGTGGTGCATGGTAATCAAGCGGGGTTTGATAAACGATTTCGGCCGGGCATGTGGCAAAGAGTAATCAGGTGGGCAGCTTGTGGCGTTGGGAATGATGATTTGGTTCTTCGGGTAGTCTTGCCCTGGTCACCCTAAGGACTTAACCTTGCAAGCCTTTGAACTGGGTCTAACGTGCAACCACATGTCGTAATGGGACGGACCTAGTTGACTAAGTTGCTAATAACGCACTGTGGGACCTCGGGAGGTCAACTACACCCTTTGTGTAAGTTGTACGGGAGCGCATCTGGCCGAGGCCAGGTACCCATCTAACGGTTGATTGGCCTAGACTTCGCCTTAGCGAAGGGAAGGGTTAGTGCGCAATAACCGGGGAGGACCACTTGTATTGTTAGAGGTTTCCGAAAGACTTTGTTACGGGAACTCGCCTTTGTGGTGTTTGACTGTATCTTGTGGGTAAAGTGCATAACCTCTGCAGAGTTTAGAATCTATTCGAATAGCCGTGTCCGCGGTATTGGACATCGCTCGGGAATTACAGTCAAGGGTTAGATTTTCTTAAAAATAACTTTGGTTTGAAAAGTTGGGTTGGTTTAATAATGAAGATGATGGAAATGTGGTTTAGGATGGGGAAAATGTTTATTAAAACTTCTTGAAAAGTTATTTATGCTTTACTTATTTCTACTGCTTTTGAATCTACTTACATTACTTTTCAAATGCTGTTTACTGCAAATATACCTTGAGCTATTCCTTTGTACCAAGCCATGCATGTAGTATATTAGCTTGCATTCTGTGCATGACTTGCTGAGTACCAAGTACTCACCCTTGCCTCAACACAACACCAGTTGAAGAGGAGACTACACCAGCTTTGGAGGAGGAACTCCAAGAGGATCCGTCTACTTAGGGAAGCGAGCCCAGTCAGTTGCCTGTGGTATACTGGATGGCGCCACGAAGTTATTTGATTTTCCGCTGCTATTATTTTTCTCTGAATAAGTTTCGCCTTGCGAGGCATATATTTGTAATTTGACCATAAGGTCAAGTAACCAGTTTGACTATTTAAATAAAGTACTTTGATAATATCGAATGGTATGATTGTGATATTTACCGATGTTAAGACTGTGTGCACTAGCGCGTTCCTGGACTAGTGCTGAATACACAGAGGGTCCGGATTTGCAAATTCGGGGTCCCGACAGTACCTATTGGGCCTGTCAATGGCAAGCCGATACCCAGGATGTTGGTAGACGGATGAGAAACAGTCAACCTGATGCCGTACTCGACTTGCAAGAGGCTGAGCAAGTCCGACGAGGATCTCATTAAGACCAGCATGGTCTTAAATGACTTTACAGGAGATCCTACGGAAGCCAGGGGTATCATGGTGATCGAACTAATGGTCGGCAATAAGACTTTGCCGACTACCTTTTTCGTGGTAGACGCCAAAGGAAGCTACAACGTATTGTTGGGAAGAGATTGGATACATGCCAACTGTTGTATCCCGTCCACTATGCATCAAAATCTGATACAGTGGAATGATGACACAATCAAAGTAGTAGAAGCCAACACATCGGCTCACATCTCCATGGCCAGCCCGGAAGCCGATTGGCCATACAAGGGAGCCATGTGCATCTCGGGGAGAGCATTGGAAGATTACGATTTCGTCTGCATCAATAATGCTAGAATCAACCTGATCAGTGTGAGGCCTAGCACGATTGATCAGACGAACGAAATCCTGCGTCGATGGAAACCAACCCAGCTGTGAAACTGCTACAAGACAGAGCAAGAAGTTATAAGCAGACAACCGATAGTCTGGAAGCTATCAGAGACTTTGAAGATGATGAGAGGCTCGGGCAAGGATTTACATCGGCCGATCCATTAGAAGAAATAGACATGGGCGATGGTGATCGGAAAAGGCCAGCTTTCGTCAACTCTAGGCTGCCCTCTTAGTATAAGGAACAACTTGTAAGATTATTAAAAGAATATAAGGATTGCTTTGCTTGGGAGTATCACGAGATGCAAGGGCTAAGCCAACAACTTGTCGAACATCGGCTACTGATAAAACCCAGATATCGGCCATTCAAACAGCCCCCTAGGCGTTTTAACCCGGCGATACACGACAAGATCAAAGAAGAAATAGAGCGATTATTAGAAGCCAAGTTCATCAGACCGTGTCGGTATGTTGAATGAGTTTCCAACATCATTCTGGTAGTAAAGAAAAATAGAAAGCTTAGGGTGCTGTTGGCGTTGAAAAACTTGACAATGGGTCGATCGCCGCCAACACACGCGAACGCCGGGTTCAAGTTTGCGGGCGTGCCAGCCGATTAGATCACACAATCGACAAGAGACGTGTTTCCTGATACAACCGTCCGAGAGAACAATCCAAGGTTTGGTAGCAAGGCGATCCTAACCGGCTCATAGCGAAATAGTGCAGATTAGGGTAACTCGATGGATCTAATCAACCCCTGCGAGTTGATCAGACGGGGTAAAAGCCTACTTCCTTCGAAAAAGGCGATGCGCAACAAGATCGGGAAGGAATTAGGGCTTGGTAGGGCTTAATGCAGCAAAGATCAACAACTGGCGATGCGCAACCTGTATTGATCGAAGTGTATTACAGAAGAAAAGATTACAAAACTACTGTGGCTACTCCTAATGCAACGAAAGTAGAATAAACGATAGATTGGTTGTGGGTTTTTTTTTGAGTCCTCTTGACGTAGCACGCTATCCTCTTTTTATAGCCTGAGGGCTTCGATTGTATCCGTCATGGTCTCTTCATAATCGTATTGGCCTCATGTCCATCTTTCCATCCTGACTGTAACTGTATGGGATCCGGGTCGTATTGGCTCTGGCCTTTCCTTCTAATCTTCACACAATCGCATCTTTCCGATCTTATCCTATTTCATCATCTGTGCCCGGCTTGGTTCGCACCACTTTGGCCCCGACTCATGTCAATACCGCACCCATCCCAGTCGGTCAAATTTAGGTGCTAACATATGCCCCCATTTTTGGGATATGTGTGAATATGTCCCAAAAATCAGCCATTAGAGCCTGAGCGGGTCATCATTCTCATTATCCTCCCTCCCTGGCAGTTATCTCCTTGAGACACCTCACCATAAATTTTCCTACGTTGCATCATTTTGTATTCCACCAGCATTTGTTTGAAGGATGCTTCGTTCTCCACGCCATGGCGATTCGTCTGCTTATTTTACTCTATAAGTACCAGATAAACCGTATTTCACCGCATCATCTCGAAGTAATTTTCACCATCGGCGCCATGTCTTCTTCTTCTGACTCCTCCTCCGGTTACTATTTGTCATCGGATGATGACTCGGCCATCGCCTCGGCTCTCTAGGAAGAGTTGTCGGCTGAGGTTCACGACGAGGAAGAGGTTGCCGATGATGAAGCCATTGCCCGTGCCCTCCAGGAAGAACTCAACGCTGAGGCTGCCGAGGATCCTGTAGCAGCCGCCCTTATCCCTCCAGAAGTTGTGGAACCTGATGCCGGCGTAGATGCTGCTCCTGCGGAGGTTGCCCCAGAAGTCGTTGCTCTCCCACCAGCTGATAACAACCCGGTGCTCCCATTAACAACCTCTGCCGATGATGCCCCCTATGAGTCATCATACTCTAGCAGCAGTTCCAGCACAGGTGACGTTCCTGACGGGAAGCGTCGTCGGTTGTATTAGGCGTAGGAGCCTTCTTTTCTTCTCTCTTTTTCATTTCTTTTATAAGGATGGCACCTCCCTTCTCTCCTTAAGGTTGCCACAATCCCTGAGCATCTTTGCTTTAGGGATTATCGTACTTTTCCTCCTTCCAGTCCTATTTGTTTATTGAGATCTTTGTTCTCAAAATCATTCTGTCTCCCTTCTTTAACTGATACCGCAAGTTCTCTATACATCTTCTGGCTTACTGGTGTAACTGCTACTTTTATCTTTCAGTCGATTATGTAAATGCCCTTTTAATGGAAAGTATTGATTCTGAATATTTGACTCACATTGGCTTCTATGCATGATCCGGCTTTTATTCCTGTCTTGTATCAGCTCACGACGACCTAGTCCGATGGACTGTTAGAACCAATCGTCTTTAGAGAGTGTTAGACGAGCATATTTGCCCATCGGCCGATGTGTTCTGGACTGACCAATTCTCTGCTGGTCGTTCCTTCCAATGTACGCCACCCGGTAAGCACGTTACTTTTCTCTTCCCTCATTAACTGCCTTGCAGCCTTACTGTCCTGTCACCCACTCGCTTAGTGGGTGAGAAGCTTGGGGCGCGATTTACGGGGCTATTTCAAGCAAAATTTACTTTATATAACTCTTTCCCTCCTTCGTGCACTATTGCCCCTCTCTTCCAAACTCATCATCCTCCATCGACTGACTTATTTGCTGAAAATCTGCTTCACTCGGCCCAACTTCTCTTCCATTGCCCCTCCTGAACCTCGACACTCCATCCCCAAGTATTGTGATTGTAAGCCCTCTCTACCTTTGCATCGGTCATCGACCCGTTCCACTTTGTCATTTTTTTATTTTATTCCTTTTTCTTGTAGATGGCCGATTACCGCTCAATGATCCTGGTTCCGGTACCTAAGGCGGCCAATCAATTCTTGCTTGGCCCTGAGGGGAACGAAGATCCGATTGACTACATCAACCGAGAGGTCATGAGGATCCCTTTATACGCCGCTGGGCATAGCTTGACAGGGTGGAAGGACAGCTTCAGGGCTTGGCCTGCTGAGGTTAAGGGCTGGAGGAACTGGTATAATAGAGTAGCCAGTAGCAAGAGAGCGGATTGGGAAGCCTGGGAGATAGCTGATTGCATCAGCCTTTCTCTATCGGGTATGCACAGAAATAAATCCTTGATAGCCGCTGCTTCTTACTTTTGGTCGGATGCCTTCAATGCTTTTTCTTTCCGCCTTGGGTTCTTTAGCCCGACCTTAATGGACGTAGTGGTGCTTACTGGTCTCAAACCAACGGGTCACCAACTCCATGCTTTCGAGGCAGCTACTACCCACCGATTGTCAACAAAGGTCGGCTAGTCCCGATATGTTCAGGAGCATAGCCAATCATCGGGCCCAGTGGAACCTCGCGAGCACACTGCCTTCCTAACTATGTGGCTAGACAAGTTCCTTTTCTGTGGTGCTACTTTGGGCCCGACCACCAACTTCCAAGCTCTAGCTGAAGCTCTGGTAACAGGCAAGGATATGGACATGGGAAAGCTTCTTCTGGGTGCTGTTTACCGGATGATGCACCATATTGCCTCGAGATTGAACGGGGCGGCCAACTCTCACATCGTCGGGCACCAGCTGTTGGCGCAATTTCAATCATCCTTCGGGTACACTCTTTCCCCAGATCTCCAATTCCCACGCGAAGATTTACCGAAAGATGATACAGTGGACGAGGAATTGCCCTCCAGGTGTTGCCGATCATATGGAGAGGCTCTGTCTCAAATCCGGCCGAGAGACCATAAACTGGACATGCCAACTTTCACCAAGTTCTTTTCTTATTTTTATGGGACTGAAAGTATCCCCCTTTCGGACTTTCTTTCATATTGGCAGATTGATGAATTGGAGTATGAACGCCCCAACTATTGCCGACCGGACAATCCTGACGATGACTATTTCAGACACATCATTTCCCCAGGTGTTTTCTCAGTTGGCCTTAGTCTATCTAGCCGCACCCAGAAGCCATCTTATGAATACTATCACCCGTCCGTTTGTGCCAGGCAGCTGGGTTTTGGGCTGCTACCCCCCCGACTAGTGCTTTTTGACAGGCTTCATGAGCGAGAGGAACTTGCGAGCCCTATTGATGTGAACATTGCACTGGATTTGGGCGGAGACCTGCTGATCGACTCTATTCCCTGAATACTCCTGGCCACCCGGATTTCTGCGACTTCTGCTCATTGGTGGGAGGAATGGAGTAGTCATCTTTTCCTTGCTTCTTTGGATGAAATACTCCGCCATTTTGACGAGTCTCACCCTTTCCTTTATGCCTTTGAGGTACTCTGAAAAGGCAACCTCCCTCTTCATACACTTTCTTTACCATGTCTTTTCACTGTTTCCTCTGTTGTTCCTCTTCCTCAGGACATCGAAGATGCACAGTCAATTCTTTCGGCCAGCGGCAAGGTCATCAAAAATTATGCCAATACCACCGATCGCACAAACACCGGCCTCAACTCTCCAACTCTGAAGGGTATCAAGAAGAGAAGCCGTGGATGGGTATCGGCTGGTCAAAAAAGGAAGTCAGCCGATACCTTTACTAGCGGTTCTCCATCGGGGATAGGCGCGGTCGAATTAGCACCCCCTTCTGCTGATGTAGACCCTACCAGACCTGGTAAGTACTGTCGGGACCCGAATATGCAAATCCGGACCCACTGTGTATTCAACACTAGCCCAGGATCACGCTAGTGCACACAGTCTCAACATTGGTAAATACCACAACCATACTCAACGAAATAGTAAAGTACTTTATTGAAAGGAAAATATAACCAGTTTCTCAACATTATGGTCAAGTTACAAAAGTACGCCTCGCAGGGCAAAGTCTTAATAAAATAACATGCAGCGGAAAATAAAGAAACGTGTGGCGCCAACCAATATGCCACAGGCAACTGACTGGGCTCGCCCCTAGTTCGTCGGCTCCTCCTAGAACTCTTCCTCCAATGATGGCATCAACTCTTATTGAACTGATATTTGTGTTGGGCAAGGGTGAGTACATAAAAGCACTCAACAAGTCATGCATAGAAATGCAATGCTAATAGCTACATGCATGGCTTATTCCAACAACAGGCTAAGAGGTTCTTTTGCAATAAGCAACATTCATAAATAATAGCAATAGATCGGAAAGCAGTAAAATAGTAATAACAATAATAACTTCATAAACAATTTCTCAGGTAAAGCATTTATCAACCTAAACAAGTTCATCATTTCCAACACCACGTATCCATAAACCAAATTCATTTTCATAAAGTCTAACCCTTGACTGTAATCACCGAGCAATGTCCAATACCGTGGACTCGGCTATTCGAATAGGTTGTACACTCTACAGAGGTTATACAATTTACCCACAAGATACAATCAAACACCACCAAGGCGGGTGACCGTAACAAAGCCTTTCTAAAGCTACTTCTAGACCCGAAACTGCCCGCTAAGGTTTCAACACTGAAGGGACTGGTTACCACACTCAGGGCCCCCCTCTTGCACCTATGAGTCCACCCGTTAACCCAGGGCTCACGCCACCATGACAGCACCAAAATCTAGACATCATAGTTTATTCAGCCAGGTTTGTCCCATTCCAGACATATGGTTGTATGTTGGACTCAGTTCAAATTCTTGCAAGGTTAAGTCCTTAGGGTGACCAGGGCAAGACTACCCAAAAGAATTCACAAGTAACCAAAACCCAGCAAAACCAAATATGACCTCCCATGTGCCACTCTTGGCCCACCAGAAACAATCTTGCCACTTGCCCCAGTCTAAACCATTTTATCACCCCCATCATCACATCAATAACACATGTCGCAATTCCAAAAGCTTGTTCCATCTCTCATTAAGTCAAGATTAACATTTAACATTCCAAAATGATGTCATTCACACGTTGCAGGGCTAAGCATACTACATAAGTTCTATATAACCCATGTTGTCGAATTAATAATGTCCAACTAATATTCCATGTTCTAGGGTGACAAATGATTCATGGCATACAATTATTATAGATCATTTTCAAAGCATTTCTAATTAAGTTAGCATGCAATACTTTAAATAAACATAGTTTCAAAAGTGGGATCAACATTGTCAAAGCATAACTTGCCATCGAAGAGTACTAGTTCCTGGTCTTGAACTTGCTCCTAGGCCAAAACTTCTTCTTCGAAGCATTCGGGCAGTTCAACGTCTACGCGTATCGGATAAATAAACAACAAATAAATCAAAACAGAGAAAAACTCATGTCCAAAAATTAAATAAAATTTACTATTAAATAGAGCTCAATTTTATAAAATTTTAGAAACTAGAATCACCTCAATCGGAATTAAAATGCAAAAGTTATAGCTGTTTGAAGTTTGAAAATCAATTGAAAAGATTAAACCAAATTATTTCATTTATTTTTCTATTGAAATAATGGGAATATGACATCATCACAAAATTTGGATTTTGGCCGAATTATTTTTTATAAAGGAAAATCAATTTGACGTGTCATGCTTACGTCATCCGGTCCACGCTCAGTCCTTGGTCCAGGGTGGACTCGGTCCACGAACAGTGTAGAAGCTGACACGTGGGACCCACTGATGATGTCAGCTGCTGACATCATCCCGGCTCGGCCGTTCCTACTGATATGCGGGCCCCACGGTGACGTCAGCATGACGTCACAGCTGACGTCACCGCGCACGCACGGCTGGCTTGGCTGCTCTGAGATTTGTGCGCACCGGATCCAATTGGGCCCGTTCGAGATCACACGCCCGATCAATCCCCTGCTGGCCACGCGGCACTACGCGATTGGTTCGGCTGTCGGTTTGATCTAAGCCGTGCGTTCAAAAACGGATGGTCCGGATTGACTCGATCCGACGGAATTTAGTCATGACGTGGCATGACCCAGCAATCGACACATGGCAGCACCTATGCCCTTGATTCCAGATCGAAAGGCCACTAATAGATCTAATTGAACCTACGTGAAACGATCCGAACCGTACGATCTTAATCCAACGGCCAAGATTCAATCTAACTGAACAAGGCTCTACGCACGTGGTTAAATCTGTATCGCAAGATTTAGATCCAATGGCCTAAGTTGACTTCATCTAGTGTGTTGATATTACTGGATCTAGGGTTCTGATTTGCATCTACGTGGCAAGATCTAAGACGCCCACTTGAGATCGCATGGCGGAGCGAGTTCGCAAGGTTGGCAGTGGAGGTCGATGACGCAGCTCACCGGCGAGGAACACAACGACCCGGCCAACGGCGTTCTAGTGCAACTCCGGCGAAGTGGAAGGTCCAGGCCTACACATCCTGATCTGGGGATCCCAGATCTGGGCTCGCACGCCTCCACGATGATGTCCTGGTGGCGGAAACACGCGAAGAAAGACGGAGGCGCCCCTCTGGACTTCGGTGAGGAATCGTGAGCGCAGCAGGGCTCTCTGACGGCTGGCGGCTGGGGCGAACTGCGCGGAGGCGGAAGGCGGTCCTCGAATGTCTACCCATGCATTAAATACCGGCCCGGACGTCGAGTTCGGTACGGATTTCGCAGAACGGCCGCGACGGCGGCGGACTCCGACCATGACACGGAGTGTGCGACGTGGCAACATCTCATGCGTCCGCACTGAACCGATCCGGTGGCGAAGCGCATGCGCACACGCGGCCGCTTCCCAGCCGCACGATCCCGATCGGACGGTTGGGAAATCTAGGGTTAGGGTTTGCGGGTTGCGGTGCGGTTCTGGTTCGGTCGCGACTAATGGGTCCGATCCGCGCGGATCCAACCCCTTAGGGTTTTCTGAATTCCTTTTTCATTTTTAATATTAAGAATAATCCCATTAATTCATTTAAATCGAGGAAAATAGTAAAATGCTCAGAAAAATTCCAGAAAAATTCAAAAAAATACTTTGAGACATTTTGGACTCAAATAAAATATTTCCAACAAAATTTTATTTGAAACTTTTAAATATTTAATAATTCAATAAAGGAATTAATTCATAGTAAATCCAAATAAATCCAAATAAATTCAAAAAAAATCCAAAAATTCAAACGACTCAATAAATTAAATAAATGCACAAATTTGGGATGTTACAAACCTCCCCCTTAATGGAATCTCGACCCCGAGATTCAGGTCTAACTAAGGAATAGGTTTGGAAACTCTTTTGTCAAGTCCTCCTCGCGCTCCCAAGTCGCTTCACTCTCTGAATGATTGCTCCACTGAACTCTGCAGAAACGGGTTGACTTGTTTCTCGTTTCTCGATCCATTGTGTCCAAAATCTTTACAGGGTGCTCCTTGTATGTCAGATCTTCTGGTAGCTCGATCGACTCCAAAGGCGTCTGTTCATCCGGCACTCACAGACACTTTTTTAGTTGCGACACATGGAACACATCATGGACTCCTGCCAGTGACTGTGGTAATTCTAGCTAATAAGTGACTTCACCTTTGCGGCTCAAAATCTTGAATGGCCCAACGTATCGCGGTGCGAGTTTCCCTTTTGCATGAAATCTTTTAACTCCCTTGAGAGGTGTAACTTTGAGGTATACGAAATCTTTTGGTTCAAAGCTCAAGTCTCTATGGTGATTATCAGCGTAACTCTTTTGTCTCGACTTAGCTATCTTCAACCTTTCCCAGATCATGGCAATTTGCTCCTTGGCTTCTTGGAGAATGTCAGGCCCAAAGATATGGCGCTCACCTGTCTCATTCCAATTCAATGGCGTACGATAAGGTCGACCATACAAAGCTTCAAATGGTGACATTTGCAAACTGGCTTGATAACTATTGTTATAACTGAACTCGGCATACGGCAAACACTTGTCCCATGAGGTAGCATATGCTAGAGCGAAAGCTCGCAGCATGTCCTCTGTCTGCGAATGATAAGCTGTACTAAAGTTCAAACGGGTCCCCATGGCTTCATGCAGCTTATTCCAAAATCTTGAGGTAAATTGGGTACCTCTATTCGACACTATCTTCTTCGGCACTCCGTGCAAACAGATAATCCTTGACATATATAACTCTGCTAACTGGTCTCCTGAATAAGTGGTCTTCACGGTTATAAAATGAGCGACCTTGGTCAAACGATCCACTATCATATCCACCCTGAGTTCCTGGCAAACCGGTAATGAAGTCCATTCCGATTTCCTCCCACTTCCATTCAGGTATTCTCAGTGGCTGCAGCAATCCAGCTGGCCTCTGATGCATTGCCTTTACCCTTTGACATATGTCGTATAAAGCAACATGCTCGGTAACTTCACGCTTCATGCTCGGCCACCAAAATCTCCCTTTCAGATCTTGATACATCTTGGCACTTCCCGGGTGAATTGAGTACCTAGAATCATGGGCTTCCTCCAGAATCAATTGCTTCAGCTCTTTGTTGTTCGGCACACAGATGCGATCTTTAATCCACAATGTACTCTGCTCATCCAGCTTGAAGTATTTAGCCTTGCCTTCATCCATCTTGGACTTAATTCTGCGGATCTTGTCGTCATCCTTCTGACCTTCCCTGATCTGGTCCTCTAAGGTTGACTTCACTTCCAATGTGGCTAGAAATCCTTCTGGTACTATTTCCAGCCTCATTTTCTGAAAATCCTTACATAGCTCAGCTTGACTCTCTTCTATTAGCATGTTCACTGTGTGGCTCTTCCGATTCAAAGCTTTGGCTACTACATTAGCCTTGCCGAGATGATAATGGTTTCTGACATTATAGTCCTTCATCAATTCCAACCATCTCCTCTGCCTCATATTTAGGTCCGATTGAGTGAAGATATATTTAAGACTCTTGTGATCCGTTTAAACTTCACATATATTCCCAATAAGGTAATGACGCCACAACATCAGAGCATGCACTACGACAGCTAACTCCAAGTCATGCTTCGGGTAATTCTCCTAATGCGGCCTTAACTGCATTGATGCATAAGCGACTACCTTTCGGTTCTGCATCAACATGCATCCAAGTCCTTGACGTGATGCATCACAGTAAATATCAAAACTCTGATGCACGTCCGGTAAAACCAACACTAGCGCTGTTGTCAATCGCTTCTTCAACTCTTGAAAGCTTTTCTCGCACTCTGGCGTCCATGTGTACTTCTTCTCCTTCAACAATTGCGTAAGAGGTCTAGCAATCGTTGAGAATCCTTCAATGAATCGACGGTAATATCCTGCCATTCTGAGCAAACTGCGGATCTGGGTCACTGACTTCAGCTGCTCCCAATGTAATACCGCTTCTACTTTACTCGGGTCAACTGCGACTCCATCGGCAGTCATTACATGTCCAAGGAATTCCACTTTACTATTCCAGAAATCGCATTTGCTAAACTTAGCAAATAGCTGTTGTTCACGCAACTTCTCAAGAACTAGCCTCAGATGTCCGGCCTGTTCTTACCTCTTCTTGGAGTAGACAAGGATGTCATCAATGAACACGACGACAAACTTATCCAGGTATTCCATGAAAACTTTATTCATCAAGTTCATGAAATATGCGGGTGCATTTGTCAGACCAAAAGACATAACTGTGAACTCGTAATGTCCATATCATGATGAAAACGCAGTCTTCGATACATCCTCCGACCGGATCTTCAATTGGTGATATCCCGATCAAATATCAATCTTGAAGAAAACTCCAGCTCCTCTTAACTGATCAAACAAATCATCGATCCTGGATAGATGATACTTATTCTTTATCGTCACATTATTGAGTGCACGATAATCAATACACATCCAAAAACTTCCATCCTTCTTCTTAATGAACAGGACTGGCGCTCCCCACGGCGATGAACTAGGTCTAATAAATCCTTTCTCCAACAGTTCCTTGATCTGTTTCTTCATCTCCACTAACTCATCGGTAGACATCCGATAAGGTCTCCTAGCTATCGGGGCTGTACCAGGTATTAGATGGATCACAAACTCAATGTCTCTATCTGGCGGCATACCGGGTAAATCTTCAAGAAAAACAACCGTGTACTCACAGACCACTGATACATCTTCAATGCTAACTGCCTTCACACTGTTGACCATCAGTTGTCCATCTCGAATGGCAGTTGCTTGAAACTCCACCTTCCTACCATCTAGGCTTTCGACTGATACGACCCTTCGTCCACAGTCTAACACAGCCTTATGCTTGGACAACCAATCCATCCCAAGTATAACATCTAGAGTCTGGGTATCCACTACAATAAGGTTCGCTAGGAACTCTACCTCATTAATTAGTAACTCTACCCCATAACATCCTACATTAGATCGGAGTTCTGATCCAGGGGAATTGACTAGCAACACATGTCTAAGGTTCACCATTCTTAACCCATTTTCAACAGCAAAAAATCCAAGATATAAAAGAATGCGAAGCTCCAGAATCAAACAAAACTGTTGCAAGTACTGAGTTAACTAGTAACTTACCCAGTACGACGTCCGATGTGTTCTTAGCTGTGTCAGCGGTGACGTGGTTGATCCGACCTCTTACCGTAGCTTGGAGTGTAGCTCCAGCTTGAGCAGCTCCACGTTTCCTCCTAGGGCGGGCGTCCTTGCAGGCGTTATCCCAAGGCTAAGGCGAATAGGCGTCACACCTCCTCATCGCTTCGGACACTGGTTGGCGAAGTGCCCTGGCTCATTGCAGCTGTAGCAACATCTCACGGTTGCTGACTAGCTTCCTGCTAGTGCGATTCTGGCTTGTGCTGGTGTCTAAAAATTCTGTCCAGTAGGTCTCGGTGCTGGTGACGGGGTCTTAGTGACATTCTGAGGCTGAAATCCAAAGAACTAATTGGGCACAACTCTCAGCCTCTGTGCTCCTGGGCAAGCTCCTTGTTGGGCCATCTGGCGCTTCCTGTTTTCATCCAGTTCTTTGCGCTTATCCTCCAAGATGAGATCCTTGTTCACTAACTCCTGGAAATCAGGGAACGTGTGGGTAATCAATCCCACCTACAGTCCTGAATTCAGTCCCATCATGAAGTGAGACTGTTTGGCCTTGTCCGTCACTACATCTTCAGGTGCATAGCAAGCTAGCTGGGTAAACTTGTTCAGGTAATCAGCCATTGACTGGTTGCCTTGCTTCAAAGCTCGGAATTCTTCCTTCTTTAAGTCTATGATTCCTTCGGGCACATGATACTGACGAAAAGCAACAGTAAATTCTTCCCAAGTGATCTTCTGTGGGTTCTCATGCGAAGCACAAAAGTTCTCCCACCATTCAGCTGCAGTCCCTTCTAGCTGATGAGAGGCATAGAGTACCCTCTTATTTCCAATGCACTGGGTAATGTGCAGCTTCCTTTCTATGGACGTCAACCAGTCATCTGCCTCCAGCGGGTTTGCATTCCCAGAAAACATGGGCGGATGAGTCCTCATGAACTCTGAAAGTCTAGAGTTCTGACGCTGTCCCTGATTAGCTTGGTTGGCCTGGTTGGCAGTGGCCTGGGCAGTGAATTGCTGCATCTGTTGCATCATGGCATGCATCAACTGCGTCCGAGCAGCAAAGAATGCACCAAAGTTCTGTATGTCTACTGGCGGTGCTGGCTGTGGCGCTGGTATTCCATCATTAGGGTTTCCTGCAGGCCAGGAACCACTTCCGTTTCCTCCGTTGTTGCCACGAGTGTTCACCATCTATTGATCACTCCAAGGTTTAGAGACGAGGGGGAAAACAAGAATAGACAAGTAGTAGAGAAACTTATGCGGGGGTAGAAGGTGTAACTCAAAATCCAACTTTATTTTTTTAATAACTTGGTATGGTTGCTTACAATGCCTAAGGGCTTTGCAACACATACTGCACACTCAGCAATCAAGAAGATCCAAATTAAACTAACACACTGGAGTCTAACGCCTAAAGGGAGACTCTTATTATTCTAGGACGTGACTCAACACTAAAGTCTCAACTCTACGCCTAACGCTCACTCATCGATCCACCCTGAGTGAGAAAATCCTGGGAGACACTTGGGCGGGTGCAGCGGCATCGGCGCGAAGCGATCTCCACGACCAACCACAGCAGTGGTAAACGAAGCAACGTCCTCCTCCGGCTCTGGGACTGGTTGTGGCTCTGGCTCCTCATGGTCTGGGTTGTGCAGCTCCAACACTGGCTCTGGTGCTGGCCCGTATAGTGCCATATCCAACTTGTCGATCCTCCATGAAGAGTGGGCAATATACTCCTGAGCCTGTCGCAGCTGCCTCCTCACATCCTTTGTAACTCCTGAACTGTCTCGTCGATAGCATCCTCCTAGGCGACAACAAACCTCGCCAAGTGAGTGATCGTGGCGTCCTCCTCCACTATCAACTCCCGATTGAGGCGGCTATGTCTGCGCAGATGGTGACGAAACACATTGCCCTCCAACTCTGAAGAGTAGGTGCGAGCGATCTGCCGCATCACCCGACACGATGTCTCTTGGATCCCAGCCTAAAACGAAGACCTCCTCGCTGTGATGTAGATAGGACAACTCAACTTCATCTTCTGTCTGGCATACACAGTGATCTTGATGTCCCATGCTTGGACCAGTCCTGCTTTCACTATGGTGGTTTCCCGGTAGATTGGTATGTCAAACCCCCAAGTAGCTACACCATACGCCACAACTTAGCAGCGTAACCTCCCTCACATTCAGCATAGTTGTTGATCATCTTCATCTGCCAGAGACACTCACGTGAGAATGCAACATTTTAAATCAAAGTGGAGACAAAAAGAATTCATCAAGGGGTATGAACAAGAGAGAGAGGGGATAAGTCAAGAGTTCATTCATTATCTTGGCAACTTTTAACTTTAGAAAATAGTTTTATCCTCACTACGACCAATCTAACTAAGGGTAGTCCTACAGTCAGTATGGCTCTGATACCACCTCTATCGGGACCCGAATATGCAAATCCGGACCCACTGTGTATTCAGCACTAGTCCAGGATCACACTAGGGCACACAGTCTCAACATCGGTAAATACCACAATCATACTCAACGAAATAGTAAAGTACTTTATTGAAAGGGAAATATAACCGGTTGCTCAACCTTATGGTCAAGTTACAAAAGTATGCCTCGCAGGGCAAAGTCTTAATAAAATAACTTGCAGCGAAAAATAAAGAAACGTGTGGCGCCAACCAATATGCCACAGGCAACTAACTGGCTCGCCCCTAATTTGTCGGCTCCTCCTGGAACTCTTCCTCCAATGCTGGCGTCGATTCTTCTTCAACTGATGTTTGTGTTGGGCAAGGGTGAGTACTTAAAAGCACTCAGCAAGTCATGCACAGAAATGCAATGCTAATAGCTACATGCCTGGCTTATTCCAACAATAGGCTAAGAGGTTCTTCTGCAATAAGCAACATTCATAAATAACAGTAATAGATCGGAAAGCGATAAAACAGTAATAACAACAATAACTTCGTAAACAATTTCTCAGGTAAAGCATTTATCAACCTAAACAAGTTCATCATTTCCAACACCATGTATCCATAAACGAAATTCATTTTCATAAAGTCTAACCCTTGACTGTAATCACCGAGCAATGTCTAATACCGTGGACTCGGCTATTCGAATAGGTTGTACACTCTGCAGAGGTTATACACTTTACCCACAAGATGCAATCAAATACCACCAAGGCGGGTGACCGTAACAAAGCCTTTCCAAAGCTACTTCTAGACCCGGTACTACCCGCTAAGGTTTCAACACTAAAGGGACTGGTTACCACACTCAGGGCCCCCCTCTTGCACCTGTGAGTCCACCCGTTAACTCGGGGCTGACGCCACCATGACAGCACCGAAATCTAGACATCATAGTTTATTTGGCCAACTCTGTCCCATTCCATACATGTGGTTGTATGTTGGACTCAATTCAAATTCTTGCAAGGTTAAGTCCTTAGGGTGACCAGGGCAAGACTACCCAAAAGAATTCATAAGGAACCAAAACCCAGCAAAACCAAATACGACCTCCCATGTGCCACTCTTGGCCCACTGGAAACAATCTTGCCACTTACCCCAGTCTAAACCATTTTATTAGCCCGGTTGATTACCATGCACCACTTTCCATCATCACATCAATAACACATGTCGCAATTCCAAAAGCATGTTCCATCTCTCATTAAGTCAAGATTAACATTTAACATTCCAAAATGATGTCATTAACACGTTGTAGGGCTATGCATACTACATACGATCTATATAACCCATGTTGGTGAATTAATAATGTCCAACTAATATTCCATATTCTATGGTGACAAATGATTCATGTCATACAATTATTATAGACAAGGTGGCACACAACAAATAGGCCATTTATCTAATTTCCCCAAATTAATTGAAAGCATTTCTAATTAAGTTAGCATGCAATACTTTAAATAAACATAGTTTCGAAAGTGGGATCAACATGGTCAGAGCATAACTTGCCTTCAAAGACTAATTGTTCCTGGTCTTGAACTTGCTCTTGGGCCAAAACTTGTCCTTCGAAACCTTCGGGCAGTTCAACGTCTACGCGTATCGGATAAATAAACAACAAATAAATCAAAACAGAGAAAAAATCTTGTCCAAAAATTAAATAAAATTTACCATAAAATAGAGCTCAATTTTATAAAAATTTAGAAATTGAAATCACCTCAATCAGAGTTAAAACGCAAAAGTTATAGCCGTTTGAAGTTTGAAAATCAATTAAAAAGAATAAACTGAATTATTTCATTTATTTTTCTATTGAAAAAAATGGGAATATGACATCAGCATGACATTCGGTCGAATTATTTTTCTAAAGGAAAATCGATTTATTGCGTCATGCTTGCGTCATCCGGTCTACGGACCCGGTCCATGCTCGGTCCTTTGTCCAAGGTGGACTAGGTCCACGGAATAGTGTAGAGGCTAACACGTGGGACCCATTGATGACGTCAGCTGTTGACGTCATCCTGGCACGGCCGTTCCTACTGACATGCGGGCCCCACGGTGACGTCACCATGACGTCAAGGCTGATGTCACCGTGCTCGCAAGGTTGGCTTGGCTGCTCTAAGATTCGTGCGCATCGAATTCAATCGGGCCCATCCGTTTCAACAAACGCCCAAGATCACGCGCCCGATCAATCCCCTACTGGCCACTCGGGCACTACGCGATTGGTTCGGCTGTCGGTGCTATCTAAGCCGTACGTTCAAAAACGGAAGGTCCGGATTGACTCGATCCAACGGGATTTATTCATGACGTGGCATCACCCGGCGATCGACATGTGGCGGCATCTACACCCTTGATTCCAGATCAGACGGCCACTAATAGATCTAACTGAACCTACACAAAATGATCTGAACCGTACGATCTTAATCCATCGGCCAAGATTCAGTCTAAGTGAACAAGGCTCTACGCACGTGATTAAATCCGTATCGTACGATTTAGATCCAACGGCCTAAGTTGACTTCATCTAGCGCGTTGATATTACTAGATCTAGTGTTCTGATTTGCATCTACATGGCAAGATCTTAGACGCCCACCTGAGATCGAACGGCGGAGCGAGTTCGCGAGGCTGGCAGTGGAGCTCGGCGGCGCAGCTCACCGGAGAGGAAGATGACGACTTAGCCAACGGCGTTCTGGTGCAACTTCAGCAAAGTGGAAGGTCCAGGCCGACGCGTCCTGATCTGGGGATCCCAGATCTGGGCTCACACGCGTCCACGATGACCTGCTAGTGGTGGAAACAAGAGAAGAAGATGGCGGCGCCCCTCTGGACTTCGGCGAGGAATCGTGGGCACAGCAGGGCTCTCTGACGGCTGGCGGCTGGGACGAACTGCTCAGAGGGGGAAGGCGGTCCACGGATGTCTACCCATGCATTAAATACCAGCCCAAACGTCAAGTTCGTTACAGGATTTCGCGGAACGACCGTGGCGGCGGCGGACTCCGACCACGACACGGAGATGGCGACGTAGCGACATCTCATGCGTCTCTGCCGAACTGATCCGGTAGCTCAGCGCACGCGCACACGTGGCCGCTTCCTAGCCGCACGATCCCGATTGGATGGTTGGGAAACGTAGGGGTAGGGTTTGTGGGTTGCGGCGCGGTTCAGGTTCGGTCGCGACTAATGGGTCCGATCAGCGCGGGTCCAACCCGTTAGGGTTTTCTGAATTCCTTTTTCGTTTTTAATATTTAGAATAATCCCAGGAAAATAGTAAAATGCTCAGAAAAATTCCAAAAAAAATCTGAAAAACACTGAGACATTTTGGACTCAAATAAAATATTTCCAACAAAATTTTATTTGAAGCTTTTAAATATTTAATAATTCAATAAAGGAATTAATTCATATTAAATAGAAATAAATCCAAATAAATTCCAAAAATTCAAATGACTCAATAAATTAAATAAAGGCACAAATTTGGGATGTTACAAGTACTCTGCTTCCTTCACCGTTTTGTGGAGCCGCTTCTTACCCATGGCTTCTATTATCTGTCTCGCTTCAGTTTCAAAGAAAAGGCTTACTGGGCGTAGAAAACTTGCTGCCACTATTCTCCCTACATTCCTGCTAGTTGCTGCATCTTCTGCACCAGCACCTGAGGTATCTACTCCCCCCGTCGTGGATTCTCTGTTCGGCTTTCTTTTAATAATTGTATCTTCTGCTCAGCCAGCTGCGGGAGATTTAGCACCAGAGGCTTGTCCTGCTATTATCCCCGATACCTTTATGGGTACGGCTGCCGAATCCCCGGAGGGAGTCATCATTGAAGATCTAGTCGATGCCACTGATGCAGAGCTTGCCGGTGATATTGTGGCAGAGACTACGGAGGCCATTGCCGCTGATGGTGCTACGGCCGCTGCTGCAGAGGTTGCTCAGACCACTACCTTGGAGAAGTCTGACATCATTGTTGTGGCAGGTACTGCGTCGAAAGTAACACCGCCTCCCGCAGCCGGTTCGATGGGATTAGCTGATGTTTCGCCTGTCGGTGAGCCTTCAGACACCAGTTTCCCTCTGGGTTCTTCTGCCGGCATTGAGGTATTTTTCCACCGAATTGCACCCCTGTCGCTTCTCTCGACAAGAAAACTGTTACCGACTCAGCCGATTTTTGCTTTTCAGTTACTAGCGGGTACCCTTCTTGGCTTTACTCCGGGGGAGCTAGGCTTTTCTCTTGGCAGCGCTACATCGGCCGGTGCCACTTCTTGCATGCCTGTCGCCCACCAGCCATCTTAGACAAGGCTGGATCTTCCGTCCATCTTTTCGCTGTAACGGGACAAATTGAAGCGACTTTACCGATTGTTGGTCCGATCGGGATCGGAAGTATTGGAATCCTTCCAACCGATAGCCGCTCTTCTTACCGAGGTATCACCTTGTCTCTTAGCATCGTTCATTGACAAATTCCACCACCTGCGTCATCTCTCTTCACAGAGGGATGCTGTCCAGCTGGCACTAGTGCGATGCCATCAGCGTGAGAAGGTCACAAAGGAGCGCGTTGAGCTTGATAGTTTAGTAGCTGCCAGGAAACGGCAAAAGGTCGAGTTTGATGCTGCAGTTTCTTCAACCCAGACTTTAGTGTCGACGAGGGAGGCCTTGATCGGTGAGATTGCTCGCTTAAAGAAGGCTTTGTCTGAAGCCAAATCTCGCCTTTTGGAGGTTGATCGTGGCATTAATTTAGCCCAAATGAACCTCTAAATGTGTCAAGCTAACTTGGTGGTGACCTTCCAATCGATTAAGATCAAGACTGAAACCATCGTTCCGGTCTCGGGCAACGAATCAGATGACGAGGCTCTGATCTCGAGTGTATGCCAGGCTGCGGAGGCCGTTGCTGATAGCATTATTCATCTCATATAAATGATGTAATTACACACTTTCTTAGAGCCTCCCAATTATACATCGTCTTTTGATCGTCCTGATGATGTTTGCAGTATACCGATTTTGTCATTGCAATCAACTTTATATGGTTAATTTAGCTTTACCGGTAGTCGCTCTCGTCGTACTTCCATCAAGACCCGATCCACATACTAGGATGGTAATTCTTAATGTATTTTCCATTGATGGCTTTGGTGAACGACTCCCTTCCAGTGTCCCTAGTATGTATGAGTTGCCTTGCACCAGCCGGTTGATTTTGTATGGCCCTTCCCATGTTGGCGACCATTTTTCGTACCTACTGTCTCTTGTCCCGACCAGCAAGATGGTCTTCCATACTAAATCACCTTCTTCGAATGACTTGGGCACAACTTTCTTTTTGTACGCTCTTACCACCCTGGCTTTGTTCTTTTGGATTTGTTCCAACACCCTTAGCCTTAATTCTATCAGATTCTCCAAATTGTCGCCAGCGCGTCCCTATAATCCGCAGCCGATAGGGTGTCCTGTTTGGCTATTCTGAACAAACTTATGCCGATTTAAGCGACCGGCAAGATGCTGTTTGGCTATTCTAGAAAATATATCGCTTCCTACCCATATACTAATTGGTATGGGGTCACTTTGGTGACTCCATGGCCTGATACTCTATACACCCACAGTGCATCGGCTAACGTTGTGTGCCATCTTCTGGGCGCATCGGTGATTTTCTTCTTAATTAATTTGATCAATGTCTTGTTCGACGACTCGGCGTGCCCGTTGGCCTCAGCGTAGTAAGGTGAGGAATTTAGCATCTTGATCCCTAGGCCTCGTGCAAAGCTCTAGAATACTTCGGACATGAACACAGTGCCTTGATCGGTCATAATGGTTTGTGGGATGCTGAATCGATAGACAATGTGTTCCTGGACAAATGCTATTACCTCTACACTGGTGACCTTCTTTAGTGGGATGGCTTTGACCCATTTGGAGAAGTAATTTGTGGTGGCCAAAATGAATCTGTGGCCTTTACTTGAGGCTGGATCGATCTGTCCGATTTTATCGATGTCCCATCCGCGGAATGGCCAAGGTTTTACTACTGGGTGCAAGGCCGCAACAGGAGCATTCTGTATATTTCCAAACTTCTAACAATCTTGGCATCCTTTATAATACCATAAACAATCTTCTAGCATTGTTGGCCAATAATAACCAGTGCGCCTGAGTAACCACTTCATTTTATGGGCCGATTGGTGAACTCCACAGATCCCCTCGTGAACTTCTCCCATAGCCATTTTGGCTTCCTCGGTGCTGAGGCAATGGAGAAGCAATCCTTCAAGCGTCCGATAATACAGAATATTATCGATCATTAGGTATCTTAGCACTTGCCTTTTAGTTTTCACGTCTGTCTTGGCTGACGGGTTCACCAGATAGGCTGCAATCTTCACGCGCCAATCGGATGTTGTTAGGCACATTACTGTTTTTTCAACTGGCCTACAATCGATCGACTTCTCCAGAGGTACATATCCCGATGCCTGCTGGGCTAGTGCGTTAGCCCGGTTGTTTTCTTCTCGAGGTATGTGGCTGATTGTAAAAGAGCTGAAGGCTTTTATTAATTCGTGACAGCGCGCCAAGTATTTGGTTAGGACTTCATCGTAGTAGTTGAATTCACCTTGCACTTATGAAGTACGCTCCGACATTGTGCAGTATGCATAAACCTCTAACCAGAGCTTCATACTCAGCTTGATTTTTTGAGCATCGGCAATTCAATATGAAGGCGAACTCATAACAACACCCCTTGGGGGACACCATAACCATTTTGACTCCATCCCCCACCTTGCAAACTGACCCGTCAAAATAGAGCCACCATGGGGCGATGCTTACTAGTTCACAGGGGGGTATGGTCTGCAACGAAGTCGGCTATTACCTGCCCTTTCATGGCTTTAGCCAGTTCGAACGTTAGATCGAACTCAGTGAGTCTATAAGCCCATTTCTCGAGTCGTCCTTTCATTATAGGAGCAGATAGTATATATTTTATGACGTCAGTCTTACCCACAACCATGCATGTTGAAGCCAATATATAATGTCTCAATTTTGTGCATGCGAAATAGAGGGATAAATAGAGTTTCTCAACTGGTGGTATCTAATTTCTGTGTCCACTAACCATCGGCTCAGATAAAATATCGACTGCTCTTTTCCCTCAATTTCTTGCATGAGGACTACTCTGATTGTTGCTCCCCCTGCTGATACGTATAGCCTGAACGGTATGCCTTTTCTTGGTTCTATCAACACCGGAGGTTTTGACAGATACCCCTTGATATCATCAAAAGCTTTTTGCTGTTCTTCTCCCCATATGAACCTTTATTTTCCTTTATCCTCAGCAATGAAGTGAACGCGTTGATCCGACTGGAGAAATTTGAAATGAAGCGCCTTAGGTAGTTGATCTTACCGATCAATTTCTGCAAATCTTTCTTGTTCTTTGGCGACTGAGTATTGGTTATGGCCTTGACTTGTTCTTGGTTCACTTCTATCCCTCTCTCGTGCACCATGAAACCAAGCAATTGTCCGGCCGATACTCCAAACGCGCATTTTAGTGGATTCATCTTCAAACCGTGTACTCGCGTTCTTTTGAATACTTCTTCTAAGTCGGACAGGTGCCTTTGGTCCCCTGGCGACTTTACCACCATGTTGTCTATGTATATCTCTACAACGCAGTCGATCAACTCATGAAATATCATATTCATGGCCCTTTGGTAAGTGGCTCCTACGTTCTTTAATTCGAATGTCATGACGACCCATTCTAATAATCCCAGTGCTCCAGGGCATTGGAAGGCCGTTTTGTGAATATCAGCTTTGGCCATGAATATCTGGTTGTACCCCGCATTGCCGTCAAGAAAACTGATGACTTTGTGCCCTGATGCGGCGTCGATAAGCATATCGGCCACGGGCATCGGGTATTCGTCTTGGGGGATAGCCTTATTTATATCCCTGAAATCAATGCATATCCTAATTTTTCCATTCTTCTTTGTTACCGGAACGATGTTGGAAACTCATTTTGCATACCGACATGGTCTGATGAACTTAGCTTCTAACAATCGTTCTATCTCTTCTTTGACTTTTTTGTATATCACCGGATTGAAATGCCTCGGGGCTTGTTTAAATGGCCGATACCCAAGTTTCACTGGCAATCGATGCTCGACTAGTTGTCGGTCTAAACCGGGCATTTCGTTATATTCCCAGGCGAAGCAATCATTATATTCTTTAAACAGTTTTAAAAGCTTTTCCTTGTACTCGACACATAACCTAGCATTGACGAAGGTTGGCCTTTATCGATCTCCACCCCCTATGTCTATTTCTTCTAAAGGATCGGCTGAAGTAAACCCTTGCCCGAGCCTTTTACCATCTTCGAAATCTCCAATAGCCTTGGAACTACCGATCGTGTGCTGGTAGCTCCTCGCCGTCTCTTGCAGTAGCTTTGCTTTGAGGCCAACCTCCATCTTCGTTCAATTTCATGCATCTGATCAACTGTGGAGGGTCTTACGCTGATCGACTTTATCCCTGCACTGTTAATGCAGACGAAGTAGTAGTCTTCTAGTACCTTGCCCGAGATACATCTAGCTCCTTCGTGCGGCCAATTTGCGTTAGGGCTGGCCATGGTGACGTGAGCCGATGTATCGGCCTCTACTACCTCGACATCATCACTGTTCCACTGTACCAACCTCTGGTGCATGGTGGACGGGATGCAGTAGTTGGCATGGATCCAATCTCTCCCTAGCAGCACACTGTAGATGCCCTTGGCGTCCACTACAAAGAAAGCAGTCGGCAAAGTTTTGCTGCCGATTGTTAAGTCAGTGATCATGACGCCCCTAGCTTCCATGGGATCTCCTGTGAAATCGTTCAAGACCATATTGGTCTTGATGAGGTCCTTATCGGATTTCCCTAACTTCTTACATGTCGAGTATGGCATCAGATTGATAGTTGCGCCTTCGTCCACAAGCATCCTGGATATCGGCTTACCATTGATGAGCCCTTTCAAATACAGCGGCTTCAGGTGTTGATGGTCTCCTTGCGGCCTCTCGAAGACCGCTTCCTGGGATCACAGGCACAGTTGTGCGCAGGATTCCAGAGCTGTAGTGGCCTGAGCTCTGAACTCGGCCGGCAAGGCGAACACCATGTTGATGCTCATTAGAGGGGGCGTTTTGCTCTGTGCTGTAGGCAACCCCATGCTATCCGGCATAGGTACATCTGCATCGTCGGCCGTGGGTGTTCCCACATCATCAGCCGTGGGTGTCTTTGTGTCGTCGGTTTCCATACACTCCCTCCGTTTCTTTTTATAAGGCGTATTTGGTTTCGTTAGGACAAGGCTTTGACCAACAATTACTCTATTAGCATATAATTTTTATGACACAAAATTGATATTAGCATATTTGTATTCAAAAGTACTTATATATAATTATGATTTTGTATTGCATAAATGATATATTAATGAAGTAATCGTTGGTCAAAGTCTTGTCCTAACGAAATCAAATACGCCTTATAAAAAGAAATGGAGGGAGTATTTCGTTACAGGACAATCTTCCGGAGTGGCCTCTTTCCTGCGCCATTCTTTCTTCAAGGTCCTTACGGGGCACAACTTGTTGAAAGTTTCGTCTCTCTGCTTGTCCTCTTCGGCCTCTCTTAATTCTTGCGTTCTCAAGCGTTGGATGTCGGGACCCGAATGTGCAAATCCGGACCCTCTGTGTATTCAGCACTAGTCCAGGATCACGCTAGTGCACACAGTCTCAACATAGATGAATATCAAAATCATACACAGCGGAATAGTAAAAGTAACTCAATTATAGAATATAAACTATTGAACGACCTTAAGGTCAAGCTTACATTTGTGAGGCCTTGACAGCTTCAACTCCAAATAAGAAGCAGCGGAATGAAGAACACCGGTGAATCCCATCAATAAACCACAAGCAACTGACATTGTTCGACTCCTAGATAATCGCCTCCTCACGGAACTTCTTCTTCTTCGATATTGTAGTCTTCTTCTCAACTGGTGATTGTTTGTTGCAAGGGGTGAGTACATAAAGCACTCAGCAAGTCATACACAGAATGCAAGTCTAATAACTATATGCATAGCTTATTCCAAATGGCAGGCTGAATGGTTATTTTGCAGAAAAGCAAAATTCACAAATAAACATAATAGATTGTAAAGCAGTAAAACAAATAATAATAGTAATAGATTTCACAGTTATTTCACAAGTAATCCATTCCACATCCTTAACCAGTTATCACTATTCCACAAGCAAACTGCCTCCAAGCCCAAGTAACCCTTGACTGTAATCCTCGAGCGTTGTCCAGTACCGCGGACACGGCTATTCGAATAGATTTTACACTCTGCAGAGGTTATACACTTTATCCACAAGATACAATCAACTCATCACGTCAGTCGTGAATCGCCATGCAAGAGTATGCGAATGAGTGATCATAACAAAGCCTTTACGATGCTCTGTCTAAACCCAGTACTGCCCGCTAAGGTTTCAACACTGAAGGGACTGGTTACCACACTCAGGGCCCCCCTCTTGCACCATGTGAGCCAACCCGCAAACCCGGGCCTCACACCACCACGACAGTACCGAAATCTAGACATCACAAATTAGTCAGCTAGGTCTGTCCCATTCCAGACTTGTGGTTGTATGATTGACTCAGTTCAAAGGCTTGCAAGGTTAAGTCCTTAGAGTGACCAGGGCAAGACTTCCATCACAATCTCTCAAAGAAAACCATCTCACCATCACTCATATATATATATCATGTTTCATACAATCCCAACCGCCAATCTGGCCCACCATAATCCTTGCCACTTGCCCCAATCTAAATTATTTTATCACCCAGTTGATTATTGCGCAACACAATACCAACAACAACTCAACATCCTTGAAGAAGCACGAAGGCCTCCGCATATCAACATCATCGTGTCGGTAACATGTCACACCATTTCAAAATACATTGCATATTCCATTAATCAATATTGACATTTGTAATTCCAAAATGATGTCACTGACCCATTGCAAGGCTAAGCAAACTAATACGTTCTATCTAATCCATGTTGGCAATTTATTAGCTACCAACTATTAATCAACAATCCTAGGGTGACAAATGAATCATGGCATACAATTATTAAAGACAAGGTGGCAATAACATGTAGGTCGATTATCTAATCCCAAATTAATTGAAATCAGTTTAACTTAAGCTAGCATGCAATAATTTGAAAGAACATAAGTTTCAAAAATGGGATCAACATGGTCAAAGCACAACTTGCCTGGCCTTTGCATTTTTACTGTTCTTTACTCTTTATCCTCGATTCTTTATCTTTGATCTTCAATCTTCGCTTCCTTGATCTTCGACTCCTTCGAGCGACTTCCGGACGACGCGTCTAACGATTAAAGAAGAAGCAAATACAAACCAATTCAAAAGACAAGTAAAACTCCAAATTAAGAACAAATAGCATTGGGCACAATGGCTTGGAAGAATTTAGGGACTCGAACGGATTAGATTGAAGATTAGACAAAAGAGAACGGGCTTTCGAAAAAACACCGAAAAGGGAACGGTGGGACGTTAACGGTGGAACGTTAACGACGGAGCGTTAATGGAAAAACGTTAACGGCGGAGCGAAGCGACGGCGGGACACTCACAACACAAGGTATCGACCGTCGGTGCAATGACATGGCCGTGACAAAACGCTACCAAGGACGGCTAACCGAAACGCGAACCGGTAGCAACAGCTAGGTTGAAAGACGACGGTTTTAAGCCGGAACCGGGCTTCGTCGGCGAACGGAGGCCAAAACAATTCTAAGGATGGTCCAAAACAGTAAGGGATGACCCACCGGACGTGACAACACTGCTGGAGCGAACTAAAATAACCGGCGTCAAAGGACGGCGCGCGGCGGCGGCAAAAGACGGCCTAATTATATAAAAAAATTCCGAAGGATGGGACAACAAAGGGAGATTGTCCATCACGTAGAACGCAACGAGACGAACTCAACGGTATAGGAGGATTTTGTGGCACCCCAACAGATTGATCACAAACTGCCGATTAATGACTGCGGATGCAAAAATTCGGACGGCCATAACTTCTAAAATAATGATCGGAACTTAACCAAATTTGACCGAGAGCTAGATGTGGCCTAGAGGCACGTCGTGATGTAGGTAGCTTGGGGTTTTACCTTTTGGGTCATCGGGGAACACGCGAGGAAGTTTGTCGCTGTCCGGAGCGCAGTCTGATCGGGGAGAAGAATTTTCTGCGCAAAATCCAGAGGGCAAAACAGTGAGGCAAGATGAGCATCATGTAGAGGACATCAAGGAGAGTCTACAGTAAAAATTTCACGGCCAAACTCGAAGACAAGATTCGAGATTGAAACGGCCATAACTTTTGATTCCATGGGCCAAATTGGATGAAATTTGGAGGGGAGATGGATGGGACATCATGGCTCACCATGGCGAAGACGGATCTTCAAAAGAGTCGACGAGCTGATGGGGGACGTGCTCCAAAGTTCCGCCGACGTTGGGTGACATCCAGACTTCTCGGCGGCGGCTCTGGCGTTTTAGAGATGATCTGGAGGTGGCTCCTACGTGGGAGAGGGTCTAGGGAGGCCTACTAGGTCTTGAGAGGTAGCTAGGTCTAGAAAAATCAAGTTTGGAGGAGTTTGGGTCGATTTGGGCAATTTATCGAGCAGCTGGTGTGCGTCTCACGGATTGGGCGACGTGGCTCTTTACTGGCCGTCCGATCGGCATCAGACGGACGGTAGTGATCAGATGAAGCAGGGCCTTCGGCAAGGCAGGCGTGGCGTGGCGGCAAGTGCCTGGCCCACGCTGGGACGGCAGGAACTGCTGCCTCGGTGGCCGGGCCTTCACGGGAAAAGACGGCCTGTGGAGTGGAGTGGGCGGGTGGCGGGGTGGCCCAATGAGGAGGGAGATTAGGCCCAATGCCGTTCCGAAATTCCAACTTTTTAGAATTAAATTAATTCCTGAAAATCCAATAATTCATTTGAGGCAATAAATATACCCGAAAAATTCTAGAAAATATTTTGAGACATTTTAAACTCAAATAAATATTTTGAACAAAATTTTATATAATTTTTCGAATATTTAATTAATTTCCATAAAAACTTAATTCAAATTAATTCCAAATAAATCCAATAAATAGCAAACGAGCTCCAAAAAATATCAAAAAATACTAAATAGCAAACGAGCTCCGAAAAATCTCAAAAAATACAAAAAATTTTCTTCAAGCACCAGGAACCCAAATAAAAATAAATTTATTTTATTTGAAATATAAAATATTCAAATTAAATTATTTTAGCTTTTAGAAAATCCAGATTACACTTTATAAACGCGAGAAAATCAACGGAAATTTTTGGGAAGCTAAACTAAACCAAAAAATTTTGAAAACCCAAATTTTGGGATGTTACACTAGAGACGACGTCTTTGCGATTTCGTTAGTCTGGAAGGACACTACCGTGGATTTGGTTCCACCGGTTGGCGGATTTTCCCGGCCAATTCAGGTGCGTCTGCTTTTTCATCCATTTGGGTATCCTCAGGGGTCTCTTCTGGAACTAGCCTCCTTTTAGACGTGACCGACTCTGATAGATCAGCCTTGTGCTTCCCTCCATCGGTCACCTGGTCCTTCTTCGGCCAAGAAATTCTCTTGTGAACCGATCTTTTGTGACCCTCATGTTCAGCTGATTTCGATCCTTCAGCCTTATTCGTCCCCGTTGGACGATCGACCACTCGATCTGGCCTGGTGATTCTTTCGTGAATCGGCCTTATGTACCCTCCCGGGTGCTAGTTGGGACTTTGCCCAGATGCCTCCTTTGCTGGAGGATATAGATGTTCCCGGGTAATGCTGCATCGGACAAACGTGGGGAGATGGCAGCGCCAATCTCCTCTCCCAGCAGAAGAGCCAAAACGGGCACCGTTCGTGGGCCTTTTCCGCAGCAGTCGGCCGATGTTCTTCTGCTGGCACTCGCTAGGGCGTATTTCTCACCCTCTGGCTTCTCAGCTCGTACTTAGCCAGTAATTTGGCAAAAGTCGGCTTAACCTTCCATATTAGTTTCTTTGGCAGTGATTGCCTTTCGGTCTTGCGCCATTTATCATTTCTAGGCGTTCCTCTTACCCTGACCATCCTGGACAGCTTCCCCTCCCGATTGGCTTCTATTTGGATTGAGCCGATCGTGATCTGAACTGTCTTTTTATCATTCACTGTTCTCTTATCGGCTTTCATGGCCGATACGGACAGCGATGGTTCCTCGTCCCGCTCTATTTCCTTCCCTTTGGATGTGCAACTGACCATGTTGACTGGGAAGGGATTGGTATCAATCTACTAGGTTTGTTCTTCCGCGACCTTCAGTCGTCCATCCTCTATGGTCGACTGTATCTGTTGATGAAAGATATTGCAATCGTTAGTATTATACGAGAAGGAATTATGCCACTTGCAATACATGCATCTTTTTAATTCCTTAACCGATGGTATAACGTGTCCTTCTAGGATTCGTATCAACTTCTCTTGTAAGAGCAAGTCGAAGATGCGGTCACACTTGGTCACATCGAACGAGTATTTGACCTCCGATTTGGCTTTATTCGGCTTTAACCAAGAATATATTAAAGGTTTCTTGTTCCCTTTAACCCATTCGGCTATATTAATGCCTGTTTCCTCATCGTCATCTGAGTCTTCTGACTCGTATTCGACGAGGTTGACTTTTGGCTTCTATTTCTCTTTGTTACTTTTAAATTTGTCTTTGAATCCCTTATTTTCATAGAATCGGCCTTCCTGGGCCGATACCCTATGTAAGAGATGACTTAGGTCGGTGAACTCTTGACCGCCGAATTTCTCCCATAAAGGAGAGATCAAGCCCTGGAAAGACAGGTCAGCGAGTTGGTTATCGGGTAAGGCAATGCTAAAACATCAGTTCCATACCTCCCTGAATCTTTTAACGTAGTCTGCTACCGATTCCCCGAATGTCTATCGCACAGAACTTAGATCGGAGATCCGTAATTCTAAGCTCCCACAAAAGAAGTTGAAGGTCCGAGATGCCGATCATAGGGGGGTTGAATGATTCCCCCTCTCAAATTACTCAAAACAATCCCGCAAGGAAACAGGTGCTCCTCAAACTCTCAAAACCCGCAAGAACTGGAACAACGAGACAACTATGTGTATCCCTAGCTTACATGGATGAGAACCATGAATCATGTGAGGGATTTTTAAATCACAATCCTAGTTTTCAAGTTTCCAAAGAAAAGAGGAATCAATTCAAATACTTCTTTTCTAAAAGAGATCAAGCCAAATCACAAAAGTCTCTTTTCGAAAAGCAAAAGCAGATTTTTCAGGAATTGTCCTCACTTGGAGTAGGTGGTTGGTGGACTTCTGTTGCTCCAATTTTTTTGGGAATTTTTCAACCTTTGAGAAGATGAGTCTTGAAGAACTCCACCAAAAATCACCCCCAAAAGACTTAGAAAAAAATTAGGAAAAATCAAGAACTACAAACAGTCAGGAACTTTAATCAGGAATTTTGGGGCTCGGTTTTCACCTCATTCCTCCCAAATGGAGCAAGCAGTGGACTCCAAAATATTTCCACAGATGGATATATGAGTCATGCACCTTCTCCAACAAGAATTACTCAAAAAGGATATTTCTATATTTTTCTAAAAATCAAAGACTGATTGCTGCACGAAGAACAAGTTCATGATATATTTGCAATCTTGATAGAAACTTGACAAATAAACTATTGCGGCATACAAACTTTGGCAAATAGACTTGATCTTGAGTGAAGATCCAAATAGAGTATATAAGAAGGTGAATGAGAATCGCTCAAGTCAAGAACAAAATCCAGCAATCATAAATGTAAATACAGGAATGTAAATGCTGAATTTAATACATGAAAGTAAATGCCGAAAGTAAAGATATAATGTAAATTGCAAGAATTAAATTGCGAGAAAATAGATTTGGCTCTTGGAACTTTTATTTTATTTAGAGATGTGTGATTACAAAGCCTCACTTCATGTGGGCAAAGCTTAAAGGAGCAACACAATAACTCAAAGAATGAATGGGCATGGAGGCCTCCCTCCACCCCTCTATTTATACTAGTCTTGAGCCACCTACCACCCATGGATGCGTGTCGGGACCCGAATCTGCAAATCCGGACCCTCTGTGTATTCTGTACTAGTCCAGGATCACGCTAGTACACACAGTAAACAGGGATGAAGTACCACAATCATACACAGCGGAATTAATAATAAAGTACTTCAAACATTAAATAAACTGGTTACAAGACCTTAAGGTCAACTTACAAATAGTCTGCCACGCAGGGCTTACAATAACAAAAGTAAATAATCAGCAGCGGAACAAAGAACGTCGGTGACTCCCATCAATATGCCACAGGCAACTGACAAGGTTCAACTCCTAGATAATCGCCTCCTCGTGGAACTTCGCCTTCCTTGAAGTTGTAGTTCTCTCCTCAACTGATGATTGTGTTGGGAGCAAGGGTGAGTATACAACATACTCAACAAGTCATGCGCAGAAGTGCATGTCTAATAACTATATGCAGGTTTATTCCAAAGGATAGGCTCATTTGGTTCTTTTGCATAAAACAGCATTTTACTTTCAAATACTCATACTAGATTCAAATTGATAAAACCATACTATAATATGAATTTCAAAGTCTTTCATCAATGGTTTGGCACAAAGCCCTAGTCAAATTCTTCATCGGCACGAAGCCACCCAATTCCACATTTTATTTTCAGAAGATCTAACCCTTGACTGTAATCCCCGAGCTTTGTCCAGTATCGTGGACTCGGCTATTCGAATAGATTGATACACTCTGCAGAGGTTGTACACTTTCCCCACATGATACAGTCTCACACCACAAAGGCGATCAACCGTAACGAAGCTTTTCGGAAACTTCCATCTACACCGATGATCCTCGCCGGTTTTGCCTTCACTACTACTTTCCCCACGAAGGACAAAGTGTAGGACCGACAAACACCGTTGGACAGGGTACCTGGCACGAAGCCCCAGTACGCTCCCCCATTCTGATTACTCCCGACGAATCGCCACCCTGAGGTATCAAAGGTAAGACTTGAAACTTACTAGACTAAGACTGTCCCACCTCACCATGTGGTTGTACGGAATACTCAGTTCAAAGGCTTGCAAGGTTAAGTCCTTAATCGCCCAGGGCAAGACATTCATCACTCATCCTCGACCCAAACAACTCACCACACTCATCCCACGGACACGAAGTCCATTTATTACTTATCAGTGCCACGAAGGCCCACCTTGCATAAAGCCTCTTACCACTTGCCCCGGGCTAAATCAATCCCACCCTTGTTCATCTACCAGGCAACGCATGCCAACAAGATTTTCGCCGTCGTAGAACCACGAAGGTACCTACACTTCACGTCAATCCGTGACAAGATCACACTTAGCATTCCAAAATCAGTTCATTCATCGTTAGTCAAGATTATTTTGCTGTTTTGGAAATATCATCAGCGCAAGCATTGCTAAGCAACTAGTCACGGTCTAGCCTCCCGTGTTGGCACATACATAGCATCCAACATATTAAATTTCCCAAACTTAGGGTGACAAAGGTGATACATGGCATACAATTCATAATACAAGGTTGGAATTAACAATTATGGCATTTAACTAGTTTTCCCAAAATTAAATTAATTATTTAGTCACATAATCATGCATACTTTGAATCAAAATACTATTTAAAATGCTAGGGGCAAAATGGTCAAAGCATGACTTGCCTTCAAACAGTTGATGTTCTTGGTCCAACACTTGAGATTGGTCTTCTTCAACACCCTCGCACAGCTCAACGTCTACGTGTAGCAGAAAACATCCAAAAACAACGAATAAACACACATTCAGGAAATACCGCAAATCAAACTAATGCGTAATTTCGCGAAAACTTCCAGATAATTACGTTGGCATTTTCTAAGATTTATAAAATTTATTTCGACATTTTCGGACGTATAGTTTAAGAGCTACAAAATCCGTAAGTTTAGACTTTCCGCAAATAATTTAACAGTACAATTTTATTCATAAAATTTCATAAAAATTACTGTAGAAATTTATTAATTTCTACTAATTAACAAAATTTGTTGCAAGCAGTTTGGACTTAAAACGAATTTGTAGCGAAAAAGACAAAATTCACAAATTCCGAAAATTGCCACACACAAAGCAACTTCTAGTTTTGCATGGCACTGTTCATGTTGGTTTTCCACGGCTGAGCAACACTTTTCGCATGCGCGCTGGGAGACTTGGATGCACATTCAAATAAGTATGTATATAAATACATCTACCGACCAGTGCATGGGTTCATGCATGAACACGTGTCCGACGGCTATATTGAAAAATCCTCCTAATATAAGCATGCAAACTATTCAATCACATAGTATTTCTTTATATAGATGCATGCTAGTCTAGGTACATGCGCGCATGCATTCGGTCAAATATATATACAGGCGGATTAACCAAATATATCTAGAAACACAAATACACATAGACTAGATCTACTGATCAACGGAACAGAGCGCGCGCAAAAGAAAATAAAGAAAAAGTACCGGACGATGCTAAGCAGCGACGCAGACCGTTGGGCACAGGAAGAGGGCGGCGTGGCCGGAAAGTGTGCTCGCGACGACGACAGCGATGATGATGGTAACGGCGGCGGCGACGAGGGAAGCAAGCAGTCAGCTGGACGAGCAGCGGCGATTAGACGACAGTCGGTCGGCCGAGTCGGCGGTGGCGATGGCGACCAACGTAGACGACGGCGGCGACGTAGAGGACGACGGCGGCGGCGGCGACGCAGATGACCAACGGTGATGGCGACGTCGTAAGTGACGCACATGCGAATGGGGTGGTGACGGGAAACAGTGGAATAAAATGGGTAGATGTACTGGATCGTATGGAAAATAGAAAGCAACTACAAAGGCTGGAGGTAGTGGTTTACAAAGGTACAGAGAACTAAGTGGAAGAATCCGCTGGGAAGGAGTAGAGAAATGAAATGGCCACAATAAATGGGATTACTTCACGCATGCGCCTGGAACTGCACCTCACTCCAACGCATGAAGTAACTACGTAATGTTAGCACTAAGGAATGGAAACGGCTGGACACTTGTGGAGAGTATTCACGTCAGTTGCTAGTTGAGTTCATGGAGCATTACTAGCGTAAGTAATGGAAGTGCGGCTGGAGAGCAATAATGCCTGCATGCGGAGGCGTTCCAAAGAAGATGAACCGGCTAGCACTTGCACTGCTAGTGATGGAAAACGGCTGGAAGAGGTAATCGTGCAGGCAGTTGATGCGTAGAGGAAGAGCAAGAGATGGCTTGGACTGAAAAATGGAGAAACAACCGTATGCAAGGAATGGAGAAACCACATCCCAGCCTTGTATAATTAACTAAACGGCCAAACCGTACGTACATGCATTATGCATACGTTCAAAATCGGCACAGAGGTATATACGCATATACGTTCCAACACATATCGAGAAAAAAAATAACAGGTAGGTTCTAAAAATCTGAGAAATTCTTCTAAAATACTAGGAACTATTTGGAACAAAACAAAGTTGGTTTCATGATTTTTCGAAGTGTAGATTTTCCGCGAAAATTCTTTTCGTGAATCAGACACCTGTACAGATTTTTGTAAAATCAACGACTCAGGTTATAAAATATGTTTTTCGAAAATATTTGAAGCGAACACTCTCGTCTATCAACTATTTTAATTATCAACAAAATTTTAGATTTTACGCTTATTCGAAAATGCCTAATCTTTATTTAATATGATTCGTTCAATAGACTTAAATCCGAATTAACCGCGAGGACTTTAAATAATTTATGAAAAATTCAAATAAACCTAGAAACGCACTAAATAAATTAAAATCAAATTTTGGGATGTTACAATGCGTCCCATACCCTAGGGCACTCCACCAAGGGCTAAGATTAACCCACTCATCCCACTTCCACATATGGGCTTTACATGGGCCACATAGGCCATACATGGGTTTTAAACAAAACCCGGTCAACCCGATGTAACGGGCCTTCATTTGCCGAACTTGACCCCTCCGTTTCTGCCTCTTCGAGCCTCCAACCAGAACCAGAAACCTTGAGCCACCTCAAGTCCATTCCCATGATGTCCCCGTGATCCTAGTTTGAGCCCAACCATCTCGTCGGCATCCTCGACCGTTCTGGACCTCGGTTCTCACAACCTAGTCCCAGTACTCACCAACGACCATAGCTGCCTCAGGAACCTGTATCACAAGGACCAAACCATTTTGCATATTCCAAAATACACTCTTACCTTTCTCTTCCTACATGTTAGTCCACAATTATCATTAATTCAAACATGCAATACCAAGTCAAGTCAAACTCAAACTTGAGCACACCTTGCTCAAATAAAGTCAAATACTCATCACAAATATGGATGGACCTCCACATGGTCCTTCAGAAGTATTCGTGGAATCGGCTTTCCAAATTGGTCCAAGTATTGATCGAATTTGGGGGTAGGGTGGTGAACCAAGTGAAGGCCGCCCCAGACAGGGATGCGGGAAAAGTTTTACCTGGAGACCGTCATCATGTGCTGCTTCCCCGCATTGCACTATGAAGCGCCCGACGTGCTCCATAGTGGTGGTTGCGTCATCCCCTGAAAATTTTGCAAAATCTGGTACCCGGTACCCATTGGTGTTTGGGATTCTATCAATATGATCAGGGTAGGGCTTCTGTAGCCGAGAGTCCGTCCTCTTGCCTGGATGCCGAACTTGTCTCGTAGGACAGTAGTAATTGCGTCTGTCCAGTCGGCCTCTCTCAGCGGTGCGGCCTGTAGCAGAAGCACACGCCGGTCTAAACCATGCCGATGCCCCCCGACTGTGAACTCGTGCGGTCCATGATAATGTCCCCTGAGCGGGAGCTTGGGTTGCTCGCGACCTTGCCCCCCCGAGTGCGAACTTGGGTTGGTTTACCGGCCTGAGTGGCCGGTAGTTTGAAATGGCCTCTTGGTTGATGCCTTGGTGTCTTACGGGTTCTGGCGATGGTACGAACGGTTCCGAATACGTGATCACCCGGTGGGGGTATTGTGTACTCGGGAGTGAGTTAGGTGCAATACCCATTTTGGCACCATCTATGTATGCATGGTAATGCCTGACCTCGGTTGTCCCAGGGTCCTTGGGCACGGTGATTGTCGGCTATGGCGGTGTGGGTGTCATGACTGCAGCTGATGGCTTGCTTTCGACCATAGACTTCACCCCTTGAGTACCTAGTTCGATTGAAAAGACCGGGTATGTGGGGAGGGCCTATGCCGACTAAAAAAGAGACCCGGCCATCACGAGTTCCTGCGCTACCTCTTTTACACTATTTGATATCAACGACCTAAGCGTGGTAACCAGGGCTGATGATTGGTTCAGTAGCGCATGATTTATGGATCGATTGATCATATCCGATAATTCTGCTTGCGCGGGTAAGTATCGGCTTACCGTGGCTTCATCGCCAGCGCTGGGGGCGACTGCCCCGAGGGGGTTGATCGTTGGCAGTGCCGTCTTCTGAGTAATACTGCACCGCATTTTCTTGTAGCAACTTAATATCATATGTTCGAACGTTGCCTTTTGATCTTTGATTTCCTTGCGCTGTTCTGGCGTCAAATCGGCCAAAGTTGGCGCGATTATTACGTCAATGTTGACTTCGGCGAGGGCGACAGTCTTTCCTGATGAAGTCATAATGTCTTTCTTCGTTTCCCACCAGGCGTGCCAAAGGTGTGTTGGCATTGAAAAAGTTGACGATGCGTCGATCGCCGCCAACACATGCGAACGTCGGGTTCAAGTTTGCGGGAGCACCAGCCGATTTGATCATGCAATCGTCAAGAGACGTGTTTCCTGAAACGATCGTCTGGGAGAACGATCCAAGTTTTGGTAGCAAGGCGATTCTAACCGGCTCAGAGCGAACCAGCCCAGATTAGGGTAACTCGATGGATCTAATCAACCCCTGTGAGTTGATTAGACGGGTTAAAAGCCTACTTCCTCCGAAAAAGGTGATGCACAACAAGATCGGGAAGGAATTAGGGCTTGGTAGGGCATAATGCAGCAAAGATTAACAACTAGCGATGCGCAACTTGTATTGATCGAAGTGTATTACAAAAGAAAAGATTACAAAACTACTGTGGCTACTCCTAATAACGAAAGTAGAATAAACGATAGATTGGTTCTGGTTTTTTGTATTTGAGTCCTCTTGACGTAGCACGCCATCCTCTTTTTATAGCCTGAGGGCTTGGATCGTATCTGTCATGGTGTCTTCATAATCGTATCGGCCTCATGTCCATCTTTCCATCTTGACCATAACCATATGGGATCCGGGCCGTATTGGCTCTGGCCTTTCCTTCTAATATTCACACGATCGCATCTTCCCGATCTTATCCTATGTCATCATCTGTGGCCGGCCTGGTTCGCACCGCTTTGGCCCCGACTCATGTCAAGACTGCACCCATCCCAGTCGGTCAAATTTAGGTGCTAACAGGTGCGTGTCAATTTTAGAGACATAAACAAAGCTACCCCTAAGGACGAGTATCCGATGCCTATAACCGATATGCTTGTCGATGCTGCATCAGGGCATAAGGTCATTAGCTTCCTCAACGGGAATGTAGGGTACAACCAGATATTCTTGGCCGAAGCCGATATTCATAAGATAGCCTTCCGATGTCTTCGGCACTAGGGTTATTCGAGTGGGTCGTCATGACGTTCAAATTAAAAAATGATGGAGCCACTTATTAGAGGGCCATGATCTTGATGTTTCACGAGTTAATCGGCCGCATCGTGGAAATATACATCGATGATGTGGTGGTGAAATCAACAGGAGATCAACAATATCTGGCCGACTTGGAAGAAGTATTCAAGAGGACGTGGATGCATGGTTTAAGGATGAATCCTCTAAAGTGTGCATTTGGGGTATCGGCTGGACAGTTCCTCGGATTCATGGTGCATGAAAGAGGAATAGAAGTAAACCGAGAGTGAGTTAGAACCATAACCGACACACAACCACCAAGGAGCAAGAAGGACATGCAGAAGTTGACCGGTAAGATCAATTATTTAAGGAATTTTATGTCAAACTTATCTAGTCAGAACAATGTGTTCACCCCACTACTAAGGATAAAAGAAAACCAAGAATTCGTGTGGTTAGAGGACCAGCAAAAGGCATTTGATGATATCAAAATGTATCTGTCGAAACCTCCGGTGCTCATAGCGCCACAGAAAGGAGTGCCATTCAGATTGTACGTATCGACAGAGGAAACGACGATTGGGGCAATTTTGATGCAGGAGGTAGACGGCAAAGAGCGACCAATATTTTACGTAAGCTGACGACTGATAGACACAGAAACCAAGTATCTGCCAGTCGAGAAACTTTGTTTGTCTCTCTATTTCGCCTGCACGAAACTAACACATTACATATTGGCATCCACGTGCACGGTCGTATGTAGGACCGATGTTATAACATATATTTTGTCCGCCCCTATAATGAAGGTCAACTCGGGAAGTGGGCCTACAGACTCACAGAGTTTGACCTAATATTCAAATCAGCTAAAGCCATGAAAGGACAAGTGGTAGCTGATTTCATTACAGATCACACTACCACTTGCGAGCTAGTAAGCATCACCCCTTGGCAGCTTTATTTCGATGGATCGGCATGTAGGGATGGAGATGGTATCGGAGTAGTATTGGTATCTCCCAGGGGGTGCAATTTTGAATTTGCTTTTAGACTAGGATGCCGGTGTTCGAACAATCAGGCAGAGTACAAAGCATTGATCAGAGGGTTGTGCATGCTACATAGCATCGGGGCGGACTCTATTGAAGCTTATGGCAATTCCCTGCTGATAGTCCAGCAAGTTCGGGGGGAGTTCAACTGCTATGATGAAGTCCTGATCAAGTATTTGGCGTAGTGTCATAAACTGATTAAAGCCTTCAGCTCCTTCACGATCGACCACATACCCTAGAAGAAAAAAGGTCGAGATAACACGCTGGCACAGCAAGCATCAGGATACAAGACCTTCGATCGGCTGATTGATTGTGAACCGATTGAGAAGACAGTGATGTGACTGGCGACAACCAATTGGCGCAAAAAAGTTGCGGCCTATTTGACAGACCCCTCAGTAAAAATAGATGTGAAAACCAAGAGAGAAGCACTGAGGTATGTGATGATCGATAATATCCTATATTATCAGACTTTAGAAGGATTGCTGCTGCGATGTCTCGGTACCAAAAGAGTCAAAAACAGCAATGGGAGAAGTCCACGAAGGGATCTGCGGAACGCATCAATCGGCCCACCAGTTATTATTGGTCGACGATGCTAGAAGACTGTTTTCGCTACTACAGAGGATGCCAAGATTGCCAAAAGTTTGGGAATGTGTAGAACGCATCCGCTGTGGCCTTGCACCCAGTAATAAAACCATGGCAGTTCCGCGGGTTGGGCATAAATATAATCGAACAGATTTACCCTACCTCAAGCAAATGGCACAATTTCATTCTAGCTGCGATAGATTATTTTTCCAAGTGGGTCGAAGCCATCCCATTGAAGAAAGTCACAAGCACCGAGGTAACAACTTTTGTACAGGAACACATTGTTTATCGGTTTGGAATCCCACAAACCATTAAGACCGATCAAGGCACTGTGTTCATGTCCAAGGCATTCCAGAGTTTCGCTCGAAGTCTGGCGATCAAGATGTTGAACTCCTTGCCGCACTATGCCCAGGCCAATGGACAGGCAGAATCGTCAAACAAAGCGTTAATCAAGCTGATCAAAAGAAAGATTGCCGATAAACCCAGGAGTTGGCACACGACATTGGCCGACGCATTATGGTCATACCGAGTTTCGTGCCATGGAGTCACCAAGGTATCACCATACCAGCTAGTGTATGGACAAGAGGCAGTGCTGCTGATAGAAATCGGTATAAATTCACTCAGAACAGCTAAGCAGGATACATTATCGGCTGAAAATTATAAAAATGCGCTAGCCGATAACCTAGAGGATTTTACAGAGTTGATGTTCAAAACACTAAAACAAATCCATAGGAACAAGGCCAGAGTAGCAAGAGCATACAATAGGAAAGTTGTGCCAAAATCATTCAAAGAAGGTGACCTGGTGTGGAAAACTATCATGCCTATCAGGACAAAGGATAATCGGTATGGTAAGTGGTCGCCAACGTGGGAAGGGCCGTATAAAATCAATCGACTGGTGCAAGGCAACTCGTACATATTGGAAACTTTGGAAGGAGAGTCGTTCACCAAAGCTATCAACGGGAAGTACTTAAAGAAGTACCATCCCAGCATCTGGGTAGGGTTTTATTCAAATAGGCATAAAATAAGAACGACCGCCGCAAGCCAAGATAGGAAAGACCGAATTAACCCAGTGCAGTTAATTACAATCGCATGGCCGATGATCCACGTCGTCCTTAGAAAAATTAAGAAAATAATCAAGAATGATGTATACTCAAGGGTAAGAGGTCCTGAAATACACAGTCAAAAACATCGCTTAAATGAGGTGAAGGATCCTATCAGCAGCAGCCTCTGCGGCCTAACAAACACTCAAGATTAAGGCCTCATCATCGGACTCATTACCCGGAACCGGTACAATAGCCTGGGTCTTGGCCTCAATGAGTTTGAAGGTCTCAGAGATGTTAGCGTGACGCGCCGATAGATCTGCCTTGGCCGAGTCAATGGCACGATCTACATCGGAGAGGCGAGCTTCAGCTTTAACCAGGGCTTGTCTCAAATGAGCGACTTCATCGGCTAGAGCTGCTCTTGATGGCTTTAAAGCCTTAGCTGATGATACTGCGTTATCAAAGTCGGCTTTCTTCTGTTTATAGGCAGACACCAAGATGTCAAGTTCAGCGCTCTCCCTTGTGACCTCCTCTCATCGGTGTCGATGATCCAATGCCGTCTTGATAGCATCCTTCCTCAGGAAAAAGGCTGTGGAGATTACTGAACTTGTCCATGTCTGCCGCGGAAAGGCAGGAGACCACCTCAGCAAGAAGAGCGGCTATCGGCTGGTAGACTTCCAAGACATCTGGCCCCGATAGAACCAGCATCCGATGAAGTTGTTTTAGCTTGTCTCACTGGTGCGGCGACACAGATGGGGGGCCTTGGTCCGTTTGGGATGGCCGATGAACTACAGGCGCCGAAGGAATCACATCGGCTATCGTGTCATCATCAAAGGAAAAGCCGAGCTCTTCTAGAGTAAACCCAAGTAGAGCACTAGGCGACAACTGAAAAAATGATGTCAGATAAGCGCAGAGATGCTAAAAAGGAATACTATAAAAGGGGTTTACCAGCATATACCTCAACTCCCATAGGTGAACTCGGAGGAAGGACAACATCAAAAAGCTCTTAGAGATGGGGGCTACTCATCGGCGCTGATAGGTCTGCCGTCGTGCCCACGGCGAAAGATGGTGGTACATCCACGATAGCAACTTCGGCCACCTCCCCAGCAACGACTCCAGTCACCTCTGCAATGGCGTGTTTAGCTACCTCCCTAACAACTTTAGTCATCTCTGCAGAAGCGACTGTGGCTTCCTCCACGACAGCAACCTTAACTATCTCCTCAACGACATCTTCAGCCGAAGGATCGATAGTCGTGCTCATGGGAGGGGCCTTAGGTTCCACATCCCCTGTGATCGGCTGTACAGAAACACAAGAATTAATAACGCCGAAGGAAAAAGAGAATTGGCATGCCGACAAACCAGTGACCTGGGGAACTGGCTCAAGGGGCACATCGGCTGCTGGAGATGCAGGCAAGATGATGGTGGCATATTTTTTAAGTCCGACGAGCCGTTTCTTTGAAGCTGAAACAGACAAGTGGAAAAGGTCATCAGCAAAGTGACTTTGCAAACCAGCGGAGAAGCAGAACACTCACCAGGCCTCGCAGGATCCGTAGGAGGAAGCGTCGGTTGGACCATTCTGGCTACCTTGGTCCTTAATGAAGAGTCACCCCCTGGTGTATCGGTCGATTTCCTTTTTTGTTTAGGTTGAGCCGATACCCGTGCGTGACCCTGTTTCTTGATATCCTTCAGAGAAGGGGAGTGGAGGCCGATATTGGTGCGACCAATAGTAGTGGCGTGAAATTTGATTGCTTTTCCACTGATAGGTAAAACCGGGTGAGTGTCTTCCATAACCTGAGTAAAAGGACAACCAAAGGATCAGTGAAGGATATGTCGAGGCATGCAGAAGTAAAGGTGATCCTACAAGTTACCTGTACAAAAGGAGGGATAGGGCGAGAGTCATCAAAATGATGGAGCATCACATCCAGGGGATTAAGGAAGAGGTGATGACTCCACTCCTACCACCATTGAGTAAAGGCCGCAATAGTCCGGCCAGCAAGGGCGATCCGAGGAATAGAATCAATCAGCAGCTCTCCGCCCAAGTCTAGCGCAATACTCACATCGACAGGACACTTGAGCTCCTCTCGCTCATGAAGCCAATTGAATCACACCAATCGAGGAGGGAGCAACCCAAGATGCAACTGTCTGGCACAAACAGATGGTGGTAGTACTCATACAAGGGCTTCTGGGTGCGGCTCGAAAGACTCAGGTTGACTGAGAAGATCCCGGGTGAGATAATGTGCCTGAAGCATTCGTCATCAGGACTGTCTAGTCAGCAATAGCCTAGGCGCTTATACTCCAAATAATCAATGTGCCGATACGGGAGGAAATCGAAAGGAGGGACATTCTTAGTCCCATAAAAATATGAGAAGAACACGATAAAAGAATCTACGTCGAACTTCGAATCTCTCATCAGGATCTGAGAGAATGCCTCTCCATATGAACGGCAACGCCTGAAGGTCGTTTCCCCTTCCTATGGTGATTCCTCGCAAGGGAACCAGAGGTTTGCAGAAGGGATAGTGCAAAAAAAACGTTGAAATTGAGCCATCAACCAGAGTTGAATGAACCAGGGGGGTCCTCCTTGATGGCCAACGGCATAAGAATTGGCCACACCTCTAAGTTTTGAGTTGATGACATGCATCATCCGATAGACCGCATCCAGGAAGAGTTTACCCACGGCTATATCTTTGCCTGCCACCAGAGCCTCGGCAAGAGCCTGATAAGTATTGGTAGGACCCAGAGTAGCACCACAGAACAGGAAGCTGTCCAGCCACATGTTCAGAAAGGCGGTGTGTTCACGAGGTTCCACGGGGCCCGATGACCGGCTATACTCTCTAAAGTATTGAGACCAGCCGATCTTGGTCGACAATCGATGAATGGTGGTTGCCTCGAAAGCATGGGATTGATGGCCTGTCGGCTTGAGCCCGGTGAGAACCACCACGTCCATTAGGGTTGGACTGAAGAATCCAGGGCGAAATGAGAAGGCGTTGAAAGCATCTGACCAAAAGTAGGAAGCCGAAGCTATCATTGATTCATCTCTACACATGCCCGACAATGAGAGGCTGATGCAATCGGCTATTTCCCATGTTTCCCAGACCACTCTCTTGTTACTGGCTACTCAGTTATACCAGGTCTTCCAATCTTTAAGTTCAGCAGGCCAAGCTCTGAAGCTATCTTTCCAGCCCTTCAGGTTATAGCCAGCAGAGTTTAGGTGAATCCACATGATTTCTTTGTTAATGAAATCAGTCGGATCTTCGCTACCCTCAGGACCAAGCAGAAACTGATCGGCTGCACTAGGAACCGGAACCAAAATTCGCGAATGATATTCGGCCATCTACAAGGAAGGGGGACAAGATAAAGCGCAAAGAAGGATATTAATGACTAATGAATAGTGCATACCACACAAATTCCCCAAACAGGAGCCCAAGGAGACTTACAATTGCAGGGGTCAAATGCGGATTGTTGAAGACAACCAGAACCAGCAAGGACGTTGGGCGATGAATGAGGCTGAGCTGGCGAACGATCCTTGAATTGGCAGACGCTCGACGGGTGTCATCGGAATAACAAGATCAATGCAGCTAAAATAAGTAAGCGACAGAAGAGAAGGGATGCGAGAAAGGAGTTGCCAAAAGAGGAACTATATAAAGCAAAGGACTCCTTGTCCAAAACAGTTCCGAGCCTCACACCCCAAGTTTCGCATCCACTGAGAGAGTAGTTGGCGGGACATGATGTGCCGAGGAAAAGGCTGTAGGGCAGTTAATGAGGAGAGATAAAAGAGCATCATACCCATTAATTAGGGCACATCAGAAAGAACAACTAACAGTGTGTTGGTCAGTTCAAGTCACATCACCCGAGGAATAGTATCTTCACCCGGTACGCAACGAGGTCGATTGATTCTTTGCATCATGACAAGTCGTCAATATCATTGGTGTTATCAAGAAGCCGATACCAAAAAAAATGAAAGCCGAAAATCAAGTACGGAGACGAATGAGAGTTGATGATTGAGAAAGGATTGACATTCAAATATCAGCACTTTGTATTAAAGAAATTGTTTACATTATCGGCTTAAGAGTAAGCAGGGGACTTACATCATTGGCTAGAGAAACAAACGACCACGATTGAAGGAAAAAGTGGACTTCAGAAAATGCAAACAATCCCTAAAAGAAAGGTGCTTAGGGATTGTTGCAAAAAGAAGAGATGAAAGGTGCTCAGGAATTATTACAAAACTTAGTGAAGTCGACATCGCTTCCTAGAAGGGGCTGGAACCGTGCCGCTTCCAGAGTTACTGCTGGATTACTCCTAGAGGGCGACATCAGTAGGAGGAGGAGTAGCAGCCTCATTGATAGGAACCGCTTCTATGGGGGCTTCGGCGGCGCCAGCATCAAGCCCTTCCTGGAGGGCACGGGTGATGGATTCATCATCAGCCACTTCTTCTTCGGTGAACCTCGGCAGAATACTCTTCTTGAAGAGCAGCAGCAATGGCCGAGTCATCGTCTGAGGATGAATAATAACCAGAAGCAGAACCAGAGGAAGAAGAAGAAGAGGATGACATGGTGCGAAAAGTGAAAGATCACTATGAGATGGTGTGGTGAAACTGCTGTTTACCTGGTATTTATAGGGCTGATCAGGCAGTTGGATCGCCATGACATGAAGAACAAAGCGTCTCTGAGATGAATGCTAGTGGAACACGAAGCGATTCAATGCGGGGGGATCATAATGCGACGTCTCGAGGAGATAAATACCAAGAAGATGAAGTGATAAAGATGATGACCCGCTGAAGAATCGGTAGTTGATTTTTGGGACATGTCTGTACATATCCCAAAAATGGGAGCATATGTTAGCACCCAGAATTGAGCGACCAAGATGAGTGCAATCTTGACGCGAGTCTGAAAAGACCATCACAGACTAGGTTGGAAAAGGACAGTGAACAGATAAAATTAAGAGGTTAAGATTACATGGTAATACATGGATAGAAAGAAAAGACCGGAGCCAACACGACTTGGGCTAGATACGATCGTACCCAAGATGGAAAGAAGAGTTCGAGGCCAGTACAAGTAAAGAAACCAAAGTAGATACAATCAGGCTCGGGGCTATAAAAGAAGGATGATGGGCTATGTTGAGAAAAAAAAGAGAAACACACACATCAAATCAATATATACCTTTTCTTTTCCTTTGCATTACGAATAGACATTTAGCTTGTAATCTTTTCCTGTAATACACTTTGATCAATATAGCTGCGCACTGCTGATTATTGATCTTCATTGCATTATGCCCTACCAGGTCCAGCTTTCTCTTCGATCTTGCTACGCATCGCCTTTTCCAGGAGAAGTAGCCTTTACCCTCACCTGATCGGCTCGCAGCGATGATCAAGTTTATCAGTTACCCTGATCCGCGTTGGTTTGCTCCAAAACCGGCTAGGATCAACCCATTATCAGGCCCCAAATAGATTCCTTGATCGATTTCCCCAGGAGCACACTTCTTCTTGCCGATTGTGAGATCAAATCAGCTGGCGCGTTCGCGAACCAAGACTGAATCCGGCGTTCTCGTGTGTTGGTGGCAATCGACCATTCGTCAAGTTTTTTGCGCCAACAGTGTGATAATCATAAAGTTGCACAAAAGATGTACCAAAATGAGAGAAGATAGATGACGAATATGGAACTGTTGCATTGCATGACATAGAAAAAAAGTAAACATACGTGACGCATACATCATGAACTAGTTCGCAATTGCAGCCAAAAGTATCACAAGGATAACTACATACATCATCTTTTCTAACCACTTGGTATGATCTAAAATGCGTTCAACCTTAAACGTCAGCATGTTAAGTCTCTGCTCGAGCGTAGGGTCCATCCTCTGCTCTAGCCCAGGTAGCATCCTCTCTGGTACTGTGCTACTAGGATGCTCTATCGATGTATTCATGGTGTCTGCCCACTGAAAATATTGGCATCCTACAGACTACATGACCATGTGAACATACTTTGAGAACGTAGAAAGAAAGAAGATCTCACAAGGAATAGACAACTCGAGGAGAAGAATAATCATCAAAACCTGAAGAAATCGAACAACATTTTCACTTACAGAGTAAAAAAGGCATTTGTAAATCACCCGACCGTTATTTGCGAAGTGGTAGAGTAGAGCACAAGGGCCCTCCGATTTGCTAAGCTGGACGTTTGAGACATTGCCTTCACACAACTGACGAACGCTGAAGTGGGATGACGAAGAAGAGGCTATGATCAAGAGGAGGAAGAGGATATGAAATGCTCAACGTTTCAGTGTGGAATGTACATACTGGGCATGCCTCCGTATTTATAGCATGTTTACGGTGGCAGCGTGTTGTCCAAGTGGCCTGAGAAAGCAGCGGGCAGTGTGTTATCAATTTGAACTGATAAAGGAGTAGTCAGTGTGTTGTCATTTTACTTTGAGAAAGCTGGTCGTGCGTGTTGTCCAATTGGCGTTTTCATATCAGCCTTTTTCAGCGTGTTGTCATATAAGTTTTTTCAGCTTTTTGTCGTATTAGCTTTTTCAGCCTTTTGTCATACCAGCTTTTTTAGCGTGTTGTCATATCAGCTTTTTTAGACCAATTTGACAACACACTACCACCTGTAGTAGCGTTAATTTTCATTGACAAAAAATTCAAATTTCGTTGTTCCTCGTTCTTTTTTGGTGTGCAAAAAATTCAACACTCTTAGAGTTACCTCATACCAGTGCCTAAACAATGATTCAATAATCCTTTAAGGTGCAGCCGCAAGCTTTGAAACAAAACCGAGCCGTTATTGCGTAAATTTAAGAAATGCTTAAGCCTTTTCGGTAGCCCATAAAATATCATGTTTAAATCTAATTTTTAGGGAGAATGGTCCAGATTTTCTCTTTGATATATGGACTAACATATTCTAGAAAAATATTGTATTTACACCTTGCTTTGCATCTAAATTCTACTAGTGCAATAACCCTAAGTATTATAGTCGACAATTCATATATCATTGTTAGTTTTGTATGAAGGAAAAATTACGATTGACACATGAAATGTCTCGTTGGTTCAGATGATGAAATATTTGAAAATGAATATATGCAATGGAATGACTTAAATTATTTGTTGCACACATATCAGGGCATTTCTAGAACACCCTTATTTACCGGAGTGGTGGTATAGAACACACTAGCCTTGCATTTGCTTGTACACTAAGTACAAAGTACAGTAAGTACAACAACTACAATAGCATGACTTCTGAACAACACCTAAGATACAAAAGGAATTTGTAAAATTGGAATACAACATAGGTACATGCCTCGGGTGAAGGACTAAGTGGGACTCCGAGGACATAAGGTTCATGGCCTAGGTGGGATGAAATCATCATCGTCATTTGTATGGTTAGGAGTTATCCCTCCTTCGGTGTTGGTTGAATGTCCTCTTGCATTGTTGCTTGAACGGCCTGTTGTAGTAGTGTTTGAATAGCCTGTTGTGATAGTGCTTGAACATCAAGGTCTAGGTGACACGAAATCATCGTCATCATTGTCATCGTCATTTGTAAAGTTAGGAGCAAGCCCTCCTTCGGTGATGGTTGAACATCCTCTTGAACTTTCTGCTGCAACAGTACTGGGTGGACGTCTACCCCTCTAGTTAGATCCTCTTCTACGTCTTCTGCGTGAACCAGGCATCACACCCCCACCAAAGAGCATATACATCACTACGAAATATGGGATATCTTTGTTCAGCAACTCTTTATCCTCTGGGAATGACTAAAACACAAGACTAGCATACGAATTAGTGAACGGATGAGTAATGCTAAAAATATTAGCAGTGTGAACAAATTGGAAATAACTAACCTTAATATGCTTTGTATATTGATCGGGCTGCATCAGTACCCTATAATTTCTCGTAGAGAAACCTAGAGTAGAAGGGCGGTCAGCTAGTTCGCACATCCTGAAATACCTTTGACGCCACCCTTGCAAGTGTGCCTTGAGGTCATCAGAGGTCACAAGGTTCAGGCCAGAGGTTGTTACGTTATCTCTCGATGATGTCGGATGCCACTCTTGCAATTTGAACACCACTTCATGTAGGTACTCCTCCTTGAATGGATCATCCTTTCCATTATGCGTAACCTTCAACGTGTATTGAAGGGCTACGCTACTCATATTAGGTGTCCATGGGAATTCTCTGCTAGAGGATCCAGCCATGCTCAAGTGTGAGTGGGAGCTGTGTATGTGTCCCTGCGGTTTGGCCTTCTATAGTCTCGAACAGGTGGTGTATGGACTAAGTGTTGGCACGTAAGATTAAATCGTCTAGACGGGTAGGCAATGTGTTGTCACTTTGCGGTTGATGTTCACCGCATATCTAGCAATTCCCTGCTAGGCAGCACTCTTCATAGGGAAGCGTTGCCTTATCAGCAGAGTGTCCTGATCAAAGACCCACTCAGTGCCGGCTTTGTCTGGCAGCACGAGTGATGTCATTGCCAGATTGTCCAACCGAGAAGACATGTACTCCACATTAGTGGACACAATGCCACCGATTGGAGCTTACATCATCATCTCCGCTGCTATCCGTGTCGACTTCCTCATCTTCATCGGATATTGCTTCGTTTGCCATGCCTTCCAAGTGCTCATGGCAGTCAATGTGAGTGGACCACCACCGCCCGATGTCTTCATTCGCCCGAAAGTCATCTGTACCGATGGCCCCAGATGATTCTTCAATGACAACGTCACTACCACCGCCACCGAGGGGACTAAAGGTTTGGCCTCTGTCCAGGAAGTGCACATACACCATCGGCCAACAGTGTATCAGCGCTTCAGGGTTCATCACAATTTGCTTGTATCCCCCCACATTGTGCTTCCCACAATCTTGCATAGCTCCCTCACGTAGTTGGTGGAACCTCCCACGACTCTAGCATGTACCACCTTGATTACAAGCTTCTTTCGGGTAGTCTCTAGATCGAATGCGCTTCTCACACACGTACGGAGGTCGGTTAAACTCATCTCCATTAGACCTGGAGCCCGGATCATCTTCCTTTCGCAGATCAAAAGGACCACCCTATATGGACCATCTCGAACAACGTCGTCACCATAAAACATGCACAAATCTAAAATTTTTGCCATTTAGTACCTAACATAGTGAAAGATAGAAGCACGTATATTAAACACCACATTTGAATTTAATCAAATTTGCACATTTAATTTGAAGCTGAAATTAGCTAAATATCTATTTAGTGACAATTATGTTTTTGCATGTTTTAAAGTGCCCAACATGCTTATCATATTATTTTAGGAGTATAAATTTTACTTTACGATTTTTAAGGCTTTACTCGATTTAATATGGTCGCGCTTTATTAAAATGATCGATCGGCTGCCCTTCCCATTTTTAACCTATTTGAATTGTCCTGAGTGATTCTGGAAGTTTCAGAGAGGCTAAAATTTGTAGTTTTCAATAATCTCCCTAATTAAATGTTTTTCTTGTTTTTCCCTTTTCTTTTCTCTTCTTTTCTCTTCTTTTATTCTTTTCATGAAACAATGAATTACGGTTTACTGTAGTTGTATCAGGTTTCGAATATAACAAACTTAAACCAATATGAGGTATCATATAAAAGTTCAATGGTACACCCCTAAGTATTTTTTACAAAATCATGTTCTTTACTGCCTAATGACAATAACAAAAGTGGTTTCATAATTGTTAGGCATTAAATAATGAGGTTGTAGCAATTTGAATGTAGATCAGCGATCCGATTAGATTTAAATCCTGAAATTGCCTAAATACCTATTTGGTGACAATTAAGTTTTTGCATGTCTTAAAGTGCCCAACGCGCTTATCATATTATTTTAGGATTTATAAATTTTACTTTGCAATTTTTAAGGCTTTACTTGATTTTATATGGTCGCACTTTATTAAAATGATCGACCGGCTGTCCTTCGCATTTTTAACCTATTTGAATTATCCTGACAGATTCTAGAAGTTTCACAGAGGCTAAAATTTATAGTTTCCAATACTCTACCTAATTAAATATTTTTCTTATTTTTCTCTTTTTCTTTTATCATCTTTTATGCTTTTTCATGAAAAAAAGGAATTACGGTTTACTGTAGTTGTATTAGGGTTTTGAATGTAACAAACATAAACCAATATGAGGTATCATATAAAAGTTCAATGGTATACCCTACGTATTTTTACAAAATCATGTTCTTTACTGCCTAATGAGAATAACAAAAGTGGTTTCATAATTTTTAGGCAATAAATAATGAGGTTATAGCAATTTGATTGTAGATCAGCGATCCAATTATATTTAAATCCTGAAATTACCTAAATACCTTTTTAGTGACAATTAAGTTTTTGCATGTCTTTAAGTGCCCATCAAGCTTATCGTATTATTTTAGGATTTATAAATTTTACTTTGCGATTTTTAAGGCTTTACTCAATTTTATATGGTCGTGCTTTATTAAAATGATCGACTGGTTGCCCTTCACATTTTTAACCTATTTGAATTATCCTGACTGATTCTGGATGTTTCACAGAGGCTAAAATTTATAGTTCCAATAATCTGCCTAATTAAATGTTTTTCTTGTTTTTCTCTTTTCTTTTCTCTTCTTTTATTCTTTTTCAAGAAACAAGGAATTACAGTTGACTGTAGTTCTATGAGGGTTTCGAATATAACAAACCTAAACCAATATGAGTTATTATATAAAATTTCAATGGTACACCTTAAGTATTTTTTTAAAATCATGTTCATGGCATGCAATTTTACCATTAAACTATTAATTGCACTAACATCACACCAAGTATACAACATTTTTTACAACTTGTAGCGTTCATTCGTGTACTACCATGGTACTACTGTAGTTTCATCTTCTACTCATTATACATTTACCATGATAATTTCGATTAACCATGTACAACTACCATGCTTCCATGTACTCATATTTACACTAAACATCCTGAAGCACAACTGAAGATTGCAATAGTTGGAGTAACGATCAAATTAACCTTCCAAAAACTAAGCCTTAAAATGAAATATCCAAACAGGTGTACAATTTTTTATTTCCGAAGAATATCTATAAAATACTGATCCCTCATCAACTCATAGAAAATATAAACGTACATATTTCTACAAAATATAAATATTGCAAAAATTCCTCCAAAAATAAATTTTCAAATTTCCTTTTCCACCTCTTTTTTCTTTCTATTTTCCTTCCTCTCCTCTCTTTTTTCTCTGCTCGAACCTCCTCTCTGTTGGGACTCCCTCGCTCGAAAAAAATACCTTCTCAGAGGGGAGGCGTCGGACGGGATTTATAGGGCGCGTGGTGCGGAGTTGCATGTGAGAGTTGCTTTCGGTGCTGATGAAGACGTATATAGATGTCGCGAACCCCGGCTGAAGCACTCCCTCCATGCCAAGCCCCCCTTCTTTCTTGGAAATCTTTCCTGCATGCAAACAATCATTCTTCATGTGGAGAATCATTCTGCATGCGAAGAATCATTCACGTAAAGAATCAGTCATTCCCGTAGTTAATCAGTCATCATATCGATCGGACAGCATTAATTTTTTTTAAAAAAATTCAATCTCGCGGTCGCGTAGCGCTGAAAAAAAAGAAAAAAATGAAAATTAAAATCAAGCGGTCGGCGACTGCTGAAAAATAATTTTTTTTTTTAAATCCAGCGGTTAGGGACCACAGAAAATTAAAAGAAACCAAAAAAAATTAATATCCAGCGGTTGGGGACCACGGAAATTTAAAAAAAAATAAAAATCAAGCTGTCGGGGACCATGAAAAAATTAAAAAAAATTAAGCGGTCGGAGACCGCTGAAAACTTAAAAAACAATTAAGTGGTCGGGCACCACTGAATTTGTCGGGGATTGGCTATCTGGCAAAAGACCACGGTACCCCCGTAAAAAGCTAAACCCGCCGACCTTGTGGTACTAAAAGAAGATGCTCGGGAGAACGAAACGAGCATCCCTCCTTCTCCTCCGAGCATACGCGTCTGCACCTTTATTCGCAGAAGCACCAAACACGCCCCCCCCCCACGAGCAGGCATGCTCGTAGAGGCCACGACCTACTCGGGTGTTTGGTCGGAGGGCCCAGCGAACGCTACAAGGAAGGAAGGAGCCAACCAATCAGCCAGAGATCAAGGGAGATCATACCCGAAATTCAAATAACGCGGGAATCAAGGGCCCGGGTCACGGATATGGATACATAGCGTGATCCCAGGAGGTAGTTACCTTCTTCGTATCTCTAGTCGTAGTATTTAAACCCTCAAGATCTCAGACAGGGGAGAGGGACACCAAGATAGAACACAATACACTGGAGTAGGGCTGTTATCTCGACGGTGAGAGGCCCGAACCAGGATAAAAACACCGTGTCCCCCTTTTTTTCTTCTTCTCCCGACCTCGCATCGCTCGAACGCCCTCTTCGATCCGTACGACGGGGCTCTGTTGATCCCCCATTCAACAAGTAAGCTCGACGGGAGCCCGTTCTCCAATCGTCGATACCGGCGTGGCGCCCGTGGGGACCGACAGCCTTGATTCCCGTCTGAGATCAAGATCCTCGAGGATGCCGAACTCGGGAGACACTCGGGACCTTTGTGTTTTTGACCACGTTGAAGATGACGACGTGTACTACGCCGCCGACAACGTGGCCAGGGTGACCGATCCTATCGGTCACACTGAGTCTGGGAGCCCTTCCCCGGACACGGGAATGCGAGGGCAGGGCCTCCATTCCCAGACATTGCCCCTGGGGACCCCGAGGATGATCGCGACGGGCTCTACGATGGCCTGGACATACCTGCAGGCGACCTAGAGCTCGACCGAGAGACTGCGTCTCAAGGGGATACAATGATGTCCCCATCACTTTCATCCCGCTCTCGTCGAGTCAACGTGGCCGGGAGCCGTGCGGAGCCCGGAGAAGGATCCTCGGACGCTGCCAAGCACGACCACTCTGAGGCGGCGGACTCCACCGAGGCGTCCTTGGGAAAGACCCTCGCGAGCATTCGCCGCCAGGCAAAGGGGGGGCGCGCCTCGACGGAAAGGAACTCTCGTGGGTACCGAACTCCCGATCGCGCCCCGGAGCGTCGCCAAAGCTCACCGCCGCTTGATTCACCGGAACGGAACGATTCACGGGCCTTGGCGTGATGCGTCGCGTGACCTGCGTGAGTTTCCCGAGCAAGTAGACTTAGAGGCCGTGGGCAGGGTCGTAGCCGAAGATTTGGAAAGGCTTGCCGCCCGAGCTAAAAGTCTCGGATCCTCCCGTGATCGGATGCGGAGTGTTTCCCGGGACCATCACAAACGCTCCCCCGTGCGCTCGCACAGAGGTGAATCTCGGAGCCATGCTCGGAGATCGCCCCAGATCGCTAACCTGATCCGGGAAAGGCCCCAGAACAGTCACAGAGCGACCTCGGAGCGATATCTGTATAATCGCCCAGATTACGAGCACTCAACGCTTCCACGACCAAGCGGTCGTCGACGACATTTCGTCGCATGAGGTTTTCTCCCGACTCGGCCAGCGCCGACGGGCGTTGGGTGGAAGACCCGCGTGGAGGCCGCTATGACCGAGGATTTCACCGAAATCCCGAACCCGGTTGCCAGGCCTTCACGAGCTCCCTCCTAACGTCGCATGGCCGAACAGATTCAAGCCCGGCCACATCGAAAGGTTCAACGGGACCCAGTAACCGGACGAATTTCTCTCAATATATACTACCGCCATCCTCGCCGCCGGAGGCGATGAGGGGGTGATGGCAAATTACCTAAAGCCAGTTGCGGGCGGAGCCGGCCAGACGTGGCTTTTTAATCGAAGGAAGGCTCCATACGGTCCTGAGGCAGCTCGGCGCCCGCTCGAGCAAATTTCGGAGAGCTGTTACATCCGCCGGAAAGGAGCGCGACCTGAGCGCTTGAATCTGACGGACAGGAAACCTGCGACAATTCGTCCAGAGATTTATCCAGGTCGAACTTCGATCCGAACATATCGGACGAGGCGGTCGTCCGAGCTTTCAAGTTCGAGTGCGAGGCGGCGCTTCACGCAGGACACGGAGATCCACCGGATCTAACGGCGACGAGCTCTTCGAATGGCCGATCGATATGCCAACGCAGATGAAGCCGTCGGTGGAAGAAAATCTTTGGGCGAAGGGAAGCTGCCGCCTCAACCTGGCCTAGAGACCTCGGCTAGCAAAAGGGCTCCGGTGCAGAGACAAGAAGATCAAGAAAAAGAAGAAAAAGCAACCCTCGCTTGACCATGGTAGCCGCGGTGGAACAACAACAACCCCGAGCAACCCAGCGCGGCAGTACGGGGCTTAACGCTCGGGGAGAGGACAACCACATAGGCCTCGAGGGCGAGGCGACCAAGCGGACCGACGAGGCGACCAAAGCGGACCGACGGGCGACCTCTCGTCCGCTTCACCAGGCGACGGCACGACCTACGGAATTGCGAGCGTGGACCTACCGCTGGAAGCGATTTCTGGCGGCAGGGTCCCATGCCGACGCTTCGAGAGCAGGGTGAAAATAGCGAAGGAAAACAGCCACGAGGAAAGCGAGGATGACATGGAATACCAAGAACCAAGGAATCACATAGCGGTCATCTTCGGGGGCTCCTCCGCCTACAAGTCCCGCCGGGACTTAAAGGACGCCGCAAGAGAAGTGCACCAGGTTACCCAGGGTAAGCCTCCGGTGCAGCAGCTGAAATGGTCTGAGGTATCCCTCACCTTCTCCAAGGACGATTGTCCCCTTGGGATGACCAAACCCCAGAGGCTTCCGATGGTCGTGAACCCCACCATCAGCAATACCGTCGTCGGTCGGGTCCTCATAGACTCCGGGAGCTCTTTGGACCTTATTTCAGCCAAGGTTTTGGACGAGATGCAGATTCCTCGTTCCAAAATCAAGAGTGTGGCCGTGCCCTTCTTCGGGATAGTCCCGGGCACCTCGATCAAACCTCTGGGGCAGGTCGTCCTGCCCGTAAGTTTTGGCGGCCCAAGTAACTTCAGAACGGAGCTAATCACCTTCGAGGTGGTAGACTTTGAGTCGGCCTACAACGCCATCCTCGGCAGGCGGCCTTGGCCAAGTTCATGGCCGCCTCTCATCACGCGTATCGATGCACGAAGATTCCGGACGAACGGAGTTATAACCATCAAAGGGAACCACAAGTCCGCACTCAATTGCGGCGAAAGAGCCCTAGATATGGTCGGTCGATTACCCACTCGCGGTCACGACCAAGAGCGAAGCATTCCGGCCTAAACTTGCCCTCGGCTGGAGGAGAGACCAAGGTCATTCCGCTCAGCAGTCGGAACCGGCCAAATCGTTCATTTGGGATCTTCCTTAGATCCCAAATAGGAACTTCGAGCTCGTCACCTTCCTCACGGGCAAGGTCGGATGTGTTCGCTGGGAACCATCCGACATGCCCGGGTCCCAAGGGAGGTGGTCGAGCACAAAGCTATGATTCGACGACAAAAAACCAGTGAGACAGAAACTTAGACGCTTTTCCCGGAAAAGCAGGCAATCATCAGGAGGAACTTGATAAACTCCTAAAAGCTGGCTTCATCAGAGAGATCGAGCACTCAGGTGGCTAGCCAATCCAGTTGGTCGGGAAGAAAGGAGGCAAGTGGCGCATGTGCGTCGACCACCACGAGTTTGAACGCAGCGTGCCCAAAAGACAACTACCCGTTGCCTCGCATAGACCAATTGGTGGGCGCGATGGCAGTCACGAACCATGAGCTTCCTAGGCGCCTATTCAGGCTATCATCGAATCGACTGTCGTAGCGAAGACGAGGAAAAGACTTCCTTCATCACCCGTTCGGTACCTTACGCTATACGACCATGTCTTTCGGTGCGAGAAATGCGGGAGCAACTTTCAACGCCTCATGCAGAAGACTTTCACAGACCAAATAGGTCGAAATTTGGAGGTCTATGTCGGCGACATAGTTGTCAAAAGCAAGAGTACTTGGTCACGTTGCTGACTTGGAAGAAACTTTACGTAACCTCAATAAGCATCGAATAAAGCTAAATCCAGAAAAATGCGTATTCGGGCGTGAAGGCCGGCAAGGTGCTCGGCTACATGGTCGGGCCACATGGCGTTGGGGCTAACCGGAGAAGATCGAAGCCATTGAGAACATGAGGTCGCCCACATGCGTAAAGGAAGTACAAGCTCGACCGGAAGAATGGCCGCCTTAAGCCGGTTCGTCTCGGTGGGAAGCGAGGACTACCTTTCTTTAAAGCCCTCATAAGCATGATGGCTTCACGTGGACGGAGGAAGGCGATCGCGCGTTCAAAGGGCTAAAACAGTACCTCTCCCAACCGCCCGCCCTCGTCACACCCACAAGGGGAAGAATTGCTATTATACCTGGCGGCAACCCGCAAGCGTAAGCTTCGGTGTTAGCGATGAGAGAAATGGTACCTGGCAGCGACCTATCTATTACGTCGGTAAGTACTTCATGGACCAAAGGAGCGTTACCGAGGTCCGAAGCTACTATACTCATTCTTGATGGCCTCCAGGAAGTTGCGTCACTACTTTCAAGCACACAAGATCGTAGTGCGACCGGCTTCCCACTCAGGGAAATCTGAAAAATCAGGACGCCAGTGGTCGCATAGCCAAGTGGGCAATGGAGCTCGCCGAGTTCGAGCTGGTGTTCTCAGCCCGCACGCGGCGATAAAATCACAAGTCTTGGCTGATTTCGTGGCGAGAATGGTCGGCTCGGCACCACCCGGCCCAGCCGGGGCCGGATGATTCGAGGGAAAACTCCTGGACCTTGTATTTTGATGGATCCCGAGCATCTGGCGCTGGGTCGGGCGCCGTCTTGGTCTCCCAGGATGGAGAGCAACTTCAGTACGCCATCCAACTACATTTCGCTGCGACTAACAACGCGGCGGAGTACGAAGGCCTTTTGGCCGGACTTCGGGCGTGCAAATCGCTAGGAGTCCAACGGCTCATTGTGAAGGGCGATTCACAGTTGGTCGTAAACCAGGTCAACAAGGAGTATCAGTGTTCCGATACCTCAATGGCGCTGTACCTGGCTGAAGTAAGGAAGATGGAGAAATACTTCAAGAATTTCGAAGTAATCTACATCCCCAGGAAGGATAATTCCCTGGCCGACCAAATGTCTAAGGTCGGTTCCTCTCAGACCACCGCTCCGGTGGGGGTGCTTGTCGAGCACCTACATAAGCCCTCCATTCCCTCCGAAGAGGAGGCACCAGAGACCGGCGGTAGGGTCTCCTTCCTCGAGCAAAGTGCGAATTGGATGACGCCATTCATCCAATATCTTGCGCATGGGACATTGCCCGAGGAAGAAGCGGCGTTCTCGGCTAATAAGGCGATCTTCTCGGTCAGATCGATCGAAGACGACCTATCTGGAAAAGCGCATTAGGGATCCTTTCGGATCGTCTCTCGGGAGGAAGGCCAGTACCTTCTTCGTGATATCCCTGCCGGACTGTGCGGAGCTCACTCGTCTTGCAGGACGCTTGTGAGCAAGGCCTTCCGACTAGGATACTACTGGCCCACGGCCTTGACGGACGCACGGTCAGTCGTAACGACCTGCCGGGCATGCCAGTTTCATGCTCGAAAAGTCCGTCAACCGGCATATGCCCTGCAAACCATACCACTCTCGTGGCCGTTCTCAACCTGGGGGCTCGATGTCCTTGGACCCTTCCCCCGAGGTCAGAAAGGCTGCAAGTATTTGCTCGTGGCCATCGACACTTTCACTAAGTGGATAGAGGCCGAGCCCGTCTCGACCATCTCGGCCCAGGCGGCCAAGAGATTCCTCCGCAGTAATGTGGTAACTCGGTTCGGGATACCCAACCGTCTTATCACAGACAACGGGACCCAGTTCACCAGCGAACTGTTCCAAAGTTACTGCGAGGAGGTCGGGACCAAGGTCTGTTTCGCTTCCGTGGCACATCCACGAGTAACGGAGCAAATGAGCGAGCAAGCGGGCAGCTAGTCCAGGGCATAAAAGAGGGTCTTTAAGACCCTCAACCAGCAAGCAGCGGTGGGTGGATGAGCTTCCGCGCCGTTCTTTGGTGCATCCGCTTTCCCACGACCGGTCGAGCCACGCAGGCGAAACGCCTTCCGACTTCGTCTCACGGTGCGGAGGCCATTACACTGCCCGAAATCGTCTTTGGGTTCCCCAAGGTGCAAGCGATCGATTCCGTCGATCAAGAGGTTAGCGCCTCGTCGACCTGGACCTCGTCGAGCGACACGCGAGCGGGCGTTGCTCGGTCTGCGGTTTACCCTACAGGCTCTTCGTAGGCATGCGGCCAAGACGGTCAGACCTAGGGTCTCGCAAGTCGGCGACATGGTCTTACGAAGAGTTCAAGACACTGTCGAAGGCCAACAAGCTAACCCCAAGGTGGGAAGGACCCTACACGGTCGTGTCTACGACACGCCCGGGGTACATTTCGCCTCGCGATGCCAGATGGTCGGGAGCTCACCGACACACTGGAACATCGATCAAGCTGCGTAAATTCTACGTTTAGACGAGCACTCTATCTCGCGCCCCTTGCGTTCTTTCCAATAAAGCGTTTCCCTCTTTCTCGTGTTTCGTCCTCGCTTTGTCGAGCGAGCATCGTCGTCTAGCGACATTGCGAGCGAACTTATCCGACAAGTATGTGCGCACCATTTCCCTTGGCCCCGGCGGATGCTCGCCCAATCGTTCACTTTCCACGGTAGCTCTTATTGTATGCGTGGTCGGTATGAGCATCCACTCTAAGCCGATTCGGTGACCATTCGGGTATGGTGGCTCTACGTGATGTTGGTTTTAAAGTTCGTCTACTCTGTGCTCACATTTCTTCTCAGCATAACCGACCTACTTATATCATTCAAAAAATCGTCACGACCAAAGCGACCCTTAAATTTTCCCATGAACAAACTCGTGCTCGCAACAGTGAGGGCACGACCTTTGTCCATGGCAGGGGCTCCGTATGATAGGAACGTTCCGTCCCTTCTTCCAAGGATCCTTTGCTCGTATCTATGCTATATGCTCTTATGCAGGAACTTATTTTCTTTTTCTGCAGAACCGGGATCATATAGGCATATGTTGAAGGCGAACTCGAGAAAAACAGGCAAGGATCAAACACCTGCGAGTTTGCTCATTTAACCCGAAATGTTGTTTTTTTTACAGGGTTTACACGAGCTAAAAATAAAAGAAGAGCTAAGACCTACGCTCGACCTGAAGGGCAGCAAGTTCCTCCTTAAGGGAGTCGACCTCCGCCTCCAGGTCCAAAACTTTCCGACGAGCGGCGCGACCTTCAGCCGCGCTGTCCCGAAGGCGCTGCACCTCCTTGAGCTGGGCCTCTTCGCGCTCCCGAGCTCGTTGGAGTTCGGCGCGCAGGTCGGGGACCTCCAGCCGCAACTTCCCCAGCTCCTCTTCGAGGTCGAACAGAAGTGTTCTTCGCCGTCTCGCTCTCAAAGAGCTGGTCCCGAAGTCCGACGACGAGGCTCTTCGCCGACTCCAGCTCCTTCAGGTCGGCCTCGCGCACCTCGGAGACCCGACGCTCGAGATCGGCGATCTTGGCGTCTTGCTCGCGATGGTACGCCCAGAACTCCTCTGCTGGAACTGCGGAGGCATCGATGTCCTCCATAGCCTTCGCCGCAAACTTGGGGCAAAAAAAAAAAGAAGAGGGAAGGAAGGTCAAGAAGAACCCCTTGAAGATTGCTCGCCTCATGAAAAAAGTTAGAAGCAAAGCGCTACTGTAAGAGCCCTACCGACCAAATTGTCCTGGCCGAATACGGCGGTCGGTAGCACCAGCTCTAAAAAGGGATTAACTCCACGCAGGCCATCCTCGATCCCGAGCCAAGACGTCCAGATCTAGCCCCTCTGGGCACCTGGTGCTCCCAGGAGGGCAACGACGCGTTCGCTTCGACCAACCCGAGGACGCCCGAGGTTGGTCTTACGCATCAACAGCGGCTCGTGGCGCCTTTCCTCCCGCCCGGCCATTGTGCCCGGGCCGACGCCGATCGCCGCTTCGCCCCTTGCACTTCGCCGCCGGAAGCAATGGAAGCTCCACGCCGGAGGCGGTTGGTCGAGGCGACCACCTCCGGCTCGTGATCATGGCCGGGGCAGCTGGTCATCAACGACCACCTCCTCTTCGTGGCCGCGCTACGGCGGCAACTGGTCATCAACGACCACCTCCTCTTCGTGGGCCCGCTGACGGAGGTAGCCGGTCGGGCTCGGCGATCATTTCGCGGCGAGGAGTGGGCGGTCGATCACGACCGCATCTCCTTGGTCCACTTGATTGGAGGTGGCTGGCCGGCGTGGCCGGCTCCTCTCTTGGCTCACGGCCGAGGCGGTGGGAAAGCCACCACCCTTGACCGTCGGAGTTCGTCGCTGGAGCTCGCTTGCGCTTACCCCTTCGCAAGGGACCAAGGCCAAGGCTTCTTGGCCCTCAGCCCCCTGCGGCTCCTGCTCCTCCGCGGCTGAAATAAGCTCGGGCCTCGCCGGGGGAAGCTCGGGCTCCACTGGGTCCGTAGCTGGCGCCGGCTCCTCCCCCATCTCGGCCATCACTTGGTCGACAACGCGGTCGAGCTCGGCGTCAACTGCAGAGTCGATAATCTCCTCAGCCATCTGGCGGAAGTCCAAAAACGACATCCGAGCTATCACGCCCACGCCAAACAGGGTGGGGTTAGCCCGAAGAAAATTGCAAGACAAGAACAGAATAAGAGAATGAAGTAGGAACATACCTTCTGCCCGGCGAGCAGCGCCATCCTCCTCGGCCTCCTCGCTTCGGGCCACGGGCGACCTGCCCGCGGCGGCCTCGTAGGCCTCGGCCACGACCACGACGCGCTCCTCATGGCGTCAGCGGCACGTGCCATCGCCGGGTCGGCGTCGTCCATGTCGACCTCTTCCAAATGGCCGAGGCTTTGTTTGAGAGGTCGACCTCCTGCTCCTTCGACCCAGGCGTAGGTGGCCTCCTCTTCTTCCTCCTCCTCGGGGTCGCCGACCACCCGAGTAAGGCCGGGTCTGGAAGGCCTTGATCTGCCTCTCCGGTAGCTCCTTGGTCGGGAGGACTGGCCTCCTCCTCGGCCTTCCTCGCCGCTTTCGGCGAGCTGTTCGATCGGCTCATCGACTCGGCCTCCTCCGTTCAAGTCATCAAACCAGATTCGAGTTCGCTTACCTCCTGGCGGTCGGCGTACTCAAGGTGCGGCGTGGGGCCTGATCGGCTTCGGCGCCTCGGCCGCTGGCGCGGGGAGGCGAGGCGGATGCTGGCGGCCTCGACCGCCCGTCCTCTTGCGGGAGCCCTGGCGGTCTGGCTTGCGGCGTGACTGCGGCCTTCGACACCGCAAGCTCAAGGGCGACCTTCTCCTGCAAACAGAATCGGGAGGAATAAGCTCGGTAAACATGCCCCGGCGAAGCGAGAAGATGTACTTACCGCGTCGCGCGGTCAAAGATGTTCTTGGGGACCTGGCGATTGGGCGTCGGCTCCTTCTCGCCAGGGCACCGAACATCTCGGCGACCCTCTCGTCAACCCAGTCCGTCCTCGGAGCTGCGTCACAACCAAAGACTAAGACAAAAGATATATGTATGTATATAGCACCGATCATCGGAAAGCAGCGATGCTCGGGAAAGGAGTCTAGGAACATACTGCGTTGTCCTCACGGGTGAGTCATGCCACCCGGTCACCTCGAAGAAGGGTGCTCGCGGCGCCTCGGGGGGACACCGGTTGAAGGTGAAATCCCGGCGATATCTCGACCCGATGAGCCCCATCTGGCGAGCTCAGCGATCGTCTGAGCACCCGCTCTTCCTCAGGTTGCACGGGCGGCGCGCTGTCTCGATGGCGGCGTCCTCCCGATGTAGACCAACTGGGACCCCTCCGCTTTCTTCTGGTAGAACCAGAGGTCGGCCCAACCCGACACCGAGTCCTTCAAAGCGACAAGAGGATACTCGTATGGTCGGTTGGTCCGGAGGCGGAGATAAACGCAACCGGCGGGGCCATCCCGGCCGGTGCGAAAGGGGGAGTAGAAGCGAAAGAAAAGGCTAGCCGTGGGCACTACGCCCACGTACGCCTCGCAAAGATGGGAGAAGATTGCGAGAGAAAGGATAGAGTTGGGGTGGAGGTGAGAGATCTCGCACCCACAGAAGGCAAGCACGGAGGCGAGGAAGTCGCTCTCGGGCAGACGAAGCCCGTTGATGGCATACAACTCACAGGAGACGATCTCCGTCTCCCGTGGTGCCGGCACCGCGTCGCCCCCGGGCACTCGACCCGAGCTTGGGTCGACGTACCCCTCATCCATGAGCACCTGGAGCCTCCTTCGGGTCATCTGGCTGACCTTGAAGCGCGCCATGGCCAAAGAAGGAAGAGGAGCGAAAAGGGTTCTCGGGCGCTAGGGCTCTTGGAAGGTTTTTTTGGCCGAAGACGAGCAAAGAGACACGGTGTAACTCCGACCTCTCCCGGTAGAAAGGGTTAAAAGGACAGTGAAGGGGCGGGATAAAAATCGCCGCCTATCACGTAGCAACACCTGGCCGGAAAAAGCGCCGCTTCAGAAACCGTCTGCATTCTGAGGAGGCTTCTCTGAGAAGGAACCGCGAGAACAACCAAGCAGCGCTTGTAGCGAAAGCGAGCCTGTGGCGGGTAAAGAAGCTTGTGTCGGCGCCAAAATGGTCGTGCACCACGATCAAAAGAAGTTCAATCCCCTCAAGTCTTCTTAGGCTCAAGGGAAGCCCGAGGTTCCCCACTTGAACCTCGGGGCTAGCTGTCGGGGATTGGCTATCGGCAAAAGACCACGGTACCCAGTAAAAGCTAAACCGCCCGACCTTGTGGTACTAAAAGAAGATGCTCGGGAGAACGAAGCGAGCATCCCTCCTTCTCCTCAGAGCATACAGCGTCTGCACCTTTATTCGCGAAGCACCAAACACGCCCCACGGCGAGGCATGCTCGTAGAGGCCACGACCTACTCGGGTGTTTGGTCGGAGGGCCCAGCGAACGCTACAAGGAAGGAAGGAGCCAACCAATCAGCCAGAGATCAAGGGAGATCATACCCGAAATTCAAATAACGCGGGAATCAAGGACAGCGGGTCACGGATATGGATACATAGCGTGATCCCAGGAGGTAGTTACCTTCTTCGTATCTCTAGTCGTAGTATTTAAACCCCCCTGAAGATCTGTAACAGGAGAGGGACATCAAGATAGAACACAATACACTGGAGTAGGGCTATTATCTCGGCGGTGAGAGGCCCGAACCAGGATAAAAACACCGTGTCCCCCTTTTTTTTCTTCTTCTCCCGACCTCGCATCGCTCGAACGCCCTCTTCGATCCGTACGACGGGGCTCTGTTGATCCCCCATTCAACAAGTAAGCTCGACGGGAGCCCGTTCTCCAATCGTCGACAGAATTTAAAATAAAAAATAGAAAAAAAAAATTCAGGGGCCGGGAACTGCGGTATTTCACTGTTACGAGGCTATTTTTGAAAATTTATGGGATGAACGGCTAAATTTGAAAATAAAAATCAAGGAGGCTAACAGTAAAAATTTCGCCAAACATCACGGACTACGGGACTACAGACCTCATTTAGTTGCCGAGCACACATAACAAACATGACAATTTGGCGCGTGACCTTTTTTTTGCCTGCCCTTTTATGCCTTTTTTTTTGCCAGCCTGCCCACGTGAGGTGATCTCGACTAACTCCCATCAATTCATGCAGGTGATTTCTGGGAACAACGTCGAGGAAGCGGTATGACAGATAATCCGCCGTTATCTAGAGGATACGAGCAGTGGATCACACAAGGCCATCTACTTTGATGGATGGGGAGGACTGGCTGCTTCTGCAGTGCTAAGAGCCATAGCCGAGGACCCTCCGCCGTCTCTGAGGAAGAAATTCAACAGGATCATCCACGTCGATTGCTCCAGGTGGGAAAGCCGAAGAGCACTCCAAAGGGCAATCGCGGAGGAACTGAAGCTTCCTCAGGGGGTTATGGCTGTCTTTGATAAGCAAGACGAGGAGGATGATTTCAGTGGGGTAGATGAAGGCTCCAGAGCTGAGATACAAGACGTCACAAGAGAGATTTATCAAACCATTAGGGACCTCAGTTGCTTGGTGATTTTTCACAACGGAAGTGGCGACACTATTGACATAGCCAATTTTGGCTTTCCTCGGCATGACTGGTTTAGTCCAAATGATAATAAAATGTTGTGGACCTTCAGCGGGAGGCTTCGACTCAACGCACATATAAGCCTGCGAGTGGATGATTCACATCTTTGCCTTGATGCTGCTTTGTATTATGCTCCAGACGATAGGTCACATCTCATCCTAGTTATACAAAAAATACTGCGAGCAGAGGCTAGAGAAATTGCTCGATACACATATAAGCTTGGCATTACCGCAAAAATAGTCGCACAGTGTTGCTTGTATCTCTTGTTGTTGAATTATAAGCAGGGCGACATCATGGACTACAACTGGGCTACCCATGCTTCCAACTATTGGGTTTGTGATGGGGTTATACCACATGAAGACGAAGACGAAGACAAAGCATGGGAAATTGCTGCTACTCTGCATAAAGAGATTATACTAGAGGACTATTCGTCTAATAAATTGTTCGGTTTTGGTCATCTGCTTGAGACTCCTCGAAATCGTTGGATTTCAGAAATCACATACCTCAATAGTCAAGAAAGGGGCCAGATAAGTATACCAACTGTACAGCCAGAAACTTCGTCATTTTTCTTGGCAATCCAAGGTGAATCTGATCATCCAGCATCATCATTACCCAATGACATGTTTCAATACTCAGAGAAACTGCGTGTAATCAAACTCAGCCGGTGCACGTTTAGCTTTTCTTCACCGCCTTTCTGTTGTTGGCGGAGCCTAAGATTCCTCGGATTAGATAGCTGCAAGGATCAACGGCAAGAACAGGCACCAAAACAGCAACAAGAAGTGGAGCAGAAGCCAGGTAGCCCAAAACTGGAATTTTTTCATAGCCTATGGGTGCTGGACATATGCGACACGGATTGGGAGCTGGCTTTATCCCCAGAGATCATAGAGCAAATGGCTGCAAACATTAGGGAGGTACATATAAAGAAGGGAAGGATTTGGCGTAGCAATCTTGCTTGGCGACGACTGCAGATGCTGCGCAAGCTTCGCATAACCGAGGCTACAAGCTCATGGGAGACAGGCCAAAAGGATGAATTCACCGATATGGGGAAGTTGGAGCTCCTCGACCTATCTAGGAATAGCACCATGCAAGTTTTGCCAAGCTTATCAGGAGCAACCGCCCTCAAGACTCTGGTTCTAGATGGTTGTGTTGGTTTGGAACATGTTGGCCCAGGACTCCCTCCATCACTTGAATCATTCAGCTTAAATGCAGGAGTAGAAGAGGAAGCTAAAATATCCCGTATCTCCTTGGCTGGTTGTGCAAGACTATTGAACTTCTCATTACGTGGGCCATTGCCAATCCTTGAGGAGCTGGACCTCTCAGGCACACCAATCAAAATTCTTGACCTCAAAAATCCTGCTGTCCAGGTCCCAAGTCTCCAGCGAATGATTCTATTGGGATGTTTGCAGCTCCATGCCATACTATGGCCAGAAGAGGGATTGTCCAAACTGGTAGTACTATGCATTGATTCTTTGGTCTGCCGTGTCCAAACGGAACATCATCAAGCATATGCCACTATCATGGACATGAGGTTTGTTCAGTCCTTGGTGTTACAAAGTCGTAGCAGGTTCTGTTGGAGCACTGATAGGTTCCATCTAAATCTGTGTGGCCCTTCTAATACCAAAGAAGATGGACAGAGATGCAACAACGAGAAGATCGGCCCTTATAGCACTGGACGAGTAACTGGGCCACCTCTACACAAGTTGTTAATCCCCAAGACTTCTTGTAGCGCCTACACGGATGTCACTGTTGACAAGATAACTACTGATCATGACGACAGCGATTGCCCGCGATTTCACCATTGGGCGACCATCACGGAGATTGGTGAGGGAATCAACAACACTAATGTGGAGAGCTTACAAGGAATCAATGCCATCGTCTTCATGATGAACGAGGTCGAGTCGTTGCACGTGCACGACAATTCTTCCATCACCACTGTCATCCCCCAACCCATTGATTGGAGACATCTCAAGCGGTGCCGTGTCGAGAGATGTTCCGAGCTGCACAACGTCTTCTCCACTAACTACCATAACATCTACAACTTTAAAGAACTGGAGACCTTTTGGGCGGCTGATCTCCCGATGGCCCACTGCATTTGGAGCAAACGTAGGACGCAACAGCCCACTATATTTGAACAGCCCATCCGAGGGGAAATGCACTGCTTTGCAAAGCTACAGAGCATACACCTGCACTCCTGCCCCAGGCTAGTATTTGTCCTCCCGCTATCGGATCTTCCCAACTTAGTGACCCTCCACATCGTCTACTGTGATGATCTTAGGCAGGTCTTCCCCACTGAGGTAGGGTTTCCGAAAGAAATAGCTACCCACAGTCGAAAAGGTGTCCTAAAATTCCCAAAGCTGAAGCACATCTACCTGCATGAGCTCCCTAATCTGCAGCAGATATGTGAGGCCAAGATGTTTGCACCCATGCTCAAGACTATCAAGGTCAGTGGATGCTGGAGCCTCAGGCGCCTCCCGGCCATCCATCACCGCCGTCCATATAGGTACCCTACTGTGGACTGCGAGAAGGACTGGTGGGAGAAGCTGGACTGGGATGGGGACGATGTCGGCCATGACCCATCCCTCTTCAAGCCACGCCACTCGCTGTACTACAAGAAGGCCTCGCACAGAGGCTCAGTTCTCCGGTGAACTAGTATCACTTCTTAGGTATTTATGCACACATGATCTTCCTTGTTTTTTTTCTTTATTTCATGTATGTATCATACACGGTAATATCAATGGATATTGTGTATATATTTGCAGCAATCTCTACACACATAGCATGTATATCAATTCTGCTAACATTAATTAGTTGTATCTTCACCTCTGTAGGTTTGGTGGTGGAAATACAGATGACTTACTACAGTTTTCTACTACGTCCATGGCCGTAAAGGCTTCACGGTTTTCTTGCCAAGTTGGTGTGTTTTCGAAAGAATAAATTGGTGTTTCGTGCATGCTACTGCATCCACCAAGCTGGTGTGTTTGAAACTATGTTAATGTGTGTGTGTGTGTGTGTGTGTTTCTTAGGAGACTAACTTCCAATGTATTTGGTTTGGATTATGGTTATGTGTGTGCTTGAAAAAGAGGGTCAGCTATGCCTATGGTGTGTGTCTGTCAGTCACAGAACAGAACCCCATGGTGTGAGAGTGTTACTTGCAAAAGCCAATGCTGCCTGGATATGTATTTGGTTTATTTACGTGTATTTTTAATTATCTCGTTCTACTCATTCTTCAGGTCATTTATCTGTCTATACCAGCTGGTATGAGTTGCCTTGTTAGTTACCATACTTTGAACAATTCTCATTCAAACATTTTGACCATAGTTTATCCAGTATAAGTGATATCGGTATAAGTAGGGCTAAGCATCTATACTACATCTACTCCAGTTTTACACATATAATTATTCGAGTAGTTGATAATTGTTGCTAAGGTGTTAATGGTGGGTAACAATTTATCAAGGCAGGATATATGCAACAATTGGACAATGGACATATCTACCATTACCATAGTGATTTTTATCGGAAATACTCAAAATATTTTTTCATATTATGAAAGCTCACGATTTTAGAAAAAATTAGAAATCAGTTTCACATAATTTGAAGTTCAAATGCAAAAGTTGTATTTGAATCTAACTTGGATGGAAATCCAAAAAAAAAGAGAAAATACAATGCTGAGGGTGACATTGAAGGCGTATTTCTCCTAATTATGCTTTCCTATGGGGAAAATGTATTTCTACAAAAACTAAAAAAAAATTCTATTTTTCTAGATTTATTTAACAGTGAGGTCCACTTGTTAGATTTTTGTTATTTTTACTGATTTTTCTTGAATGGGTCCTACTTGTCATACTTACATAACTTTAAATTGTATTTAATTACAAAACTACCAGGGGTCCCATCAATCATTGTCACATTAGTTATTGATTACACTAATTATTTTCTTAACCACAATATAAATGACTAACATGTGGGCCCTAGATGTCAGAGAGAGAAAATGAGAGAAGAAGAAAGAAACAGCGGAGAGGAGCGGAGGTCTCTAGCTGGGTTTGTCGGTGGCAAATGACGTCAGGATTGGCGGAGGGAACCGCCTAAACGGGTCGCAGATGTTATTAGACTAATATAATTAGGCATGTAATTGTGGCTGTAATTGCGCCTGAGCGGTTGGCTGACACGCCACCGTTGGCTACTATATATGTACTCCTGTACACATACTTGGAATACAAATCAATCATACCCACACTTTCATGGTATCAGAGCGGTTCCGATCCGCTATTTTTCCGCAACCACCACCAGCCGCCGATCCGATCGCTGCACCCGTCGCCGATTCCATCGCCGGGAGCACCGCTGATCCATCGCCTGTCCACCGATCCGATCGTCGGCCCCTCGTGACTTCGTCACCACACGCCGTCACCGGTCCGATCGTGCCCCGTCGTCGCTCGTTCCCTCATGGCGGACGATGACGACGTCGCTGCCGCCGCCGCCCAGGAAGCCGAAAACAGGCGCCTCGCGGCTGAAGCCGAAAACAGGCGCCTCGCCTCCGTGCTGCCGCCCTCGATGAGTACGAGCGCGCCCACGAAGCTCTCTGGGCGCAGGCCACGGCCGTCGTCAACGTCAAGGCGCTCATCCCCGTCATCCTCGATCAGGCCACGAGCACCTACACCAAGTGGCGCGGCATGTTCCTCACTGTTCTCGGCAAATATGCCCTGAGCCGCCACGTTTTCCAGGATGAGGCCTTCCCCTCACGCCCACCATGGGTGCAGGCGGACTGCTGCGTGCTGACGTGGATCTACAGCACCATCTCCAGCAATCTACAGCAGTCCCTCATGATGCGTCAAGGCACTGCTCGTGCGGCGTGGTGCTACCTCGAGGACGAGTTCCTCGGCCAAAAGGAGTCTCGTGCGCTTCTTCTCGAGACGAAATTCCGCAACTTCCGCCAGGAGTCCCTGAGCATCACCGACTACTGCCGCCAGCTCGAGTCCATGGCGGCCTCACTTGCCGAGTTCGGTGACCCCATCGGGGATCGGCAGATGGTGCTCACGCTCCTCCGCGGCCTCGGCGGCAAGTTCCGTCACATGGTGTCCATCCTCAAGATGCATCGCCCGTTCCCGACGTTCGCCGAGACGCGTACCCATCTCCTGCTGGAAGAGCTGGAGATCGACGCCCGACCTCCTTCGCCGCCCACGGCCCTCGTCACGACGCCACAGCAGCCAGCCGCGTTCGGCACGCCTGCGCCCTCCAACACGCCTCGCCAGGGGAACCAGACGGCAGCTCCTGGCGTTCGGGCGCGCCACCGATGGCGGCGCTTCAACGGCCGTCGCCGCGGCCGTGGCGGCCGTGGCGGCCACCAACCTCCTGGCGGGGCCGCGCCATCCGGTGCCCTGGGCCACACACCACCAGGAGCGCAACCGTCCTTCGGCCAACCCTGGACCGGCTCCTTGTAGATGTGGCCATACGGCCGCCCACCACCGCCCCAGCAGGCCTTCACCGCCTTCCCGCAGTATGGCGGGCCGTTCGGCGGCGTTCCCGTCGGCTATGGCACAGGCTACACTGCGCCATCGCCGTACGTCTACGGGGGAGCTGCACCCTCGGCACCAACGTTCCAGGGGCCTCCAGCGCACTATCAAGTGCCTACGCCGGCGCCCTGGAACCCCACTCATGGCGGTGCATGGAACCAGGACTCGCTGGTGCAGTCCTTCAACACTATGTCGCTCACCCCGCCACCACCATCCGAATGGTATGCCGACTCGGGTGCCGGCTCTCACATGACTGCGGACGCTGGTACACTCTCCTCGTTTTCATCACCTTCATCACTTACACCTTCATCTATCGTTGTGGGCAATGGTGCACTCCTTCCTGTTACTGCCACTGGATCACACACTTTCTCTTTTCCGCATCGTAATCTTGTTCTTAATGATGTTTTGGTTTCCCCACACATAATTAAGAACCTGATTTCCATTCGCCGCTTTACCACCGATAACAACTGTTCCATTGAATTTGATCCATTTGGCCTTTCTGTGAAGGATCTGCACACCAGGAACGTGATCGCCAGGTGCAATAGCTCTGGCGACCTCTACCCGTTCTTCCCACCCACCACCAGCACCACCGCTTTCATCGCTGCACCTACCTCGCTTTGGCATCGTCGTCTCGGACATCTTGGGCGCGAAGCTATGTCCAAACTCATCAGCTCCAGTGTTATCTCCTGCAATAAAGATGATCTCCACCACATATGTCATGCGTGCCAGCTCGGTCGGCACACACGGCTTCCGTTTGGGTCTTCTAGCTCTAGAGCTCTTAATAATTTTGATTTGATACACTGTGATCTTTGGACATCTCCTATTGTTAGCGTGTCTGGGTACAAATATTATCTTGTTATTTTGGATGATTGTTCCCATTACATTTGGACTTTTCCCCTCCGCCAAAAATCCGAGACGTTTTCTACTCTTTCCAATTTTTTTGCGTATGTTCACACTCAATTTAGCACCACCATCAAGAGCGTCCAGTGCGACAATGGCCGTGAATTTGACAATTCCCCGGCCCGCACGTTCCTTCTCTCCCACGGTGTTGCACTTCGCATGTCGTGTCCATACACTTCCCAACAAAATGGAAAGGCCGAACGCTCTCTCCGCACACTTAACAATATTTTGCGTTCTCTTCTTTTCCAGGCGAGTCTTCCTCCGGTTTACTGGGTCGAGGCCCTTCATACCGCCACCTACCTAGTTAACCGGCTCCCCACCAAAACCTACCTAGTTAACCGGCTCCCCACCAAAACCCTCGCCTTCTCGACACCCTACACCCACCTCTATTCCACCCAACCTTCCTACGACCAACTCAAAGTTTTTGGGTGTGCTTGCTACCCCAACATGTCCACCACAGCACCTCACAAACTTGCGCCCCGCTCCTCTCTATGTGTGTTCCTCGGCTACTCCTCAGAACACAAAGGCTACCGGTGTCTGGAGCTTCAGTCCAACCGCATTCTTATTTCTCGCCATGTCATTTTTGACGAATCCTCCTTCCCCTTCGCCAATATATCCACAACGCCCATGGCATCCTCCGACTTGGACTTCCTTCTTGATGAGGATGATCTCACTGCTCCGATTCCTGGAGCTCCGTTTGTGCATGCAGGTACACCCGTCAGCCCGGCGCCACACCGCGGCTGTTGTCCCTCGTGCCGACGCCTCCTCCCACGTGGGCGGCATCGAACTGACGCCCGGCACATCGCTTGGCCAAAGCAGCGATGCTACCCCTGTGTCACACGCACAGGCTGCCAATGACTTCCGCCGCTTCGCCAATCGGGAGCACCGGTGCCGCTTCTGCGGTATCTCGCGCGACGGTTGCCGCCAAGAAGACCATCGCCACGGCCAGACGGTGGCCACTCGGCCGGTCACCATCGCCCCCGTCGACAACGCGCATCCCATGCGCACGCTGCTGCAAGGCCGGGCATCGCCACTTTGTGGATCGCCTAAATCTCCACGCTGTGGCCATGTCGCCGCTACCTCGCTCCGCCCGTGCTGCCCTGTCCGATCCACATTGGCGCGCTGCTATGCAAGCTGAGTTTGATGCATTGATCGCCAATAACACCTGGAGTCTTGTGCCACGGCCTCCTGGTGTTAATATGGTCACTGGCAAGTGGATCTTTCGTCACAAGCTGCACACAGATGGTTCTCTGGATCGCTACAAGGCTCGTTGGGTTCTCAGGGGTTTCACTCAGCGGCCTGGTATTGATTATGATGAGACCTTCAGTCCGGTGGTCAAGCCCGCGACAACCGAGTGGTTCTCTCTCTCGCTCTTTCGGGACTGGCCTATTCACCAACTGGATGTGAAGAATGCGTTCTTGCATGGTATTCTCACAGAGGCAGTGTCTGCTCAGCCCAGTGTTTTGTGGATTCCTCTCGTCTGATTTTGTTTGCCGGCTCAACAAATCTCTATATGGTCTGAAGCAGGCTCCGCGTGCTTGGCATCAACGGTTTGCTTCTCATCTCTTTTCGATTGGATTTGTTGAAGCCAAGTCAGACACTTCACTCTTCATATATCGTCGAGGAGCCGATACAGCCCTGTTGTTGCTCTATGTGGATGACATTGTTCTCACTGCTTCCTCTCTTGGTCTTGAAGCCATTATTGGGGCTCTTCAGCGTGAGTTTGCTATGACAGATATGGGTCAGCTCCACCATTTTCTAGGTCTTTCAGTGGCCCACTCTGCTAGTGGGTTATTTCTTTCTCAGCGCCAGTACACGCAGGATATTTTGGAGCGAGCCGGGATGAGTGAGTGCAAGCCATGCAAAGACTTCGTGGATCTACACTCCAAATTATCTGCAGATGGACCTCCTGTCGCTGATGACACACAGTATCGCAGCCTAGCTGGCGCCCTACAGTACTTGACATTTACCCGTCCAGACATTGCCTTTGCTGTTCAGCAAGTGTGCCTCTATATGCATGATCCCAGGGAGCCTCACCTCACGGCTCTCAAGCGGATTCTGCGATATCTGCAAGGTACTCTTTCACTTGGCTTGACCATGCATCGCTCGTCACCTACAGACCTCGCGTATACACGGATGCTGACTGGGCTGGATGTCCGGATACCCGTCGCTCCACCTCTGGCTATGCAGTGTTCCTAGGTGATAATCTGGTGTCCTGGTCCTCCAAGCGTCAAGACACGCCTCACGGTCGGTACGAGGGCGAATCTGAGCTGTGGCAAATGGTATTGCTGAAGCTACCTGGATGCGACAGCTGTTGATTGAGCTTCACCACCCTCCTCGCCGAGCCACCGTGGTCTATTGTGATAACGTCAGTGCCATATATCTCTCCAGCAACACAGTGCAGCATCAACGAACAAAGCATGTTGAGATTGATCTCCACTTTGTTCGAGAGAAAGTTGCCCTCGGTCATGCTCGGGTCCTTCATGTTCCCACGACATCACAGTACGCGGACGTCTTCACCAAGGGTCTCCCTACCTCGCCCTTCCAGGAGTTCCGGTCCAGTCTGACCGTTAGCGACAGCGTGGGAGAAAATGTGAGAAAATCGAGCGGTAGGAGCTTGCAGTAGGAGCTTGCCGTCTGCAGCTTGAAATAGGGTACAAGGTGGCGGGTGGCGAAGTGTCAAAACATTAGGCAACGAAGTCAATCTCTGCGGGCACAACACCCAAAGGACCGTTTGGAGCATTGGAATATTTACCGATTCATATATGAAATAAAATGCTTCTATTGAAATTTTTATAAAATTCTCACGGAATTCCTACACTCATGCAAGAATGGTCTGTCCAGACTTTGGAATGCTAACAATATAATTCCCAGGGAATTCTACTAGTGCCAACAAGGCAAGAAGGAAATGCAGGAATTTCACACGAAACAATATAATTCCCAGCGAATTCTATGAAATTATCATGTGCCGCACAGAGCCTAAAACTTGTAGCACATTTGAATCCAAACTGGGAACCCTGAAATGTTAAACCCAATTGGGAACCTAGTTCCTGTAACACCCCAATTTTTGCTTTTCATGAATTTAAATGATATTTTGCACTTTTGGGAATTTTTGGAATTTTCTGGAGTTTATTTGGATTTATTTGGGTTTAATTTGAATTTATTCCCTTTTTAGACGATTAAATAATTAAAGTTTTAAATAAAATTTTGTTGGAAATATTTTATTTAAGTCCAAAATGTCTCAAAGTATTTTCCAGAATTTTCCTGATTATTTTGTTATTTTTCTTGAATTATTTGAATTACTAGAATTAATTTAAATATTTAATCGCTGGGAATCAGTTCGACCGGTCGGTCACTGTTGGACCGACCGAGCCAGCCGCGCCGCAGCACGACCCAACTCGAGCCTAACCCTAACCCTAATCCGTGCGTCATCCGATCCCGATCGGACGGCTACTGTGCGTACGTGTCGCCTGCGTGTCGGAGCCGTTGGATCTGAGCCGCGTGTACGCATGGGATTTTGCCACGTCGCCCTCTCCGTGTGCCCGTCGGAGACCACCGTCGCAACAGCAGCTCCGCGATTTCCGCACCGAACCCGGACTTCGAGGCCGGTATTTAAAGACCGGATGGGAGCCCGATGATCACCTGCTGATCGTGCGTTGGTTGCCCTAGCCCCTAGAGCCTGAGCCGCTGCCGTTACCTCCCGATTGCTCGCCGAAGTCTAAAGGAAGCCGCCGGGGGTTTGGTCGCGTTTACGCCGCCGTTGAGTTGCCCCAGGAGTCGTCAGGTCCAGATCTGGGTGCGCAAAGACAAGACGCGTCGGGGGAGAGCTTTCACCTCACCGGAGGAGCGCGGAAACGCCGTTCGGGAAGTCTTCGTCTCCAGCTCCGGCAGCCATCGCAACCGCGCACCATCAAGCCCTCTTGAACTTGGTCTGTCGTCCAATCTCAGGTAAACGCCCCAGATCTTGCCACGTAGCCCCAACCCGAGCCCTAGGATAGATCAAATCAACGCGTTAGATGAAATCAATCTAGGCCATTAGATCTAGATCTTGCGGTAGAGATTTAGCCACATAGGTTGGAGTTGTCACGCTTTAGATCGGATCTTGACTGTTGGATCAAAATTGTACGGTTAGATTTAACCCGTGTTGTAGCGCTAGATTAGAGCTTGGCCGTCCGATCAAGATCGAACGGCGTAGATCGTGCCACGTGTCGCCACCCGGGTCACGCCACGTCGTCCCGCGGTGATGCGAAGCCAGATCTGTTCTCAGCCATCCGATTCGAATCGGACGGTCCAGATCAAAATGCGTAGATCCACTATAGCGAGACTAGATTCAATCTGGACCGTCGAATTTTAAACCGACGGCCCAGATCATGCCACGTGACCAGTAGCCGAACCATCGCGGTCCACGTGGGCGCGCCCGGTCGTCGCTGACATCACACGTGACGTCAGCACAGGCCCGTGTTTCAGCGACCGCACCGACAGCATCATGACGTCATGATGACGTCACGGTGGGGCCCACGTGTCAGAGCCATTCGGCCGAACGCGATGACGTCATCTGAGTGGGTCCCACGTGTCAGCGACACGTGTACCCGTGGACCGGGTCCACAGTGGACCGAGCCCTAGACGTGGACCGAGTCCATGGACCGGATGACGTCATGCTGACATCATAATTCGATTTTTCAATAGAAAAATAATTCGGTGGAAATTCAAATCCGCCGCTGACGTCATGCTGACGTCATAATCGGATTTTTCAATAGAAAAATAAAAGAATTAACTCGGCTTATTCTTTTATTTGATTTTTCAAACTTTAAACGCTTATAACTTTTGCGTTTTAACTCCGATTTGAGTGATTCCAATTTTTAAATTTTTATAAAATTGAGATCTATTTAATGGTGAATTTTATTTGAATTTTTGTACACTTTTTGTCTACTATTTAATTATTTATTGTTATTTGCACACGTTACGAGTAGACGTTGAAGTACCCGAAGGCTTCGAAGGTGAAGTTTTGACCCAGGAGCCAGCTCAAGACCAAGAACAAGTACATTTTGAAGGCAAGTTATGCTTTGATCATATTACTCCTATTTTTGAAAATTAGCTTGATTTAAATTATTGCATGCTAGTTTAATTAGAGGTGTTTTGATTATTTCTGGGAATTAGGTAAATGCCAAATTGCAGTATGACACCTTGACTATTTAATTATGTGCCATGAACCCTTGTCACCCTAGTTGGGGATCATATTAGTTGGTCGTTATTAAATTGCCAACACTTGGTATTTAGACCGTTGTAGTATATTGCTTAGACCTGCTACGTACACATGACATGATTTTGGACAATCAAATGTTAATATTGACTTAATGAGATATTGAACCTATTATTGAGAAGTGTCATGTGTTGTGATGTTGATGATGGCACGTGGTGCATGGTAATCAACTGGGTTTGATAAATAGATTTAGACCGGGGCAAGTGGCAAGAATGATCGGGTGGGCCATGAGTGGCATCAGGAAGGTCGTTTTGGTTCTTCGGGTAGTCTTGCCCTGGTCACCCTAAGGACTTAACCTTGCAAGCCTTTGAACTGGGTCAAATATGCAACCACATGACTGGAATGGGACGGTCCTAGTTGAGTAAGTTACTAATAACTTGCATGTGGTACCTCGGGGTGTCACTGTAACACCCCCAAATTTTGCTTTTCTTAAATTCATGTGTGATTTGGCACTTTGGTGAATTTTTGGAATTTTCTGGAATTTATTTGGATTTATTTAGAATTTATTTGAATTTATTCCCTTTTGAAATAATTAAAGAATTTAACTTTGCAAATAAAATTTTGTTGGAAATATTTTATTTGAGTCCAAAATGCCCCAAAATATTTTCCAGAATTTTTCTGGAATTTTTCTGAGTGTTTTGCTATTTTTAATGAATTAAATGAATTTCTGAGGAATTAATTGGATTATTTAATCGCTGGAAAACCTAACCGGTTTGTACTGTTCATCCGACCGACCAGTTCCGAGTCGGACTCGAGTCCGACCGAGCCACCTGCTCGGCCGAACCCGCTCGCCAAGCCCTAACGCGCGTGGCCGTTGGATCACGATTGAGCCACGTCACCCGAGTCCGCTGGCTACAACTGCAACGAGCCAGGACACTTTGCCAACAGTTGCCCTAAGAAGACAGCAGGAGTGACCCTAGTCCGCTTCAATCTGGGATCCACACCAGCCAGGACGCATGCACCAGGAGCCAACCGAGGGATAGCACAGCTAGGAGCAGCACCCCAGACCGTGGTGAGAGGCCGAGTCAACCATGTCACCGCAGATACACTGCAGAATGCCACGGACGTCGTACTGGGTAAGTTACTTGTCAACTCAGTACCTGCAACAGTTTTGTTTGACTCTGGAGCTTCGCATTCGTTTGTTTTTCAAGGTTTTGCTGCTAAAAATGATTTGGAGATTGCAAGACTTAAATGCATGCTTTTAGTTCAAACCCCTGGTTCCGAACACCGAACTAAAGTAGGATGTTCTGGGGTGAGAATACTAATAGAAGGGATAGAGTTCCTAGCGAACCTTATTATTTTGAAACCCAGACCTTAGATGTTATTTTGGGGATGGATTGATTATCTAAGCACAAGGCCGTATTGGATTGTGGTCGAAGGACTATCTCAATTGAAAGCCCGTGTGGAAGGAAAGTGGAATTTCAAGCCACCATCGTTAGAGATGGACAGTTGAAGGTTAACAGCACCAAGGCAATCAGCATAGAAGATGTCTCAGTAGTGAATGAGTACCCAAATGTTTTTCCTGAAGATCTACCTGGTATGTCACCAGACAGAGACATAGAGTTTATGATAGAGCTTGTACCTGGTACAGCGCCGATAGCAAAGAGACCTTATCGGATGTCCACCGAAGAATTGCTAGAGATGAAGAAACAACTTGAAGAGTTGATGGAGAAAGGATTTATCAGACCGAGTTCGTCGCCGTAGGGAGCGCCAGTTTTGTTTGTCAAGAAGAAGGACGGGAGTTTCAGGATGTGCATTGACTACCGTGCACTCAATGAAGTAACTGTGAAGAACAAGTACCCGCTACCCAGGATCGATGATTTGTTTGATTAGCCGAGAGGAGCCGGAGTTTTCTCCAAGATTGATCTGAGATCGGGATACCACCAGTTGAAGATCCGATCAGAGGATATTCCGAAGACCGCATTCTCATCAAGATATGGACATTACGAGTTTACTGTTATGTCCTTTGGTCTGACGAATGCGCCAGCATATTTCATGAATATGATGAATAAGGTGTTCATGGAGTATTTGGACAAGTTTGTTGTCGTGTTCATAGATGATATCCTAATCTACTCCAAGACAGAGGATGAACATGCAGAGCACTTGAGGCGAGTTTTGGAAAAGCTGAGGGAACAGCAACTCTTCGCCAAATTCAGTAAGTGTGATTTTTGGAAAGACAAGCTGGAATTCCTCAGACATGTAATGACCGCAGAAGGAGTTGCCATAGATCCAAGCAAGGTAGAAGCTGTGTTACATTGGGAGCAGCCGAAGACCGTGACCCAGATCCGGAGTTTTCTTGGAATGGCAGGTTACTACCGCCGCTTCATTGAAGGCTTTTCGACAATTGCGAAACCTCTTACGCAATTGCTGAAAAAGGAGAAGAAGTTTGCATGGACACCAGAGTGCGAAAAAGGTTTTCAAGAGTTGAAGAAACGATTGACATCAGCGCCGGTGTTGATTCTACCGGATGTTAATCAGAGCTTCGATATTTATTGTGATGCATCGCGCCAAGGACTTGGATGTGTGCTGATGCAGAATGGAAAGGTCGTCGCTTATGCATCAAGACAGTTGAGGCCGCATGAGGAAAATTACCCGACACATGACCTAGAGCTAGCTGCCGTAGTGCATGCTTTGAAGTTATGGCGTCACTATTTGATTGGAAACAGATGTGAAGTATACACGGACCATAAGAGTCTTAAGTACATCTTCACCCAATCGGACCTGAACATGAGGCAAAGGAGATGGTTAGAGTTGATCAAGGATTATAATATTGGAATCCATTACCATCCAGGAAAGGCTAACGTAGTTGCCGATGCTCTGAGTCGGAAAAGCCATACTGTGAACATGTTGCTAGCCACAAGTCGGGATGAGCTATGTGAGGATTTCCAGAGATTGAAGATTAAAGTCGTACCAGAAGGATTCTTGGCCGCATTAGAAGTGAAGCCTACTCTGGAGGATCAGATTCGAGAAGGACAGAAGGATGATGACAAGATCCGCAGGATTAAGTCCAACATGGATGAAGGCAACGCAGAGGACTTCAAGTTGGATGAGCGAGGCACGTTATGGATGAAGGATCGAATTTGTGTGCCGAACCAGAAGGAGCTGAAGCAATTGATTCTAGAAGAAGCCCATGACTCCAAGTATTCAATTCACCCGGGAAGTGCCAAGATGTATCAAGATTTGAAGGAAAGATTCTGGTGGCCGAGCATGAAGCGTGAAGTTGCCGAGCATGTTGCGCTGTGCGACATATGTCAGAGAGTCAAGGCAATGCATCAGAGACCAGCAGGACTGCTACAGCCGTTGAAAATACCTGAGTGGAAGTGGGAAGAAATCGGAATGGATTTCATTACCGGTTTGCCGAAAACCCAGGGTGGATACGACTCCATATGGGTCATAATAGATCGCTTGACTAAGGTCGCCCACTTTATTCCAGTGAAGACCACTTATTCGGGAGATAAGTTAGCAGAATTATATATGACCAGGATCGTCTGTTTGCACGGAGTACCGAAGAAGATTGTATCGGACAGAGGTACCCAGTTTACCTCAAGGTTCTGGAATAAACTGCATGAAGCCATGGGAACCCGTTTGAACTTTAGTACAGCTTATCATCCGCAGACAGATGGGCAAACAGAAAGAGTTAATCAGATTCTAGAGGATATGTCAAGAGCGTGTGCATTGGCTTATGCTACCTCTTGGGACAAAAGTCTGCCGTACGCTGAGTTCAGCTACAACAACAGCTACCAAGCCAGTTTGCAAATGTCGCCATTTGAAGCACTATACTGATGCCGACTTCGCTGGACACCGTTGAATTGAACGAGGCAATTGAGCAGGTGTCTTTGGGCCAGATATTCTTCAAGAAGCCGAAGAGCAGATTGCCATGATCAGGGAGAGATTGAAGATAGCCCAATCAAGACAGAAGAGTTATGCTGATAACCGTCGTCGAGACCTGAGTTTTGAACCAGAAGATTTCGTGTATCTCAGAGTCACACCACTCAGTGGAGTTAAGAGATTCCATGCCAATGGAAAACTCGTGCCGAGATATGTTGGACCATTCAAGGTTCTCAGCCGTAGAGGTGAAGTTGCATACCAGCTGGAGTTACCGCAATCACTAGCAGGAGTGCATGACGTGTTCCACGTGTCCCAGCTGAAGAAGTGTCTCCGAGTACCTGAGGAACAGGCACCGCTGGAGTCAATAGAGTTACAAGAAGATCTGACTTACAAGGAGCACCCCGTGAAGATTTTGGACACCATGGACCGAGAAACGAGAAACAAGTCAACCCGCTTCTGTCGGGACTCGAATTTGCAAATCCGGACCCTCTGTGTATTCAGCACTAGTCCAGGAACGCGCTAGTGCACACAGTCTTAACATTGGTAAATATCACAATCATACCACTCAATACTAATAAAGTACTTTAATTAAATAATCAAACTGGTTGCTTGACCTTATGGTCAAGTTACAAATATACGCCTCGCAGGGCGAAACTTAATAAAAGAGAGAAATAATAGCAGCGGAAAATAAGATAACTTCGTGACGCCATCCAGTATACCACAGGCAACTGACTGGGCTCGCTCCCTAGCTAGACGGATCTTCTGGGAGCTCCTCCTCCAAAGTTGGCGTGGACTCCTCTTCAACTGGTGTTGTATTGTGGCAAGGGTGAGTACTTGGTACTCAGCAAGTCATGCACAGAATGCAGGCTAATATACTACATGCATGGCTTAGTACAAAGGAATAGCTCACGGTATATTTGCAGTAAAACAGCATTTAACAAGTAACATAAGTAGATTCGAAAGCAGTAGAAACAAGTATAACATCAATAACTTTTCCAGGAGTTTAATCAACATCTTTCCCATTCCTAATACACATTTCCATCAACATCATTATTTAACCAAACCCAACCTTTCAAATCCAAGTTATTTTCAAGAAAGTCTAACCCTTGACTGTAATTCCCGAGCAATGTCCAATACCGCGGACACGGTTATTCGAATAGATTTTACACTCTGCAGAGGTTATGCACTTTACCCACAAGATACAGTCAAATACCACAAAGGCGAGTTCCCGTAACAAAGTCTTTCGGAAACTTCTAACAATACAAGTGGTCCTCCCCGGTTGTTGCACACTAACCCTTCCCTTAGCTAAGGCGAAGTTTAGGCCAACCAACCGTTAGATGGGTACCTAGCCGCAGCCCCGGTACGCTCCCTCGTACAACTTACACAAAGGGTGTAGTTGACCTCATGAGGTCCCACATGTACGTTATCAGCAACTTATTCAACTAGGTCCGCCCCATAACAGACATGTGGTTGCACGATTGACCCAGTTCAAAGGCTTGCAAGGTTAAGTCCTTAGGGTGACCAGGGCAAGACTACCCGAAGAACCAAACCAACATTCCCGGTGCCACAACTGGCCCACCCGATCATTCTTGCCACATGCCCCGGTCAAAAGCTATTTATCAAACCCCCAGTTGATTACCATGCACCACGTGCCATCAACATCACATGATACCTTTCCAAAACAGGTTCAGTATATCATTAAGTCAATATTAGCATTTGATTGTTCAAAATCATGCCATGAGCACGTAGCAGGTCTAAGCAGTATACTACAACGGTCTATTATCCCATGTTGGCAATTTAGTAATGTCCAATTAGTAAATCACAACTAGGGTGACAAGGGTCATGGCACATATATATAATTAACTAAGGTGTCATACAGTAATTTGGCATTTATCTAATTACCCATAAGTAAGTAAAAGCATTTTCTAATTTGAACTAGCATGCAATAAGTTGAATCAAAAAAGGTTTCAAAATGGGATCAATATGGTCAAGGCACAACTTGCCTTCAAAGAGTACTTATTCTTGGTCCTGAGCTGGCTCCTGTGTCAAAACTTCTCCTTCGAACCCTTCCGGCACTTCAACGTCTACTCGTAACGCGTGCAAATAGCAATAAATGAATAAAACAGTAAACAAAAAGTGTCCAAACATCCAAATAAAGTTCATAAACGGAGAGAACATAATTTTATGAATTTTTAGAAACTGGAATCGTCAAATTCGGAGTTTAAATGCAAAAGATACAAGCATTTAAAGTTTAAATAATCAATTAAATAATATTACAGAGAAAAACTTTAGTCCAAAAATTAAATAAAATTCATCATTAGGTAGATCTCAATTTTATACAAATTTAGAAATTTGAATCACTCAAATCGGAGTTAAAACACAAAAGTTATAAGCGTTTGAAGTTTGAAACAAAATCTGAAATCAATATTTCGAATTAATAAATCATTTTCTTTTTCAGAAATTAATTATTGCGTCTGCCGTGACACGTGGCAGCCTTCGATTCCGGTGGCGTCGGCACCGGTCCACGGCTCACCCACGGCAGCTTGGTCCACCGTGGACTGGTCCACGGCCGTCATCGACAGGTGGGACTCCACGGGGTGACGTCGCTGGCGACGTCGGGGACTCACCGGCTGGCGTGTGGGCCCTCACGGTGACGTCATTCTTTGGCGTCACCGCCAAGGCCGGGTGGCGACAGTGGGCCCCCGACATGCGCGGGCCAGCGTGTCGAGACACGCGCCACGCAGCGGCCGACCGCGGCGGTCCAGCTTCCCGCCACGTGGCGCGATCTCGGCCGTTGATTTGAAAATCAACGGCCTAGATCGGATCTGGACTCGCACGATTGGAAACAACTCCGCTGATCTGGACCGTTCGATCTTGATCGGACGATCAAGATCCAATCTAACGAAAACAACGTGACTAACCCTAACCGTTCGATCTAGATCTAACGGCTGAGATCCAACCTAGCTTGGTGCGGTTTAGGCTACGTTACACGATCTAAACCGTTGGATCTAGATCCAACGGTTGGAAATAGATCTGGGATTTCAACGTGGAAACTTACCGAGGTGACGTGGCGTGATCTGGAGCGTCGGATCTGGATCGGACGGTGGAGCGAGCTCGGGGTCAGCGACGGTGGCACGGCGGAGCAGGGGTCACCGGAGATGATGACGACGACCACGGCGATGGCGCCTCGGGGCTTCTCCGGTGGAGTGAGTGGTCTCCTCTGGCGCAGCTTGACCTCTCGGTTCCGGATCCGACCTCAACGGCGGCGGAGAACGGTGAACGGCGGCGGGGCGAAGCAAAGTCCGCGGCGGAGCTTCACGCAACTACGGCGAGCAATAGCGGGTCGACGGCGGCGGCTAGGGCTAGGGCACCTGGGGCAAACGACGCACGAGGCAAAGGCGAACCTCGGGCGCGACTCCATGCATTAAATACCGGCACGGACGCCGAGATCCCTGCGGAATCCGCGGCGAAACCGGTACGGGCGGCGGAGTCCGATCTGGATACGGCGAGGGCGACGTGGCACGCGCACAGCCGTTGGATCAAGATCCAACGGTGCAAAGGTTTGGGCTCGAGTCACCATTTCGGGCCGAAATTTGGTGGCTCGGTCGGGCTCGGGCTCGGGTGGCGTAGCTTTCGAATCTCGGCCGTTCGATCTTGATCGGACGGTCGAGAGGGTTAGGCTTAGTTGGGTTCGAGTCGGACTCGAACTCGAATCTGACTCGGGCTCGGTCGGTGGAACAGTACAAACCCACTTGCATTTACCAGCGATTAAATAATTCAAATTAATTCCCAGAAATTCATTTAATCCATTAAAAATAGCAAAAGACTCAGAAAAATTCCAGAAAAATTCTGGAAAATATTTTGGGGCATTTTGGACTCAAATAAAATATTTCCAACAAAATTTTATTTGCAAAGTTAAATTCTTTAATTATTTAAAAATGGAATAAATTCAAATAAATTCCAAATAAATTCCAGAAAATTCCAAAAATTTCACCAAAGTGCCAAATCACACATGAATTTAAGAAAAGCAAAATTTTGGGGTGTTACAGCTTCTGCAGAGTTCAATGGAACAACCACGCGGAGAGTGAAGCAACTTGGGAGCGCGAAGAGGATTTGAAGAAAGAGTTTCCAAACCTATTCTATAGTAAGCCCTGAATCTCGGGGATGAGATTATGTTAAGGGGGGAGGTTTGTAACACCCCAAAATTTTGCTTTTCTTAAATTCATGTGTGATTTGGCACTTTGGTGAATTTTTGGAATTTTCTGGAATTTATTTGGATTTATTTGGAATTTATTTGAATTTATTCCCTTTTGAAATAATTAAAGAATTTAAATTTGCAAATAAAATTTTGTTGGAAATATTTTATTTGAGTCCAAAATGCCCCAAAATATTTTCCAGAATTTTTCTGGAATTTTTCTGAGTGTTTTGCTATTTTTAATGAATTAAATGAATTTCTGAGGAATTAATTGGATTATTTAATCGCTGGAAAACCTAACCGGTTTGTACTGTTCATCCGACCGGACCCGAGTCCGAGTCAAACTCGAGTCCGACCCGAGCCAGCCGTTCCGGTCGAACCCGCTCGCCAAGCCCTAACGCGCGTGACCGTTGGATCAACCCGCTCTCCAAGCCCTAACGCGTGTGACCGTTGGATCTTGATCCAACGGCCATGATTGAGCCACGTCACCCGAGCCCGAGACCGACCGAGCCAGCCAGCTCGTCCGAGCCAGACCCGAGCCCAAACCCTCGCACCGTTGGATCTTGATCCAATGGCTGACGTTGAGCCACGTAGCCCAATCCGAATCCAAATCGGATTCCGTCGCTGCAACGGAGTGGGCCTCGGTTTCCACGCGTTTCACGGACGTCGAGGGCCCTGTTTAATGCGCCGCCGCCGCTGTCGTGTTGCCGACTTCCGTGCGCACCCGTAGCCCTAGCCCGCCGAGCTCAAGCCGCCGTGGTTGCGCCGCAATCGCTCGCCGGAGTTGGAAGTCCGTTCCGCCGCGGTTAATCGCCGATTCCACCGCCGTCCGTCGTCCTCCGCCGCCGTTGAGCCCAGATCCGGAACCGGAAGGTCAAGCCGCGTCGGTGAGCACCACTCACTTCGCCGGAGGAGCCCCGCAACGCCGTCGCCGTGGTCGCCGTCCTCGTCTCTGGTGAACCAGCGTCGCCGCAAGCCATCGCCGTCGATCGAGCTCCACCAGCCGTCCGATCTAGATCCGAGGGCTCAGATCACGCCACGTCACCCCCGGTGAGATCCCACGTGCTAATCCCAGATCTAGTTCCAACCGTTGGATCTAGATCCAACGGTCTAGATCGTGCCACGTAGCCTTCACCACACAGTACTAGATCCATTCTCAGCCGTTAGATCAAGATCATACGGTTAGGGTTAGCCGCGTTGTAAACGTTAGATTGGATCTTGACCGTCTGATCAAGATCGAACGGTCCAGATCAGCCGAGTAGTTTTTCTACTGCGTTAAGCCAGATCCAATCTGGGCCGTTGATTTTCAAATCAACGGCCGAGATCTAGCCACGTGGCCGGGAGGCCGACCGTCGCGGTCAGCGCCCGCGCGTGGAGCGTGTCTCTGACACGCGGGGCTCATGTTTCAGTGGGTCCCAGCTATCAGCGTCCCAGCAAACCGCACCATGTCGTCACGCTGACATCACAGTGGGGCCCACCTGTCAGCCCACTCGGCTGAGCCGTGTGCTGACATCACGCTGACGTCACCGGTAGGGCCCACCTGTCAGCGACACGAGCCGTGGACCAAGTCCACGGTGGACCGAGCCGCGCCCGTGCGCCGGGTCCATGGACCCGAGGCGACGTGGCGGCTTCTAGTTGGTCCACGTGTCGTGCTGACGCAATAATTGATTTCCGAAAAAGAAAATGATTTATTAATTCGAATTATTGATTTTCAGAATTTGTTTCAAACTTCAAACGCTTATAACTTTTGCATTTTAACTCCAATTTGAGTGATTCAAATTTCTAAATTTGTATAAAATTGAGATCTACCTAATGATGAATTTTATTTAATTTTTGGACCAAATTTTCTCTCTTAAATATTATTTAATTGATTATTTAAACTCTAAATGCTTGTATCTTTTGCATTTGAACTCCGAATTTGACGATTCCAGTTTCTAAAAATTTATAAAATTATGCTCTCTCTATTTATGAACTTTATTTGGATGTTTGGACACTTTTTGTCTACTGTTTATTTATTTATTGCTATTTGCACGCTTTACGAGTTGACGTTGAAGTGCCCGAAGGCTTCGAAGGAGAAGTGTTGACCCAAGAGCCAGCTCAGGACCAAGAGCAAGTACTTTTTGAAGGCAAGTTGTGCTTTGACAATGTTGATCCCAATTTCAAATTAATTCGATTTAAATTATTGCATGCTAGTTTAAAGTAGAAAATGTTTTACTTAATTATGGGTAATTAGATAAATGCCTAATTGCTGTATGACACCTTGGTTAATTACATATGTGCCATGACCCCTTGTCACCCTAGTGTGGATTACTAGTTGGACATTACTAAATTGCCAACATGGGATTTTAGATCGCTGTAGTTTATTGCTTAGACCTGCTACGTGCTCATGACATGATTTTGGACAATCAAAGGCTAATATTGACTTAATGATATATTAAACCTGTTTTGGAAAGGTATCATGTGATATTGATGGCACGTGGTGCATGGTAATCAACTGGTGGTTTGATAAATAGATTTGACCGGGGCATGTGGCAAGATTGATCGGGTGGGCCAGTTGTGGCACCGGGAATGTTGGTTTGATTCTTCGGGTAGTCTTGCCCTGGTCACCCTAAGGACTTAACCTTGCAAGCCTTTGAACTGAGTCAGGCGTGCAACCACATGTCCGTAATGGGATGGACCTAGTTGATTAAGTCGCTAATAACGTACCTGTGGGACCTCAGGATGTCAACTACACCCTTTGTGTAGTTGTACGGGGGAGCGTACCGGGGCTGCGGCCAGGTACCCATCTAACGGTGGATTGGCCTAAACTTCGCCTTTGCTAAGGGAAGGGTTAGTGTGCAACACCGGAGAGGACCACTTGTGCTGTTAGAAGTTTCCGAAAGACTTTGTTACGGACACTCGCCTTTGTGGTGTTTGATTGTATGTTGTGGGTAAAGTGCATAACCTCTGCAGAGTGTAAAATCTATTCGAATAGCCGTGTCCGCGGTATTGGACATCGCTCGGGAATTACAGTCAAGGGTTAGACTTTCTTGAAAATAACTTGGACTTGAAAGGTTGGGTTTGGTTTAATAATGATGTTGATGGAAATGTGGATTAGGGATGGAAAAGATGTTTATTAAACTTCTGGAAAAGTTATTGATATTATACTTGTTTCTATTGCTTTCGAATCTACTTATGCTACTTGTTAAATGCTCTTTACTGCAAATACACCTCGAGCCACTCCTTTGTATTAAGCCATGCATGTAGTATATTAGCTGCATTCTGTGCATGACTTGCTGAGTACTAAGTACTCACCCTTGCCACAATACAACACCAGTTGAAGAAGAATCTACACCAGCTTTGGAGGAGGAGCTCCCTGAAGAACCGTCTAGCTAGGGAGCGAGCCCAGTCAGTTACCTGTGGTATACTGGATGGCGCCACGAAGTTATCTTATTTTCCGCTGCTATTATTTCTCTCTTAATAAGTTTCGCCCTGCGTGGCGTATATTTGTAACTTGACCCTAAGGTCGAGCAACCCCGTTTGGTTAACTATTTTAAGTACTTTATTATTTCGTTGAGTATGATTGTGATATTTACCAATGTTGAGACTGTGTGCACTAGCGCGTTCCTGGACTAGTGTTGAATACACAGAGGGTCCGGATTTGCAAATTCGGGTCCCGACAGTCACCTACACCTTTTGTGTAGCTTGAAGGGGGAGCGTACCAGGGCTACAGCATGGTACCCGTCCAACGGTATATTGGTCCCATACTTCGCCTCCACTGAGGGAAGGGATGGTTTGTGGCAAAAACCGGAGAGGTTCACTTATATAGTTTGCGGTTTCCGAAAGGCTTTGTTACGATCACTCGCCTTTGTGGTGTTTGACTGTATCTTGTCGGTAAAGTGCACAACCTCTGCAGAGTGTAAAAATCTATTCAAATGGTCAAGTCCACGGTACTGGACACTACTTGGGGATTACAGTCAAGGGTTAGACTTTCATGAAAACAACTTGGACTTGAAAAGTTTGGTTGAGTTTATTGATGACGTTGACGGAAATGTGGATTAGGAAAGGGAAAGTGTTTACTTAACTCCTGAAAAAGTTATTGATATTATAATTGCTTTTACCGCTTTCGAATCTACTTATGCTACTTGTTAAATGCTGTTTTGCTGCAAATGAACCATGAAACATTCCTTTGTACTAAGCCATGCATGTAGAATATTAGTTTGCATTCTATGCATAACTTGCTGAGTACCAAGTACTCACCCCTTGCAACTACAACATCAGTTGAAGAAGAAGCTATACCTGCTTTGGAGGAGCTCCAGGAAGATCCGGCTAACTAGGGAGCGAGCCCAGTCAGTTGCCTGTGGAATACTGGATGGCGCCACGTTGATGCTTTTATTCCGCTGCAATTTATTTCCTTTAATAAGTGTTCGCCCTGCGAGGCGTACTTTTGTAATTTGACCATAAGATCGAGCAACCAGTTATATTTCCCTTTTAAATAAAGTACTCTACTATTTCATTGAGTATGATTGTGATATATACCGATGTTGAGACTGTGTGCACTAGCGTGATCCTGGACTAGTGCTGAATACACAGAGGATCCGGATTTGCAAATTCGGGTCCCGACAGTTCCTAAACCCCATTTCAAACCCTCTGCTACCATTCCTAAACCCAATTGAGAAGGCTCGGCAAGAGATGCCATATGAATAGGGCTGGAAAAAAAGCTATATGGTTGGGCTCGTTGGCACGGTTCAAAATTGCTCCAATTACACTATTTATTGGTTAAACATTGAATGAGTCAATTTCGAACGAAATTGGATTTTGCTCTGGCTCGACTCGGCTTGTTAGCTCGATTCTAAAAATACTTCAAACTATACATAAAATGATATTAAATCAAACTGTGTCAATTTGGGAAAAAGCTCAAAAAATGAGGATTTGGCTCGATTTCCACCCGTACATATGAAGATGATCAGGAAGTTGACAGTGCTAAAAACTTTGTTTACTTCACATTTATTTTCATATTTTGACTTCTAGGTTGAGTGCTCAGTTGAAACCAGTATAATATGTGTCCTTGCAAGTTTGCACGAAGTACTCTTTCTGCTCACTATGCACATGTGATTTCAGCAAATCATATTATGTTCCGATACAACAGGTCAGTGTTATTTTATTTTTCAAGGAATAACAAGATTTCAGCATTGCCACATACATATCAAATGTCTGCAACAAGCAAAACTTCTAGGTTCACACCATGGATTCCCTTCAATGAATTCTGACAAGAAAGTTGATTTCAGTACAATCAGAGATGAAGTTCTCAATGACAGTTAGTCTTTGTCCAAGTTTCTTAATGACCTTTTGATTGTCCAGAACTAAGTGTCTTTGTAATAGTTTCTGAGATCTGTTTGGGAGTCCTTAGTGTGCTCGGCTGTGAACATTTTATATCCTGTCATTTGATTTGTTTCAGATTTTGTGTGAACTTTTGTTTTGGTTTCTGTTAATGGAAACTGGGGCACCCGTTTTGGGTGGTGTCCTCTTGTTCTAAAAAAAAAATTCTCAATGACAGTATCACATCCTTTAGCTAACTTCCTTTGACAATAAAGTACATCTTGATGCTTTTGTCGTTCCTATTTCTCACAATGTTATTATACCTTACAATGGAAAAAGTGCAGGATAACCAACCTAAGAAGAGATTCAAAAAGTCATAGCTGCATAATCCTCCCTTCTGGCATCTTTCTGTCTACTCGACCAATTCTATGCGGCGGCCGGACTGTGTGTGACCTTCCCTTGCATCAGACCCAGAGGAATCTGCAGATATCAAAATTAGAGATGTTTAGTACCTAAACTACAATGCCTAGAAACATATTTTGCTGTAGTGTGCAAACAAGTATTAAACATCATATTTGCTGACTGTTGCCAGAAGCATGTGTGCCTGGTAAACTCTGGTACAAGGATATAAAAGTAAGCAAATGGTTAAAGAGCAGAAAGTCAAGAGGCATTGTTATACTCTTTTTAGGCATCTTCTTTTTCTATTTAAGGCTTTTATGATCCCATACAAACACATTAGCAAAAATGTCATTAGAAAAGATGAACAGCATATTTGAATGATCAAACCACTGCTTGCAAGTATCAACCAAAAGAAATGCTGATCTGCTCTGGTTCATCAATGCTGATATTCATCAGATGAACACGGTATCATAAAAACACCAAAATTGGCTCAAGATGACCATGAGCCATGAGGTCCCCTACTTTGCTTAGCAAAATTCTCCAGGCATTTGTTCAAAAGTACTATTGCAAAATTCATAATACAGAGGAATACAAACGGGCATAAAGAGAGACCATTATGTCGGTGAGCTCCAACTTATAAAAAGCATACATTTATACGCTTAAATGTTTATACATGTTAAATTACTCTAGTTGCATATGCCAACTAAGATCAAAATGCGCTTAAGATAAAAAAAAAATTATGCATAGCAGAGGAGGGACTTGACTGTTCATGTCTAAGTATGCCAAGCAAGTAAATGATAAGTAATTGCAACAGTTTTTATATTGTAACATATCTGTCGTGAGAAAATGAGCCATGGTTACAAAGTTTATATGCACCACCAGCTGATATCAATATGCCAATATGTTTTCTGTCCTATTTTACTATCAAAATTTTGCAGCCCAACTAAATCATTATTCTTTTTTGTAAACATGCAGATCCACTGAACTCAACATCAGCCGAAGGTACAAATGGCAATTTAGCAATGTCAGCATCATTGGTTGAACACAATAACAACACATCTCGTCCCAACTGACGGGCAACGCAATCAACCTCTTAACCACGAAACTCTGGTGGTCCGTCGGCGATCTACAAATAACAATAACATCAAGATCCAGTAATTGCATCATCCACCTATCCAGCAATCAAGAAATGTCCAAGTATACAACCAACCAAGAACTCGGCGGTGGCAACTTTACCGGAAGACGATGACGTCGCCGCGGGAGAAGTCATAGCGGTCAAGGCAGAGCCGCTCCACCAGTGCTCAGTCACATGGCAACGCTGGCGGTCAGTACTTGCGCTTCTTCCTCTTGGCCCAATGAGACGAGACACGAATTCGATGGTGCTGCGCGGTTGAGTTACTTGGTTCGGGCTCGAAGGTGGGGGTGCATGGAGGGTCCATTCACAGTGACGATGGATGCGTACCGGTCGGCGACGGTGACACCAATCAGGGCGCCGGTGAAGCAGCTCTTCACGGTGGCCCAAATGGCGGCCCGAACCCCTGCCATGTCCAGGGCTCGGTGGTAGTAGCCTCCTCGTCGCCGTCGTCTCTAGGCTTAGGGTTGAGAGGCGGCGTGTTAGCGTGTAGTGCTGTGCTACAATGAAAAAGGCAGATTATTTGCTATAAAGTTTTAATAGAGCGTGGCAAATTATTGATTACACCAATTTAGACGTAGCAAATAATTAAATGTTTTATTTGTATTTTAAATTGCAGGATCCAAGATCCAGTGAATTAAATGTTTCATTTGTATTTTAAATGGGAGTGTATAGGTATCATCCGGATATTTTTGTTTTAGCTAACATCTAAATTTTGGATCGTTGGATACTTTATCCGGATATCATCAGGCTGTTAGATCAAATCATAGGATCGGATGTAATCGATAATCCCGAATCTCAATAATGATCCGATGGTCCTAGATTTAGGTGATTTTAACAATAAAAACATCCGGATGATGTTTATCAAATCCCTTTTAAATTGCAGGATCCAAGATCCAGTGATCCTGGACGATTGTGTATTTCTACACTAGTCTCAAAATTAATGACTAGTACATACATATTTAAAGAATAGTATCATCATTCATACATGAAAATAATATAGACTAGTTACATGCCCGTGCGTTGCTACGAAAAACAAAATTGATAACGAAAAATAAATATTAAAAAATAAAAAAATTATTTCACAAGATCAAACATCTATCTTTAACGCTTCATTTCTTGCGAAAGCTGGCTAATTAAAGCAACGCTTCGTTTCTTGCGTAGGGCAATTAAGCAGGGCAATTAAGTAGGGCAATTAAGCGGCAATTAATGACATGGAAAGAACGGACCACTGCCACCAAGTGCTGCTTTAGAATAGTAGAGATAATAGAGTACATAAATAATATTAAGTAGTCTTACAAACTGAGCTTTAACCATCGGATACAATAAACAAAGTGTGGATAAATGAAGATAGCATCTGAGTGGTTTGCGATAGCCCATAAGACACCGATTAGGGCTTGCACCCGGATCAACTTAATCTATCGGCCAATGCACTTAACATGGTAGAGTGTCCCGAAGATAATCACAAGAAGACCTTTATAATACCAAGCCCTAACATCAATCTACTTGATGCTCCCTCAAAGTATGGATACTCATTACAAACACAATGAGATATGCATCGCTATATTGGACAGCCTTTATATTCAGGGTGCAAGTGTGCCATTGGATATGGATGCCGGTTACCGTGATCCACATGCCCAAAACAAGCCTATAATCTACAATATTAAGGGTATAATGCTAGAACTTAACAAATTGTTCAGCTAGCTCCTACCTATAAAGACTTGTGGTTTGTACTGTATATGCTCAGATCAACAACAGTTGAGTTCAATCATTAAGCGACTTGGGCGAGACTATCACTTGTTATAGGAAAAATAGAGGGAGGGAATCACAGCAGCACAATTCGAGCTCTGGTGAAAAGCAGAGGCTGAATAAAAGAGAAGTAATGCAAAGGCAGTCGAAAGGAATTGGGAGGCATTGAATTGATACATAGATGAAACAATAAAAGGTAGGGGGTCGACCATGGTGTAGGAAAATTAGGCACAAGCACGTCTCAGGCGTGAGGTTGAATACAGCTCTGACATGTGGATCCCGAACCCGAGTGTCGGCAATGGAGAGGGAGGGTGGCTAAGAGAAGGCGTAATTCTCGAAATACACGAACCAAAAACTGCAAAGACGACTTTTGGGAAGCGGCTCGGGTGAGGTTGGCAATGGACCGGGAGTGGAGTCGGGCTGGCTATGGCTACTGTTTCAGCCCAAGTCGAGTTAGAGGTTCATAATTTGATTTTTGATTCTAAAATTTTCAGAAATTATTTTTGAGCTTCGAAAAATAGCAAATTAGCTCCAAAAAATTATAAGAAAAATCACAGAGTCACAATAGAATATTTTAAACTCAAATAAAATAGTTTTAGACTTTGAATATATTCTAATAATTCTGAAGAGATCATTCTAGGATAGGAGAATAGAAAAAAAAGGCTTTTAAAATTATGGAAATCCAAGAAATAGCTCAAAATTCAGTAAATGCTATAATAAATATTTTGAGTTAGGAAAATAAAATTGAGGATGTCATAATAAATATACCGTAATAATTACTTTCAACATTACAATTGGAAGGAGATCTCCAAATAATTACTTGGAATTAATTATTAGGATCGGTAGAACTGGGTAGAATGGCATGTAAATTGCGATCACAATCCTACTAAAAGCTTGTTGAAATCGTAAGATTACTAAGATTCTTTCAAATTAGTTCAACACATCTTGGTCTGGGACCATACGATTGCAAGACTAAGAGTTGAATCAACATTTTGACATGCTCCACACAAAACAAATATTTGTCTTAGCGTGAATAGGAAAAGGGAAAAAGAAAGCGCAATGAAAAGCATACATAAACAAAGCAATGGATTTTTATTTGAGGTAACTGCTCTCGAATCGAAGTCATCGCTATCATGAGCAATAAACACACGAACTCCTTGCTTGCAAGCTTCAACTATATATCCCAACAAGGTGAGCCATGGACCATTTATCATGGTTCTATAATTAGAACTTAAAAGAGCCTGAAAAGCTGCCTTCTCATGATGACTAGATTCGTATGAATAGTTTTTATTGAAAAAACCCTACGAGTTATGGGAGTTAAAAACAATCCTATATTTGTACGTTTCTGTTAACCGATCAATTAAGTGACAATCCTATATTTGGTGCGGCGGGCGGTGGCGGTCAAGACAATTAAGTGAGGACATCTAAGTTTTTTTCTCTCGTACCTTTCTTAATTTTTTTGTAACCTTAATCCTTATGCAAAATCAAAAATAAGTTTTATAAAAATGAACTGAGGGAGTATTGTAAGTTCAAGCTCTATTGGTTTTGGTGATTTGTGTTAGATTAATGCTTAATCTTGTTTAATGATAAACCTAATCTTTAATGAGACTAACATGTTTATTGAGCTTATTGTTAGTAGTCTCATATTTGGATGAAAATAGAAAACCCAAGGTATGTATGTGTATTTATTCTATTATTCATTGCATACTTTGGATTCAAATTAAAGTTTGAATTCTCCATTGCCTCATCCATGTAATGTGCATTATGTTTCCGAATTCATATATTAAATGGATGCATATCTTCAAGGGGAGTTCAAGCTTTAACTTGAAGTTTCATTAGTATTAATCTATCCTTCACTCCATATATAATTCCTGCTGGTTTTGAGCAGTTCTTTCATATGCAGAACAAGTTCTATGATGATTTCAATGCCTTTGTTGCTACCCAAGAGGCTCGTCACAGTTCATATGTTGATTGGCACAATGAACAAATTCATATGTTGATTGGCACAATGAACAAATTCAATGGCACAACGAGCAGGTCCAATGGCACAATGAGCAGGTGGCCTATCAACATGCGATGAGGGCCGAAATGATCAGTATGAAGCTATGCACAGGAGTCACCAGGAGCATCTTGATGATCTTGTTAGAATTAAAGGCATGTGCATGTTTAATTTAATCCAAACGTAAATCATGAACAGCATGTGATAGATGATTTGCAACGAATAACAGGAGCATACCCTAGATGCATATCCATCTAATATGCTCACAACCAGCAGATTGAAAATAAAGAACAGAAACATGATCACGTATTGTTCGTGTGCAGAGGAAACAACAGCCGTTGTAGAGCGTACAGCATTGAAGACGGAAGCGCGTCACAGCCGAGCGCGATGACGAGCAGCAACGCCCGAATGACGAGGAAGACGAGCCGTGACGATGAGTTGGAAGCAGTCGCGCCAAGCGCTTCCCAAAAACCTGATTCGTCCTCTCCCGGTGCAAGAACTCGAGGACGGATGGTTTCGGAGACCTGCTCTCCCGTCATTTGGTGCACGCGCCAGACGGACGGGGCAGACTAGATGGCGGCGCAGCGAGGGAAACTGGCAAAACTCTAGGGCGTGGAAAAACTTCTCTTCTTCCCGGCGACAGCGACGCAATATATAAAGGAGTAGTCTGGTAATAGTCCGTAACCGAACACGACTCGAAGACGTGCCACGATCGGAGTCTATTACGGGATATGTTACGGTGTCCTTATGTCATACTACAACCGCGATGATCCCGAGTAGCAAAAGAATAAACTGCAAAAGGAGGCTGCGCCTGCGCAAGGCCCTGGACCGGATTTTGGCGGATCATTCACGCAGGTGCCGCATGCCCGCGCCCTCCCGAGTAGCAAAAGAATAAACTGCAAAAGGAGGCTGCGCCTGCGCAAGGCCCTGGACCGGATTTCGGTGGACCATTCACGCAGTTGCAGCACGTCCGCGCCCTCCGCCCCGCCCCCGTGCCCGAGCTCGGCCCGGCCCAGCGAGGCGAGGCAAGTCGAGCGCACGAGTGTGTATTCTTTCTCCCTTTCTCCCACATGGTTCTACCATGGTGAAGCACACTCCACTATTTAAGCTAATGTTCACCACTTTAGGCTAGCAATGTGGTTCTATTGTTAGTGCACATGCCTCTTCATGAGGTGGGCCTTTGAGATTTTCTAGGATTTATTGTCTCAATCAAATGGGCTTGGACAAAATAATCCAACAACCCCCCACCAGATCTCAAAGTCCCGGCGCTTTTACTGTTCCCAAAGCTGTTAATATACCAGCGTTTCGATGACAATGGACTATGCCTTGAATTGCACCTAAGACTCGAAATTACACTCAGTCACAACTTGAACAATGGACTAAACCTTGAATTGTAAGTTTTGTGCGACCGAGTTTCACTTAAAGCCTTAGCTGATAGTAGGCTGCCAATAGGCTATCCCTCGGGTGGAGCATATAAGTCGTACTCGATGGTCTCTTCATGAGCTTACTAGAGATTACCCAAGTCTCATAGACTGCGACTATCAACAGTCAATCTCATATAGGTGTGTTCTTTCAAGATGCTCTGTAGGATGATATCTTCGCTAAATAAAGCCAACAGAACACATTAAGGCAAAATCCAACCTGCCATAAAGATTTCGAGAGTATTGCATCTTCACTTCGAACTAGCTAGAAAAATACTCTCCTCCAGTAACCAGTAGCTTGTTTTTCCCAGGTCCTAATTCACGGGATCTCCGATCACATAGGTTGGGTTACCGCTATGGTATAACTCACATGGGTCTCAGGCCTAGTTCCTTTGATGCATTATCTATCACATTCCGTGATAACCCTTTAGTGAAGGGATCTGCCGGGTTTTTAGCTATTTGGATATAATCCAAAGCTATCACTCCGGAGTTTTTCAATTTCCTGACAGACTTCAGACGTCTTTTCACATGTCTTGAGGATTTCAGGTTATCTTTAGTACTGTTCACTTTAACAATAAGTGTTTGATTGTCACAGTTCATAAGAATGGTCGGTATTGGTTTTTCAACCACCGAAAGATCCATCAAGAGTTCACGTAGCCATTCTGTCTCAACAGTGGATGTATCCAATGCAGTCAATTCTGCCTCCATAGTTGACCGTGTCAAAATAGTCTGTTTGCAAGACCTCCACACGACACAGCACCCCCCACCAAGTGTAAACACATATCCACTGGTGACCTTAATCTCATCAGCATCAGAAATCCAATTTGAATCACTATAACCCTCTAGTACTGAAGGGTACCCGGTATAGTGTATTCCATAATTTACTGTACCCACCAAGTAACGCATAACTCTTTCGAGTGCACGCTAATGATCATCTCCTGGGTTAGAAGTAAACCAGCTCAATTTGCTTACAGCAAATTAGATATCAGGCCTTGTTGCGCTAGCTAAATACATGAGAGATCCAATGATCTGAGAGTATTTCATTTGATCTCTAGCAATTCTCTTGTTCTTTCAAAGAATCACACTAGGATCATAAGGTATTGGAGAAGGCTTGCTATCCGAATAGCCAAACCGACTCAAAACCTTTTCCACATAATGAGATTGAGAAAGATTAATCCCATCCTCACCTTTGACTAACTTGATGTTCAAGATTACGTCAGCCTCTCCGAGATCATTCATATCAAAATTTCCAGACAGGAAAGATTTGACCTCATTGATCACATCAAGGTTTGTTCCAAAGATCAAAATGTCATCCACATAAAGACACAGAATAACTCCCTCACCCCCACCATGACGATAATACACACACTTGTCGGCTTCGTTTATAGCGAAGCCAGCTTGTGTCAATGTTCTATCGAACTTCTCATGCCATTGCTTAGGTGCTTGTTTAAGGCTATAGAGAGATTTCAGTAACTTACACACCTTGCTCTCATGTCCGGGTAGCACAAATCCATCTGGCTGATCCATGTAGATCTCCTCATCTAGCTCTCCATTAAGAAAAGCCGTCTTCACGTCCATTTGATGGACAATGAGACCATGAGAGGCAGCCAAGGATAAAAGTACCCGGATGGTTGTGATCCTAGCAACAGGTGAATAAGTATCAAAATAATCCTCTCCTTCCTTTTGCGTATAACCCTTAGCCACAAGTCTAGCCTTGTACTTTTCAATAGTACTATCAGGCCTGAGTTTCTTTTTGAACACCCACTTACAGCCCACAAGTTTGCAACCATAAGGTAGTTCTGTGAGCTCCCAAGTTCCGTTAGACAGAATAGAATCCATCTCACTACGGATTGTCTCCTTCTAGTAGTCTGCATAAGAAGATGCATAAGCTTCTGAAATAGAGGTGAGAGTATCATCCACAAGGTACACAGTGAAATCATTACCAAAGGATTTAATTATCCTTTGTCTCTTGCTCCTCCTAGGAGCCTCATTATCATCCTCCTCAGGATTTTGCTCGGGTATCTATTCAGAACCCTCAGCTTGTGCAATAGGTTCGGGAATTATCTCAGGGTTTTGACTAGAAGCGCTATGCAAATCTTTCATGGGAAATATGCCCTCAAAGAAGGTGGCATCTCAGGATTCCATGATTGTACCGATGATCATGTCAGAAACCTCAGACTTCACTACTAAAAATCTATAGGCAATGCTCCGATGAGCGTATCCCAAAAAGACACAATCCACTGTCTTAGGTTCGAGTTTGCGCTTTTTAGTTATGGGCACATTGACTTTCGCCAAGCAACCCCACGTGCGCAAGTATGAAAGTGATGATTTTCTCCCTTTCCATTCTTCATATGGGGTTTTCTCCTTATTCTTAGAAGGAACTTTATTCAAAAAATGACACGAAGTTAACAGGGCCTCCCCCCACCATTCCTTAGATAGACCCGCAGTGTCCAACATGGCATTTACCAAATGAGTCAGAGTGCGGTTCTTTCTTTCGGCAACCCCATTAGATTGGGGCGAATAGGGAGGTGTCCTCTCATGAATAATTCCATGTTCCTTACAGAATAAGTCAAACTCAGTAGAGAAGTACTCACCACCACGATCTGACCTAAGCCTTTTGATTTTTCTTTCTAATTGATTTTCAACTTCAGCCTTATATATTTTGAAGTAGTCTAAAGCCTCATCTTTAGTTTTCAACAGATAAACATAGCAATATCTAGACGCATCATCAATCAGAGTCATGAAATATCTTTTTCCTCCTTTAGTCAACACACCATTCATCTCACAAAGATCTGAATGTATGAGTGCTAATGGTGCCAAGTTTCTCTCCTGCGCTGCCTTGTGAGGTTTGTGAGGTTGCTTTGATTGCACACAACTTTGGCACTTAGAACCTTCAACAGTAGGAATTTTTGGAATTAAATTCATACTAGTGAGCCGAGACATACAACCAAAATTTAAATGAAATAACCGTGAGTGCCAAACATCGGCTTCACATCCATTGGAAATATCACAAATATGGTTCACAACTTTATTGCAGAAATCAGAAAGGGAAAAGCGGAACAAGCCTCCGCATTCATAGCCTTTACCAATAAAAAGTCCATGCTTAGACACGACTACTTTATTAGACTCAAACACCACTTTGAACCCTTCTTTACATAGAAGGGAGCCGCTGACCAGGTTTTTATTTATTGATGGGACATGCTGCACGTTCTTCAGCTGCACAATCTTTCCTGAAGTGAACTTCAGATCTACTGTGCCAACACTAAGAACAGAAGCATTCGAGCTGTTTCCCATCAACACGGAGCAATCCCAGACGACCTGGTAAGAAGAGAACAAAGAGAGATCAGCACACATATGAACATTAGCTCCAGTATCAATCCACCAATCGGTGGTCTGATTGACTGAAAGAACAATAGGTACGTTACCATACCCAGAAGTTTCTCCTCCAGCATTGCCAATGGTCACGTTGACAGACTTTGAGTTCTGTCCTTGCTTACCCTTCCTGCCCTTGCGATTTGGACCTTTGCTTAGCCCAAAGGTCCAATCTCACCGCAAATAAAGCAGGGCTTCTCATCTTTTTCATTAACTTCTTCTTCTTGAAATTAGTGGTTTGTTTGGCTTTATTTTTCCCCTTGTTCTTGCCATGTGATAACTGTTGCACCACATTGGCGCTAGACTGCCCCTCAGTTCCTTTCACAGGTGCATCCTTAGCTCGAGCTTTCTCCTCAACATCTAGAGACACAATCAGATTCTCAACAGAAATCTCTTGTCTCTTGTGTTTCAGAGATGTGGCAAAATTCCTCCATGAGGGAGGTAATTTGGCAATAATGCCCCCAGCCACAAACCTGTTAGGCAACTGTCACGGCCCTCAAATTCACAATTTCTGGGACATTCGGAGTGTCCAGATTTAATCTCCGGAGTGTCCAGATACAACCCGGAGTATCCGGATAAATCATCCGGAGTGTCCGAGTTGGATCTGGCCGAGCGCTCCAACCCGGAGTGTCCGGACAAAATGTCCGGAGTGTCCGGATTGGCTACCGAAGACCCCAACCCGGAGCTCCGGGTTAAATGTCCGGAATGTCCGGACTTATCGTGGGTTGAAATAAAAGTCCGGTTCTTGACTTCCCCACCTCATTTCTTCTCCCCATTTTGGTTCCCCACCCGTGTGAGCTCACTCCTCCACCCTAGCTCCTCTCCGGCGAGCTCCCACCGGCCGGTGACCCTCCGTGGCTCCTTCCCGGCGTCCTCTAGCTCGTCCTCAAGCCAGTGTCCTCCTTCCTCTACCCGGCATTGTTCTCCTCCATCATCCTCGGAGGTAGGTCTTTCTCTTGGGGGTTGATTCGTGGGTTTCTTGGGTTCTAAGGCCATCCATGGTGGGTTTGGGGTTTAGGTTTGGATTTGGAGGTTTTGGAGTTGAATCTTGAGCTTTAGGGTTTTGGGTGTGGTGATTTTAGGGTTGGGTTGGGGCTTGGTTGATGAATGTGGGTACTAGTGAGGTAGATCGGGTAGCGGTAATGCCGATCCAAGGGTCGATTAGAGTTGGCTAGGGGTTTCGTGGATTAGTGTCGTTCCTCGTGGAGTTGGGTTAGCTATAAGCTTCTCCGGCTTTACCGAGTGTAGAAAAGTCGTAGATCGGGTCGTTATGAAGCCGTAGAGAGTGGTAGGGCTCCCATCCCCAAGTTGTGTTGGGCCAAATGCTCCAGGTTCGGAGTGTTCGGACCCCCAGTCCGGAGTGTCCGCCCTAGGCCGGAATATCCGGACACACGGTCCGGACTGTCCGGGTTAGCCGGACTGTCCGGCTGAAATACCCGGACTGTCCGGGTTCCCCTGGTCTGTTCGGTTGGGGGTTTTGCAAATTGTGGTATTTTTGTTGTTTCTTTCGCATGGCATGCATCTCATTGTGCATTGTATTCGTGTAGAGAACGATCCCGCGGGGCTTGACGCCACGGCGACTGAGGGAACTACCGGAGAGCCGGCTGTCGCCGATCCACACGCAGAAGAGCAAGGCAAGCACCTAAGCATATTCAACCCTATGTACTTTTACTTTGGTGAATCAATTGCTTATTGGTTTAAGTGATGCATTAGGAATTGAAATGTGGGATAGGCTAGATCCCATTTGTTGCATGTACCCTTCTTATTGTTGCTTGTTGAACACCTCCTTTGGAGCTAGATTAAGGGTACTAATTGTGTCATGCTTAGTATGCTTAGAAGTCGGGTTTGGGCCAAGTGGTGGAAGGTTCCACCGCTTGAGATTGGTGTACCTTACAAGTATTGGGTCGCATTGGGTTGTCTTTGAGAAATGAAATGATGAAAATTGAGACCGGGCGAGAGAGTTGGATCGCTTGGGTAAGGAGACCCAAGTGTGGTAGTCTCGTCTGTGTCGATTAAGGACCGATCGGGTGTAACGTGGCTAAAGCACCTTTTTGGTTGATCGCATGCCTGATTATGGTACGGTAAGCCGCTCTTTCATCGCATGCCGTTCGATGGGCCATGCCCTCATGTGGTTGGACGTGGTTGAGGGCGGGGCCTAGGCCGGCTCTCGAGCGCCAAGCCGGGCTTGGGGCCGCTCGAGGGGGTGCTAGGTTTCCGGACTACATGAAGATGCCCCAACGAATGGGTATGGATGGGACGGGGTTGACATGAGGCTCCTTTGTGACACATGTCGTGTGATCAATGCTTCCCTGCAGGGTTAATTAAGCGATTCGAATTGCCGTGTTCACGGATATGAGCAAGCTTGGTCAGATGTTACTCAACGTAGTAATAACTTGAACAGAAGCTCGCCTTTGGGCTTGAGCTCGACATAAATGTGATTAACTATTGCATTGGTTAATTGTTAACTTCACATTAGAAGTAGGCGCAGTAACAACCGCATTAAAATTGTGAATTTTGTAGTTTAAGTAACTAAATAACAATTGTAAGCTTTTTGCAACTGTTTTACCTTCAGCTTATTCCTTGCTACTTCCAAATGCATATCCTTTCGGAGTCGGTCGTATATGGACCACGGGTAAGACTTGCGAGTACCTTTGTACTCAGGCTTCTGCTTTGTGGTTTTGCAGGTGAGGATCCAGCGGGGTGCGAGTTTTGCCCCTACTGCCTATCGGTGACCGGGCGGGGCACCGAGTAGAGGCTGTCGACGCATGTGCGCCCGGAAGTGTTCAGGGCATGACACTTCTGGGGTGTTTTACTTTTGTTGTATAGGATAGTCGATAATACTTTTGTTGTTAAATTACACTTTTAGTTCTGCATTGGAATCATCTACTTCTAGTTGGTCGCTGTTGTTGGTTGTTTTCGTTGGGCTTCCGTGTGCCGTTTGGTGTGTTTGTTGCTTCCGCGTTGTTGCGTCTCTGGTAGTGAGGCTTGGGGTTCGATGCCCCTTTGTGCGAATTGAATTGATAACGGCATTGGAAACCAGTATGTGAGGATCCTGGGCGAGTTCGGGTCGCATACCGGGGGAATACCGGGATTGTTGTCGAGTTAATCGAATGGGTTGTTGTCGTCTCATTCGGGCTTGGGTGCTAGCACTGCGAATGCCACCGGCGATCCGTTGCTAGCCTTCAAATCTGATGAGAGCGACAGGACATTCGATAATCCGAGGACGATCTGGGCGGCTCCTCACAAGGCTGGTATCAGAGCAAGGCGCACAAAGACGGACCCCAACTTGACGACCAGTTATGAGATTGTTTAGGACTGTCATAATGCATTAGGTAGTAGGTAATACTTATCCCCGCCCTAGGTTATAGTGGTGAGTGTGAGGGTTACGTTGGAATCGTGCATTTCATCCCATCTCATGTCGTGCATGTGTCGTGCCACTCTGCATCTTGAATTGTGTTTTAGGGTAAGTAGACTCGTAGCGCTCCGCGGTGGAGTTGGTTCAGGAATGTTGCCGTCTAGAGTGGGAGTCGGTTAGAGGTCTTCTGTCTTTGGTGCTTGTCCCTTCAAGTGGGAGTCTAACTCTTGTCGTTGGCCTTTGGTAAATGACAGAATGAGGACCCGCGGGAACTCTGGGGCTGAGGAGGACAATGGGCGATCGCAGTCGGGCAACGGTGACCCGCCTCCTCCGCCTAACGTGCTGGACATTCTGCTGCGGACGGAGCAGAACCAGAACACCACTAACCGGATTCTGGAGATGCTGGTCCAGAACCAGGCCGCTCCTGTTGGCCGCGGCGAAGGGAGAGGCCAACTCAACGGCTATCAGAACTTTCTGCACACCCAGCCACCGGTCTTCTCCCGGGCAACTGATCCGTTGGAGGCCGACGACTGGCTGCGCACAATAGAGCAGAAGTTTGCTCTCATCCAGTGCGACGACTTCCAGAAGGCCCTCTTTGCGGCGCAGCAGCTACAGGGCCCTGCCGGTGCTTGGTGGGCCAACCACCGGGTGATGCAGCCCGCCGGGCATCGGGTGACGTGGGCGGAGTTCTGTGAGGCCTTCCGGGCGTATCACATCCCGGAGGGGCTCATGGACATCAAGAAGCAGGAGTTCCTCTCCCTCAAGCAACGGGATAGGTCGGTCCTTGACTATTCCCGCGAGTTCAACTACCTGGCCCAGTATGCGCCAGAAGAGGTGGACACAGACCGGAAGAAGCGGACTCGCTTCATGAGTGGGATGACCGCCAAGATGCAGGACAAGCTGTCGGTGTGCGACTTCCCCGATTTCAATGCCTTGGTTAGTCGGGCCATTATGGTGGAGCACAAAATGAGGAACCACCAGGAGGAGAAGAAGAGAAAGCGGGGCACACAGTTCTCAGCGGGCAGCAGCTCGCAGCGGGCTCGTTTTGTCCCTCCGCCGCCGAGGGCCGCTGCTCATACACCTCCCCTGCCGACCGGGATGGCTCGACCTCCTATTGCTGCTCCCCGACCTCCACCGCCACAGCCAGGAGCACGAGTGGTGGCGACTCCTGGACCGGGCCCATGCTACAACTGCGGGCGTGCCGAGCACTTCATCCGTGACTATCCATTTCCAAGGCGGGGCAACAATCCTACCGCCCCACGACTTCCAGCGGCGACAGCCCCACCTCCACTCCCTGCGCTAGCCCGTGGCCGAGTCAACTACGTTGGTGCCGAGGAGATTCTAGAGGATCACACAGTGCTGACGGGTATGTTATGCATTAATGGGTATTCTGCTAGGGTATTATTTGACTCGGGGGCATCTCATTCGTTCATCCGTAAGGAGTTCATCATGAACAATCAGATGAGAGTGAGTGACAGCGCCACTCCATTCCTTATTGAGGCACCTGGGTCCAAGATTGTAGTGAAGCAAGTGGTTAAGAAGGCGTCAGTACAAGTTCAGGGGTTTCTTTTCGTCGTCAATTTGTTACTCCTTGACCTTCGGGAGATAGATGTCATCCTAGGCATGAACTGGCTAACGCGGCAGCAAGCCATCCTTGATTGTTCTCGCCACACCATCTCGCTAAAGGGGCCGAAGGGTGGTTGGCTGACGTTACTTCTTGATGAGGGCAAGGCCACCCTCTGCTCCTTGAATGGCGCCGAAGTCGAGAAGTTAGACACTGTCCCTGTGGTGTTAGAGCACCCCGATGTGTTCCCAGCGGAATTACCGGGGATGCCGCCTGATCGGGACATCGAATTTGTAGTGGAACTGCAGCCTGGAACTGCTCCAGTCTCCAAGCGGCCCTATCGGATGCCGCCCAATGAATTGGCTGAACTGAAGACCCAGTTGAAGGAATTGATGGACAAGGGCTTCATTCGCCCGAGCTCCTCGCCTTGGGGCTGCTCGGCTCTGTTCGTGACCAAGAAGGACGGTTCTCTGCGCCTCTGCGTGGATTACCGCCCCTTGAATGCTGTTACTATCAAGAACAAGTACCCTCTGCCTCGGATTGATATCCTGTTCGATCAGCTTGCTGGTGCACGAGTATTCTCCAAGATTGATTTGAGGCTCGGGTACCATCAGATCATGATCCAGGCTGAGGATATTCCGAAGACAACCTTTTCCACTCGGTATGGACTGTATGAGTACACCGTCATGTCGTTCGGACTGACGAATGCGCCGGCATACTTCATGTACCTCATGAACTCCATCTTCATGGAAGAGCTGGACTCCTTTGTCGTCATCTTCATTGACGACATCCTCATTTATTCAGCCAACGAGGAAGATCATGCCAAACACCTTCGCGTCGTTCTCGGAAGACTTCGGGAACACCGCTTGTGTGCGAAATTCAGCAAGTGCGAGTTCTGGCTGAAGGAGGTGTCCTTTTTGGGACATGTCCTTTCCGAGCGAGGTGTAGCAGTTGACCCAAGCAAAGTACAGGATGTGCTCAAATGGGAACAGCCCGAATCTGTCACCGAGATTCGCAGTTTTCTTGGGTTGGCTGGCTATTACCGTCGTTTTATTCAGGACTTCTCGAAGATAGCCAAGCCCATGACAGAGTTGTTGAAGAAGGGCACTGGGTTCAGGTGATCTGTGGGTCGTGTGAGCGAGCATTTCAGACTACAACGGCGCCTCACTCTACTCGATCCTTACCCGTAGGACATTCACAAGCCGTTTGAGGTGTATTGTGATGCATCTGGCATCGGGCTCGGCTGTGTGCTTATGCAGGACAGCCGAGTTGTCGCTTACGCGTCTCGGCAGCTAAAGCGCCATGAAGAGCACTACCCCACCCATGATCTGGAGCTTGCAGCGGTGGTCCATGCCTTAAAGATTTGGCGCCACTATCTCTTGGGGAACAAGTGCAACATCTACACCGATCACAAAAGCCTCAAGTACATCTTCACCCAGGCGGACTTGAATATGAGGCAGCGGAGATGGCTTGAGCTGATCAAAGATTACAATCTGGAGGTGCACTATCACCCGGGAAAGGCCAATGTGGTGACTGACGCATTGAGCCGCAAGGTACAATGCCATTACCTTGCTCTCCCACCACGGAGTGCCACCCTTTGTGCTGAGTTCCAGAAGCTCAACCTGGAAATGATAGAAGAAGGGACCTTGAATAATGTGGAATTGAAGTCCACATTGCTTGATCAGATTCGGGAGGCTCAGAAGAATGATGTGGGTGTCTCCCAAATTCGCGACAAGGTGAATTCTGGCCAAGCCCTTGGTTTTCGCCTGGATGAGCAGGGAACCTTGTAGTTCGGCCAGCGCATAGTTGTCCCGGATGCCCAAGAGTTGAAGCGGGTGATCCTTGATGAAGCCCATAACTCGTTGCTCACAATCCATCCGGGCAGCAACAAAATGTACCAAGACACAAGCGGCACTCGGTGGACTCGCATGAAGCGCGAGATTGCTCGTTATGTGGCCGAGTGCGATGTTTGCAAGCGTGTGAAGGCTGAACACTTTAAGCCAGCTGGTACTCTTCAGCCGTTATCCATTCCGAGTTGGAAGTGGGAAGACATCAGCATGGACTTCATTACCGGCTTACCCCTGACTTCTTCAAGCCACGACTCGATATGGGTGATTGTCGACCGGTTAACAAAGTCCGCACATTTCCTAGCCGTTCGCACCACATACTCAGCTCAAAGGTATGCAGAGTTGTATGTCACCCGGATTGTATGCCTTCATGGAGTGCCTAAGCGGATAGTTTCGGATCGAGGCTCTCAATTTGTCTCGCGATTCTGGAGAAGTCTGCATGAAGCGCTGGGCACGAAGTTACTCCACAGCTCGGCATATCACCCTCAGACTGATGGCCAGACCGAGAGGGTCAATCAGATACTTGAGGATATGTTGAGGGCGTGTGTCTTGTCCTATGGGAAGAAGTGGGAAGAATGTCTCCCCTATGCCGAGTTTGCATATAATAATAGCTACTGCACCAGCATTCAAATGTCTCCTTCGAGGCACTTTATGGTCGTGAGTCAGCCGAGCACCTCTCAATTGGTCCGAGAGTGGGGAGCGTTCATTCCTTGGACCTGAACTGGTCATGGAAGCAGAAGAAAAAGTGAGCACCATTCGGGAGAACCTGAGGGTAGGACAGTCGAGCCAGAAGAGCTATGCCGATCGCCGTAGGAGACCCCTCTCCTTTGATGTTGGCAGCTTCGTCTACCTGAAAGTATCTCCACTTCGAGGCACTCGTCGGTTTGGAATCAAAGGGAAACTGGCGCCTCGTTACATAGGGCCATTCCGAGTCCTTGAGAAGCATGGTCAGGTTGCATATCAGCTAGAGCTTCCTCCCTCGCTCGAGATGGTCCACAATGTCTTCCATGTCTCCCAATTGAAGAAGTGTCTCCGTACTCCTTTTGAGTCACTTGAAGTGGATGACCTCGGAGTTGCGCCCGAACCGGATCTATCCTATCGAGAGCATCCAATTTGGGTTTTAGAAGAAGCGGAGCGCAAGACTCGGCGGAGAACACTCAAATTCTACAAGATTCAGTGGAGTAATCATACTGAGGATGAGGCGACTTGGGAACCCGAAGATCGCCTAAGGACCGAGTATCCCGAGTTCTTCAGTGCCATATAAGTGTTAGTGTACCATCTTTCGCAATGAGGGGCATATTGATTAGAGCACCACTGTCCGGGCCATTTTTCGTTCTGTTCCGCCAGTACACTTGTTCTGAATCTCGGGGCGAGATTCCCTTAAGGGGGGAGGGTTTGTCACGGCCCTCAAATTCACAATTTCTGGGACATCCGGAGTGTCCAGATTTAATCTCCGGAGTGTCCGGATACAACCCGGAGTATCCGGATAAATCATTCGGAGTGTCCGAGTTGGATCTGGCCGAACGCCCCAACCCGGAGTGTCCGGGTAAAATGTCCGGAGTGTCCGGATTGGCTACCGAAGACCCCAACCCGGAGTCTTCGGGTTAAATGTCCAGAATGTCCGGACTTATCGTGGGTTGAAATAAAAGTCCGGTTCTTGACTTCCCCACCTCATTTCTTCTCCCCATTTTGGTTCCCCACCCGTGTGAGCTCACTCCTCCACCCTAGCTCCTCTCTGACGAGCTCCCACCGGCCGGTGACCCTCCGTGGCTCCTTCCCGGCGTCCTCTAGCTCGTCCTCAAGCCGGTGTCCTCCTTCCTCTACCCGGCATTGTTCTCCTCCATCATCCTCGGAGGTAGGTCTTTCTCTTGGGGGTTGATTCGTGGGTTTCTTGGGTTCTAAGGCCATCCATGGTGGGTTTGGGGTTTAGGTTTGGATTTGGAGGTTTTGGAGTTGAATCTTGAGCTTTAGGGTTTTGGGTGTGGTGATTTTAGGGTTGGGTTGGGGCTTGGTTGATGAATGTGGGTACTAGTGAGGTAGATCGGGTAGTGGTAATGCCGATCCAAGGGTCGATTAGAGTTGGCTAGGGGTTTCGTGGATTAGTGTCGTTCCTCGTGGAGTTGGGTTAGCTATAAGCTTCTCCGGCTTTACCGAGTGTAGAAAAGTCGTAGATCGGGTTGTTATGAAGCCGTGGAGAGTGGTAGGGCTCCCATCCCCAAGTTGTGTTGGGCCAAATGCTCCAGGTTCGGAGTGTCCGCCCTAGGCCGGAATATCCGGACACACGGTCCGGAGTGTCCGGGTTAGCCGGACTGTCCGGGTTCCCCTGGTCTGTTCGGTTGGGGGTTTTGCAAATTGTGGTATTTTTGTTGTTTCTTTCGCATGGCATGCATCTCATTGTGCATTGTATTCGTGTAGAGAACGATCCCGCGGGGCTTTACGCCGTGGCAACTGAGGGTACTACCGGAGAGCCGGCTGTCGCCGATCCACACGCAGAAGAGCAAGGCAAGCACCTAAGCATATTCAACCCTATGTACTTTTACTTTGGTGAATCAATTGCTTATTGGTTTAAGAGATGCATTAGGAATTGAAATGTGGGATAGGCTAGATCCCATTTGTTGCATGTACCCTTCTTATTGTTGCTTGTTGAACACCTCCTTTGGAGCTAGATTAAGGGTACTAATTGTGTCATGCTTAGTATGCTTAGAAGTCGGGTTTGGGCCAAGTGGTGGAAGGTTCCACCGCTTGAGATTGGTGTACCTTACAAGTATTGGGTCGCATTGGGTTGTCTTGAGAAATGAAATGATGAAAATTGAGACCGGGCGAGAGAGTTGGATCGCTTGGGTAAGGAGACCCAAGTGTGGTAGTCTCGTCCGTGTCGATTAAGGACCGATCGGGTGTAACGTGGCTAAAGCACCTTTTTGGTTGATCGCATGCCTGATTATGGTACGGTAAGCCGCTCTTTCATCGCATGCCGTTCGATGGGCCATGCCCTCATGTGGTTGGACGTGGTTGAGGGCGGGGCCTAGGCCGGCTCTTGAGCGCCAAGCCGGGCTTGGGGCCGCTCGAGGGGGTGCTAGGTTTCCGGACTACATGAAGATGCCCCAACGAATGGGTATGGATGGGAGGGGGTTGACATGAGGCTCCTTCGTGACACATGTCGTGTGATCAATGCTTCCCTGCAGGGTTAATTAAGCGATTCGAATTGTCGTGCTCACGGATATGAGCAAGCTTGGTCAGATGTTACTCAACGTAGTAATAACTTGAACAGAAGCTCACCTTTGGGCTTGAGCTCGACATAAATGTGATTAACTATTGCATTGGTTAATTGTTAACTTCACATTAGAAGTAGGCACAGTAACAACCGCATTTAAATTGTGAATTTGGTAGTTTAAGTAACTAAATAACAATTGTAAGCTTTTTGCAACTGTTTTACCTTCAGCTTATTCCTTGCTACTTCCAAATGCATATCCTTTCGGAGTCGGTCGTATATGGACCACGGGTAAGACTTGCGAGTACCTTTGTACTGTGCTTCGCTTTGTGGTTTTGCGGTGAGGATCCAATGGTGCGAGTTTTGCCCCTACTGCCTATCGGTGACCGGGCGGGGCACCGAGTAGAGGCTGTCGACGCATGTGCGCCCGGAAGTGTTCAGGGCATGACACTTCTGGGGTGTTTTACTTTTGTTGTATAGGATAGTCGATAATACTTTTGTTGTTAAATTATACTTTTAGTTCTGCATTGGAATCATCTACTTTTAGTTGGTCGCTGTTGTTGGTTGTTTTCGTTGGGCTTCCGTGTGCCGTTTGGTGTGTTTGTTGCTTTCGCGTTGTTGCGTCTCTGGTAGTGAGGCTTGGGGCTCGATGCCCCTTTGTGCGAATTGAATTGATAACGGCATTGGAAACCGGTATGTGAGGATCCTGGGCGAGTTCGGGTCGCATACCGGGGGAATACCGGGATTGTTGTCGAGTTAATCGAATGGGTTGCTGTCGTCTCATTCGGGCTTGGGTGCTAGCACTGCGAATGCCACCGGCGATACGTTGCTAGCCTTCAAATTTGATGAGAGCGACAGGACATTCGATAATCCGAGGACGATCTGGGCGGCTCCTCACAGCAACTGGATTTTGAGGAGTTCGAATTCCCTGGCGATGACATGTATCTCATGAGCCTACTCAACTACAGAACGGTTATCCACCATCTTGTAGTCATGATATTGCTCCATGATATACAGTTCACCGCCAGCATCGGATGCACCGAACTTAGCATTCAAAGCGTCCCACAGTTCCTTCGCCTCTTTAATGTGCATATACACATCACACAGACGATCGGCAAGAACACTAAGAACGGCTCCCACAAAGAGTGTGTTGGCATCCCGATATGCTTTCTCCTTTTCAGGAGTTGGATCCATATCCTTTGGTTTTCCGTTCGACACCCAGAACACGTTCATAGCTGTAAGCCACAAAGTGACCCTTGTCTGCCATCTTTTGAAGTGCACACCGGTGAATTTTTTCGGCCTCAGTGCCTCGGCAAAGCCAGCCATTGATAAACCTAAACGCCTATAATCAGGTTTTTGGATTGTTAGAATTAAAGGCATGTGCAGGTTTAATTTAATCCAAACGTAAGTCATGAACATCATGTGATAGATAATTTGCAACGAATAACAGGAGCATACCCTAGATGCATATCCATCTAATATGCTCACAACCAGCAGATTGAAAATAAAGAACAGAAACATGATCACGTACTGTTCGTGTGCAGAGGAAACAGCAATCGTTGTAGAGCGTACAGCGTTGAAGACGGAAGCGCGTCGCAGCCGAGCGCGATGACGAGCAGCAGCGCCCGAATGACGAGGAAGACGAGCCGTGACGATGAGTTGGAAGCAGTCGCGCCAAGCGCTTCCCAAAAACCTGATTCGTCCTCTCCCGGTGCAAGAACTCAAGGACGGATGGTTTCGGAGACCTGCTCTCCCGTTCGCTGGTGTACGCCGGCGTACGGGACGGGGCAAACTAGATGGCGGTGCAGCGAGGGAAACTGGCAAAACTCTAGGGCGTGGAAAAACTTCTCTTCTTCCCGGCGACAGCGACGCAGTATATAAAGGAGTAGTCTGGTAACAGTCCGTAACCGAACACGACTCGAAGACGTGCCATGATCGGAGTCTATTACAGGATCTGTTACGGTGTCCTCATCTCATACTACAACCGTGACGATCCCGAGTAGCAAAAGAATAAACTGCAAAAGGAGGCTGCGCCTGCGCAAGGCCCTGGATCGGATTTCGGTGGACCATTCACGCAGATGCGCACGCCCATGCCCTCCGCCCCGCCCCGGCCCGTGCCCGAGCCCGGCCCGGCTCGGCCCGGGAGGCAAGGCGAGGTGAGGCGAGCGCATGCGTGTGTATTCTTTCTCCCTTTCTCCCACATGGTTCTACCATGGTGAAGCACACTCCACTATTTAAGCTAGTGTTCACCACTTTAGGCTAGCAATGTGGTACTATTGTTAGTGCACATGCCTCTTCATGAGGTGGGCCTTTGAGATTTTCTAGGATTTATTGTCTGAATCAAATGGGCTTGGCCCAAATAATCCAACAGATCTACATAGTTCTGTTCAGTTTCTGGTGGACAGAAGCTCTTGCGTCTGTTGGTGGTCAGCCAAGTGTCCCTCCTCCTGCAGCGTCTTCTCCCAGATGTATTGGTGGTTCTTCTATGGCAGCATCTCCTCCTCCTCCTCCTCCCAAGGTTCCAAAGAAGGGCTTGATCACCTATTTCCAGAAACGCTTCTCCAAGAAGCAATCTTCTTCTTTTCGACCCGGTGCCCTCAAGATTAGGAATCCTTTTGGCGCTTGATGCCAAAGAAGGAGTGAGTTGTGAGGATTAGTTTTTATAATATAATTTGCATTTGCCTCTTGTGTAAGACTATGTGTTTATGGTTATGTGCTTATGGATTCTGTTAATGAACCTTTGTGTTTATGCAATGCCCATTCCTATCTTGTCTTGTGGATGTTGGTTTTAGGGGCTCTTTGAATTGTTCTTTACATCAGCTTTGAATTGTTCTTTACATCTTGTCAATATGCAAATGATACTAATCCTCTATCGAGTTGTGTTTTGATCTGTGTATGCAGAGGTTGTCATCAATCACCAAAAAGGGGGGAGATTGAAAGCATCTCGGCCCTTTTTCGACCGATATTTATATTGTTTTGGTGTTGATGATGGGAAATCTCGGATTTCATGGATCCATCAAATCCATCATTGTACGGCATCAAGCGTGAAGACCCAAGGTTTGTTGTGGTGGGTCAGGAGTCGAGTACACCCACTGTAGTTCTAGGGTTTTCTTTATTGTTCTTTTACGTCGTAGTATTAAGAGGGGAACGTCAAATTACCTCTTTTTAGAGCATTGTTTAACCAGGAGCACAACCTTTCAATATTCATATTCTTCCATGTCAATCTAAGCCTAGCTAGTGAAGCATTAGGAGTAGGTGGGATGCCTTCGAGCAGTGGGAAAAATCAATCGGGATCATTTCTTAGAGCTGGCCAAGCGGGCACTATGTTCTCGGACGGTTCGGTATTTAGCCCGGACGGTCCGGGTAAGCCGTCCGCCGCTCTGCTGTTTTTCTTGCCTTTTCCCAAGCTGAGGCAGTGTTGCCTGGACTGTGGGTGCTTTGTTATTTTTATTCTCTAGCACCTTTCGGGACAGAGCAGGCGCTGTGTTGCTCAGACGGTCCAGGCTGAGCCCGGACGGTCCGGGCAAGGCAGTTGCGACTCTGTCTTGGGGGTTATTTATACCAGGTAACCTGGGATCTCGTGCTAAGGCTTTCCATTTACTCAAAAAAAAAATGATCACTTGAACCTAGATCTAGATCTAAAAACCTCCTCTACTCTAACCATGTGTTCTTGAGTGTTCCTCCATTGATTTTCTTGAGCCTTTGAGATTTGGAGGTTCTTGCTAGGGTTTTTGCGATCCTTGTGCATCAAGGGTCTTGTGGGTGATCCTCTCTCCGGTTGTGCTTCGTGGTCATTGGTGATCCGACGAGAGGGTGTTCGTTCGTTCTTATTACTCTTGGGATTGTGATCCCTAGACGGTGCTTGGAGGCGTGGGGATCAAGGAGCTTGCCTTGGCGTTTGTGGAAGCTCTTGATCCGGTGTACAATGTTGCAGAGTCCACCTTGCTGGAGTGGCAAAGGACTACCACGAGTGCTGACGAGGCGCGAGGCTCAAGAGGGGGGCCGGTTCTTGTGAGGAGCAAGAGCTTGCCTCAACGTGGATGTAAGAGTGAAGCTCCGAACCACGGGAAAAAATTCCTTGTCCCTATTTACATTTCCGCATTTGCTTTATATCATTAATTCTTGTTATTAGTTGTTGAGTAGATTGGAGAGTAATTGGGTTCCTTTTTAATCTTGTTCAGAGCAACCAAAGAATAATTACATCATGACGATTGCAACTTTTAATGTCCATTCCATAAATATAATATGGCCACCGACCTTCATTACATTCCACTTTGGTTTGAAAAGAGCTCACCTTTTACTATCTGGCATTGAAGAATATATCTTGGGAGCTCATGCGGCTTCACTACCATGAGTCGAAGATTATATCCCCGTGATAATTGTAACCAAACACTCTCCCAGATTCCATGTCAGGGCTCTCAAAGGGGAGATCATAGTCGTCCATGGAGTCACCGGGGAGCCTCAGCGTCTGGATCCTAGCACACTTCGCTTGCATCTCTGTGTCGTTCTCCATCTTGACGTTGAAGCAGTGGCGGATGTCGAGGGACTCCAGCTGCGTGCAACCGTCGAGGATGGCAGCCAGGCCGTTGTTGCCCAGGCTATTGGCGAAGAGCTGCAGCGAGCGGAGCCCGCGCATGGCCGCGACCGCCATGGCTTCCCGGTCGTCGACGCCATCCCTCCGGTAGAAGCGGTGTCGGCTCAGCCGGAGGCGTCTCAGGTGCGGGCAGGCCTCGCCCGCGGCCTCCAGGACCCGGCGGAAGGTGGCTGAGCGTGAGAAGAGTGACAGCTCGAGCTCCTCCAGCAGAGTGAACTTGGCTACGGCACGCTCGAGCATTGAATCAGAGATTCTGCTGAAGGAGATGAGCCGTAAGCTCTTCAGCGAGGGCGCCCTGCGAAAACATAGCATCTGTACTAAATTTTACTCGAATTTTGCTGGGAAAGAAATCAGATTATTTCGTCGGTCAATTAGCAGTTAGAGGAAACAAACTGCATCGTCACTGGCCCCCTTTTTTGGACTTACTGCTTATGCCTATCTACTTATGCAGTTATGCTTATCTTCGGTTTTGAAACGTAAATAGTACGTTTGGTCCTTTCTCTTTTTTTTTTCTGAAAAATACGTCCTGAAACTCTAAAAAAACAAGTCAAACAATGTGTGCCGTACTCCGCAAGCCGCTTTGAAAAGTTATATAAGCTCAGCTTATCAGCAAATAAGCAAATCAGCAAATTATATAAGTCCAAGAGAACAGTCCAAACCAGGTTTGAAAACCAGCGCTGAGGTGTTTACCTACCCCCATTTTTTTCTCATATTGTTTTAAAAAATTTCACTTTGCTTGAATTTTGTCATATTAAAAGAAGTCCGTACCAAAAGAAACTAGATCTAAGCATATATGTAGGGGTGTCAATCCCATATGAATTATGAGACATCCGAATCCGGTTTGTATTGGATACAATAAGTTAAAAATGCATCTGGGTAACGATTTCTTCTATATGTATAGACTTAAACTTATTGGTGTCTAATTATTCGACATAAAAATACGCTATTTACTTTGCCAAATGATATTAATTCGAACCATCTGTATAATTGATTAAACAATTACCTATTTTCTTCCATTATGCTAACCTTATTTGTATCTATTTTATAAATATGGATATAGATATGATAAAATCATTATTCAATTCTTGACACCGCTATGTATATGTCCTGGTGGTAGATTTTCAGTCTGCTATCTGGGCAGCTCTTGATTATACCCGCCGAAATCTAGCCAAATCAATTCTTTTATGGGATATCTTCAAATCCCTTGTGTTAACGAGGTATACATTTTCAAGAACCGGAAGATGCTCAAGAAGTGGGGCTAGTTGGGGTTTCATGGAAAACTGACACTTTTCCCTTTTTTTTTAGAAATTTGGCTGTTTTGTATCTTTGGAACCTGCAAAAATGTTTTATAAATCTGATGTCTACGATATAAACTAGACACAATTGTAATCAATGGTATAGAAGATGCATCCAACGGGGTGATTATGTTGTTAAGCAGAACTATCGCTTCAAAAAACCGAACTACCGGTTTTCTAGTTTTTTTTTTTTTTTTTGAAAACCAGCTGGAAATAAATATGTTTTATATTCTTTGAGGTAACTACTTTTTTACTCCCTCCATTTCTAAATGTAAGGCTTATTTTTTGAATGATCGTATTCATAAATATAAGGCTTGCATGTAGATTTAATGAGGTCTTTCCTTTTATACCCCTATTTATTCTCTCAACCATATGTATTTATTCATTACCACCCACGTAAAGTAGATCTTTTATCTTTCAAGATAATTAAGTGAGGGTATATATGTCATTTTATCTCATATCTTTCTCAATTTTAATGCAACTTTAATCCTTGTGCCAAGTTAAAATACATCTTATAAAAATAAACGGAGGGAGTAGTCAATGGGAATTAAAATAATCTTACATCTCACCGAGGAAATTAATCTTTTAGTCTAAAAGAGAACTTTGGGCTTATCTACTTATATATTTACCTTTGTTTTTATCCTCTTTTATCTGGAAGGTATATTTCAAATTTCTAAAAAAAAAGTGAAAAAAAAACTGGATCGGACTCTTTTATCTTCAAGCCAGCTATGTAAGCTCTCAAAGTGTAAGATCCTCCGTTAAGACAAAAAAAACTCCCTTAATTACTTGGGAGAAACTAGCAGCCGGACGTCTGATTTTTGTGTTTTTTTCGGACGCTGTGCAATATTTTTTTGAACGTATGAAACATTTTTTTTGAACGTATCAAACATTTTTTTTAACGTATGAAACAATTTTTTTACTGTTTGTCAAAGAAAAATGTTTCACTATGTATAAAAAAATATTTCACTACGTTAAAAATAATGTTTCACGTGTAGAAAAAAATATTGCAAAAAAATCAGACGTCTGATCTCTAGCAATTAGGTAATTACTTTTAGTCAAAGTGAACTAAATCAACCTTCCTTCTCGCAGAGGAAATTAATCTTAGTCAAAGTGAACTAAACTAGTCTTAGAGCCTGTTTGTTTCAGCTTTTGATTCTCTAAAAGCTGATTATGAATTGTGGTCATAGAGAAGCTGATTCTCCAAAAGCTGAAATCCAAAAGCACATATGAAGTGGATTGTGGATTCTAGTGTATAGTGGTGGGTTGGATTGTGAGAATATGATTTTAGAATCAGACTGTTTGTTTTTTATTCAGCTTTTGATATCAGAATCCAGAATTAAAAGTTGAACCAAACAGGACCTTACTCGTTGCCGAGGAAATCAATCTTTTCGTCAAAGAGAATCTTCTCATCTTGTCTAAGGAATTAATTTTTTTGTCAAAGAGAATAAAAAATTAATCTTACTTCTCACCGAGGAAGAATATGAAGTAATCGTTGCCGAAGCCCTCGCACCGCCCCGCGCTGCAATTCACGGCGGAGCGGCCCAACTCCTGGAGATCGACGCCAGAGGAGGGGCCGGCGCGCGGGCGCAAGTCGATGCGGCGCCAAAGCTCGGCTCGTCCCTTGCGGCGCGGGCGCCAAGCTCCGCGACACCGAGCCGCGCCCATCGGCAAAGTCGGCGTGGTCCACCTGCACGTACGACGAAGCGCGTCCAACAGCGGCTCCGCGCCGATTCTCGGCTTCCCAGCACGCGGTGGGCGCTTCTCATCGGAGGAGGAAGGCGTTGCCATCGCCGTCGACGAGGAAGGACGCAGGAGGCAAGACGAGGCCAGGGCCATCTCAAGACCTACCTTTTATTTATGTACGCGCAGCAGGCAGAGGCGCGCGCGAGGGAAGTAATAAAATGTCATTTTCAGCGTCAGCGTCACGTCTCTTCTTGGTTTCTTGATTTTGTTAGCCTTGATGAGAATGTGATGTTCCTAATGTTTTCTTGGATCAAACTGGATATGGAGACAACGACCACCTGCTCCAATTTGCGAAAGACTCTACAGAGTAGCAGCACGAGCAGTGTTCAGAAGCGAGTTTCTGGGGAGTTTTTTTTTTAAAAAAAATAATCATATTTTATTCTAAAATACAAAATATACACTGATTTAATTTTTTTTGAAGTGGTTATCGCATACACGTTGGCCGATCGGTGCCAGTCGTACACCGTGGCGCGACTTGTAATTATTTATTTATTTTTATTTTTTATACTGTTACGATCGAGTCACGATTTGCTTTTTTTTTTTTTTCCTCAGTCACGAGCTCATGTAGCGATTGCAAAAAAAATTGCATTCTTTTCAATTTAAATTCGATCTTTCAGTTCAATATTTTATATTTTTTGCTAGGAAGCTCCAAATATAACAAAATAAATTTCTAAATTTGTATTAAGATATAAGGATTCAGATTATATAATAAAAACTATTACGTTCTAAGCAAATATAAATTGTTTGAATCTAGTTTACTTAAATATATTTTTATGAATTATAAAGAAACTATGCTAACCATGGCTACAAAAATTATGAAATAAATATCACTTATTTTTGGGGTCTTAGATGTCCTAGTTTTACAACAACAAAAAAAACAGTTAAGATGAACTCAGTTAAATAAACTAAATAACTATAACAAACCTCTCTTACATACAACATGATTAAGGAGGCAAGACGAGGCCAGGGCCATCTCAAGACCTCCCTTTTATTTATATACACGCAGCAGGCAGAGGCGCTGCAAGGGAAGTAATAAAATGTCATTTTCATCGTCGGCGTCACGTCTCTTCTTGGTTTCTTGATTTTATTAGCCTTGATGAGAATGCGACGTTCCTATTGTTCTTCTTGGTCCCTTTTATTTATATACACGCAGCATGCGACGTTCCTATTGTTTTACAAAAATCATTCCCTTCGGTAGAGACTCTATCACTAAAAAGTAAAATAAACAGTATTTTGTAACTCCCGCTGGAGATGCTCTAAGACCTCACCAAGGCTAAAAACTAGGTTAAGGGTAAAAGTTCATCACAAATGCTTGCTCAAACCACTAGAGCATGATCAATTCTCCAACTCAACTTCATAGCACGGTCAAAAAGAAAAAAGGGCAAACTAAAATTGACTCCTCTAGTTACTTGAGTCGATGAGTCAAAAAGGGCAATCTTCATAGCCTTATTATATCATTCTAATTCCAACATTTTTAAGATTATAGTAAAGACAAGCATATTGAGTCCCTTCCCGCCTAGCCTGCGTTCGATCTCCTACATATTTTCCCTCACGCTCGAATAGCACATCGGCTACATGCTGCTCCTACCATTATTTTAAATAAAAAACAATTAAAATTGCACAAATATTAAAGCATGAATGAAGAGTAGATAAGATTACTTACCATTTCGTTTGCTTCAAGATTTGTACAACTTGTATTAGGAAGGAAAGCATAGAAACACCTCTCGAACAAGATTGAGTATAATATAAGCGTGGTATACTGGTATCGCACATGACCGCAAACTTTCCAACCCGGGAGTCACAAGAGTGAAATTCCACACATTTACACTCTGGAGAGGGATACGTAGACATCGATCGATAGCCTCCACTAGAAGCTATGTTCTAGAAGAGCATGCAGAGCTCTTTGGTCCTCCTAGTACCGACACCCTTAACCTACTAACACCGGCGGCTCCCGCAGCCCGCAGATCCAGCAACAAGTGCCCTGTTCTAAAAATATATATATCATACTAGGTGAAGAACTCAGACAGTCCCATTGTTGAACTGTGATCGATACAATACGATTGATATCGTAACACTAGTAAAAAATAATAAGGAATAAGAACAAAAGATTCCAGCATAAGCATCGCTTGCCTGATACAACGGATGCTAATTCATGATTATTAATTACTTATTTATTGATATGTAAGTGCAGCGCTTCGCGATAGGCATCCACTACTACAGAAATGCTTATATTAGACGCACCATCACAGACGGTTTTCAAAAACCGTCTGTAATATATAATATCACAGACGATTCTATAAACCAACCGTCAGTGAAACTATCACAGACCGTTATTAATTAAACCCGTCTGTGATTAGATAAATATCGCAGACGGTTTTGTATTCCAACCGTCTGTGATATTATCACAAACGGTTCTATAAAAACACCGTCTGTGATATAAAGTAATATCACAGAGCGGTTTTACTATACAACCGTTTGTATAGTAAGCCTGAGCGGGTTGTGTTTATAAACGTCTCGATATTGCTTATATCACCAGGCGTTTTGTGTTTATAACCGCCTGTGGTATTGCATTATAACATTTTGATGTTTTTATCGAACTACGTATTTTCATCGAAGGCCATAATTCGTTGATAGATAGGACGAAAAATGGTAACAGCCATTTTATAACATAATGAAATTCGAAATTGCTAGTGATCGGACGTCAGTTTTTGTCGCAACATTTTCGTGGTACGTGTGAAACATTTGTCTTCGACAAACAGTAAAAAAATGTTTCATTCATTCAAAAATCTTGCAATGCGTCCAGAAAAACGAATCGGACGTCCGAGTGTAAGTTTCTCCCAATGAAATTTGATAACCATCAGAATGACCATTTTATAACATAAAACATTTCATTACATTACTACATTATATATATATTATTACTTATAAATTAAAATATTCATCGTCGTCCGGAGGAGGTGGCGAGCTGCCATCGTCGTCGTCATCACTCCCCGGTGGGCTGCCATCGTCGTCGTCGTGGCGCCACGGTGGGCTACCGTCGTCGTCGTCGTCATCTGAGCCCCCCGAGTGCCTGACGTGGTCGTCTTCCTCTGACTCTTCCTCGTCCTCCTCCCGCTCCTCCTCCTCCTCCTCGTCCTCCTCCCGCTCCTCCTCCTCCTCTTCCCGCTTGCGTTTCCCGCATAGCGGCGACGCCGGGGGAGGTGATGGTGGAGCGGCGCCGGGGGAGCTTGCGGGAGGAGGTGATGGTGGAGGCGACGCCGGGGGAGGTGAAGGTGGAGGCGACGCCGGGGGAGGTGATGGTGGAGGCGACGCCAGCGAAGGAGAGCTTCGCGGGAGATTCCATTAGCAGTAATGTGTTTGATCGAATTCGATCAATAGTGGTGATTTAATAGGTGGCGGAATTGAAGACGAAGCGAGAAATGAAGAGTTCTCATTCAAAGGCGCGCAGGAAACGAAGAGACGAAGACGGACCGTCGCTATCACAGACGATTCTATAAACCAACCGATTGTTGACTATCACACACCATTCATAAATGCGCCATCACGGACGGTTTTGAAAATAACCGCCTGTGATATACCTATATATCACAGCACGGTTTAGTTTACATAACCGTCGTACAATATCACCGACGGTTGGTACACATCGCCGTCTGTAATCTTACTATATTACAGACGGTTATTACATAGAACCGTCGTGATAAAGATTACACATCGCCGCCTGTAATCTTACTATATTGCTGACGGTTATTACATAGAACCGTCTGTGATAAAGCTTGCCTATATATAGGCCCGAGCGCAACTTCGATGTTGTGGTCACCTGTAGGGATAGAATGCTAAGACCGTTATATCACCGACGGTTTGGCAATACAACCGTCTGTAAGCCTATATAATAGGTGATTCTTGTGATGTAATTAAGGTTAGTAATGGATAATTGCATTATATATATTAATTCAGATCTAAGGTTAGTATTGGATATAAAATTGCCTTATATATATTAATTCAATATCTAGCTTGGTTATGTAAGAAATTTAAGATTGTTTAGATCTAGCTTGTAGATCCATGTTTTGGTGGTGATAGTAATTGGACGTTATAATTGCAATATTATTTTGAAGCTCTAACTTGTTAAGGAAAGTGTACTTAATCAGTTGAAAAGAGAGTTCTAATTGGATCGAATATTACATGTGTAGCATAGATGGATCGAAGCTGGATGTCTGGCCCGGGGACCGTCTGAGTGTGGAGTACATTAATGGCGTCTCCACTTTTAGAAGAGCTGCAGAGGAGGACATGTTTAATAAGGAGTGCAGTATATGCCTTGTCCATGCATCGATTGCGAGAATATGATGATGTTTGAAACTCGCGTAGATCGAAGCACACTTGATTATGCGAGGTTTCAAAAGGGATATACATGTTGGACGATCCGGCGAAGAGCATAATATACAAGAAGGTGTGGTACTGTTAACATCTTCGACGAAGTCAACGATATGCTTAGGATGATCACATTGATTTTGCTTCCGAGCGAGGATATGTTGCATGATGACAATCTGGACCAGATCTTTGCGGCGCAGAGAAGGGAACCGTGATGAAAGGGAATATGAAAAATTCGTGGGTTTGATGGAGGACTCGAAGAAACCTTTGTTTGCTGGTTGCAAGGTGAAATACACAAGGTTGTCGTGCATTGCTTGAACCGCTGAAATTGAAGGCAAGCAATGGTTGGTCGATAAGAGTTTCACAAATATTACGTCTATTGGCGAGACATGCTTCCAGAGGGAAACGAGTTGCCGACAACAACCTACAAAGCCAAGAAGGTTCTTTGTCCCTTGGGAATAGAGGTAGAAAGAATACATGCATGTCCGAACGATTGTATCCTATACCGCAAAGAGTATGCAAACTTGCATGTATGTCCGGTGTGCAACGCATCCGGTACAAGCGTAAGAGTCATTCGGATGAGGAGGTGAAGAAAGGAAGTCCTGCTAAGATGGCATGGTATCCGCCTCTAATTCCCCGATTGAAGCGTTTGTTTGCTAACCCAAAGGAGGCCAAAGCTAGCGTGTTGGCATTCCGAGAAGCGTAAGAACGATGGAATGCTAAGACACCTCGCTGACTCCACCGGTGGAGAAACATCGATAGGAGGTATGAAGAATTACTGCAGAGATGAGGAATATAAGGTTTGGACTGAGTACTGAGATGGAATGAATCCTTTCGGTAACATGAGCAGCCGACATAGCACTTGGCCCGTGAATCTCTGTATCTACAACCTTCCTCCTTGGTTGTGTATGAAGCGAAAGTACATTTTATTATGCAGTGCTTATCCAAGGACCGAAACAACACGGGAACGATATTGATGTGTACCTAGCTCCATTGGTGGAAGATCTAAAAACATTGTGGGTTCCTGGGTACAGGTTTGGGATGCATACAAACGAGAGAACTTCACTTTACAACTGCTTGTTGTTCTGCACCATAAATGATTACCTGCACTTGCTAACTGTCGGGCGAGTACAAAAGGTGCCAAAGCTTGCACTCACTTTGCCTAGACGATCTTGAGAGTGTGTGCATTTGAATCACTCGCGTAAAACCGTGTACATGCGTCACCGTAGGTTCCTTGGGAGGAAACACCCATACCGCAAGATGAAGAGACTATTCGATGGGACGAACGAAACGGTTCAACTCCAAGGCCTTTTAAGCGGGAGAGATGTTCATGACTTTGTAAAGGATTTGGATGTTACGTATGGAAAGGGACGTAAAGCAAGGTAGACCTGTGAGAAGAGCTTGTGGAAGAAGAGATCAATCTTTTGGGACCTACCTTACTGGGAGCACCTAGAAGTTCGCCACTGCATCGATGTCATGCACGTGGAGAAGAATGTCTGTGATAGCTTGATTGGTCTCCTACTAAACATTAAGGGCAAAACAAAGGATGGTATCAACGCACGACTTGACTTAGTCGATATGGGCATAAGACCTGAGTTAGCACCAAAAGAGACCGTTAAAGGTGGTACGTATTGCGAACCAGCTTGTTACACTCTGTCAAAGGCCGAAAGAACTGAACTTTGCCAGTGCTTGCATGGTGTGAAAGTTCCGTCCGGCTACTCGTCCAACATGATGAGACTTGTTTCAATGCAAGATTTAAAATTAATTGGCATGAAGTCTCATGATTGTCATGTGTTGATGACACAAATGCTCCCTATTGCAATTAGAAGTATTTTGCCAATAAAGGTCCGAGAGACAATCACAAGTGTGTTATTTATTTAACACAATCGCTCGAGAAGGTCATCGATCCAGAAGGACTAGATGGTCTGCAGGCTAGGTGGTGATGACTCTATGTAATCTTGAGATGTATTTCCCTCCGTCATTTTTCGATATCATGGTCCATCTCATTGTTCACCTTGTAATAGAGATAAAGATGTGCGGGCCTGTGTTCCTACGTAGCATGTACCCGTTCGAGAGGTATATGGGAATTCTTAAGTCTTATGTACGAAATCGATCTCGTCCGGAGGGTAGCATTGTCGAAGGTTATGCAACCGAAGAGGTCGTCGAGTTCTGCGTCGATTACATGGCTCAGGCCCAACCAATAGGTGTGCCTCGATCTCGCCATGAGGGGAGGCTCCAGGGTATCGGGACCATCGGAAGGAAAGCAATCACACTTGATCCAGTTGCGTGTGCTCAAGCCCATTTCACGGTTCTACAACACATGATTGTAGTGTCCCCGTACATCGTCGAGCACAAGCAATGGCTAAGGCAAGAGAATCCAGCACGACAGGAGTCTTGGATCATAAGACAACATAACCTTCAGTTCAACAATTGGTTCAAAGAGCGACCCATCACTGGGAGCTCGTCATATGACACCCTGAAATGGTTGGCAAAAGGCCCAGCTTTTACAGTTGTCACGAGGAAAGGATACGACTTAAATGGATACATATTTTACACGATAGATCAGGATTTGAAGAGCACAAACCAGAACAGCGGGGTCCGTGTCGGGACCCCGAATTTGCAAATCCGGACCCTCTGTGTATTCAGCACTAGTCCAGGAACGCGCTAGTGCACACAGTCTTAACATCGGTAAATATCACAATCATACCAATCGATATTATCAAAGTACTTTATTTAAATAACCAAACTGGTTACTTGACCTTATGGTCAAGTTACAAATGTATGCCTCGTAAGGCGAAACTTATTCAGAGAGAAACAATAGCAGCGGAAAATCAAATAAACTTCGTGGCGCCATCCAGTATACCACAGGCAACTGACTGGGCTCGCATCCCTAAGTAGACGGGTCCTCTTGGAACTCCTCCTCCGAAACTGGCGTAGTCTCCTCTTCAAGCGGTATTGTGTTGAGGCAAGGGTGAGTACTTGGTACTCGACAAGTCATGCACTGAATGCAAGCTAATATACTATATGCATGGCTTGGTACAAAGGAATAGCTCAAGGTATATTTGCGATGTGACTTTTGACAAGTAATAAAAGTAGATTCGAAAGCAGTAGAAATAAGTAAAGCATAAATAACTTTTCAAGAAGTTTAACAAACATTTTTCCCATCCTAAACCACATTTCCATCATCTTCATTGTTAAACCAACCCAACTTTTCAAATCCAAGTTATTTTCAGAAAATCTAACCCTTGACTGTAATTCCCGAGCATTGTCGATGCAGTGGACTCGGCTATTCAAATAGATTCTACACTCTGCAGAGGTTATGCACTTTACCCACAAGATCTGATCAACACCACAAAGGCGAGTTCAGTAACAAAGCCTTTCGGAAGCCTCAAACAACACAGGTGGTCCTCTCAGGTTCGTGCTCTACACCATCCCTTCCCTTAGCTAAGGCGAAGTATGGGACCAACACACCGTTAGATGGGTACTGCCACGACCACGATACGCTCCCCGTACAATCACACAAGCGGTGTAATCGACACCCTGAGGCTCCACAAGTGAGTCCTTAGCGACTTAGTCAACTAGGGCCGTCCCATTCGACCATGTGGTTGCAAGTATGACCCAGTTCAAAGGCTTGCAAGGTTAAGTCCTTAGAGTGACCAGGGCAAGACTACAGAAAAACCAAATCAACACTCCCAATGCCACACCGGCCCACCTGATTACTCTTGCCACATGCCCGATCAAAATTTTATCAAACCCAGGTTGATTACCATGCACCACGTGCCATCAACATCACATGATACTTTTCCAAAACAGGTTCAATATATCATTAAGTCAATATTAGCATTTGATTATCCAAAATCATGTCATGAGCACGTAGCAGGTCTAAGCAAAGATACTACAACGATCTAAACCCATGTTGGCAATTTAATAATGTCCAACTAGTAAACCACAACTAGGGTGACAAGGGATCATGGCACATACTTAGATATTCAAGGTGTCATATAACAAATTGGTATTTATCTAACCCCATGTTTAAACAAAGTATCTTTCTAATTGAACTAGCATGCAATAGTTTAAATCAAAATAGATTTGAGAAATAGGATCAACATGGTCAAAGCACAACTTGCCTTCAAAAAGCACTTGCTCTTGGTCTTGAGTTGAATCTCGAGTCAACACTTCTCCTTCGAATCCTTCCGGCACTTCAACGTCTACTCGTAAAGCGTGCAAATAGCAAATACCCAATAAACAATAGGCAAAAACATCCCAAAACTCCAAATAAAATCCATAAACAGAGAGAACATAATTTTCTGGATTTTTAGAAACTGGAATAAATCAATTTTGGATTTAAAACGCAAAAGTTATGATTATTTAAAGTTTAAATAATCAATTAAATAATTTTGCAGAGAAAAACTTTAGTTCCAAAAATTAAATAAAATTTATATTTAGGTAGATCTCAATTTTATACAAATTTAGAAATTTGAATCGCTCCAATCGGAGTTGAAACGCAAAAGTTATAAGCGTTTGAAGTTTGAATCTAAATTTGAATCAATATTTCGAATTAATAAATCATTTTCTTTTTCGGAAATTAATTATTGCGTCAGCATGGACACGTGGCAGCCTCGATTGGCCTGGCGTCGACGCCGGTCCATGGGCTCGGTCCCACGCTCGGCTCGGGTCTCACAGTGGACTCGGTCCACGACTCCGCGTGAAGGCCCGACATGTGGGACCACTCGGGTAGCGTCATCGCCGGCGTCGGCGGGGCTCGGCCCATGGTGGCGGCAGGTGGGAGTCCTTTGTGGCGTCATGGGTGACGTCGGCGCTTGGCTGGGTTAGCCAGCGACATGCGGGCCCTTCGACACGCTGCGGGCCGGCGTGTCGGCGTCCTGCACTGCCCAGCGTCGCGTGGGCCGGCGGCCGCGTCGGTCCATCTTCCCGACACGTGGCGCCAATCTCGGCCGTTGGTTTGAAAATCAGCGGCGCGGATTGGATCCAGGGTTAACGCGTTGAAACTACTCGATGATCATGGGCCGTTCGATCTAGATCGGACGGTCGAGATCTAATCCTATAATCGCCTTTGCTACGACGCGTGGCGATTGTGAACCGTTGGATCTTGATCCAGCGGTCGAATCTAATCGGGTTTGGAACACGTGATCTCACCTCAACCGCTCGATCCGATCGGCGGTCCTCCGAGCTTCGCGACGGCGATGGTTTCACTGGCGGGCGCCGGCTTGACGGAGCTGGAGGCGATGACCACGGCTACGGCGCCACGGGGCTTCTCCGGCGAGATGAAACCTCCTTCGGTGCGTCTCGTCGCGGACTCGGATTCGGGCTCCTTCGGCGGAAGACGACGGACGACGGCGGAAACGGCGCAAAACCGCAGCGGAGGGAAGAGACAACTCCGGCGAGCGATTGCGGCTCAACGGGCGGCTCGGGCGAGATGGCTCGGGAAAGCAGTGCGCAAGGATGAGGGCAACCTCGGGACGTCTCACGCTTTAAATAGCCTCGGCGTTCGTGCCTGAGCGGAAACCTAGTTCGTTCTTGGCGGCGGCTGGCGCGCGGTCCGGCTTCGGACTTCGGCGAAGACGACGAAATCGTGGCCGTCCACGTAGCACGATCGGCGGCCACGATCGCCTGAGCGCGATCGGATCCGGGCGGATCTGGCTCGAGCCGTGCTGGTGATCTCGGCCGTTGGATCTTGATCCAGCGGTTGGGATTGATTAGGGTTAGGAGTGGGTTCGGTCGAGTCACGTGGCTTTCGGTCGGACTCGAACTTCGAGTCGACTCGGGCTCGGTCGGATGAGCGAATCGACCGGTCGGTCCTTTTCGGTAATTAATATTTAAAATAATTCCCGATGAATTCATTTAATTCATTAAAAATAGCAAAAGACTCGAGAAAAATTCGGAAAAATTCTGGAAAATATTTTGGATCATTTTGGACTCAAATAAAATATTTCCAACAAAATTTTATTTGCAAAATTAAATTCTTTAATTATTTCAAAATGGAATAAATTCAAATAAATTCCAAATAAATCCAAATAAATTCGAGAAAATTCCAAAAATTCACCAAAGTGCCAAATCACACATGAATTTAAGAAAAGCAAAATTTTGGGATGTTACAAACCTCCCCCTTAATAGAATCTAGTCCTCGAGATTCGAGGCTTACTAAAGGAATAGGTTTGGAAATTCTTTCTTCAAATCCTCTTCACGCTCCCAAGTAAACCCATTCTCTGCATGGTTGCTCCACGAACTCTGACAGCGGGTTGACTTGTTTCTAGTTTCTCGATCCATTGTGTCTAGAATCCCCACGGGATACTCCTTATAAGTCAAATCCTCTTGCAACTCAATTGACTCAGTGATGCATTCCTCGAGGAACTTCGGAGACACTTCTTCAATCGGGACACATGGAATACATCATGTACTCCTCGCTAACGATTGTGGCAACTCTAGGTGATAAGCAACTTAGCCTCTGCGGCTCAAAATCTTAAATGGTCCAACATAACGGGTGCAAGTTTCCCTTTGGCATGGAACCTCTTAACTCCCCGAGAGGCGTAACTCGAGGTAAACAAAGTCTTACGGTTCAAAACTCAAATCCGGCGACGATTGTCAAGATAACTCTTTTGTCGAGATTGGGCTATCTTCAACCTTTCCTAATCATAGCGACCGCTCTTGACCTCTTGAAGAATATCAGGTCCAAAGACACGGCGCTCGCCGGTCTCATTCCAATTCAATGGCGTCAGACAGGTCGACCATCTGATGCCTCAAAAGGTGACATCGTAAACTAGCACGATAACTATTGTTGTAACTAAACTCGGCATACGGCAAACTCTTATCCCAAGAGGTAGCATAAGCCAATGCACAAGCTCTCAACATATCTTCGAATCTGGTTGACTCTTTCGGTCTGTCCATCCGTCTGTGGATGATAAGGCATCTTGAAGTTTAAACGGGTTCCCATGGCTTCATGCAACTTATTCGAGAACCTTGAGGTAAATTGGGTACCTCTGTCCGATACAATCCTCTTTGGCACTCCGTGCAAACAAACAATCTCGATCATGTACAACTCGCTAACTTATCTCCCGAGTAAATGGTCTTCACGGGGATAAAATGGGCTACTTTAGTCAAGCGATCCACTATAACCCATATGGAGTCATAACCTCCTTGAGTCTTCGACAAGCCGGTAATGAAATCCATTCCGATTTCCTCCCACTTCCACTCGAGTATTTTCAATTTGTAGCAATCCTCGCTGGTCTCTCGATGCATTGCCTTGACTCTACGGCATACGTCGCACAATGCAACATGCTCGGCAACTTCTCGTTTCATACTCGGCCACGAGAATCTCTCCTTGAGATCTGATACATCTTGGCGCTTCGGGATGAATTGAATACTTGGAGTCATGGGCTTCTTCCGTAATCGATTGCTTTAACTCCTTTTTGTTAGGCACACAGATGCGATCCTTCATCCACAACGCGTGCTCGCTCATCCAATTTGAAGTCCTCGCCTTGCCTTCCTCCTTTTGGACTTAATCCTGCGGATCTGTCATCATCCTTCGTCCTTCTCGGATACGGTCCTCTAAAGTAGGCTTTACTTCCAATGCGGCCAAGAATCCGCTAGGTACAACCTCAATCTTCATTTTACGGAAATCCTCACATAACTCATCGACTTGTGGCTAGCAACGCGTACTCACGGTATGGTTTTTCCGACTCGAGCATCGGCTACTACGTTGGCCTTCAGGGATGGTAATGGATTCCAACATTATAGTCCTTGATCAACTCTAACCATCTCCTCTGCCTCATATTCGAGATCCGGTAGGGTGAATATGTACTTAAGGCTCTTATGATCCGTATATACTTCACATCTGTTTCCAATCGATAGTGGCGCCATAACTTCAAAGCATGCACTACGGCGACTAACTCTAGGTCATGTGTCGGATAATTTTCCTCATGCGGCCTCAATCGCCTTGATGCATAAGCGGCGACCTTTCCATTACGCATCGGACACACATCCAAGTCCTTGGCGCGATGCGTCACAATAAATATCGAAGCTTTGAGCAACATCCGGTAGAACTAACACCGGTCTTGATGTCAATCGCTTCTTCGACTCTGAAATCCTTTCTCACATTCTGGCGTCCATGCAAACTTCTTTTCCTTCTTCACAATTGCGTAAGAGGTTTCGCAATTGTCGAAAAGCCTTCGATGAAACGGCGGTAGTATCCTGCCATTCCAAGGAAACTCGAATGGAGTCACAGTCTTCGGCTGCTCCCAATGTAACACCGCTTCTACTTTGCTTGGATCCACAGCGACTCCCTCTGCGGTCATTACATGTCCAAGAAACTCCACCTTGTTCTTCCAAAAATCACACTTGCTGAACTTGGCGAAAAGTTCTTTGTTCCTCGACTTTTCCAAAACTCGCCTTAAGTGTTCGGCATGTTCATCCTCTGTCTTGGAGTAGATTAGGATATCGTCTATGAACACGATGACAAACTTGTCCAGATATTCCATGAACACCTTATTCATCATATTCATGAAATATGCTGGCGCGTTCGTCAGACCAAAGGACAGAACAGTAAACTCGTAATGTCCATATCTTGACGAGAATGCGATCTTCGGAATGTCCTCTGATCGGATCTTCAACTGGTGGTATCCCGATCTCAGATCAATCTTGGAGAAAACTCCGGCTCCTCTTAATCGATCAAACAAATCATCAATCCTGGGTAGCGGATACTTATTCTTCACGGTGACTTCATTGAGTGCACGGTAGTCAATGCACATCCTGAAACTCCCGTCCTTCTTCTTGACAAACAAAGCCGGTGCTCCCACGGCGACGAACTTGGTCTCGATAAATCCTTTCTCCATTAACTCCTCTAGTTGTTTCTTCATTTCTACCAACTCCTCGGTGGACATCCGATAGGGTCTCTTTGCTATCGGTCTTTGTACTGTACAAGCTCTATCACAAACTCTATGTCCTGTCTGGCGGCATACTGGTAGATCCTCGGGAAAAACATCTGGGTACTCATTCACTCTTTGGGACATCCTCTATGCTTTGATTGCCTTGATGCTGTTAACCATCAAGCTGTCCATCTCTAAGCTGCGGTGGCTTGAAATTCCACTTTCTTCCCACACGGGCTCTCAATCGAGATAGTCCTTCGTCCACAATCCAATACAGCCTTGTGCTTGGATAACCAATCCATTCCCAATATAACATCTAAGGTCTGGGTCTCCAAAATTATAAGGTTTGCCAGGAACTCTATTCCATCTATTAGTATTCTCACCCCGGAACATCCTACTTCCGTTCGGAGTTCGGAACCAGGGGTTTGAACTAAAAGCATGCACTTAAGTCTTGCAATCCTTAAATCATTTCTAGTAGCAAAGCCTTGCGAAACAAACGAATGCGAAGCTCCAGTCAAACAAAGCTGTTGCAGTGTATCGAGTTAACAAGTAACTTACCCAAAGACTGACGTCCGTAGCATTCGCGCAGCGGTGCATCTGCGGTGACATGGTTGACTCGGCCTCTCACCACGGTCTGGGGTGTGGCTCTCAGTCTTTGGCGTCCCTAGCTGGGGTGGTTCCTAGATTGAAGCGAATCGGGTCGCCTCTGCTGTCTTCTTTGGACAATCTGTTGGCAAAGTGTCTGGCTCGTTGCGATTGTAGCGGCGTCTCACTTGTTCCTTCTTTGTTGCACAGGGTAGCGTTTCTAGCGGGCCGGGTCCGGTAGTTCGACCGCAGGTCTTGGTCTTGAGGATGGTGTCCTTGTTGCATTCTCGTGGTTGGAATCGAAGAATTGATTTGGTGCAACTCTCAAGCGCCATTGCGTTCCTGGCGTGATCCTTCTTTGTTGCATCCTGCGCTTCTGTTCTCATCCGGTTCCTTGCGCTTGTCCTCAAGAATAAGCGCCTTATTCACCAATTCTTGGAAATGCGGAAAGGTGTGGGTGATCAATCCTACTTGCAATCTGAGTTGAGTCCCTTCATAAAACGAGGCCCATGCGGATTTATCTGTCGCTACATCCTCAGTGCGTAGCGTGCTAGCCGTGTGAACTTGTTCGGGTAGTCGACCACCGGTGATTACCTTGCTTGATGCTCACGAACTCCTCCTTCTTAAGGTCCATGATTCCTTCAGGCACGTGATCTTTGTCCGGAATGCGGTTGTGAACTCTTCCCAAGTGATATCTTGAGGGTTCTCTTGCGTGGCACGTAAGTTTTCCCACCATTCGGTAATGTTCCTTCCAGTGATGAGAAGCGTAGAGTACCTTCTCATTTCCTATGCATTGAGCTATGTGTAGCTTCCTCTCAATTGATCTTAACCAATCATCGGCCTCCAATGGATTGGCATTCCCGAGAAGAAAGTGGGTGGGTGAGTCCTCATGAACTCGGCTGACCTTGTATTCTCGGCGTGGTCCCCGATTAACTTGATTAGCGGTGGCCTCGGCGATGGCGTGCTGCATTTGTTGCATCATAGCATGCATCAATCGAGTGCGGGCAGCAAGAAAAGCTCCGAAATTCTGCATATCCAGTGGCGGTGCTGGTGCTCCATCATTGGGGTTTTCTGCTGGGCGAGATCCACTCCCATTGCTTCCAAAGTTTCCACGGGTGTTTACCATCTGTCGATTTGCTCTAGGTTTAGAGATGAGAGGGAAACAAGAATAGACAAGTAATATGGAACTTATGCGGGCGAAAGGGGTAACTTAAGGTCCAACTTTATTATTAATAACTTGGTATGGCTGCTTACAATGCCTAAGGGCCTTGCAACACATACTGCACACTCAAAGAAACAAAGCAAATCCAAATCGAACTAATTCTGGAGTCTAACGCCTAAAAGGGTGACTCTTTATTCTATGACTCGACTCGGCGAAGGAGTCTCACTATAGAACCTATGCTCACTCATCGAGAAAACCTCCACGGCCTGGTACGGGTCTTTGCGGCATAGGCGCGAAAGCGATTGCCATGTCCAAAGAATCGTGTCATCCGTGGTAGTCAAAGAAGCGATGTCCTCATCGAGATCGACTCCTCTGGATCTCGCTCGTAGCTCAAATCTTGGCTCGGGTCCGGTCCGTACAAAGTCATCTCCAACTCGTCAATCCTTCGTAGAAGGTGTGCCACATACTCTTGAGCTTCCCGCCATCTGTTCTTCTCTGTCGTGATCTCCTTGCGGGCCTTACGTAGCTCCTTGCTTGTATTATCTAGTACATCCTCCTGGCGGCGACAAATCGTGCCAACCGTGGTAACTGCGTGGCATCCTCATCCTGAATCTCCTTCGGTCGAGAAGGTTATCGCTATGCCGGATGGTAACGAACACCGTACTCCAATTCTCGGGCGTAGATACGGGTAATGTGCCGCATTGCTCGTCGTGATACTTCTTGGATACCCATCTGCATTGTGGATCTCCTGGCAGTGCAGTGTATCGGGCGATTGCCTGGGCCCTTTTTCCTAGCAGGTACTTCAATCCTCACGTCACAAGCCTTGATCAATCCCGCTTGTCTGATCACTTCCACTTGATATTGGGGCTTCTCAAAATCTCCGAGAGTTTGTAGCATATGCCAAAGTTCCGCGGCGTGACCAACTCCCAGATCAACGTAGTTGAACTCTTCCTCCATCTGTCACAAGCGTGCTTTACGTAAGAACTCGGAATTTTTCAATTGTGACAAGGTAAGGGAAAATTTCAGCAAGAGACAAGAAAAGAGAGAAGGGGGTAAGTCGAGATGTCATTTCTTGTCTTCACAAATTTTTAGCTTTAGAAAATAGGTTTTATCCTCACTGCGACCATTCTAGCTAGGGTTGAGCCTATAGTCAAGTATGGCTCTGATACCACCTCTGTCGGGACCCCGAATTTGCAAATCCGACCCTCTGTGTATTCAGCACTAGTCCAGAACGCAGCTTAGTGCACACACAGTCTTAACATCGGTAAATATCACAATCATACCAATCGATATTATCAAAGTACTTTATTTAAATAACCAAACTGGTTACTTGACCTTATGGTCAAGTTACAAATGTATGCCTCGTAAGGCGAAACTTATTCAGAGAGAAACAATAGCAGCGGAAAATCAAATAAACTTACATTGGCGCCATCCAAAGATACCACAGGCAACCGATCGGCTCGCATCCCTAAGTAGACGGGTCCTCTTGGAACTCCTCCTCAAAGCTGGCGTAGTCTCCTCTTCAACCGGTATTGTGTTGAGGCAAGGGTGAGTACTTGGTACTCGACAAGTCATGCCTGAGAATGCAAGCTAATATACTATATGCATGGCTTGGTACAAAGGAATAGCTCAAGGTATATTTGCAGTAAACAGCTTTTGACAAGTAATAAAAGTAGATTCGAAAGCAGTAGAAATAAGTAAAGCATAAATAACTTTTCAAGAAGTTTAACAAACATTTTTCCCATCCTAAACCACATTTCCATCATCTTCATTGTTAAACCAACCCAACTTTTCAAATCCAAGTTATTTTCAGAAAATCTAACCCTTGACTGTAATTCCCGAGCATTGTCCAGTACCGTGGACTCGGCTATTCAAATAGATTCTACACTCTGCAGAGGTTATGCACTTTACCCACAAGATATGATCCAACACCACAAAGGCGTAGTTCAGTAACAAAGCCTTTCGGAAGCCTCAAACAACACAGTGGTCCTCTCAGGTTCGTGCTCTACACCATCCCTTCCCTTAGCTAAGGCGAAGTATGGGACCAACACACCGATTAGATGGGTACCTGGCCACAGCCACGATACGCTCCCCCGCACAATCACACAAGCGGTGTAATCGACACCTGAGGCTCCACAAGTGAGTCCTTAGCGACTTAGTCAACTAGGGCCGTCCCATTCCAGCCATGTGGTTGCAAGTATGACCCAGTTCAAAGGCTTGCAAGGTTAAGTCCTTAGAGTGACCAGGGCAAGACTACAGAAAAACCAAATCAACACTCCCAATGCCACCTCGCCCACGATTACTCTTGCCACATGCCCCAATAAAATCGTTTATCAAACCCCGCTTGATTACCATGCACCACGTGCCATCAACATCACATGATACTTTTCCAAAACAGGTTCAATATATCATTAAGTCAATATTAGCATTTGATTATCCAAAATCATGTCATGAGCACGTAGCAGGTCTAAGCAGTATACTACAACGATCTAAACCCATGTTGGCAATTTAATAATGTCCAACTAGTAAACCACAACTAGGGTGACAAGGGATCATGGCACATACTTAGATATTCAAGGTGTCATATAACAAATTGGTATTTATCTAACCCCCATGTTTAAACAAAGTATCTTTCTAATTGAACTAGCATGCAATAGTTTAAATCAAAATAGATTTCGAAATAGGATCAACATGGTCAAAGCACAACTTGCCTTCAAAAAGCACTTGCTCTTGGTCTTGAGTTGAATCCTGAGTCAACACTTCTCCTTCGAATCCTTCCGGCACTTCAACGTCTACTCGTAAAGCGTGCAAATAGCAAATACCCAATAAACAATAGGCAAAAACATCCCAAAACTCCAAATAAAATCCATAAACAGAGAGAACATAATTTTACGGATTTTAGAAACTGGAATCGTCAATTTTGGAGTTAAAGCATAAAAGTTATGATTATTTAAAGTTTAAATAATCAATTAAATAATTTTGCAGAGAAAAACTTTAGTTCCAAAAATTAAATAAAATTTATATTTAGGTAGATCTCAATTTTATACAAATTTAGAAATTTGAATCGCTCCTATCGGAGTTGAAGCATAAAAGTTATAAGCGTTTGAAGTTTGAATCTAAATTTGAATCAATATTTCGAATTAATAAATCATTTTCTTTTACGTAAATTAATTATTGCGTCAGCATGGACACGTGGCAGCATCTGATTGGCCTGCAGACGACAGCCGTTCCATGGGCTCGGTCCACGCTCGGCTCGGGTCTCACAGTGGACTCGGTCCACGACTCCACGTGAGGCCCGACATGTGGGACCACTCGGGTAGCGTCATCGGCGTCGGCGAGGCTCGGCCCATGGTGGCGGCAGGTGGGGTCCACTGTGACGTCATGGGTGACGTCGGCGCTTGGCTGGGTTAGCCAGCGACATGCGGGCCCTCTCGACACGCGGGCCGCGTGTCGGCGTCTACACGCAGCGTGCGTGGGCCAGCGCTGGCCGCGTCGGTCCATCTTCCCGACACGCGTGGCGCCAATCTCGGCCGTTGGTTTGAAAATCAGCGGCGCGGATTGGATCCAGTGGTTAACAGCGTTGAAACTACTCGATGATCATGGGCCGTTCGATCTAGATCGGACGGTCGAGATCTAATCCTATAATCGCCTTTGCTACGACGCGTGGCGATTGTGAACCGTTGGATCTTGATCCAGCGGTCCAGATCTGTCGGGTTTGGAACACGTGATCTCACCTCAACCGTTCGATCTGGATCGGCGGTCCTCCGAGCTCGCGACGGGCGATGGTTTCACGCGGCCGGGCTTGACGGAGCTGGAGACGATGACCACGGCTACGGCGCCACGGGCTTCTCCGGCGAGATGAAACCTCCCTTCGGAGTGCGTCTGCGTCGCGGGGACTCGGATTCGGGCTCCTTCGGCGGAAGACGACGGACGACGGCGGAAAAGCAGGCGCAAACGCAGCGGAGGGAAGAGACAACTCCGGCGAGCGATTGCGGCTCAACGGCGGCGGCTCGGCGAGATGGCTCGGGAAGCGGAGTGCGCAAGGATGAGGGCAACCTCGGGGGCGTCTCACGCTTTAAATAGCCTCGGCGTTAGGTGCCTAGACGGAAACCTAGTTCGTTCGCGGCCCGGCGCGGCGGGCGGGTCCGGCTTCCGGACTCGGCGAAGACGACGAAATCGTGGCCCGTCCGCATTAGCACGATCGACGGCCACGATCGCGACGGGCGCGATCGGATCCGGCCGGATCTGGCTCGAGCCGTGCAGACGGTGATCTCGGCCGTTGGATCTTGATCCAAGCGGTTGGGATTGATTAGGGTTAGGAGTGGGTTCGGTCGAGTCACGTGGCTCGGTCGGACTCGAACTTCGAGTCCGACTCGGGCTCGGTCGGATGAGCGATAACCGACCCGGTCGGTCCTTTTCAGTAATTAATATTTAAAATAATTCCCATGAATTCATTTAATTCATTAAAAATAGCAAAAGACTTCGGAAAAATTCGAGAAAAATTACGGAAAATATTTTGGATCATTTTGGACTCAAATAAAATATTTCCAACAAAATTTTATTTGCAAAATTAAATTCTTTAATTATTTCAAAATGGAATAAATTCAAATAAATTCCAAATAAATCCAAATAAATTCGAGAAAATTCCAAAAATTCACCAAAGTGCCAAATCACACATGAATTTAAGAAAAGCAAAATTTTGGGATGTTACGATCCGCATAGATCGTTCGATGCATCGGGTCAACGAGGAGCTCCTACTATGGGATCAAAGACGAGAATTGGGAGCATGACTAAGTACATTTCAAGATCCCACTATTTCGGTGTCGTTGGGTCCACCTCCAAAGACGTGAAGGTTGACAAATGCGGCATCACCACTGTGGACCTCAAGCGTGTCGGATACAAAGATGAACCATTCGTGCTCGCAAACCAAGTTGTTCAAGTCTTCTATGTTACCGATCCGTCCGACAAGAAGCGCCACGTAGTTGTTCAGGGAAAAAGGAGGATTGTCGGAGTTGAGAATGTAGTAGATGAGGAAGAGTACAATCAAATTGATGATTTGCCTCCTATCGGAAATGCCAGCATGGTCCAAGAGGAACAAATTGAGGAAGTCACCTACACACGCGTCGATCATTGTGAAGGGCTAATTTTCACTGTATAATTACAATGTTAATTTGTAAGCAGGAGCATGCATGTATGGATAATAAAGTAATATTTCTGTACTTATGTTATTACACACGTGGTTGTAGAGTAGTAGGCCATAGTAATCGTAGCCGTCGAATGGATAGTGGAGCGGTGTGTACGGGCACCCTTGTGGTGTGCATGGTGGTCTGTTAGCAACCAAGCTTCGTAAACTTGGAGACATCAGCGGGTAGGGAATGCGTTCGGTACATGTTGAGATAGCGATTCGAGCCACGGAGGTAGCCCATGGTGGCATCCGTCGCATAATAAAGTAATATTTTAAATTACGTACCCTAGCACTGAGCTAGGTAAGGTCAAGATGAACGTCCAAGAGCGAACTACCTAAGTTGTATGCAGTGAGCTAGCTAAGGTCAAGATGAACGTCCAAGAGCGAACTACCTAAGTTGTATGCTTTGAAGCTCAATGCATGAGTATATATACCCCAGAGGAATGGTGGGCCGTATCACAGACGGTTCTAAACTAGAACCGCCTGATATATAACTCTTCTGACGGTACTATACGAGGCAAACTGCACGCAATATGGTAATCTTACGAGCGGTTCTAAACTAGAACCGCTCAGGATATATAATAACACAGGCGATTCTACACCATAACGAAATGCCTGTAATATTACTCTATTCTGAGCGGTTATATTTAATACCCGTCTGCATATTAATATTCTGACGGTTCTAGTTTAGAACCGTCTCGTGATATTCAAACCCTATAAAACTTCTTCACTTGAAACGTTTTCTACCAGACTTCAAACGACGCACACTTCAAACCCTAACAGCGCCACCGCCTCCCGAGCCCCGCCGCCTCCCCGGCGCCGCCGCCTCGAGCCCCTGGCCAGCAGCCTCCCCGAGCCCCGCCGCCGCCCGAGCACGCTGATGGAGACCGGCGCCGCCTCCCCGAGCCCCGACGCGCCGCCTCCCGAGGCCCGCGCGGCTGCGCCTCCTCCTCCCCGACGGCTGCGCCTCCTCCACCCCGGCGACGTCTCCTCCTCCCCGGCGACGTCTGCTCCTCCCCGCGACGTCTGCTCCCCCCACAAGGTAAATGACTAATGCTCCTCCCCACAAGGTAAAAGACTAAATGAGAGAGAGAGAATAGTAAGTAATTGTTGGTAGCTCGGCTCTGTATGTATATATGTATGTATTGTTTCGTGTGTTAATTATCGTCATGAATGAATGAATGAATGAATGAATGGGCAAAACTTGCTCGAATTTTCTTGGCTCCATGCATGCCTCGTGCTCGTGACCGAGATGTAGCTAATTAAGGTTGCATACTTGCTCGAATTTTCTTGGCCATGAGTAATAGCTTGCACTCCGGCCAGCTAATTAACTTGTGCGAATCAATCAAGTGGCGAAGGGAACCATAGGGCCGTTTGCAACTTGCGATATTGCGACCAATTAATCTTTTCGAGATTAATGGAAGTGATTAGAACACCTTCTAGCTTGCCCTCCCAGTGATGAAGAAGGGCATGCATTTCAGAAATTAATTATCTTTGCCCCACTCACACGCACTTCTTGTTAGCAAACCGAGTAGATTAAAACAATGTTAGCACTACTCTGAAATGCTTATATTAGACGCAAAGGTGGAAAAAAGAAGAAGAGGAGGAAGAAGAATGTATGATGGATGCATCATACATTCTTTCGAGTAGTATGTTGCTCTTATATATTGTCATGGTTTGAAAAATTTGGCGATGCGCGTAGTAGCCTTTTAAGGCAATGCATTGTGGAAGGGAGGGATTGGACACAACTTGTGGGCTCATTTGTCTTTGGAATCTCTTAGCTTAGGATAATCATCGGGTGGCCTCGCGCTGTGCTTAGCTTTCGCTTCTTTATTTTTATTTTTTTTGTGTTCAGTGGCTTTCCATCTATCCAGCCCCCTTTTGCTTCTTCCTTTCCCCCCTTCTTTTAGATCATGGACGGCACTGGCGATGGTCAACTCTGCTGCATGTTCTTGTCTCTGCTCCCCCGGTATATTTGCTTCCTCGCAGCAGCTGCTGCTGCTTAATTTGCACCAGTATGTTCTAGATCAAGTGAATAGTTAGGTTCATTTATTTTATTTTTCTTTTCATAGTTCCCTCTCTCTCTCTCTCTCTCTCCCCTTTGTTCTTTACATCGGGCCCATGGTCGTGGGCGTCGGGTGGCAAGGGTCGAGCTGCGCTCCGGCGGTGGCGGTGGATGGAAGCCAGGCTGCGGGGATGAAGGGGACAACGGGAACCCGAGGCGGCGATGGAGTAGCGGCGGCGACATTGTTGGATGTATTTGAATTTTGATTGGATATCGTCGGAATTTTGACCTGATCATGACACCAAAATGAGTTAAAGTAGCCTCTCTCTCTCTCTCTCTCTCTCTTTCTCTCTCTGCCATGTAATCATGACATGAGAATCTTAACATCTTTGTTATAGAGTACCCTTAGTCATAAGAAACTGGATGTTTAGATGTAATAGGCTATGTAGAAACAAAAGATTTAGATGAGCGTAAAATTTGCTACAACATATTTTGTCTTTTCTTTTCTTTTCTTTTCTTTTCTTTTCTTTTCTTTTCTTTTCTTTTCTGAAGAACAGTGGACATTTCTTCTTTTCATGTGATGAACACATCCAAACAGTTCCCATCGAAATAATGATGGAATAACATTATTTCAATATTTTCTATCCACCTTAGGACCCACTGAAGGATCTGTTCAGGTAGAGTCAAGTCAAACCAACTCGCTCCAAGAAAAGCAAACAAAAGGCCAACAGGCCGATATAGCATCACGGCGATCGATCCGAAAGATGGGTCCCCTACCGGATGTAAAAAGGTAGTGAATGCGTTACGAACAATGTGCGGGATAGTTGTTCGCGAACGGGTTCCCATCACAATTGTATCCTGGAAGTCAGCGGTAGCGAGGGCATAGCGACACCTTATGAAATCCTTTCCTCCTTCGATATCCCGGAAGAACTTCGAGGCCCCGGCGACGGTATGCCTTTGCTAGTGGCGAGGAAAGGCGTGGAAGACCTTTAAGAGCACACTTGTCAAGGAATACGTCAATAAGGACATGACTCCCTACTCTAAGTGCGGGTTCATGCGAGGATTCATGGCGGCGTTTTGTTGAGATGAAGGCAGCGGTCGATTCGTGCTTGAAAGCGAAGCCCACAAGGCCTGCTGGCAAGGAACACCCACCCCAGACTCGGCACCGGCGCTCACGGGGAAGAGGATGCAATGAGACGAGGGAGGATGAGGGGACTCGCGCCATTTGAATCGATTGTTGACGGTAGCGCCAGAGGCGGCTAAGAGCGAGGTCATGTGCCACACCATACGGCACCATATCCTTTACAAACCTGCGGACGAGGAAGTGCGCTTAGCGTTTGGTAAGATATCGAACCACCATTTTGAGTACGTATTTAGTTCCTAACTTCATCGGTGAAATAACTTGTTGGGGTCTTGCGGTAGAGTTGAGTGCACAATCTTCCGGTGGATCTTTTGTCCCAAACAGGAGAGAGATGCACTCTCCACGGCATTGGGAAACAAGGAACACCACAGTCGCCTGCAGCGAGGCAAAGGGGTTTCGTTCCACTGGAAGGCGGGCTTCGAAGACACCGACATGTACCGGAGTAAGAAGAGAGGTAGAGGCAGCGTGAGAAAAAGATCGTGAAGGATCTTGAGGACAGTGAGAGAAGAATTCAATGATAAGATAAGAAGCCTCGAGGAAAGGCTCAATGCTCAAAACACAAATCCTGTGGAAGACCTAGGGTTCAGCCCACTACACGTAAGAGCATTTGTCGTAAGGCCCGCCCGACTGTGGTAAACACCGGCAGATTCACATCTGTGACATCAAGGTATACTAAGTATGATCCCTTGAATGCTCCATAGATATATCTTTTGGCACATTAGCTAATTGGGTACCGTTGTGTAGGAGCCCACGCGGTGCAATCTCCAGGTGAGAGTTGCCAATTGCTCCCTTCCTATACAGTTGCTTGGGGCCTCGCGTATCCATCCATTGAAGGGCGATGGTGCACGGTACCTGCTAGCGCGGGTTTCACGAAGGTCAATGTGGACGGCGTTCATGACATTTTCAAGATCATCACACTACAATTGCCTCCAAATGGCGAGCTTGAGACAACGGGGATGTCATCGGCACATTCATCCAAAGGCCCAAAGCGACATATCTCTAGACATCCATCCTCCACGGAAGTACCTCTACTTCCTCACTTGAGAAGTTGATCCAATTCCCCCCAAATCAGTTATCGTGCCCTCCCCACCCAAAAACATTGACAGTGAGTTTGATATTGACTTTGACTTTGATTGCTCTCTACTCCCCTCGTCTCCCCCGAAGATTTCCGTTCCAACAAAGAAAGGGAAGGGCAAATCGAAAAGATAGCGAAGGCCTTGGAGTACTATCCAGATGGCCAGATTGGCCGGGTATTCAAGCTAGGAGAGCCTTTATTAACGGAAGATCGCATCAAGACATTGACTTCACTGCTGCAAAAGCCTGCATACATACTACATGAGAGAAGCTAACAAGCGAGAGAGCGAGCGTTACAACAAGTATCATGGTCCGCTACAAGCCTAAGCATCTGTTCAGCGAATCGGCGAGGGCTGCCATGGTCGGCTTCGAGGACTGTTCGATCTCTTCAACCTCGACGCCCTCGGCCTTCGCTCTTATGTTGCTGGACATTGTGAGTGTGTCTTCCCTGTAATACGGATAAATGTCATATATATATATATATATATATATATATATATTTTAAGTGACCCCTTTGCCTAACTTTTGTATATATAGATTCATGATACGCGAAGCGAGAAAGAACAATACATCGGTGGGTTTCCTCGACCCACTCTTAGTCTCGCAGCCAACAATGAACCAAGATGCAAAAGCGGTAGAGGAATACGCACGACATGCCTTGGATGCTCGAGAAGATAAAAGCTTCATACTTTTACCCTTTAACCCGGGGTAAGTGCTGCCCGACTTGGTATACTCTCATTTGTAATGTGCACACAATACTTTGGTGCTAATTGACCATGGCAACATACCTATCACGAGTTTCACTTTGGGTTCTAATTGTAATTCATCGGCCAAGAACCGGGTTATTTACGTTGATTCCTCACATCTGGCAACCACGACTTGAACCCTATCGCACGGTTAATCACCAGGTAACCACGTTGTTTAAGGAGCTTGTTGCTCCTGGAATATTGAGGCTAACCTTCCGAAATCACGTGGGACGGTCAAAGCTTTGCGAGATCATACATTCAAGGCGAGGATAAGGCGTTGCAGCACGATTTCAAGTTTCCGGTATCCTCTATACAGTATAATCCTATTTCAAACTCCGTAGCCATGATTCTCGAACTAAGCAATTCTATTTTTGCAGTGCCACCAACAAGGACAGGCAATAACCGAGTGTGGATTTTACGTTTGCCATAACATGCATCTCCTCGTCAATGCAAGCGAAATGAGTAAGGATAAAACTTCGTTGCAAGACAAGGATCTCAAGGCCCCATTCGAGGAAAACTTTGTTGTTTCCTAGTCACCGAAGTCATTAGTAAAAAAGCGAGTTCTACGCGGTGCCTAGCTGCAAGAGTTAGGTTTATCTCTCTGTATTGCCACTTATCTTGTCATTAGTCAAAGCAATTCTAATTTTTCAGTTTATTTGCTGAAATGGATGTACGGATAGTGCTTGTGATGATCTGTGATCGCTGAAATGGATGTAATGTCTCTGTCTCTGATGAACTGTGAAATGGATGTAATGATGCTTGTAATGTCTCTGTGATCGATGAAATGGATGTAATAATGCTTACATGCTGATCTTGAGTTGATGGGCATGAAGGAGTCAACATATCTCATATCAAGAGCCATCTTCGAGTAATACATAGGATTTTCCAAGTATACATATGCCATACTATATCTTACCACTAGATGCGGACATATATCTTGCAGTATATACATGTGCTTTCTTTTTCAGATACATATCCTAATAGGTCACTAGTGTGCAACCTTCTTCTTTTTCTAAAAATGTTGAAGTCTATGCTTTTCTTCTAGTGCCTAATCCTGCTCTTGCACGATCAAATACAAATTTGAAATAGAGAAGGTTAAGAAAAGAAGAGAGGAAAGAGCAATTGAAAAAGCACACCATGAGGAGGAAATGGTATGTATATATCCCTGGTTATCATAAATCATATATTAGTTTCAAGTAATATTGCTTGTGGAACTAAAGGTCTAATTTATTCTAGTTGTGGTTATTTTCATTGTGTGGATACTATTTCATCCAACAATAACTTGTATATAGTAATGTGGCTGGAAGTGCATCATTTGATAACTTTATTTAACGCTTTCAGTAAAGGAAATCCTCAATCTTTGCACACATGAGACATTTTTGTCTCTGTACAAAGTGCCGAAACCTTTACTTGATTGATGATTTCCTTGAGAAAGTTGCCACACTCGGGGAAATTGAAAAAGGGTGGTATAGTGGATGTTGAAATTGCTTTGCAAGAATTGTGCTTCATGACTGGAATGAGGGTAGGATATACTCTCTCCCATATCAACTTTGTTGATTCTTTATTTTTTCCGAGTCACCTGATCGTCTGTTGTTTTAGGTAAAATACCCTATTATACCTTGCCACCTAAAAGGGATCTTGTGGAGGGCCTTGACGCCATAATTATTTCAGAAGTGGCAAAGAATTTAATATTGATGAAATTTACACGGTGAGTCTTCATTTGCTGAAATGGATGTAATGATAGTGCTATAATCAGCTTGGAACAATTGCTAAATGAATCCCAAATCTGTGATCGCTGAAATAATGCTTGTCTAATAACCGCAATGTAGCTTACGTGTTATATGCATTTGAGAGGGCATGGCTAGCATTTCTGAGGCTAGCCAATAAGCGAAAAAGATGTATATCACGAAAACCATATCACGCAGACGGTTCACAACTAAGTACCGTGCGTGATATAAATATCACAGACGGTTCATACATGTGGACCTTCTGTGATAGTTTGTATAACACAGACGGTTCATATTACAAACCGACTGTGATATATACTAACACAGACGGTTGGTATATGGAACCGTTAGTGATAGAATTTATATCACAGACGGTTCATATTACAAACCGTCAGTAGATTTAATATAGCACTGACGGTTGGTATATGGAACCGTTAGTGATAGGATTTATATCACAGACGGTTCATATTACAAACCGTCAGTAGATTTAATATAGCACTGACGGTTCTAAATAAGAACCGTCTGTAAAATTATTATCACAGACGGTTAATAAAACCGTCTGTGAAGTGGTTATATTATCAACGACCCATTGTTAGACGGTTCACAAAGCCGTCTCTGATGATATTTGTGAACCGTCTCTGATGGGCTTTTCTGTAGTAGTGATCACTTCTCTACTGCCATATTAGGCATGCGTTTCCCTCAGCTGGTGCTTCCTTCTCAATACTAGCTACGAGTATGATCAACTGAGCAATGACCTGCCCTTCTTGACCTCGAGCATGAGCACGAGCGCGCGACGCCCCTATTTATTTATACTACGTACTTATATGACGGTTCATTAGCTTGATCGCTAAGTAATATGGATTGCATCGGCCTTACGTGGATCAACCAATGATGGAGAACTATTTGCTTACAGGGACAACGCCGCAGCCATGCATGCAAGCCACGTCAAATGCACATCGCTTCTATGCTAAGAAATGTCAAAATTACTGGTAACCTGTATTTACTATTACCATTTGCCTATTTGGTTACTTTTTTTCATCACGTGAATGCCAACATAGATAATTGAGATCTTTGTGGGCCCAATCGACGCTCTCTCTCTCTCTCTCTCTCTCTCTCTCTCTCTCACAGAGGGCCGGTCCTGGCCTTTTGGGACCCGGGGCGAAAATTTATAGGGAGGCCCCATCCACCTCCTCATATATATATGTATGTATATATAGTCTTATAAGTACACATCATTGAAGAAATTAATATTCGATGCACAAAAATTACTTCTATAGAACACTTTAAAGTTTATAAAATGACAAATGTAAATTGTAATCATAGCGTGCGGGTTCCTCTTCCTCCACGGCAACTATCGTCAACTCATCATTCGGGTTCGGCGAAGCACTTGTATTACTCTTTAAAAATTTGTCCATAGCTCCTCTCTGCGTTTCTATGAATTCATCCGCACGTTTTTTTCTTTTTCTTTTTAGCTCTGGGATGGATACCTTCTAGATGACTGAGGACCCTTCTTCCTATCTTGTCTTGTCGCCGTCTCTTGTGGCGTATAGCATGTAAGCCTCGACACCGAAAATTTGAATCTAAAAATTCGATCGACGGGATCGAACCCTTAGCCAGACCGGTGCTGTCAGACGCATCCGATCACGGTTCCACTGGATCGATAGCCCGATGTCGCGTACCAACAACACGAGTATCAATGCACAAAGTAATGAACTAAAGTTAAATTACATAACTGGTGTAAATCTTGTACATACACATTACAAAATCCAAAAGTAGAATAATAGCGGAAGCAAAGAAACACTAAACCAGGTACTGGCCCGACAACCCCAGGCTCGATCGGAGGAAGGACCACAACCGCCCGCATACGGCTCATGAGCAGAGAGGACCACGAGCCATCAGGATCACCATCGGAACCATCCTCTCGAGACAAGGTTAGTAAACAACAGCAAAGCAACGGTGAGTACACGTATGTACTCGCAAGTCTTTAGTGTATGGAAATATAGTTAAATGCAGGCTATTTCAGCAGAATGAGCTTCTATACTAGGTTGATTGCATAAAGCGACATTTATTTGTAAACAACATTTAACAACCGATAGCATTAGTAATTGAAAGAGCATTTGACATAAAACATATTTCACAAGATATGTATAATGTATATTATCCCAACCGGTTCGCCATTCCGCTCGAATGCAACCGATGGGCTAGATTGTCGACTCTATCCATCAAACACTTCCTTTCCGCTCGAGACTCACACTTTTCAGAAGAAGACACAAAACCAAACTTCTATACTCTCCATACTTATCTGGGCTAGATGCTCTTAGCAGTGAGCACGGCTAATCGATTAGTTTTACTTAACACTTCTGCGAAGTTGCACACATTCCCCACATGGGTCTATCTAGCAAGCGTGTTGCCCACGACGCGCGATACTTTTCGATGCCCGACTCTTGCAGATTGACCATGCCGTTCCCATCATCGGTGTCGGCCCGGACATCGGCACAATAAGCGTGATCCCACCCTGGCGGATTTAGGCGGCCGTCTGACGCTGCCGCCAACACGGGTATCCCTTGCCCCGGGCCCCATTACCCCACGAGTGGCACTATTGTTGCGGCGGGAACCCACAACACCCCTTCTTACGTCCAATGGATGACGAAGTCCCTTCCGAGAACCACTTGATTGCGGACACATCAGCTGCGCAAGTTCTCATCTTGCTCTTCGACCTACCAACAAATCGCTATCCCGAGAAATCAGGTACATAGGCATTACGTCGATTCAGTTCATGTGGTTGCGCGAGACTCACCCACATTAACTTTGAGTTCGGTCCTTATATTTTTGTTGACTCGGGCAAGGACTCCAATCCTAACCACACCATCACCTTCACATTCTATACCTCCTCCCGAGTCATTTACACCACTCATTTTTATCAATTAACCATTAACCATTTTGACTCAATTCATTTTGAAATCATATTTTGATTGATGAGTGTAATCGCCAAGGACTAGACTCAAATCTATTGCATTGACTAAGCATATGCATTTATTAACATTTTACACCCAAGTGACATTTATTAAGTTGCCTAACCTCTACTAGGGCTATCAATGTGACCATGGGAAATAGATTAAGGAAAACCACCAATTTGGGTTATATCTACCATTCCCACAAACTAGCACATTTCTTGAAATTAAACGCATGCATATAGTTTGATAAATCAAAGTAAACATCGTAAAATATTGGATCAAGATGATCAAAGGAGGTGCTTGCCTGTTGCTGCTGCTCTAATGGATCAGGGACGAACTTCGAGATTGTTCGAGGCGACTCAGGACTCACTCCTCTAATCGAATAAAAACATCAAAAGCAATGAACAAAGAAATAAATTAGCAAAAGTGACTTTAGAAGCATAAACACCAACAACATCAAATAGAACTCATCTAGACACTAAGAAAGCAAAGAAAGCGAAACAAGAGAGAAAAATGGCGAAATCGCGATTCGAACGGCGATTTCGTGAAGTTCTCGCCAACTTGAACAAAATCATAAAATAATTTAAAATTCAACTAAATTTTGTTAAATACCTAGAATTAGGTATAATACACCTAATGGAACTTACAGGAACTCGTTTGGGATTACAATGATCGACCGGGAGCCAAAACAGTGAAAATCAATACACAAAATGCTGAAAAATCAGAAAAAATAAAAACGGCACTATTCAGTAACGCAAGAGCCATTTCTGTCCAGAATCCATTCGAGCGACTTGCGACCGATTCCAGCGACTCCACTAGGTACTTTAGGATGTCTAGGACCTATCTGGACCTTGCCCCTTGAAAATTCACTTAATTTGCATGAAATCCGATCGAAGCGCAAATTAAGCCGAGGTTTACGTCTCGATTCGCACAGGGTCAGCGGCTCAAACTCGATTCCACTTGGCGCGAGGAGCACGTTTCGACTCTACTAAGTCTAAATGACCCTAAATGACTCATTCCGACAGCTAATGGCGAAGAAACCCCTAAATGTGGAATATGGCCAAAATGGCTATTTTGCTCGAAAACGAGCAATCTCGCCCAAAAGGGCCGTTTGAGTGAAATGCCGCGAGACTTGTTTTAAGCCCTCGGCTAGTTGCTTAGGGATACTTACGACCTATCGAAGCCATTCCCGGCATGGATGACTTAATCTTCTCGACTTTTGATCAATTGCCCGCTTAACTCCTGTAATTACAGAAGCGGCAAAAGTCCGAAAAGTGACTTGAATGCGATCCAAAACACGCGGAAGCATGCTATCGACCTTAGTGACCTTAAGCGAAGCTAAACAAAGCTAAATGCCTTAAGCGGCTTGTGAGGCCTATAATTACTAAAATAAAATGCAAAGTGCTAAAATGCAAATCTAGCGATTCTAATCGCTTTTCTAGCCTCTAAGGGGACTAATGGTAAAGTCAATACATGCCTCGGAGCTCTAGGATTTTATGAAATAAAAATAAATTAAAAGAGACCTAGAGCTAACAACTTGTAGCGAGTTTTAGACGAAACTTAATTTCGACTCTTATGATCGAAATAAGGGCTATCAGAAGAGCTAATGGAGCTATAGTTATACGCTATGGACCTTCGGTCCATTGTAAAAATAGTTAACACCTAAATGAATAAAATAAATATCGGCTTAGCGAAATTGAATTCGATTCCTCAGGTAGCGACTCTAGCCACAGGCTGCTATGGGAAAAATCTATACATGCTATGCACCACTAGACCTCAGATAAATCGAAGACCTAGCGATGAACTTGAGCGAATACGAGGTGACTAAAAGCTAGGTTGGCTATAGGATTAAATGAGCCTAACGATGATCTGAGTCTAGATTCTAAAGCACAATTGCCATGCAATGTGTCTAACACATGGAACCTAGACTTGACCTAGGCTAGGGTTTAGGGAAACTTGATGAAATGCGAGGCTACGAAGGGGAAACTCGTAGCTACGGCAAGAGGGATGACCCGGGAGCCGAGAAATCAAGTCAGAATGCAAAAACTCCACGGGACCTCCGAGAAACGACGAGAGAACTTCGCGAGGAACTCACCCGAGGGTTGTTGGAGGGAGGATCCTCGCGGGACAGCGAATCCTAGCTCCAGATCAGTTTCCACCGGTCGGATCGGCTCCAAACGGCGGAACCGGGTGGTGCCTTGCCCTCTTCTCTTCTCCTCTTCTTGCTTGGCGTGTGGGGGAGGAAGAAATGAGTTTGGCTATTGGTTGGGGATGGCTAACACATATATATACACTATGCACTTATGAGGGGTATTTTGGTCAAGTGACAAAACTTGAAGATTCAAACTTCCAAAGCTGATTTTTAATGATTCTAAGGTATGTTGGAGGGATTTTGGGTCACTTTGACACTTATTCAACTCAATTTGCAATTACTCATGAGAGTGAAATTAATTGAGTCGGGTAGTTTAAATGTGACCGCGATCAAAGTTTACAAGCTCCGATTAAACGGATCCTTAACTCCTTTTAAAGATTTTTAAGTTCCCCACTAAACTAGGCAACTTGTACTTCAGAAGGATAGAGAAGAGAACATTTAAGTCGACGTACAAGATACTTTCGCAAGAGCTCGAAAACTGAATTCAATCACCGAAAACACTTGTCGGCGATCAAATGGGAAATTGATTTTGAGTGACGCTAAATAAGTTGAAGGGTTCTTTTAGATCCCGAACGAGTACAATCGCTCAAGATACAGAAACACACAAGAACAGTGTATTATTGAACAGTGTTTGAGTACAAATGTACAGTGACTCGAGTATAGAAATACTCGGGATATTACAATGACATGATAAGTTGATAACGCACGGCGCTGAAAATAATAATAAATGTATCAAAGATTAAATAATGTAAGACTAATAGGGAAAAAAGATTAGGGAAGATTAATATTCTATACCTCAGGTTACGGACGATCACGGTGATCAGCCACCACGCCACGTTCAGGCGATCGGAATTCGGCCGCCCTTCCTATTTTTTCCTAGATGAAGGCCCTAGCCGCCAGGCGCCAGCAAGCAACGTAGTTTTCTTTGGTGGAAACCCTATTTCCTCTAATCCTCTACTAGTTGCTAACTCGCTCACGTCCTACATGGCTGCACAACTAGTCTAATGCCAAGGCAGCCAATATATATATATATATATATATATATATATATATGTGTGTGTGTGTGGGGGGGGGGGCGCGCCCCTATATGGGCTGACACTTTGATCCCGAATTGCTATTTGCTAATTGCAAGCAAGTTTTTCTTTATACATTATACATACTTGTTTTTCTTTGTACGTTTAAGTTTGTACACCTGGGGGCCCCTTGACTTTGGGGGCCCGGGGCGGGCGCCCATCCTGCCCCCCCCCCTCAGGGCCGGCCCTGCTCTCTCACGGCAGCGTGTAGGGGTGAAAATGGTACGGATAATTTCCGATCGACCGACTGACTGAAGTGTCTCGGATAGCAATTCGGATAATTTTTCGGATATCCGAATATTTTTTACGGATACGGATCGGATATGGATAAAATGTCCCGGATACGGATATCACGGATATTTATCCGTCGGATATTATCCGACAAATTTTATGGATATAATCCGCGGATAATATTCGAATTCTCACATTATAGCTTAGCTCGGTGGCGCTTGACCCAATAGCTCGTATGGTTGTATGTCACCACTCAAGTCACCAAATAAGGGCAAATGGGCTTCACCACTTCAGCTTTAGGCCCTTAACCCTTGACATGAGTTCGGCCAGCCCAGCATTCATCAAACCCTAGCCTGCAGCCTCCCTCACTTCCTGTCCCTGCAGAGTTTGCCGCCGCCGTCCCCAGGCTCCCGGCTCGGCCGCTTGCCCAGCTCAGCGCCCACCGCCCCACCGCCCTCCTACTCCCAGCGCGCCGCCGCCCCTGCGCCCGCCCCCGCCCCCGCTCCTGCCCGGCGCTGTGTGGCCTGCTCGCCACTCCTGGAGCTCACCGTCGTGGGGGCGTCGTCCGCCCGCCGCCATGGAGACTGACTCTCTCCTGCTCCCGCTTTCGCCGCCAATGCTCCTTCGGCTTCCACTCCGACGTCCTTATGCCCCTTGCTTCTCGTCCGACATCCTTCAGTCCCTTGCTTCTCGTCCGACGCCGCCGCCATCTACTGCTCCGCCATTCTCTCCCAACGCCGCCGCCATTCGCCGCGCCGAAGGACATTGGGAGCACCGTAGTTGTTCAGTTAAATCTGGAACTTCTTTGTGCTATCTCATCTTTCAATGATAAGCATATTAATGTGTTGGTTCTCATCCTATTTGCAATCCAGATTCAATAATAAATCTCTGTATTATGGATGCTTAGTGCCATGCATGTGCTTTGTTACTTTTGTTTACCTCTATGAATGGTGTGCAACTTCTATGGATGATGTATGTGCAATTTTGAAATGTGACTCAGTATATTGCTATAAACTGTATGGTTTTAACGGTCTTGATGTCTCAATGTCCTATACAATTTATGTTGGTTTCTTATCGATAATATTCATTGTAGCCCATCACTCCGTTTGTATTTAGTGTTTACGCGTATTATTCGAAAAATATCCATTCCGATGATTATCCGAACTTATTTTATCCGTATTCGTTCGAATATTATCTATATCCATATCCGGCACTATCCGTGTCCGAAACCGTATCCGGTACTATCCGTGTCCGAATCCGATCCGATAAAATTATATGGATCAAATACAATACAAGTGGTTTCCGATCCATATCCGATCTGTTTCACTCCTAGCAGCATGTGATGGTTAATTAATTAATTAATGAAAGATTTTATATGCTTGTGATTTTCTAAATAATTCAACTATGTAAAGCTAGTTGAAATTTGTACACGATGTGGCCCAGATCACCGCATTTTTTTAGCAAATAACACAAGCTATAATTAATTAGCTTAATTCTTATTTTATAGACTATTTTTTCTTAATGAAAATTTGGGGTGTTACAACCTCATAGCAATCAGATCCCACGATGCCGCCTGCACCACCTCTTGCACTCCCCCCTCTGCTACATTGTGCTCTGCATCACCTCTCCTATATTGTGGTTGTGGGGCTTCGCTCGAAGGTCCGCCGAATGATTCCTACTGGTTCCTAGATCAATATACTAGCGCACATCATTACATAGATCATAAAGCATACAATGGCCAAAGTGAAATGGATAACTTCACCAAATTAACGCCTTTCGGCAAATAGTTTTACAACAGGGTCGTCTAGACCAAGTAACAGTATAGTTATGTTTTCGCCAAAATTTAGCATATATGGAAGTATCGGCAAAATTAGGGCATAAGGGAGTTTGGATAGCGCCTTGCGGTGGAAGTCGTTTGGAAATAGGAGTCTGTTTAGGAAGCGTGGTCGACATGGACTCTTGTTGCCGTATTAGAGAAGGACTCGAGATCGGCGAAGGGTATAAAAGATGAGCCTAGGCCAGAGTAGAGAGACACACATACAACCCGTCATATTCTGATTTTTGTCTTTTTAATCTTTCTTGTAACAAGCTTTCCTCTGTAAGTCAACTAGATCAATAAAAGTTTGCGCATCGCCGATTGTTGGTCTCATCGATTTCATCCCAGGTTTGATTTGCTTTGTTTTTGTTGTGCATCGCCTCTCAAACCCAATCTACCTTTATCCTTAGTCTAACCCTAATCGGCTAAACTAGTTACGTCTTGATCGGCTGTTCGTCGATTGGAGCTACGCCGATCATCGCTGGATATCGGCTTCTGGTTGATTTTACGATTTTCTCCACCTTATCGATTGCAGGTCAAATATTTTGGCACGCTAAGAACCAGGTGTTCGACCGGTGTGTTGTAGTTGAAAACCCTATCTCAAGTTTTTAGCGTTAACACACTTTTGGCACACCTGGTGGGACCAATTGAGGAAGATGACCACAGGAAAATCCCTCCCGCCAGCCGATGTCAATACTGAAGCCATTATCGTCCCCACATTGGACGATTTAACTCCGGAGCAACGTAAGGAGGTCAAAGACAGAAAGGCCGCACTGGAGGAGATGATGTTAGGGTGCTATCAAAAAACCCGACGAGGCATTACCCAAAAGACTGCACTCCCAATGCTCAACCCTATCGGTGACGTTGGCATCTCAACTGACTCGGTAAGCTGATTCATGCAGGCTCAAGCCGAGTTATCTGTTATGATTGAGCAATTTGTGCATCATGCATTAATTAACCAGTCATCGGCCCTAGTTACAACATTAAAGTCAATGATTGATAATAGCGTCATGATGATCGCTCAGGAATTGGCTTCATCTGGGGGTCTGCTAGACCCGTTGCAGCCACTCCCATCATATCCCATCTACTCAGTGGCACAAAACACCAGTACAGTAAAAGGGTTGGCGCCAACGCCTTCGGTATTGCCGACCCAACCTACCGTATTGGCACCAAGTGCTCATACGGGCGGGATTGCGCATTACCATGCGTATACCGATGAAGCAAAACTAGGCACAACAGCTAGCCTGCCATCGGCAACACCAGTAAGCGCTTTCGTCCAATCAAGCTAGATACGGTTCCTCAATTCCAAGGATCAATTCCACCATGGAATCCGATCCCGCATAATGTGGTCACATACGCGGAGCCCTTTGTCCCTTTACCTGAGTTGTCGGCCGTAAAAAATGACGACCACGATCAATTGCCTCGGCATGAGCCGAGCTGATCTAGCCGACAGCCCGAGTTTACACTCGGGGGGCAGGACGCCAGTTATTACAATTGGCATAACCCGAGCACTACATCGACCAATAACATTAATTGGGATGATCAAATTTCTGCCGTATTGAGAGATCAATTTGGCTTGCAGTCCAAGGAGAAGGCAATCGGCTATAGGAAGCCATACCTAGATTACATAGGCCGCATGCCTTATCCACACAATTATAGGATCTCTGACTTTGCCAAATTTTTAGGGGATGATTCTGTAACCACCCTTGAGCACGTCGGACGATTCATTGCCTAGTGTGGCGAAGCAGCCCAGTCCAATGGGCTGAAAATTAGATTTTTTTTCCCTTTATCTTTGTCGGGAACTGCTTTTACATGGTTCACAAACTTGCCCCTAAATTCGGCCCACTTTTGGAATGATTTGGAAAGCCGATTCCATGAGTATTTCTTTTCTGGTAGCCCTGGGCTTAGAATTTCATATCTAAGTTCAGTCCGACAGAAATTCGGCGAGTCTGTCTCGGATTATATCAGAAGATTTAGGGACGTACCAAATCGGTGCTTCAGTGTCACATTACCTGATGACCAATTAGCCGATTTGGCATTCCAAAGGTTGATTCCGCCGCTTAAGATTTAGTGGTCTTCCAAACTGTTGACATATATTCCTACAGATAACATAATTATTGAGTCACTATTGGAAAATACAAGAGTAACCGTGTTTTTTCATCTATTTAGAGCACAAGTGGTTAGTATTTTGAGAATTTTAATGTAATTAGCCTACAAAAAAAAATCGACAAAAAGATATTTAATTTGCATATTTCATCAAATAAGAGCACGACTGACTAGATCTCGACAATTGTAAGTTAAAAATTGTAGTTTGTATGTAGTTACAAGAGGAATGCTAAAATGACCACTAATTTAAAATTTTGGTGGTACATGGAGCAAAAATGAGCAATTATATACAAAACAAGTCTAATTGGCATATTTCATCCAATAAGAGCAGAAGTAACTACATCTCAATAATTATAAGTTAAAATTTGTAGTTTGCACCTAATTAGAATAGCAATGCTAAAATAACCACTAATTTGGCAATTTATATACTTCGAACAAAAATAAGCAATTGTTGACAAATACAAGTCTAATCAGCAGATTTTATTAAATAAGAGCATGAGTGACTAAATCTCGATAATTTTAAGTTGAAATTTGTAGTTTTCATCTAGGTAGAAGAGAACTACAAACATTTCAACGAAATAGGCAACAAACTATGCATTTTCGGATAGAACGATATAACTTAGTTGTAGAGCTGCTTTTTGTTATGTCTGCTATGCAACAAAGTATTTTTTGTTGTTGCCTCAACTTCTCTTGCAGTTGAGTCTCACAAGCTGCTTGTTGCCTCAACTCCTCCTCTAGCCGAGCCTCACGAGTACTCCGCCCACTACTCTAATAGGATTGAGACAACCTCGCCGAAGTTAAGACTATGGTAGTATCAACGTAACCATTAAACATGGAGAACTTTCCATGTTTCTTGCCACTCCCGCTATTGTACAAAGCGAAAGGGTCAACATCTTCTTTCCTCTAGTCATACTTCGGCCTGTAATTATCGGTCATCAATTTCCCATAACTAGCCTACAAAATTTGTAATACATGTGTAAAAATTTGACAAAGTACTAACTTGAGTTGATTACAACAATTGTACTAACCAAGCTCTGTGTTGCCTTCTCACTGCATAGAAAATCCGGCTATGCGAGATCAGAACCTAGGTGACCATGAATATAAGCTTCGACGTCAGTAGGCCGGGTCCTGCTTCGAGCTTCCTATAAATCAATATCATTAGCCAACATTTGGAACATAAATGATCAGATATCGACAATTCAAACTACAAATGACGATATATAATATTATGAAGCATACCATCCGCTATGCAAGACGAAGATGCCCGTCGGTCCCATTATGCTGAACTACTCTCGGACCTGCCTCCCTGTTACCCCTCTTCTTGTTAGATTTCTAAACAAACTCAGGTGAGGCCCAATTATGGTTGAGATTTTCCCATGCTTCTAGACATTTGTTAAACCAAAGCAAGATGAATTCTCAGTAATGATCCGTATGAAGGTAGATTTTTGAAGCACCAAACTTCTTCCTCATATCTTGGTGGATCACCCTCTTATAGTACAAGTTGACTGCCTAATACGACCCTAGTACGTCATCTCCTTCACCGCCACCTTTCGCTGCGTTCTCAAAGACATATTTTTCATTAAATTGCAACGACCGCTCCTAATCACTTGGCAAACGGTATCTGTCCTATAAAGGAAAAGGATGGGTGAGACTTTGCATTATTGCTTGCAAAATATATGAAAATGGAAAAGTATTGTCGACTTACCCAGAAGTCCACCCACACCCGTTGGGCAACAGTTCCATGCACCCCATCTATAGTCATTTTGTAGTGCACCCACTTCAGTGTTGGCTTCAATTCGCCATTGATCACCACTAAACTAGGATAGTAGTAGTGCAAGAGAGATCCTAGCATACTATTCACTTGCCATAACCTGATCCTGCCCATCCATTCTACATCAACCCATTGTCTGCAAAAAACATTATCAAACTTGTAAGATCACGTGGCGTGAAGTTCATTTAAACAAAGTTTTATTACTTACTAATCACCATGTGGCACGATCAATCTGCGTGCCTGAGGAACTGCTACTGGGGGAATCTGATTAGTCCCTCTATACCTGAAATAGACATAGAATGTTCATGAGAAATGCAATACATATAGTTCGTACTTGCTAGTTATTTATAAATAGCACCTGAGACACGGTCATCCCTTTCCTCAGCACCATCTCCCTCCCCTTCACCATCCCCATCCTTCTCCCCTAACTCCTCTCCTTCACCATCCCTATCCTCCTCTAGTGCCTCCTCCCCTGCATCCTTGACAGCCTCCTTCCCTGCCTCCACCACAGCCTCCTCCTCCATAGCCTCCACCACAGGCTCCCTCGCCTCCTGTCCAACCTCCTGCCTCCCTACTTGAGGAGAATTAGATGTTAATATAATTAGTGCATGTATAAAAGAAAAGAATAAAAATAACACAAGTTTGTGTATATAACCTCCTCTAGACACCTCTCGAATTGTCTCTGCCTGCTCTGCTGAGAACTAGAGCCCCTAAAAAGAGTTTTTTGACTCTTCGAAGAAGATCCATTCTTTTCTTTGATTTAAAAAACAAGTCTGTGTGCCGGAAAAACAACTTCAACCTATTAAAGAAACACGGTATTAGTATAAGCATGAGTAAAAAAATGAAGAATACATAAAAAAATAGTGCAATATTTATACTTCTTACAAGTACTCGACGTTAGGGGTGGGCATTATTAAACCGAAACCGAATTACCGAACCGAACCGAATTAACCGATTATTTCGGTTTTCGGTTTTCAGTTCGGTTTTCATTTTGGTATAATTCAGTTTTCGTTATTCGGTTCGGTATTTTGCTTCCGAAAACCGAAATAACCGAATAACCGAATAGTCCATGTACAATACAACTTTTATAATGTTCTTCATGAAGCTACCAAACAATTCGTATACTGTAACATCTTTATGCGTATGTGTGATATGTTCTAACATCTTTATGCGTATGTGTGATATGTTCATATGTTATACTATGCTTATACTGTAATGATGTATGAATATTGTGTGGGTTTATCTCTACTTTGTATTGCGACATGAGAAAATCAAATGCAATGTACCTAGTTGTGGCGACAATGGCCACCAGGGGTTTCTCTTTCTCTCTTTCTCTTCGTCGGACTGTTTCTTGTTTTTCGGGGAACCTGTTTCTACTCTCTCTCTTTTCCCCTTTATAGGGCGGGCTTGGGATATGCCCGTATTGATTGGCTTTCTTTTTCTTTATTATTTCTTGCCAGGGGTTAATCTGAATTTTTTTTTATGGACTCACGTCTCTAATACGTTGGGTTTTTTACCCTATGTTCGTACACCTTTTATAGGGGTCCGACGGGAATTTCACTTGTGTAGGGGTCTCAGATTGCCTGGACACGTCACCGTGTACTTGGGAGGAGTTGTTGGAGGGTGTCAGACATTGGTGATTTGGCATTAGGTTTACATCGGAGGAAGGCACGACTGGGAGTGATTCCCTCCGGTTTCCTCCTTCGCCACGGAAGGGTACTTCCCCCCATTGCGGGGGGAGAAGGGGTGATCCTTATCCATCTCCTCCCCTTACCGGGGGTTGACCCCCTAGTGTATGGACTCATGGCTTCGTTGAAGGGAGAGGTGGGCGTTCATAAAACCGTTCATATGGGTCACTAGACGCGTGGTGTTTTCGCTTAGTTGGCCGAGGGGAGGGTTGAGCCTGGCCGGCCCGCCACACTAGCCCCTCATGTCAGCGGGTAGAAGTCGTTCTGCTCGCTGGGATGCAACATTAAACGTCCGGGAGTTTTTTTTTTTTTTATAAAGATAGGGTTTTCCGGTGGTGGCGAAGTTCATCTTCTTTGGCTCCGCATTTCGTCAGTTTTCTTTTCTCGTTCGCATTCCCCTCTGGTGCCTGTCTCCCTGATCTCCTACCCACCCAGATCTCCATGGGTCCTAGGCGCCCCCCTAAGATAAAACCAGTTCTGAGCGGAGAGGATGCCGCGGGATTATCCCCCATTTTGGGGCGGTCGGCGTTGAGCTCTGCCGACCTCGATGCATTAGCGGCTGATTTTGGGGTAATACGCCCTTCCATGCGCCTCCCGGGTGGTGAAGAAACGCCTCAGCCTCAGGCCAATGAAGCAGTGGTGTTCGCGGCATTTCTCGAGGCAGGACTTCGTTTCCCGTCTGCCCCTCTACTATCATCTGTACTCCGGGTTTTCCATGCGGAGCTTTCACAGCTTACCCCTAATGCCATCGTGCGATTGGCGGTGTTGGAATGGGCGTTCCGCCCGGCTGGAATCCACCTGACAGGGCGCTTGTTTTCTCTCATAGAAGACGCGTTTTGGCAACCAAAGCAACAGAAAGCAGGGAACGAAGGCCGTAAGTCATGTTTCGGTTCTCTGAATTTCCAGACGAAGAGATCTCTTATAAAGGAAATCCCAGTAGCGGCCGCCAAGGGGAAATGGGACTCAGGATGGATGTCCCGGTGGTATTATCAAATTCTCGTGGGCACGGACTCTCCTCTTCATACTTCAATGGGTCCGGTCCGTGCGATTCGATCCCCTAATTGGAGCGCGACCGCGGAAGAAATTAGACATCTTGACTATCTGAAAGCCCTTCGTGCCCAGAGTACAATGTGAGATTTGGTGGAAGAATACTGCCTATGTCGTATCGACCCTTTGGCCAGGAGTTCCCAGTTACTGGAAGCGGTCATTTGGGAGGTGCGGTGTCAGTGATTAAATCTGAAGGGGTACAAGACCGGGGGCGTGGGGCGGCCGAGAGATTGGCTCGCAAGCTTCTGGGCCCTTGCCAGGCAACGGAGTATGAGGCCGCTATGGGCGCCGTGGGGGCCACCCGATGTTCTCGTTTTCTTATTTGGGGCGCGCGCCCCCTCATCCCCGAGGGTCAGTTGGCTCTCCCCGCCCTACTAAACGAGCAAGGTTAGCTCGTGTTGCACTGCCCCAAGCCGCTGCTACTTCGGATGGGAGCGAGGATTCGGGGGATGATGACGTCAAGGAGGCGGATTGGGATTCGGAAGAATCCAGCGACGAGGGTGATTCCTCCGGCTCTGTGGCGGCTACGTCTCTCCTGCCTCCGCCCCCTCCGGATTCTGTGGGTGTGGGGGGTCCCTCCAAAACGATTCCCTTGGCTGTTGTGGGCGAACCCTCGCATGTGCCATCTGCCCCAGATACGAGCTTTCCTGAGGCAACATCAAGTCCGGCTTTGTGGGGAGGTTCCTCGGCCCTCCCACTTGACCCTTCATTAATGTGCTGTTGGCGGAGTCGATCCCGGGTATTCATTTCTGGGGATTCCCGGAGTGGAGACTATCAACATATATGACGAGGATGATGGTGATTCTCCGGCTGCGGAGTGCGCACAAGGGCAACTTGAAGATGGGACTGTCCCCGCGACAGGGGAGACTCAGGGTTTGCGGTTGAACATTTCCACTCCTGACACCCCCACTGGGGGAGAAGGTCTTACTCCTGATACTTTTCCCGCCAGCTCGTTAGGGTGCGATATTCTTTCAGGTCTTGATGAGGTTAATGCAGGAGGTAATAATGCGGAGGAGGAGGAGGATTTAACAGCGTTAAAACAGGTCCAAACTGGGGCGCTTGCCAGTCCCTTGCCTGCCGCGGAGGAAGAGAGTCGAGAACCTCCGATTCCAAGTACTCAAGGCGTCCCCCCCCGGATGAGGGGATTTTACCTTCGGGCCCACCAGCCCCTGCGGGTGGTGTGGGCTCTTCCTTTGTCCGCTTTGATTTGTCGGATTTTTCAGCCTCAGATTTTGAAAGGGGGGCGGCTGTTTCTCCGTCCTTAAGAAAGATGCGCGCGGCCTTTTCTCCTTATAATAAGTCTGTGGCTTTATTTGAGGAAGTTAACGACCTTTCTCTCTGCGAGATCTCGATGGACCATCATTTAAAGGTACCCTTTCTTTTGAGCTTATCCTACTGGTATCAATGTCTTTCAATGTCCTACTTCATATCTTCTCCATTTTTAGGGGGCTGTACTCGCTTCAGAGATATCACGTCGATTTCGGACGTACTTGGGTCAGTTCAACAAGGGGGCCCAGGATTGTGAGGCCGCGAAGGAACGAGCAGCGGAACTAGAGGCGGAGAAGGCTAATCTTTCAAGGGCACTTCAGGACTCTGAGGACTCGTTGGCCAAGGTGCAGGCTGAAGCGTCCCAGAGTCGGGACTTGGCTGCGAAAAATGCAGAACTGGAGGGGGTAATTTCTCTGATGAGGGACCGTCTCACTGAGGAGGAGTGAGCCCGCATGGCGGCGGAGCGAAACGAAAAGAAGAAAGATGATCGAATAGAGGAGTTGAAAAACCTATTGGTGGTTGCCGAAGAGGGCAAGAACATGTTGAAGAAGCAAGTGGAGGAATTCCCCTCTCAACTCGCAACGGCGCGGAGCGAAGCTCAAATACATCTTCGTAACGCTCAACGAGCGGAGGAGCGTCACGACATGGTTCAGAAGGAATTGGAATCCGTTGTATCGGGGATTCGCGGGGCTACAGAGGCCTTCCTTCAGCAGCTCCCTCGGTTCGGTATTGATGCGGCTCCGAGTCGTATTCCTTCCTCCAGCCTGGAAGCTGTCTCCTTCCTTGAGAAATCTACTAAGATTTTTGGGGATTCAGCACTGACCTTCGGCGATTACTGCGCGAGATTGGGCTCCGTAAAAACGGCTCAGCTATTGGAGGCAAAAGGATGTACTCATATACGCGAGCATTTCGGTTTTTCTTCTGCAGCTCCGTCGTTACCGGGGTTCGGAGATATCCCTTCGTCGGTGAAGCCTTCCTCCGCCGCATCTAGACTATCGTCAAGTTTTATGTCGATTGGAAGCGGCCACGGGGAGCCTTTGCAAGGGAGTCAGTCCGTCGAGCTCGTGCGGTGATGCGTGACTCGGGGAAAGGCAAAGAGAAGCCGCCTCCTTCTTAGTTGGTGTATCTTCGTGTGAGGGGATTTTTGTAGACACTTGGGTTAAATCACTCCTTTTATCAAATGACCATGTATGTTCATTCGCTCTACGGGTCCCTTCGTCCGAAAAAGCGTTTAGCTTCTCCCAATGGAGACCAAACGTCAGTGACGAGTATTAGCGGGACTTAATGGTCCGGCGAACTTCTCGGGGGACGTGTAGACACTTGGGCTTCTCGCGTTATTATTTAACTCTGGCCCTTTTCACCTTCCTCGCCCACCTTGTTAGTATCAGAGTAGACGATCGCTCTCTTCCCCTGCCTTCCTTTGCTTTTTCAATGGCTGACCTCCCCGGGGAAATTATGGAAGAAGACCCCATTTTTGCCAACCTGGATGATGGGCCGCCTGTGGCAGAGATCCCGCCACTGCTGGAGGAGGAGGGAGCCCCTATCATGGTTCCTGATCCTCTGGGCGACGCTCTCGCTCCCGGGGGTCTTCCGGTGGCGACGATTTGAGGCCTTGCTGAAGGTCTATGGGCGGATTCGACATGATAATGGCGCGAGAGGAGGCCCTCGCCGAGACCTCGCCAACCTCGACATATTGATCGGGATGGTGCCGGTGCTAGAAGCCAAGGACGCCCTCGCGGAAGCCGTGGCGCGTGCTAATCGCATCTAAGTCCGCTTCATTTCGTATAAAAGCTTTTGTTGGATTACTGTACTGTGTATGCTTGGGACGATATTATGTAATTCCCAGTCGGGGATTGGTACTTATATCTGTTCTTTGTCTTCTCTGTTTGAATTCCTTCTGCTCTTACATTCTTAGCTTCCTATCATGCCTTGAGTAGTAGTCGTGAAATGGTCTCGTATGGTCGCATAATGCGTAAGTACCCCCTCCTTCCCTGCCGAGGGAAAGACGGGATACCGGCTTGGGTGTATTTTCTCAATGACTTGGCAAGGGTAGTAGGATATGTTCTCCGGTCCTTCGGAGCGAAGGTGAGGTTGGCACCTTAACCCTGACGGTTATTTCGTGAATAGATGAACGGGGACAGCGAACGAATTGTAGTATCGGTGCGACTAACTATCCACGAACGGGTCTCCGGAGCGAGGGATGGGTGGGACTTATGCCCGACCAAGCATCCACGAAATCCTACACGGCGAGGCAACGGGTCTCCTGAGCGAGGGATGGGTGGGACTTATGCCCGACCAAGCTTCCGCGGCCTCCTACCCTGCGTGAGGCAACGGGTCTCCGGAGCGAGGGATGGGTGGGACTTATGCCCGACCAAGCATCCGCGAAATCCTACCCGGCGCGAGGCAGCGGGTCTCGGAGCGAGGATGGGTGGGACTTATGCCCGACCAAGCATCCGGAATCCTACCCAGCATGAGGCACGGGTCTCCTGAGCGAGGATGGGTGGGACTTATGCCCGACCAAGCATCCACGAAATCCTACCCGGCGCGAGGCAACGGGTCTCGGAGCGAGGATGGGTGGGACTTATGCCCGACCAAGTATCCGCGAAATCCTACCCGCGAGGCAACGGGTCTCCTGAGCGAGGATGGAGTGGGACTTATGCCCGACCAAGCATCCGCGAAATCCTACCCGCGAGGCAACGGGTCTCCTGAGCGAGGATGGGTGGGACTTGTGCCCGACCAAGCATCACGCGAAATCCTACCCGGCGCAGCACGAGGCACAGCGGGTCTCCTGAGCGAGGGATGGGTGGGACTTGTGCCCGACCAAGCATCCGCGAAATCCTACCGGCGCGAGGCAGCGGGTCTCCTGAGCGAGGATGGGTGGGACTTATGCCCGACCAAGCATCCGCGAAATCCTACCCGGCGCGAGGCAACGGGTCTCCTGAGCGAGGATGGGTGGGACTTATGCCCGACCAAGCATCCGCGAAATCCTACCCGCGCGAGGCAGCGGGTCTCCTGAGCGAGGATGGGTGGGACTTATGCCCGACCAAGCATCCGCGAAATCCTACCGGCGAGGCAACGGGTCTCCTGAGCGAGGATGGGTGGGACTTATGCCCGACCAAGCATCCGCGAAATCCTACCCGGCGAGGCAGCGGGTCTCCTGAGCGAGGATGGGTGGGACTTATGCCCGACCAAGCATCCGCGAAATCCTACCCGGCACGAGGCAGCGGGTCTCGGAGCGAGGATGGGTGGGACTTGTGCCCGACCAAGCATCCGCGAAATCCTACCGGCGCGAGGCAGCGGGTCTCGGAGCGAGGATGGGTGGGACTTATGCCCGACCAAGCATCCGCGAAATCCTACCCGGCGCGAGGCAACGGGTCTCCGGAGCGAGGGATGGGTGGGACTTGTGCCCGACCAAGCATCCGCGAAATCCTACCCGGCGCGAGGCACCGGGTAGCCGGAGCGAGGGATGGGGGGGACTTTTGCCCTACCACGCATCCGCTTAATCGTACGCGTCGCGGGCCCGAGGCAACGGGTCTCCGGAGCGAGGGATGGGTGGGACTTGTGCCCGACCAAGCATCCGCGAAATCCTACCCGGCACGAGGCAACGGGTCTCCGGAGCGAGGGATGGGTGGGACTTGTGCCCGACCAAGCATCCGCGAAATCCTACGGCCGAGGCAACGGGTCTCGAGCGAGGATGGGTGGGACTTATGCCCGACCAAGCATCCGCGAAATCCTACCCGGCGCGAGGCAACGGGTCTCGAGCGAGGATGGGTGGGACTTATGCCCGACCAAGCATCCATGAATCCTACCCGGCGCGAGGCAACGGGTCTCCGGAGCGAGGGATGGGTGGGACTTATGCCCGACCAAGCATCCGCGAAATCCTAATAGGTTTCTTGATTTGAATCCTGGAGAACATGAAGATGGCTTAAACTCGCGATGTCTTTCCATCATTTTATTGATAAGGATCGGTACATTTCTTTCCTTCGGATTCAACCACCTACGGAAAAAAATTTTTGAGCGCGTCGGTGTTCCAGGTCCGTGGTATCTCTTCTCCGCAGGGGGTAATGAGCTTGTGGGCACCCTTCGCTGTTGACTCTTGGATGATGTATGGTCCCTCCCAGGTCGTTTCCAGCTTCGCGAAGGCCGGAGCGGCCCGCTTGAGCACCATGTCCCCAGGGTGCAGTTCTCGTTTCTTCACCTTCTTGTTGAAGCTTCGGGTGGACGCCTCCGCGTAGGCTTTCATGGTCTTTAAGGCTTGAAGCTTGTGTTCTTCTTTTAGATCACACGTGATATCGATTGCCTCATGGGTCGGGGTTTTGATTACTCGTAAGGATTTTGCCTGATCTCGCAGAGAAAGCGGCTTCTTCTAGAAAAGGAGGCGGAAGGGAGAACCCGTTGCTCTTGAAGCCGAAGTGCGTGTTGCCCATAAGGCGTGATCCGGCTCGTCGGGCCAAAGCCCCTTCTTAGAGCCGTAAAGCCTTTTTTATGCCATCAAGAAGTAACCCGTCGCCTGTTCCACCGCCCGCTCGATCGAGGATGACCCACCGAGGCGGCAGATCTTTATCCGAGATTGTCACGATGTCGCGGAATTTCCAGGAGTCGAATTGAGTCCCATTGTCGGTTACGATCTGGTAAGGGATCCCGTATCGGCAGATAATTGTTTTCCATAGGAATTTGACGGCGGCCTCTGCGGTTATCTTCGCAAAGAGTTCTTCCACCGTGCGCACCTCTTTACGAGCGAGCCTTTCCGCCAACGGTCCCCTACGCAGGCCGCAACGTGCCGCATTGATGATAGTAGTGTCGCTTACTCCTCGTACCTGGCACTTAATCCGGGAGAAACGCTGGAAGTAACTTTTAAGGGTTTCCCCTTCGCGTTGTCTGACTGCAAATAGGTCACTTTCCTCTTTCATTCCGTCGAAGTTACCCTGAAAGTTGCCTTCAAGCTTGGAGCGGAGTTGCGGCCAACAGGTGATCGACCGGGGCTCCAGCGAAGAGTACCAGGACAGGGCTATGCCTTCAAGGGCTAGAAGGAGCCCCTTCGCCTTGATGTCATCATCTCCTCCCGCTGCTTCAATCGCCGTATCATAAACGCGGAGGAACTCCCTTGGGTCCGTCCGACCGTCATATGGCTTAACAGTGGGAAATTTGAAGCTTCCCGGGGAGGGCCATTTTTTGGCCCGTAGACGGGTGCTGAGGGGGTTTGGATCGTGATCTTCCCTGTGCGCCATCGCAATCATTGGAGATAGCACCTCGCGGCTCGGGCTTTCATCTTGTGATTCGTATTGACCTCGCCGATTGTCCTTGTAGACGCCTCAACTCGCCATGAGTTGCTCGTTGGCTTCCATCGGCCCGCCATACGTTGGGGTCAATCTCCTCCCGAGCTCGGTTCCTCCTCCGTGGGTTTCTTCATTTCCGTGGGTCTCGGCGATGAGTCGGATGTGTCGACGCCCGCCACATCTCCTCCTGGTGTCGAAACCGTTCGTCCTGTCGTCGGAGGCCGCCGTTTGGGGGCTCGCTTGCGCACGGCCACCGGAGTCTGTGGATGTAAAGTTCCCGTCATGTTTCGGGCTTCTGTTGCGGCTGGCATCCGCGTTTCATCATGCGGAAGTCGAGGGGATCTCGATTGGCTTCGTGACGCCGCCTTGGTTCTTACATTTCCTGCCGTCGTTCGCCCCTTGAATCGCTCTCCTTTCCTTTCTTCGGTGGCATGGTTGCAGAAACCTACCCTTGGGCTTGATCGGCGGTGTGGTGGTTTCACCTTGCGGTTGGGTTCCCCACGGACGGCGCCAGTGTGGCGACAATGGCCACCAGGGGTTTCTCTTTCTCTCTTTCTCTTCGTCGGACTGTTTCTTGTTTTTCGGGGAACCTGTTTCTACTCTCTCTCTTTTCCCCTTTATAGGGCGGGCTTGGGATATGCCCGTATTGATTGGCTTTCTTTTTCTTTATTATTTCTTGCCAGGGGTTAATCTGAATTTTTTATGGACTCACGTCTCTAATACGTTGGGTTTTTACCTATGTTCGTACACCTTTTATAGGGTCAGGCGGGAATTTCACTTGTGTAGGGGTCTCAGATTGCTGGACACGTCACCGTGTACTTGGGAGGAGTTGTTGGAGGGTGTCAGACATTGGTGATTTGGCATTAGGTTTACGTCGGAGGAAGGCACGACTGGGAGTGATTCCCTCCGGTTTCCTCCTTCGCCACGGAAGGGTACTTCCCCATTGCGGGGGAGAAGGGGTGATCCTTATCCATCTCCTCCTCACGGGGGTTGACCCCTAGTGTATGGACTCATGGCTTCGTTGAAGGGAGAGGTGGGCGTTCATAAAACCGTTCATATGGGTCACTAGACGCTGCGTGGTGTTTTCGCTTAGTTGGCCGAGGGAGGGTTGAGCCTCGGCCGCCCGCCACACTAGTGTTTATTTATATTTGATTCTTAGCAGAAAAGCTGAATTAACCGAATAGAAATATTTCGGTTAATTCGGTTTGGTTTTTCATTTTGGTCTGAAAAATTCGGTTGCTAGTTTCTAAAAACCGAAAATACCGAACTGATTAAACCGAAAAAACCGAATGTCCACCCCTACTCGACGTCGACAAGTTCATTTAAACGGCCACTGCATTGTCTCATGGACATCTTAGAATGTTTTATTGAGCCAACGTAAATAACTCTCTACCATATTTCAAATTCGGTCTGGCGGGATAGGCGCCACGTGTTCTAGGGCTGACAAAAATAATATATACGTTAGCTTTATCTAAGCCGATGTAAATAAATTTGGCTGACCTAAATATGTCGGATTCTTGTAGTGATGTTTCATTGCTTGATTCTCGCGTGAAATAACTACTAAAACATTCTTCAGCAGTACTTGAGTTGTGTTCCCATAGTTATTGCTCATGTTTCAAAAAAAAAAAAAAAATTGACCCTTAAAAAAATCCTGTAAAGAACACTGAACAGAGTAGTACATGAAGAAAGCAAATTAAGCTTGGTTGTCAACCCAGTTGAACCGTCACCGGCGAATCAAACAGACGGTAGGAATCAACTGTGTAGAACCGCCATCTTTATGTAGCAAATGTATCAAGAGTCGTGGGAGATACGATTAATGCATACTTTACACACTTTCTCTTGTCACAAGTAATGCATACTGCCTCGAGATCACCTCTGATCCTACAAGAAAAGAATAGAGACATTCTTGTGTGTGTGGACTACCTAGTTCATAAGACGATGCGACGTTGTTCCACTTGACACCATAAGCCGGAAAGTCAGGACCTTTAGCCCTTGCTTCTCCCTTTGGCTCAGAAGTAATCAAGCGAACCATTCATCTTTGAATCAAAGGTATGCAAAAATATCTTGGATAGGTTTTCTTCCTCAAATTAACTGTTCTTTTCAGTGATTCTCCCTCTATGAAAGAGCCGATGGAACATTTGTCTAAAGAAATAATATTTTTTTTTACTTACATTCCTCGTGTTACTTTACTAAGACACATTTTTTCTGAGAGAACATGGGATCCTTTTCATTGTATAAAACACTTCCACCTTACAAAACAGCCCCCAACAAAATATGACATTACACGATCATCCCTGGGACTACCATGAAAACCCTGGAAGCTTCTGGATCTTCCCCTCACGCCAATGTCAGAGATGACGTGCGCTGGAAGCAGCGGCAGATCGTCGACCCTCTCCTCCGACCGACTCTACTTGGGGTGACGCAGAAACAGAGCAATTTCACCATGATACCTCGTACCTCCGTCTCAGCCCTCCAGGAGGTACCGGACGACTCACCCGTCGGATGTACAGAAATAGATATAGGCTTAGCTTAGGAGGTAGAAATAAATGGGCGAGGAGAGAGAGGTGCTTGGCGATGGCAAGCCACTTCGGCTCCGGAGGTCCGGCACCGGCAGGTGAGTCGTCCGGCACCGGCAAGTGAAGGCCTCTTCTCGCCCATCGCGAGGCCGCACTCGCTCACCACGGCCGCCGCCGCCGCTGAGGCCGTAGACGCCGGTGCAGGTGGCGACAGCTTCTTCTTGGAGAGTCGGAGGAGAGTACGTCGTGGAAGTCCTCGGCATCTTCTGACCGCCTCGTCTTCGCCCTGCACGGCACCGGCCTCGCGAGGCCTTCACTTGTCCAGGTATAGACTACGGATTTCTCCATTAACTGCCTCTGGACGCTGCATGCTACGTGCTCGACGAAATGTCAGAGCTGAGAGCTCGTATGCATTCATTGCATTGTCTTATGCTTCAGCAGTTTAATTGCTAGATTTAACTACTAACTACAAGTCTGCAAGTTCTAGTCTTCTTAGAACTTGTATGAGTATGGTTTAGCCGTATGCATTCATTGCATTGTATAAGTCTACAAGCTTTTCAAAGTTGAAATTATTGAAAAACTATTTGAGGTCAACAATGTCACACGAAAGGTTAAATAGTTTAGCTACTTTATGCATAGAAAAGGCTATGTTGGATCATATTGATATGGATAGTATTATCAATGAATTTGCATGTAGAAATGTAAGAAGAAATTGTTTTATATGATTATTATACTTTGATGGGCTTGTTTGTTTGCATTTCTAGGTGAAACATAATGGCTTTCCTTAATCGTTATTGGCCGAAGTGATCTTTTCATCAAGTCCCAAACGTGATCTTCTATACAAATAATATTTCTTTCTTCCATAGATCATAGTTCCTATTGTCTTTAAATTATTGAACATGTTATATATATATATATACTAGTTACATGCCCGTGCGTTGTTACGAAAAACAAAATTGATAACGAAAAATAAAGATTAAAAAATAAAAAAAATTATTTCACAAAATCAAACATCTATCTTTAACGCTTCGTTTCTTGCGAAAGCTGGCTAATTAAAGCAACGCTTTCTTCATGTAGGGCAATTAAGCGAGGGCAATTAAGTGGCAATTAATGACGTGGGAAGAACGGACTACCGCCACCAAGTGTCGCTTTAGAATAGTAGATATATATATATATATATATATATATATATATATATATATATATATATATATATATATAAATAAATAAAAGTTATGTTCAATGTTTTTTAGACTATAGGACCTCCACTTTTGACTTTGCCCTAGGGCCCCCAAAATGTTTGAAACGGCCCTATCCCCTGAAGCCCTATGCGGCACCAAGAGGGAGCCAGAACAGTCAAGCGTCCCAGCAGGCATAAGGCCACCCATCAAATAGAAAGGACGCTACTATCCAAATGGAAGTAGTCGTGACAAAAACATCTAGTGCACTAAGAGCAAGACAAACCAAAAGCTACAGAGATCAAGACAAAATGGTGGCAATGTAGAATAGGAAAAGGTTGACACTATCGATTGACACAAAAAGAGTTAAAAAAACCTATCAATTCTTCAATTTTGGGTCTAGATGAGAGGGATTTGTATCATCTGCCTTTCCGCTTCTCTGCTTCACCTCACTGAGACCACTTTGTAGCTACTGGTGATATCTGATACTTTGAACATGGGAAGTGGTGTTGCTTGATGTTATTGTTTGCTACAACACCAATGCTACAATGTTTTTGCTACAGTAACATCGCTATGGTTCTCTACCGTTGTACTTAGAGATCACCGTGCACCTGTCTTTGCGGTAGCAAAGGCCAGAGATGAGCGTCTAGACGAGAGATGGCCAAGTCCTTTTCTGACAGAAAACACTAAGAGTGTGTTTGGTTGGATGTACCAGGCTGAATGGGATGGTACAGGATGGATGGGATGGTACCGATCGGTCTTGTACCAATCGGTTCAGCCGAATTCGCTGTATCAAACGATACAGCATCTTCAAGGAATATTCTAGGAATTTGTACCATCTCATCCCGTACCAAATAGTTCCGTTCAGTCAACCAAACGCATGAACGAGATTAAATCCTGTACGGAACGGTTCGGTTCAACCTGATATAGCGAACCAAACGCACCCCAAAGCCCCTACTTTATCGACCTGAGCAAGGGCAAAGGAGACATTTTCCTAGATTGGACTTCTGGCTCCGATGGTGTGTACAGTATAGAGATATGGCCAAAGGAGCAAGAAGGTCTTTTGACCTTTGCATAGCTAGCTCTATATAAGGGTACTAGAACGACAAGCGCGGCGTGCACTTGTGCGATATCTAAAAACGGGAAAATATTAGAGGTTGAGTTTAGGGGAAAAAAAAGTCTAGAGATAAAGATGCACACGTATTTCTATTCATGAAAATATTTTTTCAGGAAAAAAGTAGAAAGGACCTAAACGTAAGAAGCGAGGACCTATTTGTTATATTTTTGGACCTGGCCGCTATCTCGAAAAATTAGAAAATGGCTCGCTCACGATTCGTATTTAACGAGAGTCTCTTTCCATAAAGTAACGAACGGGGACCTTAACGCAATCTGGGAAAATATTTCTTTCAATCACAAAAAATTGCAAAGGACATTTTCTTAAATTCGCAGGGATCTATACGTAATTCGGAGAAACGGAGGGACTTTTTCGCAAAATCGCCGGATGGACACGTGGCTGTGGTCTCTTTGCGTGAAAACTCCGAGAAATATAGGCTGGAGATTACGTATACACTATAGCCTCATGCAAGAATAAATATAATGCTGCTACACATTCAAAAAATTTCGACTCTAGTCCTTCCCCTTTCAACTCTTGGAAAGGGTAGCACACCTGAGGTTGCCCCTAAATTCGTTGGCACCCTAAATTTGCTCCTAAATTCGTTGGCACCCTAAATTTGCTCTGCATCCCTACAACATTCTTAGTATTGTTTTTCATAATTTGAATCATCAATTTCACGTGTAATCGGATTTTGGTCTTCCAATTATAGTGTAGTAGGAATTTCAGTTTCCAAATAGGTATCCTGCGATTTTCGAAATCCAAATATGGTGGTATTTTTCCTAAATACGACCAAAGTTGTATTTTTTAAATTTATTTTATATTTTATATTTCAATTTTTTTTCCCGTTAGCTGTGTTTTTAAAGCTCAGTATGTTTTTTTAATTGCTTCTCTTGTCTAAAAATGCGCCCGTCTTTTCTAGTGGGACGCGAGGGCAGTCCAACGGGCCGTCGGACGAGGATCCGACGGCCAGGAACAGATCAAGTGTAAAATTTTGTTATTTTTGTATACCTGTGTATAAATTTAGAAAAACTTCACAAAAATATGACTATTATCTAATATGCATCATACTCAATATATATTATTTTTATATTTTTTAGCTTAATATTTTTCATTTAAAAAGTGTTCTAAAGTATAAACTGAACCAAAAACTTTCATAAAAAATATTAAAATAATATATATTCAATCTAGTGTATATTAAATAATATTAATATTTTTTTAAATTTATACGCAGATATATAAAAATAACAAAATTTTAACTAGATCTGTTTCTGACCGTTGGATTCTCATCCGATGGCGCGCAGGGGGCATTGGACGGGGGCGCGTCCGACGGGCGTTGGACCGCCCTGCTTCCTTTCCAATGTGTGTTAGACAGAGCTCTTTCCAGTTTCCACTGTAGAGAGAGAGAGAGAGCAGAGGGGAGATTAACGGGGGGATGGACGCGAGGCACCAAGAGCAGAGAGGGAGGGAGCCAACTACCAAGGGAGCACGAGCAGCCAAGCAGCAAGAGCGGGAAGGAAGCTCAGGGGAGGAGGGGGGGTGAACCAACTACGTATGAAGTATGTGTCATATTTGACTAACTTTGTGGGATCGATTGAATTTAATGGGTTTAGGAACCTCAGGAGGTAAGTCTTTGTTTCGGAGTAGATCATCAATTGCAACATCTTTGAGGTTTTGCAGTCCCAGTTGCTCTTCATTCTCTGAAGATTTTTTTTTCTCGATTTGAGGGGAAGCTTGCGCTTTCTGATCGATCTGCTGATTTGGAAATCAGCGGGAATCCTCTCTAATTTGCTTTTTATCTTCTCATTTGATCAATTTTGCCATGTCAGGAGGTCCTCTTCATAAACGGATGGACCATACCATGTTCAAGTTCAAATACTGGTTAGATCCAATTGAATTTTATCCTAGGTGAATTAGGAGACGAGAGTTCGAACACCCAACAAGGCTGTAATCTCGAACAAGTTTTTTTTTTTTTGAGTTGTGTTGCTCTGAACTCTGTACATGAAGGCACGCCGAGCAGCTCAGTTCCAGCAAGCGAGTTCATTTAATGAATCTTAGGATGACAAAGCCTATTTCATGGCAGGTGATCATATTTTTTACTCAGATGTGCTTCTCTTTTTGTCTTACTTTTTGTATATTTGTGCAAAATTAAGGATAAAAATGAGACATGTTTGTGACTCCAAATGCACTGGCAAAGGTGTGCGCTGCACATGTGTACTTCTGGTCTAATGTTGGAGTTACTCTGAAATGGCAAATCTTAATTTAGATATTGTGTGGTACATTGCTTGGTGCATAATAAAAACAAATTTGTTGGATCAGATTTTACGTTGCAATGCTTCATTTCTAGCTCCTTTTCACCTCTGGAGGCATTGCATACACTTGAAGCACACTAACCTCTAATTCTCTGCATTGCTTCACACATTGTTTCATTGAGATTATGGTTCATGGATGTTTGGTCCGTTTGGACTTTGGACAAGGCACCTTTTATTTCCAGTTTTAATCTGCACATACACTGGAAAGAGCACTTGCACGTAGATGGTATTAATTTGCACTAATGTCTCTTTCAAGTAGTACTGGAAAAACCTGAAGAATAGCATATTTCATATTTTACCTCTGCAGTTACTTGCATATGTTTTTGCAATTTGCTTCATTGTACAAATTATGAATACTTATGTTGAACATTTTGTATATGTGCATTTGAATTTTTACTAGATATTTGCAAAATAGATATGCAATAGAAATGATATACTTGTAGATATGCAGTGTCATTGAAATACAGTACTAATATACATGAATTATTTTTTTAATTTTTTGTTTTAAGGGTTCACTAAATCAATTTTATTGTTTACATTTCTAATTTCTCAAGGTTTAACTAGATTAAAACCATTTTTGTTTAGCTTATATTGATACTTTCTCATTGAGCTAGATTAGGGGTTGTTTAGTGAGGCTTCTGTACATTGGTGTTAAATTATATCATGTGACTTAGCACTTTCTGAATTTTGATCATGAAAATACTGATGAGCTATTTATTTTTTACGATATTTTTTATATGCAGGTGGTGGCAAGGGTTTCTGTCATCTGGTTATTGATCTGCATGTGGCGGTCAGGCCTGATTATTAAAGAGTTATGGAGAGGAGGTGAATTGGAATTTTTACATCAAATCACCTGTAGTGGTGCATAGAGAGGTTAGCATTGTTCTGGAGATCACATTCATTGTTGGCCCAGACTTTCTCTAGAGAACACTCGCTCATTGTTTCTCTAATAATACGCACTCGAGGAAACGAACACAGGAGGAATGCAACATGTTGGCACAAGGCTGCAACCTAGTACTAGCTGCACTCTCTTTCTTCTCTTGTTATTCACCTTGGCTCACACACCTCAGCTCTTGGCTAATTACACGGTTATATATACATAGCGTGCACACACACGTACGCTCACCATCCTGAGTGGCTTCCACGCCACGTTCTCCATAACTGAACACACGCACGCGGTACTGACCAGCGACACTCACGCACCCCACGCATGGATCCACACGACCTGCCCCTAGCTAACAAACTCACTGCTACTCTACTTCTACAGCTTTGAGGAGTCTTTGAATTTTTATTTTGAAAATATGATGTTTTGTTTCTTCATGACTATTCATGGCTACTAGATTGGAGTAATGTTGTAGTTTCATATGAGAATTTAGGTATCAACTACTTCTACAGCTACCGCTACTGCTCTTGCTGCTGCTTTTGCTCATGCTGCTACCACTGCTACTGCTACAACTACTATTTTTTGTCAACTTTGGTTGCATCTCCATTCTGCCTATTAATCATTGTTGCTAATACATAAGAGAATATTTCATTTGCAAAAATCACTTAAGTACACACATTGTCAGGACAGGAAATATATCTACCAACTATGGCGAGCCTGATTGAACTACTTAATGAATGGGAAATCCAACTGCTAGTTGTCCTGAGCTTCATGCTACAAATGTTCCTCTTCTTCGCTGGTGCCCTGCGGCGACATACTGGCAACATGCTGCTCAGGTTCACTATGTGGCTAGCATATTTGGGAGCAGACTTTGTAGCAGTTTACGCCTTGGGCTACCTTTCAAAGCACAATGATGCCACCACTGAAAAGTACACATTAGGAGGGACGCACAAACTGGCATTCTTGTGGGCACCATTTCTCCTCATTCATCTTGGTGGCCAAGACACCATTACTGCTTTTGCTATTGAAGACAACAACTTGTGGTTGAGACATTTATTGAATCTAGTAGTCCAAGTTGGCCTAGCCTTATATGTCTTTTGGAAGTCGACGGTTTGGCAAAATATAAAGCTTCTGTTACCTGGCATTTTTGTGTTTATTGCTGAAATCATTAAGTATGGGGAGAGGACATTGGCTCTCATGTATGGGGACCTGAAAAACATCGGGAACTCTAACAATGAAGAAAAGGAGGAAAAGCTTCCAGAGACAAATCGTCGAAGTGATTATTCTAGTATTGTTTGCTTTGCTTTGCATTCTGCACGAGCCATCCAGAATATCCTTGCTGGACGGTCCATCATTGCTATGTCAGAAGAACGAGGGTAGAAGGGACGAAACTCATCAAAAGTGACATCTCGTGAGACCTGTATCCATCGGCCAATAGGATCTCAACAAAGATATCCTTTATGCTCTGCACTGTATCCCAGAAAAACGCACTCAACTGACTGAGCAGTCAGCTTGGTGCGTTCACAAGGTGCGAGAAGAACATAGCACACACACCCAAAAAGACGAAGTCCAGAATAATCAGGAGGCATGCCACAAAGACGCTTAACTGGAATGCCACCCTTCAGAGCAGAAGAAGGTCGGATGTTGGTCAAGTAGGTGGCAGTGAAAACAGCCTCAGCCCAGAAGTGAGGAGGAACAGCGGAAGCAAGCATAAGAGTACGAGCTGTCTCAAGAAGATGACGATGCTTGCGCTAAGCCACACCATTCTGAGCATGAGCACCAGAACAGGAAAACTGAGAAAGAGTGCCCTGTGTAGCAAGAAAAGCTCGAAGAGCTCCTGAAAGATACTCCCCTGCCGAGTCAGCACGGAGAACACGAATGGGAGAATCAAACTGAGTGTGAATCATGGTGGCAAAATTCTTATAGATGGATAAAACCTCACTACGAGAGGATATAAAATATATCCAAGTGTGGCGAGAGAAATCATCTATAAAAAGAATATAATATCGATGACCCCCTTTTGAAACAAAAGGAGCCGGACCCCAAATATCAGAATGAACAAGATCAAAAGGACGCTGTGATATAGACTCACTAGAATGGTAGGGGAGTTGTAGCTATTTGCCAAGCTTACAACCTGTACAATGTAAAGAGGCATCACCAGACACAAAGCCTAAAAGACCACGACTAACTAAAGAAGACATACGCGAACCACAAAGATGACCCAAACGGTGATGCCACTAAGCAAAAGTCTCGGTAGAAGATGCAACGGATGCTGAAGCAGTAGATGAAACGGATAGACTGGCAGAGGCAGCGAAAGGTAGATGAAGCCAGTCAAGCTCCCAAAGACGCTGAGAGTCATGGCGGCGAGGGCCAGTCCCAACTAGAGCCCTCGTGCGGCGATCCTGAACACAACAAGAGTCAGAATCAAGAATAACGCGACAACCATGATCGCAAGCCGCTGCCGGATATAAGCTGCATGGTCAGTTTGGGAACATAAGAAACAGCAGGAACATGAAAGGAGGATGACAAAAGACTGCCTCGCCCTGCTACAGAAAGAGAAGTACCATCTGTGGTCTGCTCAGTGATAGGAGCAACAAGAGGACTAATGGAATGAAGACTCGAGGGATCAGATGTCATATGAAAAGAAGATCCAGAGTCAAGAATCCATGGTGTGATACCTGATGAGGGTGGTGGTTTCTCGCTAGAAGACTGAGTAGCAGAACTAGCGGAACCTGTCAGTGTAGTGGCAACCATGCGACGCAGTAGCATAAGAATATCCTGAGTGGAGTCAGAACCAACAGAAGTCTGCTGAGGTGAGACGCCCAAGAGTCCAGTGCCCTTAGAAGGACGTCCACCTTGACGAGCAAGGTCCTTCTTCTTCCTGTAGCAAAACTGTTCCACATGTCCGTTCTTATTGCAGTAGGTGCTGTGAAGGCTTCCACCCCTGGTGGCTGGAACTGGAGTAGGCGTCACTGTCGGAGGAGTAGAGCGAGGCGCCGCCAAAACTAAGGGAGACACCAACAGGCCTGCGCCACGAAGGCGAGTCTCCTTAGTATGAATAGCTGCAAGAGCCTCCAACAGAGTGACACGAGGATGACGAGCAAGCAGCTGGGCACGAATCTGCTTGAACACAGACCAAAGACGTGTCAGGAAGTCGTAGATGCGGCGAAGCTCCAAATGAGAGTGCTGGCACTGACAGCACTGGCAAGTCCGACAAACCTCCGGTCCGAGTGAATCAAGTTGATGCCACACCAAAGACAACTGCGCATAGAACTCATCCACAGTAGAATCACCTTGCTGAAGCGATCGCTCTGTGCTGACAACAAAGAAGGTACAGGAGTCTCCACCGCTCATAACGATCACGAAGATGCGCCCACATCAACTGTGCCGAAGACAAAGCAACAATGTCACCAGTAAGATGCACCTCCATGCTAGCAACCAAAATAGCAGAGGCACGAGCATCTTCATCAATCCATGTCTTGTGAGCAGTGAACTGAGTCTGAAAAGACTCCATAGCATCAGCATAATCATCAGAGGCCTTCTAGCGAGCAGCAGCATCAACCTCCTTGGGAATAACAGGCATGGCAGGGGGAGCAGGTCGAGGCGGACAGGATAGTTCGCCGGTAAGAAACTCCCATAGACGCTGACCACACATGTGAAGGCGCATATGGAGAACCCAGTCTCGATAATTGAGACCATCAAACATAACTGGGCAGCGAGGAACAGAAACAGTCCCCGAAGAACCTGAAGAAGATGACATCTTTTTTTTTTCTTTTGACCGCTTTGACCGGACTCAACCAGCCGATTAAAAGGAATAGCTCCCGATCGGTTTGGGATCCGATCAGATCGATTGTCAAGAGGGCACTGCGACCCGGCTTCGGCGGTGGTGGCCCGGCTTCAGCGGTGGTGGCCCAGCTCCGGCGGTGGAACCCGGCTCCGGCAGCGGCCAAGGAGGAGGCCCGGCGGCGGCGGCCCTGCTCGGACGAGAGCTTGTCGGGCGGCAGGGGAGGCCGACGGTGGGATGAAGCTGGCGACCAATGGGAGAAGACCTCCGGGCGTGGGCGCAGGTGCAGATGAAGATGCTCTGCCGTCAAAAGGCGACGGGCTCGGCGAGGCGCGGACGAAGACCACCGACGGCAAGCGTCAGCCGGGGTCGCTCCGAAGGAGACCGGCGGTGAGGCGCCGAGCCCGGACCAAGCGATCCCGGCGAGGTCGGTAGCGTGGACAAAGTGTGGCGCACCGGACTGCTGGCGGCTGAAGTCTCGGTGAGACCGGCAGAGACAGCTGGCGAGGAGGCCGAAGGCAGAGCCGACTGCAACGGCGCCGAGGTGGGCCGATGCGGAACCAAGATGAGCGACGACAGACAAGAAGCGTAGGCAGAGGCGGAGGAACAGAGGGGTAAAAGAGGAGGAGGCGCAAGTGCAACGCCCTTAAGAAAACCCTAACCCTAAATTATGGCTCTGACACCATGTTGTGAATAGCACTTGTATTCATCATGAGGCCATGGGCCAGTATATATACATGTACATGAGGGAGAGAAGAACAAGACTCTATCTCTAACAAGGTATCTATACAGGTATAACAGAACTCTATCTCTAACAGTGTAGACTCCGACGTTTCTGACGTTGTCATCACCGACAACAAATTACAACTTTGACTTCGTCATTGAAGACAACAATCATCAAGGCAAGCACCCCCTTGATCATATTGATCCCAGTTAAAAAGAAATGAAAAGAAAAATTGATTAAAACTTGCATACATGCGCTATATTTTATAAAATTACTATTTTGTGGGTAGTGGTAGATATAATCTTCATTGACGGGATTTACTTAATCAATATTGTCATGTGAACCTTGATAACCCTAGATTGTGGATGGACACTTAATGATGTCAAAATGGGTATATTCGCTTATTACATGCATATGTTTAGCCATGCTTTAGATTGGGATAAGAACAGATGGTTTTACTGTTCGCAATGAATTTAAACGTTTGACATATTGAATTAAAATGTTCGACATGATGAACTTTAATCATGAGTAAGTTGGAAAATTGTGATTATTTATATTTTCTTTTTCTGAAAATAAAACTATGATTTTGACGCGGGCGGTTATTGGTAATAGCCGGAAGTGCAAATAATATGCACGTAGATAGGGGGAGATTTATCTCCCGGGTCGATCAAGGACTGAACTATTATGTTGTTTTCATACCAAGATAACCGTACATCCATGAGGACAGGTATGGAACGGCCTTAACCTATTAAATTATTTGAAACTAGCTTTGTACGTTGGAAGGCTGAAGTAGTACAAGCAGTAAATTCTGTCGAGTTTGTTTGTAAGGGGCTGTCACATGTGACTTGTGGGTAAATGCATACCGATGCAACGGTGTATGCCTGGCAATGGGGAGAAACATTGTTGTTTTATTAAGCTCAAAAGATTTATATTTCAAGTGATTGTTTGTTTCTACCATAGCAGGGACTTAACATCACCGGGCTGGTGCAAAGATAGGTTTGTATAATATAACGGTTATGTATGATCTCTGTGCGGCACACCAAAGGAAGTGTGTTAATTATCGATTGCACAAAGAGTTGATCATTCCTTGTGGGTAAAGTTGTACACCTCTGCAGAGTTAAAACTAATCAATTAGTTGTGCTTGCAATCAAGAGCACTTGGTAAAGTCATCACATATTTAGATGTTTTGATATTTTTATTGGTCAGTTTACCCCTACAGATGATTCAATGCTTGACATATGTTGGTAAGATTGAATTCAGCTGTTATGCCATGTATTGGCAAGAAAACTGATATTAGATTTTATTTCATATGTTGGGATTGAACGATTCAACTTACGAAGGACTGTGAGTCTTTTATTACTTTTATATCATTCTTACTTGTTACCTGTATGTTTACATCTTGTTATTTTATATATTTATCAAAAAAAATTATAAATTTTGCTTTCAATCTATTATTCTATATTTACAATACGCTTTGGCCCTAGGAAAAATAAATCGTAGTAGCCTTTCTCTTGATACAACCTGCATTTATTATATGTTTACAAAGACTACAAGTCTTGTTGAGTACGCAATGTATTCCCCCTTTTTATTATTGTTGTTTTTAGGTGCAGAAATAGAATAGCCCTCAAAACCATACTTTGACGCAGGTTACGGGAATTATGATGATGATTTTATATGGAGTTTATATCTTGTCAGTTGCCTAAGGATTATGTGGCACACTCAGGGGCGGAAGTAGGTATTATTACCCGGTGTCACAGGACACCGGGTCAAAAAAAAATTTAGTGTATGTTAGTTTATATATAAAAAAAATTAGTGTATGTTAGCCTATATATATTGCATATGTGAACCCCCTTGATCTAAATCTTGTGACACCGGGAGGCAAATAAAAGCAAATAGTAAGAATAATAAGTTGTTATCACATATATGATGAAGTGGTGCACCCCGACAATTTTTTCTCTAGTTCCGCCCCTGGGCACACTACAAGACTTCTAATTCGTCCGATGTATTCTAATCGACCTTACAGGTCATATTGTATCAATACTTCCGCTATTATACAAAATTAAAATATTATGTATGGTTGTGATTTCAATTTGTGGAAGTGCGTGCTATCTACTGATCATGTGACTATCACAGTATGCACTTTAGAATCTTTTTTTTTATGTTACATTGTAGCATACAAGGGAGGGTCTCATAGCCGTGCTTGAAACTGTGTCGCGGGCGTGGAGGCGAGCAACTTTGCCACTGTGCCACACAGCCCATAGCGCCGAGTGAACCGAGAAGAAATTCTTTTAAGCTGACTGCTCGGGAGGAATAATCTGGCCATTGAAAGCTGGCGATTGGACAGACGGGATGCACGGGGCGACATGGCGCGAGGAGAGGCTGGGAAACCTTCCTACTTTAATCAACGTAATATCACAAAATTCTACTTAGTTAGGAACCCTATTTGCATGGGGTTCTGTTCCAAAAGAATGTTGTAGATACAAGTTACAGTACTAGATCTAGATCAGACGAACAAGAACTCAGGAGATTAGAATGAAGAAGAAATTAACTAGCTCTTGAGCTAATGCCGGCAAAATACCCTAAGTACTTGATCTATATTGAACATCACGGCTAAACCAACTCCTATTCGTGTGTAGGTTCTTTTGCATTTTACGATTTCCGTAAGAGCTCTTTTACGGTACACTAAATTGAATATGAACCGTTCATTCTTTTCAATCCAATGGACCAGATTAACTAGAATTTACTTATACTACACCTGGTAGTAGAGTAGTAGAAACACCCTTAACAAATCAACGGTTAGATGTTATTTCTACTACACATTTTATACTACAAGTATAATCCACCGTAAAATTTCTCTTCCGTAAAGGTCTGTTTATGTTTAGATCCCTGAACTCGATTTAGCTTCTGTAATTTGAGTCCTACTTCTAATTCTTGTATAATTGAAATTGGACAACAATTCAATTTTTTTGTTTATTTGCCCGAGAAACTATAACCTGGAAATGGAATTATGAGACAAAGCAAAATCTTGTTTGGTTGCAAAAGAATTTGCTAGTTCTGAAATTGACATTGTCATGGATTTTGTCTTTGTGATTGATAATACATTGTTTTGCTACAGAATCTGATATATTTCTTACTAATACTATTTAAATTAACTCTTCTTTTTCTGTCGGCACAGGAAATATTTCCAATGGGTTGCAAGTGCTGTATGAGTTCCACCGGCGCTTGGACCTCAACTTGTGGTAGACATCGTGGTTCATGTATTAATGAATTAACAACAGTTGTAGAAAACATGAATGGGTCTTTAATGGACAAAGAGCAGGAGAGTAACTTGACTGGACATGGGGAACATGAGAGTAGGAAGTGGCTCGAGCAACAAGTTTTTTTCAGGAGAAACTCGTATCAAGGCTCTCTTCTAGGAACATAGATTATGCTTTTCAGCTCCAGTTAAGGCTGATCTTACTAGGAGTACTTTTGCTCCAACTTCTAGAGTTTCCTCTTGTATAAAAACTCCTTTATACCTTATAGACTAGTGAATGGATTCATGTATGGTCTTCTGAATTATGAATCCTACTCTTTTTAACCAGTGACATATCTAGGACTTGAGAAATATATAGTTACAAATACCTCTGGGATTATTCCCTTATAATTTCCATGCTTCTAAAAAGATTTCCCCCCATAAATTTTACTTTCGTTAGGCCTTCAATTTTTGTGGGGTCCATATCCCCGCAATGATTGTTGGTTCACCATTGCATTTAGGGATCTTGCTCTATTTAGAAATTCTACTTGGTTAGGAACCCTATTGACATGGGGTTCTGTTCCGAAAGAATGTTGTAGATACAAGTTACAATACTATGTCTAGATCAGACGAGCAAGAACTCAGGAGACTAGAATGAAGAAGAAATCAACAGGCTCTTGAGCTAATGCCGACAAAATACCCTGAGTACTTGATCTACATTGAACATCACGGCTAAACCAACTCCTATCGCATGTGTAGATTCTTCTGCATTTTATGATTTCCGTAAAGGTCTGTTTATGTTTAGATCCCTGAACTCAATTTATCTTCTGTAATTTGAGTCCTACTTCTAATTAATGTATAATTAAAATTGGACTACAATTCAAATTTTTTTGTTTATTTGCCCGAGAAACTATAACCTGGAAATGGAATCATTAGACAACACAAAATCTTGTTTGGTTGCAACAGAATTTGCAAGTTCTGAAATTGACATTGTCATGGATTTTGTCTTTGTGATTGATAATACATTGTTTTGCTATAGAACTTGATATATTGCTTACTCATACTACTGAAATTAATAACTCTTCTTTTTCTGTTGGCACAGGAATTCCATTGTTCCACCGGTGCCTGGACCGATGCACAAGCAAAATGCAGTAAAGAACCTCAACTTGTGGTTGAACATGTATTAATGAATTAACAACAGTTGTAGAAAATATAAATGGGTCTTTAATCGTCATAGAGCAGGAGAGCAACTTGATCGGACATGGGAAACATGAGAGTAGGAAGTGGCTTAACTCTTTTGATGGTTGGCTTTTTTACATGTCGTGAGAGGAATGAAATACCGTGGGCCCCGACTATCAAGCACACCGCCACAATGCACCGGTGAGCTGCTCAGAATTACAATGATCCTGAAACCTTAAAATGGTTGGGCACAAAGGTCTGGCCTCCAGGAAATGAAAATAGGAAAGCACCATTTTGTGGTGACCCTATTGGCAAAGGTAGAGAAGATGCTTGCGGCTACAACCTTCCAGGATCAGTAGATTGTGTTAGGTTTCATGTAGCAGAAAGGAGACTTCTGCTGAGACGTGAACTTGGTTCATCTTTCTTTGATTTGGGATTCGATCGCATGGGTGAGGAAATTGCACTTTCTTGGACAGATGAAGAGGAGGCAAATTTCACGGTTGTAGATCGACTCAATGCGTCGTCTTCACGCATGAATATTTGGAACTGTCTCCACTTATTTTTTTTTTTCACTTGAAGAGAAGGAAAGGACTTGTGAGCTAATATTTTAATTGTTTTCTACTTAGACGGAGGTGTTACCAAAATAGGATTACTCCAAAGAATATAGATAGTGATGTTGAGGCTGAGATAGAATTTAGATTCTTGGGTAGCCGTCATGGTCACAGTGCAACTATCACAGTACCAAGCACACTGTTTGCATTCAGAGTACGCACTGCATGGATCTAGATCAGTAGTTGCTGATCAGATTTTAAGAAGCTGATTGAAGTTTGGCAATTCACTTTTCTCCTTGTTGAGAGACTGAATTGATAAATTCTTCCACTCATTGATCTGGTCATGCTGATGTCAATGCACATGAGTTGCTGTGAGCCAAGCATTAGAACAATTTTTTTAGTGCTTCAGCAGACGGATCGAAGCCTAATCCGCCATCGAAGTTGATATGTAAATTTTGATAGAGAGGCCAGGTGAGTAGGTGACACTGATCTGAGAGCACTCAATGTGGATATCCAGAAAGTGAACGATGCACTGGTATAGCAGCATTGTCACCAATGCTTCCTTGAAGGTACTATATTCACCTGCTTGTTTTTTCTTGGTTTTTTTCCTTTGTAAATTAACTTATACCTTGTCCAGTAGGTATAATTGTCAGTAGCATGCTCTAGGCTCCTATTTGTTGTCTCTCTCAGGAGAGTGGTGGTGTAGAAAGGGCATGCACATATGTTGATGTTAGTCTTCTGAAACCTATGCCGCTAATGTTCTTTGTGGATTTGGCATGTTGACAAGAACTTGTTTGTAGTCTTCCTTTGACCTGTTAAATGGTAGACTAACCATCCCATTTTTTGATTGTTTCATTCATTAGAATCTTTCATCACTTGCTATGGTGTGCTTTATCGTATTCACTCACATGGACTACGCTAGCCCAGATGAGTTCTTTCATGTGCCCATTCTGTTCTTCTGGTTAGTTGTAAAAGTCAAATATTGTTAAGTTGTTGACTAAATTTTTTTAGTTCTCTCCCACTGATCGATTGATAAGAGAGAATACTAATTAATTAATTAATTAGTATCCTTCTAGCGGAAGGATTCCCCGGCCTCCCATCGCGCCACGTCACTATTTACGGATCGACACGTCCGAGCCATTAAATTGCGATCGTACGGTCCAGATTGGGCTCTTGCGAATTAACATCCTTATAGTGGAAGGATTCCCTGGCCACCCAGCTACACCACATCACCATTTACGGATCAATATGTCCGAGCCATCGGATTGCGATCATACGGTCCAGATTGGGCTCTTGTGAAGCTGTGGGATCGCAGGGATCTGAACGGACGGCTCAGATCCATTCGCCCAGCTTCCACCAAGACTAAACCCTAGCTTGTATTAGCATCGAACCCCGCACGCCCTCTTCCTTTCCACTACACTCGTGCGACCACTCCCACCTCAAAGAGTTCAATATACTAGCCCTGTACAAATAATATTTCGCGAAAATGACCTCAGTGCTACAGGAATTACTAAAATAGCCCCATGCAATGGGGGGAGTCGCTGCAAGTGGCTTGCAGCGCCGTGGGGCCTCTACAAGCTGGCTTGCAGCGGTTTGGTAGAGTTGCAAGCCAGCTTGCAGCGGCCCCACAGCGTTGCAAGGCGTTTTTTTTAATTTTTTTTATTTTGGCTAATTTATGCGCAGCATGTTGGTTTATTACTCCCGCAGTTTTTAAAAAGATGACGTTTTGGATATAGTGATGGTCAATCTTCTAAAATTTTGACTATTGATATTTTTTAAATATTTAAATTGGATACAAGAAAATTATATGTGTAGACTTGTCTCGAGAAGTACTTTCATAATATTATAATTTTATTAAGTTTTATAAATATATTATAATAAAAATTAGTAGTCGTAGTTGTGTTTTGAAGACCGTATTGATGCCCAAAACGTCATCTTTTTTAAGACTGGAGGGAGTATGATTCAATGAGTTCTTAACCTGATATGTGCAAATATTTGGAGATGCAAATAATAGAAGCAGCAACTTTGAAGAAATGTTTCCTGTTCTGACCCCTGAAACGTTTTTTTTTTGTTGCAAAAATGGTCTTAGCGGGGGAGAAATATCAAAAGTGGTCATTGCAGCGGGGGGGGGAGCTCAACTATTGATACAATGTGTTGATGGCAACCATAATACTTAGGGCTATTGCACTAGTAGGATTCAGATGCAAAGCAAGATGTAAATAAGATATTTTTTCAGAATATGGTAGTCCATATACCAAAGAGTGTATTTGGATTGATCTTCCCAAAATTTGCATTTATACGAGACATTTTACGGGCTGCCGAAAAGAAGCGAGGGTTCAGTTTTCGCTTTATGTTTGCGAATGCTCCTTATAACATTATTTAACCATTTTTCAGGCACTAGTAGGGGGTATCTCTAAGAGTGTTCTAAAGTTGGTTCCGTGATATTTCACTTTTAACCACGAGGTTTTTCATATAAATGAGCATTAAGGCCTTATATGGATTTATTTCAACACTGCGTAAACATGAATTATTTTTCCATAACCAGGTGAACTGTATACTTCAACAAAGTGTTCTAAAGTCGGTTTTGGTACTGTCATTTCATGTGATAAACATGAAGATGCATAAAAGGTGTAAAAAATGAGAGAAGATAGATGGTGCATATGGAACCGTTGCATTGCATGACATAGAAAAACAAGTAAACACACGACGCATACAGTTAGGTTCGTTGCCTATGTTAGCCATCATATTTGTACGGTACAAATGGCGACACGGACGAATGATGAATTGGAAGTGAGCGCCTTTTGTAATTGTAAAGAAGTCATGTTGCATGTCGTAGATCTTACACGGAAGGATCCATCGATGCCTTCCCTTTTGATCTGGCGAGGTTGTTGGCCTTGGCTTTCTTCCAATTAGGCCCGTACATACACACACCATAATAATCTTCGTCGGCGATCTTCGGCTCCTCCTGGCAACGAGCCGCCTCGGTTTGCTCCTTCAGCTTCTTTTGTTGATCCTGATGCTCATATATGGGCTTCTAGAAGGCATCATCTTTTGGGCGGTAAGGCGGGTGTTTTGGTTTATCTTCCGTTGTCTTATTGTAAGGTTTCCACAGGGTGTAGCGCTCGGGCGCAATTGCATAGTGTAAATTGCACTTTAAGTACTTCCTATCGTACTTGTTCGGACCATCGATCCATTGGAAGAAGTAGCATGGACAATTGACCTTTAATATGTGTCATGCATGGACAAAGTTAGAAGTACGAAAAATGTATTGCAGAATGTACATGAATGTCATTAACTTATGGTATTTTCGTAGCGGCACATGTAGTGTGCCCGGCCAGCGGTGTCGGGATGTGTGGACTGCATTATCCATGCTGGAGCATCGCAGTCACAGTTTGGTCGGGGAAACTGCGGTGGCACAGGAGCATCCTTGCAAGAAATATCTAGGTAGCTTTTCGCCTTCTCATGCAGCCACTTCCGCTTACGAAGAATCGTTGCATAGTCGGTCATCGTGAACCCGCCGGTGAATGGGTCAACGGTGCTGGTAGGGATGATGTGTTCGGTGTGGGGGTTGGCTTGGTGTAGTGTGGGATGTATATGATGTGAATGGCTTTGTATTCATAGTAAGTGTTCAGAGTGAGCGTGATGTCATAGCGGCCTGAGAAAGTTGCAGCCCACGAAAGCAATGTGTTGTCACTTTGGTCTGAAAAAGCTGATGGTAGCGTGTTATCAAATTGGGTTGACAAAGCTGATGGTAGCGTGTTGTCAAATGTGGGCAATGTGTTGTCACTTTGGTCTGCAAAAACAGCTGCCAGTGTATTGTCAAATCGGGTTGACAAAGTTGATGGCAGCGTGTCGTCAAATGTGGGCAGCGTGTTGTCAAATGTGTGCAATGTTGCAAACCAGAACTTGATGTGCACATGACATGTCCAATCGTCTATATTCGCTTTTGGTTTCGATCTATTTTCCCCTACTTTTTTTTTAAAAAAAATAAAAAAGCTGCTGGTGCGTGTTGTTCAATCGGTAGGACAGCCAATGTTTGCGTGTTGTCAAATCACACTAAAATAGACAACTCGAACAGGAAAGTAATCATCAAAACAAAAGAAATTGAACTAAATTTTCACCAACATATCATATCCAATTAGTACATCAGGTATGAAAGCAAAAAGACTAATCGATCGCATCTTCGAAACCTCAACTCTAACCCAGTCGCTGCTTCCCTTGACGGCGGAGTTGTTCTTCTGGGAACATGAATCGGTCAGGTGCGTGCGTGTCGCTCCACAAGTCGTTCTGGGTGTCCAGTTGTCGTGGGGGCTCCGGTACTGATACAGTGATTCCACCTCTACTGTCGCGCTGGCCTGGATAATTGCGCAACCAGTATAGTTACTAATCAAGGCATCACGACCGACTCATATTAAGACCACTTGATCGGCACGACACTCGATTCATGAGGTCATATGCCATCTAATTGGTTTCAATATGAGCTTCCCGCAGATATGTGATTGTCACTAGTCCCTGGATCAGTAGGCTAGTGTCACATATTGTGTTAGGTAGTATCGTTTCCATGCAAACACAAATTACGAGTAGAAGTAATTTATATTACAACGATAGATAATATTACAACTTGTTCTTGTTTACAAAAGGCCGACTGGCTTAAAGTAAACTGGAGAGAAGAACATAAGAGAAACAAAAGTAAAGCGGCCACGGTGTGCCTCCATTCCCACAGGTAACCAGCGAGCATGTCACTCCGCTAGCCGTCAAACGCACCACCCACGTCTGGATCACTGAATTCCTGGACATCTCTGTCTTCTCCTGCATCTTCTGCTCCTCATGCAGATTTTTAGAGCAAACGATGAATACACGTATTTACTTGCAAGACTTTATTGTTTGCAAATATATTAATAATGCAGGCTAATCGATGAAGATGGTTGCTATTCTAGTTCATTTTTCGTGAAGCAGAATTTATTTGCAATAGACTAATTGTAACACCCTGGCATTTAATATGCATGGATGCTACCAAACATAAGCTAAACAACATCTAAATACCACAATTAACATAAAATTCCAGCAAAGGCGCACATGCTAAAAACCGAGATTTCGGCAGCATCTCCTTTGTTTTAACATGATTCGAAGGAGCAACAACAGTATAGCAATATAAGGATTATGAGAGACAACTAAAAACAGCAATAATTAACAACTTAGCAACAATATAAGTCTAGTTTCAAACACATAATGTCTCCAAGGGTCAAACGAACAATAAAACTCGCATATAGCAAAGCTAAACCTTAAAGGCAAAACTCATCACACGCAATTTATTATCAAAACTAATAGAACGACTTGTGGAATCAAATGGGTGAAGCTACGTGCGGTCGTGTGACTATTTCCCTTTCCCGCATGCCGTTCTCATGGTACCTAAAACAACAAGACAAAACAAGCGTGAGTTCGAAACTCAGCAAGCATATTGCAATGGACAACAAGAACAATAACATGGCAATAACATCTCCCATCATGTATATCATCTCATTCATGAACACTTAACGATATCACCATCATTATGTATGCAATGTAATGCAATGCTCATGTCTCCTTGGAAACTCATACCGGTATGGTTGAGTACACACCCGTCGGTGTGCACCCTCTCCCCTCTTCCATCCCGAAGATGGAGGGTGCCTACTCCTCGCTTCCGTTCACCGCGGTGAATGGAATCACGATGTAGGACTTACTCATTGGCTCTCCGGATTAGTCATATCTTTCTCACCGACCTTCCCGGATTAGATATGACTTTCTCACCGCCCGGGCCATGTAACATGTCATGTATGCAATTATGCCAACATCATATTTAACTCATATATTAACACATGGCATCATAACATCATAAACATGCTCATCATATCATTGGCAATCATTAAAGCATGGCAAGTGATCATATATCATGTAGTCAATTCCATCTATTTTCAACAAGCAACCTACAAATCGCTATCCATTACAACACACTTGCCTCAACCACGGGCAACGGATTGGCGGGAAGTAGAAGGCACTCCCGGTGTCGCACCACCTGCACATAGGTACCACACACTCACAATCATGACCAAAAAACAGTACGCAAACCCTCATCTACTCCGACATTGCCAACTACTCGCAAAACCTAAAAACAGAGGTTCTGTCCCGTCGGGACAGCAGCCTTGCAAAAAGCATAACTTGAGTTCTGGGACTCCGAATCAATTAAACGAGTACATCCTCGCGTAGCTTAGGAAATTTCCCAACTTTTTCTAGGTATATGGAAAGACTGATTCAGACTCTAAAGTTGTTTAATCTACAGATTACCGTGATTTGTTCCAATCGCGTCACAGATTTTAACACGCTCGGTAAAATAGTCATAACTTTCAAACGGCTGGGCGGAATTTAAATTTCTTTATATCCACGGAAAGATAATGAAATTATCTACAACTTCTTCAACGTCCGTATGACCATATTCCGAATCTAATTTAGCGAAAAACCGAACCCTAGGTCGACTGCTCATGTTGCCCGAAACAGAGAACGTGGCAACTTCTAGATCTAATCCAATCTACTCAATTCCAGTACCACCAATTGATCTAAAAACTTGATAAACACCCTTAGAATAGTACCTAGACCAACCCCAAGGATTCCCATGGCCATACCTTTGCCCAACGCACGAAAACCCAATAGATCTCCTCCCGGTTCGCGCGATCTCCTTCCTCGCTCCAATCCCGCCGGATCTCCTCGCCATGAGCGCCCCACCGGATGGATCTTTGAGGTGTGGAGGTGGAGAACTCCCCTAGGGGCAGCAAGGGAGGAGGAGAGGTGGTGGAGAGGTGGTGGAGCAATGGGGAGCAATGGGGGAGGTGGAGGCGCCACAAGGAGGAGGTGGGGAGGTGTGGGGGGCAGCTAGGACTTGTGGGGGCGCAAGGGCAGGGGGTGAACGCCTAAAGGGGCTGGGGGAGGCCGCCAACCAGGTCTCCTACTCCTATTAGGACTCAAACTCCATCCCACCAAAGCCCACGACCCTTTCCTTTAGGCCCAAACTCCCCCGGAAAGGCCCAAAACCCCGGAAACGGCCCGAAAACGCTATTAAGCCTCCTATCATATGGTTTTAACCTCCAATACCATATTTCATAAAGTTTTTGACCTTAACATTCACATTAAATAATCTCACACCATTCCGTAGTGTCACATTCCCTTCAACAGGATTCGGCCCGAATCCGAGACACACCACTTCGCAAACAACCAAATCAGAGGGAGTTATGGTTCACGCCTCGTAACCCGCTTAGAAGCTCCCTACGATTTGCACCGGCCCAAAGACTCGAGAGGTAAGGAGCGACTGACAGCTCTAAAGATAACTCACAATCAAAAACTTGCGAGAACTTTACTCAACATTGAAACACAAAGCACTCAAACAAGGCCTCGGCATGACCCCAAGCGATAGGATCAATCCTCAGACAGCCCACAAAAGAAAACGGTCTCATACTCCTCGTTCTAAGCTTTCCTTGGCACTGAAGTGCCCGATCCCTTTAACTCAAGCTACTCTCCAGAAAACACGGTACCAACCTCCCTTCTGTGGTTCATTGTAATCAAGACGACGCGAAACAGGAGAGACACAACGCTCTAAGAGTACCACCAGAACGAACAACCTACTTCCGTAAGACTCGCGTAACAAAAACGACCGAACGTTCCTCTGCGGTTGACATAACTCGCTCATTGCCCAACGACAAAAAGATCCAATACACTTCAAAAGGAAAAGCGATCACTAGCAACCACCAAGTGGTCCACTAATGTAATCAACCCTACCGAGGAACACCTCAACGACACAATTCTCCACGAAGGTTTGCATTGAGTCAAACACAACCTTCCACTCAAAGGACCACGATAAAGAGCACAATCATTGAGTGAGCTCAACCATAACATGAACCCAAGTGGCCCTCATCCAACAACTCAAACCCCAAAGCATTAAAACCACTTTGGAAAGGATTCGACAACAACCAGAGAGTATTCATTTTAATTTCCTAAGCCAAAACGCAAAGGAGACACAAATCCCTTCACCACAACCAACACCAGAAATTCTTCATTGTTTCTTTTCATACTAGAAAGCAAGGGAAATCTCGATTCACGACATGAATGCACATTCTTCAAGAGCACTCCGGAATAGTCATATCTCCATATATGACTTTCTCACCGACCTGGCTCAACGACTCTTTTATCATTTAACATCTATACACGATGTCTTGTTTACTTTTCACCATTCATTCAACATATAACAACAATACCGAAAAGTCATTCACAAAAAGACTTTTTCCTCGGTATCACATGATTGAAATACACATAACATCGACTTGCCATTGCGCTAAATCATATAGACTATGACAAAGAACATCGTTAACAACAAAACACCACATCGTGTGAAGACCCATCATCCATTTAAAACTAACTTTGCAACACCTCGCAAAATCAAACTCAACCCTTTGGAACAGAACATCAACTCCAAAGTCAAACATCTGCACACACAACCGCCATAAATTTTATCAAAAGAGAGGGAAACTCAATCCCAAAAGAAAACTCTTCACTAACCAAATTCACTTATGAAACATTCATAAAAACCAGACTTGTGAAACATCCGCACACCAGACACATTTTCCAAATGACTCCAACTCTAGCCAAACAGAGCTACACATCAAGGGCTTAACTCAAAAGTTTCCAACACAACCCTTTATGACCATCTGCTTCCTTTTAAAAATAATTTCCAAAGATAATTCAGTGCGAACGCGAAAAGGCGCGGTCGACTCAAAAACTTTTGGGGTGTAAATCCATACTCATAGCACCAACTAAACAAATTAGCCAAAACCAAATATTTGCACCAATTTCTACGAGTTTTAGGGAAACTATGAAACACAGCATATGGAACACCTTGACCGAAAAACCCTTCAACCAAAATGGCAAACAACCAAACCAGTCCAACAGCTTTTGAACACAAGCTCAGCATAAAAAGAATCATCTCTAGTACTCCACTATGCTTTCCATTAAAGACTTCAATAATCACTATTTACTCCCTAAGAAGCCCCAACACAATTAAACCAAAAGCTTCGCAACAAATTCTTCCCCTAGTTACCAGTCCCAACACTTTTAATTAGGGTTTATGATGCTTATAAAAAAAGCACCCAACCAAAACTATATTGACATGATCCCCACGGATCACCGAATCATAATATTTCTTATTCTAAATTTGAAACATAGTACTTCAACAAATCTTTCAGCAAGATCAACATATAAATTTCATACCTCCTGTAACACCCCAAAATTTTGCTTTTCTTGAATTCATGTGTGATTTGGCACTTTGGTGAATTTTTGGAATTTTCTGGAATTTATTTGGATTTATTTGGAATTTATTTGAATTTATTCCATTTTGAAATAATTAAAGAATTTAATTTTGCAAATAAAATTTTGTTGGAAATATTTTATTTGAGTCCAAAATGATCCAAAATATTTTCCGAATTTTCTCGAATTTTTCTCGAGTCTTTTGCTATTTTTAATGAATTAAATGAATTATCGGGAATTATTTTAAATATTAAATCGCTTGGAAAATCAACTCGGTCAAGCATCGTTTCATCCGATCGAGCCCGAGTCAGACTCGAAGTTCGAGTCCGACCGAGCCACGTGACTCGACCGAACCCACTCCTAAATCCTAATCAATCCCAACCGTTGGATCAAGATCCAACTGGCCGAGATCCGCCTGCACGGTTGAGCCGTGTCCGACCGAACCCGTTCGCGCCCGGTTCGATCGGGGCCGCTGATCTGGACACGTGGGCGGTTCTCGTCGTGCCGTCTTCCCCGCCGAGTCCGAGCCGGACTCCGCCGCCAGAAGTCTTGGCCGGAGGCCGATTAGGGCTCCGCCCGAGCACGCCTCCGGCTATTTAATGCCCTGATTGCACCCCCGAGGACCGCCGTGACCTTGCGCTACTTTTTGCCTTAGCTTGCTAAACCCTAGCGGCCGCTTGCTCGGGATTGCTCGCCGTAGTGGCTTAGGGTATTGTGGTGGTTTTTCTCACCTTCCGCCGCCGTCCGCCGTCGCCCGAGGAGAAGGAGGTCAAAATCGGGATCCCCGAGTCAGGGCGATTTGAACGTGACCACGCACGTCGCCGGAGGAGCCCCGTAGCGCTGCGCTCTTGGTCATCGTCCCCGTCTCCGGTGCCCAAGCCTCGCCGCGCCATCGCCGGACTTCGCGAGCTCTGTGGACCGTCAGATCCGGATCGGACGGTTGAGGTGAGTTCACGTGTTCTAAACCCGATTAGATCTGGACCGTTGGATCAAGATCCAACGGTTCACAATCGCCACGTGCCGTAGCAGTGCTATTAAAGGATTAGATCTGGACCGTCCGATCTAGATCGAACGGCCCACGATCATCGAGTAGTTTTAACGTGTTAACCCTGGATCCAATCCGCGCCGTTGATTTTCAAACCAACGGCCGCGATTGCGCCACGTGTCGGGGAGATGGACCGACGCGGTCCGGCGCCAGACGTGTGTGAGCATGTGTCCTCGACACGCTGGCCCCGCATGTCGAGGGCCCACACGCCACCGCGTTTGCGTGAGACCGCTGACCGACAGTGGGTCCCATGTCGGGCCTCACGTGGAGCCGTGGACCGGTCCACTGTGGACCGAATCTGCGCCCGTGAGTCGAGCCCATGAGCTTACTGACGTCAGCCAACCAATCAGAGGCTGCCACGTGTCCATGCTGACGCAATAATTAATTTCCGAAAAAGAAAATGATTTATTAATTCGAAATAATGATTTCAGATTTTGATTCAAACTTCAAACGCTTATAACTTTTGCGTTTCAACTCCGATTTGAGTGATTCAAATTTCTAAATTTGTATAAAATTCAGATCTACTCAAATATGAATTTTATTTAATTTTTGGACTAAAGTTTTTCTCTGTAATATTATTTAATTGATTATTTAAACTTTAATAAATCATAACTTTTGCATTTTAACTCCGATTTGAACGATTCCAGTTCCTAAAAATCCAGAACATTATGTTCTCTCTGTTTATGGATTTTATTTGGAGTTTTGGGTTGTTTTTGCCTAGTGTTTATTTGTGTATTTGCTATTTGCACGCTTTACGAGTAGGCGTTGAAGTCTGGGAAGGATTCGAAGGAGAAGTATTGACTCAGGATCCAACTCAAGACCAAGAGCAAGTACTTTTTGAAGGCAAGTTGTGCTTTGACCATGTTGATCCTATTTCGAAATCTATTTTGATTTAAACTATTGCATGCTAGTTCAATTAGAAAAATATTTGGTTTAAAACATGGGGTTAGATAAATACCAATTTGCTATATGACACCTTGATTACTTAAGTATGTGCCATGACCCTTTGTCACCCTAGTTGTGGTTTACTAGTTGGACATTATTAAATTGCCAACATGGGTTTAGATCGTTGTAGTACATCGCTTAGACCTGCACACGTGCTCATGACATGATTTTGGATAATCAAATGTTAATATTGACTTAATGACATATTGAACCTGTTTTGGAAAAGTATCATGTGATGTTGATGGCACGTGGTGCATGGTAATCAACCTGGGTTTGATAAACGATTTCGGCCAGGGGCATGTGGCAAGAGTAATCAAAGGGCCGCTTGTGGCATTGGGGATGTTGATTTGGTTCTTCGGTAGTCTTGCCCTGGTCACTCTAAGGACTTAACCTTGCAAGCCTTTGAACTGGGTCATACTTGCAACCACATGGTCGAATGGGACGGCCCTAGTTGACTAAGTCGCTAAGGACTCACTTGTGGAGCCTCAGTGGTGTCGATTACACCGTTTGTGTGATTATGCGGGGAGCGATCGTGGGTGTGGGCCGATACCCATCTAACGGTGTGTTGGTCCCATACTTCGCCTTGGCTAAGGGAAGGGATGGTGTAGAGCACGAACCGGAGAGGACCACTGTGTTGTTTGAGGCTTAGAAAGGCTTTGTTACGGGAACTCGCCTTTGTGGTGTTTGACTGTATCTTGTGGGTAAAGTGCATAACCTCTGCAGAGTTGAGAATCTATTTAAATAGCCGAGTCCACGGTACTGGACAATGCTCGGGAATTACAGTCAAGGGTTAGACTTTCTGAAAATAACTTGGTTTTGAAAGGTGGGTTGGTTTAACAATGAAGATGATGGAAATGTGGTTTAGGATGGGGAAAAGTGTTTATTAAATTCCTTGAAAAGTTATTTATGCTTTACTTATTTCTACTGCTTTCGAATCTACTTTTACTACTTGTCAAAAGCTGTTTGCTGCAAATATACCTTGAGCTATTCCTTTGTACCAAGCCATGCATATAGTATATTAGCTTGCATTCTGTGCATGACTTGCTGAGTACCAAGTACTCACCCTTGCCTCAACGCAATACCAGTTGAAGAGGAGACTACGCCAGTTTCGGAGGAGGATTTCCAAGAGGACCCGTCTACTTAGGGATGCGAGCCCAGTCAGTTGCCTGTGGTATACTGGATGGCGCCACGAAGTTATTTGATTTTCCGCTGCTATTATTTCTCTTTTAATAAGTTTCGCCTTGCAAGGCATACATTTGTATCTTGGCCATAAGGTCAAGTAACCCTTTGATTATTTAAATAAAGTACTTTGATAGTATCGATTGGTATGATTGTGATATATACCGATGTTAAGACTGTGTGCACTAGCTGCGTTCTGGACTAGTGCTTTGAATACACAGAGGGTCCGGATTTGCAAATTCGGGGTCCCGACAGAGGTGGTATCAGAGCCAGGTTGACCGTAGGCTCAACCCTAAGCTAGAATGGTCGTAGTGAGGATAAAACCTATTTTCTAAAGCTAAAAGTTTGTCAAGATAAGAAATGACATCTCGACTTATCCCCTTCTCTCTTTTCTTGTCTCTTGCTAAAATTTTTCCTTACCTTGTCACAATTCAAAAATTCCGAGTTCTTACGTAAAGCACTCTTGTGACAGATGGAGGAAGAGTTCAACTACGTTGATCTGGGAGTTGGTCACGCTGCAGAACTTTGGCATATGCTACAGACTCTCGGAGATTTTGAGAAGCCCCAATACCAAGTGGAAGTGATCAGACAAGCGGGATTGATCAAGGCTTGTGACGTGAGGATTGAGGTACCTGCTAGGAAAAAAGGGCCCAGGCAATCGCCCGATACACTGCACTGCCAGGAGATCTACAATGCAGATGGGTATCCAAGAAGTATCACGACGCGCAATGCGGCACATTACCCGTATCTACGCTAGAGAATTGGAGAGTACGGTGTTCCGTTATCACCCGCGCAGCGATAACCTTCTTGACCCGAAGGAGATTCAGGATGAGGATGCCACGGTTACACAGTTGGCACGATTTGTCGTCGCCCAGGAGGATGTACTAGATAATACAAGCAAGGAGCTACAGAAGGCCCGCAAGGAGATCACGACAGAGAAAAACAGATGGCGGGAAGCTCAAGAGTATGTGGCACACCTTCTACGAAGGATTGACGAGTTGGAGATGACCTTGTACGGACTGCACCAGAGACAAGATTCGAGCTACACGAGCGAGATCCAGAGGAGTCGATCTCGATGAGGACACCGCTTCTTCGACTACCATAGAGGACACGATTGTCGGACATGGCGATCGTTTCGCGCCTATGCCGCAAAGATCCGCACTCCAGGCCGTGGAGGTTTTCTCGATGAGTGAGCATAGGTTCTATAGTGAGACTCCTTCGCCGAGTCGAGTCATAGAATAAAGAGTCACCCTTTAGGCGTTAGACTCCAGAATTAGTTCGATTTGGATTTGCTTTGTTTGCTGAGTGTGCAGTATGTGTTGCAAGGCCCTTAGGCATTGTAAGCAGCCATACCAAGTTATTAATATCAATAATAAAGTTGGACCTTAAAGTTACCCCTTTCGCCCCGCATAAGTTCCATATTACTTGTCTATTCTTGTTTCCCTCTCATCTCTAAACCTAGAGCAAACCAACAGATGGTGAACACCCGTGGAAACTTTGGAAGCAATGGGAGTGGATCTCGCCCAGCAGAAAACCCCAATGATAGAGCACCAGCACCGCCACTGGATATGCAGAATTTCGGAGCTTTTCTTGCTGCCTGCACTCGATTGATGCATGCGATGATGCACCAAATGCAGCACGTCACTGCTCAGGCCACTGCCAATCAAGCTCATCAGGGTCCACGCCGTAATACAAGACTGCCGAGTTCATGAGGACTCACCCACCCACTTTCTTCGGGAATGCCAATCCATTGGAGGCCGATGATTGGTTAAGATCAATTGAGAGGAAGCTACACATAGCACAATGCATAGGGAATGAGAAGGTATTTACGCTTCTCATCACCGGAAGGAACAATGTACGAGTGGTGGGAGAACTTCTGTGCCACGCAGAGAACCCTCAAGATATCACTTGGGAAGAGTTCACAAAGTGCATTCCGACAAAGTATCACGTGCCTCGAAGGAATCATGGACCTTAAGAAGGAGGAATTCAGAGCATTAAAGCAAGGTAATCAGCCAAAGGGTCGACTACGAACAAGTTCACACAGCTAGCACGCTACGCTTTGAGGATGTAGCGACAGATAAATCCGCATAGCCTCGCTTTTATGAAGGGACTTAACTCAGGATTGCAAGTAGGGTTGATCACCCACACCTTTCCAGATTTCCAAGAGTTGGTGAATAAGGCGCTTATTCTTGAGGACAAGCGCAAGGAACTGGATGAGAACGAGAAGCGCAGGATGCAACAAAGAAGGATCACGCCAGTGGAACGCAATGTACGCTTTGAGAGTTGCACCAAATCAATTCTTCGATTTCAACCACAGAGTGCGACAAGGACACCACCCTCAAAGACCAAGACCCGTCAATCGTAACTATCGCACTCACCCGCTAGAAACGCTACTCGAGCAACAAGAAGGAATGTGAGACGCTGCTATAATCGCAACGAGCCAGACACTTTGCCAACAGCTTGTCCAAAGAAGACAAAGCAGAGTGACTCGATTCGCTTCAATCTAGGAACCACCCAGCTAGGACGCCAAAGACCAGGAGCCACACCCTGCATCGTGGTGAGAGGCCGAGTCAACCATGTCACCGCAGATGCACCGCGAATGCTACTGACGTCGCATCGGGTAAGTTACTTGTTAACTCAAGACTGCAATGCTTTGTTTGACTCGAGCTTCAGATTCGCTTGTTTCGCAAGGCTTTGCTACTAGAAATGATTTGAGGATTGCAAGGCTTAAGTGCATGCTTTTAGTTCAAACCCTGGTTCGAACTCCGAACGAAAGTAGGATGTTCCGGGTGAGAATACTAATAGATGGAATAGAGTTCCTAGCAAACCTTATAATTTTGGAGACCCGCACCTTAGACGTCATATTGGGAATGGATTGGTTATCCAAGCACAAGGCCGTATTGGATTGTGGACGAAGGACTATCTCGATTGAGAGCCTCGTGTGGGAAGAAAGTGGAATTTCAAGCCACTGCAGCTTAGAGATGGACGATTGATGGTTAACAGTACCAAGGCAATCAGCATAGAGGATGTCCCGGTAGTGAATGAGTACCTGATGTTTTTCCCGAAGATCTACGGTATGCCGCCAGACAGGACATAGAGTTTGTGATAGAGCTTGTACTGCACAAAGACCGATAGCAAAGAGACCCTATCGGATGTCTACCGAGGAGTTGGTAGAGATGAAGAAACAGTTAGAAGAGTTAATGGAGAAAGGATTTATCGCATCGAGTTCGTCACCGTGGGAGCACCAGCTTTGTTTGTCAAGAAGAAGGACGGAGTTTCAGGATGTGCATTGACTACCGTGCACTCAATGAAGTCACCGTGAAGAATAAGTATCCGCTACCCAGGATTGATGATTTGTTTGATCAGTTGAGAGGAGCCGAGTTTTCTCCAAGATTGATCCGAGATCGGGATACCATCGATTGAAGATCCGATCGTAAGATATTCAAGACTGCATTCTCGTCAAGATATGGACATTACGAGTTTACAGTTATGTCCTTTGGGCTGACGAATGCGCCAGCTTATTTCATGAATATGATGAATAAGGTGTTCATGGAATATTTGGACAAGTTTGTTGTCGTGTTCATAGACGATATCCTAATCTACTCCAAGACAGAGGATGAACATGCCGAACACTTAAGGCGAGTTTTGGAAAAGCTGAGGGAACAGCAACTTTTCGCCAAGTTCAGCAAGTGTGATTTTTGGAAGGACAAGGTGGAGTTTCTTGGACATGTAATGACCGCAGAAGGAGTCGTCGTAGATCCAAGCAAAGTAGAAGCTGTGTTACATTGGGAACAACCAAAGACGGTGACCCAGATTCGGAGTTTCCTTGGAATGGCAGGATACTACCGCCGTTTCATCGAAGGCTTCTCGACAATTGCGAAACCTCTTACGCAATTGCTGAAGAAGGAAAAGAAGTTTGCATGGACGCCAGAATGTGAGAAAGGATTTCAGGAGCTGAAGAAGCGATTGACATCAGCACCGGTGTTAGTTCTACCGAATGTTGCTCAAAGCTTCGATATTTATTGTGACGCATCGCGCCAAGGACTTGGATGTGTGCTGATGCAGAATGGAAAGGTCGTCGCTTATGCATCAAGGCAGTTGAGGCCGCATGAGGAAAATTATCCGACACATGACTTAGAGTTAGCTGCTGTAGTGCATGCTTTGAAGATATGGCGTCACTATCTGATTGGAAACAGATGTGAAGTATATACGGATCATAAGAGCCTTAAGTACATATTCACCCAGTCGGATCTGAATATGAGGCAGAGGAGATGGTTAGAGTTGATCAAAGACTACAATGTTGGAATCCATTACCATCCCGGGAAGGCCAACGTAGTAGCCGATGCCCTGAGTCGGAAAAGCCATACCGTGAGTACGTTGCTAGCCACAAGCCAGGATGAGTTATGTAAGGATTTTCGGAAAATGAAGATTGAGGTTGTACCTGGCGGATTCTTGGCCGCATTAGAAGTAAAGCCTACCCTAGAGGATCAGATCCGAGAAGGACAGAAGGATGATGACAAGATCCGCAGGATTAAGTCCATCAAGGAGGAAGGCAAGGCAGAGGACTTCAAGTTGGATGAGCAAGGCACGTTATGGATGAAGGATCGGATTTGTGTGCCTAACAAGAAGGAGTTAAAGCAATCGATTCTGGAAGAAGCCCATGACTCCAAGTACTCAATTCACCCCGGAAGCGCCAAGATGTATCAGGATCTGAAGGAGAGATTCTGGTGGCCGAGTATGAAACGTGAAGTTGCCGAGCATGTTGCATTGTGCGACGTATGCCAGAGAGTCAAGGCAATGCATCAAAGACCAGCAGGATTGCTACAACCGCTGAAAATACCTGAGTGGAAGTGGGAGGAAATCGGAATGGATTTCATTACCGGTTTGTCAAGACTCAAGGAGGTTATGACTCCATATGGGTTATAGTGGATCGCTTGACTAAAGTAGCCCATTTTATCCTCCGTGAAGACCACTTACTCGGAGATAAATTAGCGTAATTGTACATGATCGTGATTGTCTGCTTGCACGGAGTGCCAAAGAGGATTGTATCTGACAGAGGTACCCAATTTACCTCAAGGTTACGGAATAAGTTGCATGAAGCCATGGGAACCCGCTTGAACTTCAAGATACGACTTATCATCCGCAGACGGATGGACCAGACCGAAAGAGTCAACCAGATTCTGGAGGATATGTTGAGAGCTTGTGCATTAGCTTATGCTACCTCTTGGGATAAGAGTTTGCCGTATGCCGAGTTCGATTACAACAATAGTTATCGTGCTAGTTTACGATGTCACCTTTTGAGGTAATCAGATGGTCGACTGTCGCTTGACGCCATTGAATTGGAATGAGACCGGCGGCGCCGTGTCTTGGACCTGATCTTCTTCAAGAGGTTTGAAGAGCGGATCGCCATGATTAGAGAAAGGTTGAAGATAGCCCAATCTCGGCGAGAAGAGTTATCTTGATAATCGTCGCCGAGACTTGAGTTTTGAACCGTAAGACTTTGTTTACCTCGAGTTACGCCTCTCGGGGAGTTAAGAGGTTCCATGCCAAAGGGAAACTCGCACCCAGTTATGTTGGAACATTTAATATTGTGAGCCGCAGATGCGAGGTTGCTTATCAGCTGGAGTTGCCACAATCTTTAGCAGGAGTGCATTATGTATTCCATGTGTCCCAGCTTGAAGAAGTGTCTTCGAGTTCCTGGGGAACAGACACCGCTAGAGTCAATTGAGTTGCAAAAGGATTTGACTTATAAGGAGCATCCCGTGAGGATTCTAGACACAATGGATCGAGAAACTAGAAACAAGTCAACCCGTTTCTGTAGAGTTCAGTGGAGCAACCATGAAGAAAGCGAAGCGACTTAGGAGCGCGAAGAGGATTTGAAGAAAGAGTTTCCAAACCTATTCCTTTAGTAAGCCCTGAATCTCGGGGACGAGATTCTATTAAGGGGGGGAGGTTTGTAACACCCCAAAATTTTGCTTTTCTTGAATTCATGTGTGATTTGGCACTTTGGTGAATTTTTGGAATTTTCTGGAATTTATTTGGATTTATTTGGAATTTATTTGAATTTATTCCATTTTGAAATAATTAAAGAATTTAATTTTGCAAATAAAATTTTGTTGGAAATATTTTATTTGAGTCCAAAATGATCCAAAATATTTTCCAGAATTTTCTCGAATTTTTCTCGAGTCTTTTGCTATTTTTAATGAATTAAATGAATTATCGGGAATTATTTTAAATATTAAATCGCTGGAAAATCAACTCGGTCAAATCGTGTTCATCCGATCGAAGCCCGAGCCAGACTCGAGTTCGAGTCCGACCCGAGCCACGTGACTCGACCGAACCCACTCCTAAACCTAATCAATCCCAACCGTTGGATCATGATCCAACGGCTGAGATCCGCCCGTACCGGTTGAGCCGTGTCCGACCGAACCCGCTCGCGCCGGTTCGATCGGGGCCGCTGATCTGGACACGTGGGCGGTTCTCGTCGCCGTCTTCCCGCCGAGTCCGAGCCGGACTCCGCCGCCGAAAGTCTTGTGCGGATCGATTAGGGGCTCCGCTGAGCACGCCCCGGGGCTATTTAATGCCGGATTGCACCCGAGGACCGCCGTGACCTTGCGCTACTTTTTGCCTTAGCTTGCTAAACCCTAGCAGCCGCCGCTTGCTCGGGATTGCTCGCCGTAGTGGCTTAGGGTATTGTGGTGGTTTTTCTCACCTTCCGCCGCCGTCCGCCGTCGCCCGAGGAGAAGGAGGTCAAAATCGGGATCCCCGAGTCAGGGCGATTTGAACGTGACCACGACGCGTCGCCGGAGGAGCCGTAGCTGCGCTCTTGGTCATCGTCCCCGTCTCCGGTGCCCAAGCCTCGCCGCGCCATCGCCGGACTTCGCGAGCTCTGTGGACCGTCAGATCCGGATCGGACGGTTGAGGTGAGTTCACGTGTTCTAAACCCGATTAGATCTGGACCGTTGGATCAAGATCCAACGGTTCACAATCGCCACGTGCCGTAGCAGTGCTATTAAAGGATTAGATCTGGACCGTCCAATCTAGATCGAACGGCCCACGATCATCGAGTAGTTTTAACGTGTTAACCCTGGATCCAATCCGCGCCGTTGATTTTCAAACCAACGGCCGCGATTGCGCCACGTGTCGGGGAGATGGACCGACGCGGTCAGCGCCGTACGTGTGTGAGCATGTGTCCCTGACACGCGGGCCCCGCATGTCAGAGGGCCCACACGTCAGCCGCGTTTGCGTGAGACCCTCGGCGACAGTGTGGGTCCCACATGTCGGGCCTTCTCACGCGGAAGTGTGGACCGGTCCACCGTGGGACCGAACCGCTACCGTGAGCCGAGCCCATGAGCGGCTGACGCCAGCCAACCAATCGAGGCTGCCACGTGTCCATGCCGACGCAATAATTAATTTCCGAAAAAAGAAAATGATTTATTAATTCGAAATAATGATTTCAGATTTTGATTCAAACTTCAAACGCTTATAACTTTTGCGTTTCAACTCCGATTTGAGTGATTCAAATTTCTAAATTTGTATAAAATTCAGATCTACTCAAATATGAATTTTATTTAATTTTTGGACTAAAGTTTTTCTCTGTAATATTATTTAATTGATTATTTAAACTTTAATAAATCATAACTTTTGCATTTTAACTCCGATTTGAACGATTCCAGTTCCTAAAAATCCAGAACATTATGTTCTCTCTGTTTATGGATTTTATTTGGAGTTTTGGGTTGTTTTTGCCTAGTGTTTATTTGTGTATTTGCTATTTGCACGCTTTACGAGTAGACGTTGAAGTGCCGGAAGGATTCGAAGGAGAAGTATTGACTCAGGATCCAACTCAAGACCAAGAGCAAGTACTTTTTGAAGGCAAGTTGTGCTTTGACCATGTTGATCCTATTTCGAAATCTATTTTGATTTAAACTATTGCATGCTAGTTCAATTAGAAAAATATTTGGTTTAAACATGGGGGTTAGATAAATACCAATTTGCTATATGACACCTTGATTACTTAAGTATGTGCCATGACCCTTTGTCACCCTAGTTGTGGTTTACTAGTTGGACATTATTAAATTGCCAACATGGGTTTAGATCGTTGTAGTACACTGCTTAGACCTGCTACGTGCTCATGACATGATTTTGGATAATCAAATGTTAATATTGACTTAATGACATATTGAACCTGTTTTGGAAAAGTATCATGTGATGTTGATGGCACGTGGTGCATGGTAATCAACTGGGGTTTGATAAACGATCGGCCAGGGGCATGTGGCAAGAGTAATCAGGTGGGCCAGTTGTGGCATTGGGGATGTTGATTTGGTTCTTCGGGTAGTCTTGCCCTGGTCACTCTAAGGACTTAACCTTGCAAGCCTTTGAACTGGGTCATACTTGCAACCACATGGCTGGAATGGGACGGCCCTAGTTGACTAAGTCGCTAAGGACTCACTTGTGGAGCCTCAGGTGTCGATTACACCGTTTGTGTGATTGTGCGGGGAGCGTATCGTGGTCGTGGGCCGATACCCATCTAACGGTGTGTTGGTCCCATACTTCGCCTTGGCTAAGGGAAGGGATGGTGTAGAGCACGAACCGGAGAGGACCACCTGTGTTGTTTGAGGCTTCCGAAAGGCTTTGTTACGGGAACTCGCCTTTGTGGTGTTTGACTGTATCTTGTGGGTAAAGTGCATAACCTCTGCAGAGTTGAGAATCTATTTAAATAGCCGAGTCCACGGTACTGGACAATGCTCGGGAATTACAGTCAAGGGTTAGACTTTCTGAAAATAACTTGGTTTTGAAAGGTGGGTTGGTTTAACAATGAAGATGATGGAAATGTGGTTTAGGATGGGGAAAAGTGTTTATTAAATTCCTTGAAAAGTTATTTATGCTTTACTTATTTCTACCGCTGAATCTACTTTTACTACTTGTCAAAAATTTGTTTCTTTGCAAATATACCTTGAGCTATTCCTTTGTACCAAGCCATGCATATAGTATATTAGCTTGCATTCTGTGCATGACTTGCTGAGTACCAAGTACTCACCCTTGCCTCAACCCAATATCAGTTGAAGAGGAGACTGCGCCAGCTTCGGAGGAGGAATTCCAAGAGGATCCGTCTACTTAGGGATGCGAGCCCAGTCAGTTGCCTGTGGTATACTGGATGGCGCCACGAAGTTATTTGATTTTCCGCTGCTATTATTTCTCTTTTAATAAGTTTCGCCTTGCAAGGCATACATTTGTATCTTGGCCATAAGGTCAAGTAACCCTTTGATTATTTAAATAAAGTACTTTGATAGTATCGATTGGTATGATTGTGATATATACCGATGTTAAGACTGTGTGCACTAGCGCGTTCCTGGACTAGTGCTGAATACACAGAGGGTCCGGATTTGCAAATTCGGGGTCCCGACACCTCCTATATATTCACGCCTCGACAACCGAACCTTATTCAGTTAAACAACGACTTCAACATGTAAATATTATTTCCACAGGGAAGAATTCATAAGTGAGACTCTAAGTTATACTTTCATTAAGGATAAGACCATTTATCATGTTAATCATCCAAAGCTCACTCCATCGCAACAGGTTAAAATTTTCCTCTATTTAACCATGATTTTCCAACGAGTAATCTAAACAGTTACCACCACTACTTAGTCATCAATAACAACAAATGGGCATGTTCATCAACCAACAACATTACTTTTAGCTACTCTATTCAAAGGTGATAACAAAAACTACCACCACACAACATACTCCAACTATTTAAAATACATTGAATACTAAAATTAACACTGCCCTTAACAACATCATTAACAAAAAGTCTTATGTCTTCTCAATTGATATCAATACTAGCATTGTAGAGACACAACTGCATACTTCCAAATATACTAGTATTTTGCAACAACATAAATACAACTCTAATCAACTTCCAAATTAAAGCCACTAGTCAACACGATTAAATTTCTCTATTAATCCATTAGATTAGAGCATCTTTAAACAACCAGCAAAGTTTCTTTAACAATAACAGCAGTCTACATCATCTTAATGTTTCAACTATGCATCAGGGTTTAAACTTTTAACATTAGCGAGGATCAAAAGCACTTTTAAAGCAAGGCAACAAATTCTAAGCATGGACATTAACCCATTTAATCATTCTCGCTAAGAGTAAACTACATCACTAGTAGTCTATTTAATTTCAAGCTAGAGGTAACAACCGCATTGAATTGTTTCAACTCACAATTTAACTTAACAATACGTCATCCCATAAACCATATTGATACATGCTACAAAACATGCTAAACAACAATTCTTACTAGGGACAAACGATTTCAGTCAAAAGACTACTTACTTTGTTTGCAGCATTTTAGTTTTAAAACTCATCCCAAAATTCATAAGGAAACTTGACTCTCAAAATTGCAATGAGACAAACCCAAACTTGGTCAAGCAAAAGGATTTTTCCGAAACACTTCAATCTCAAAGACTCCCATAAAGGAAAATGGTTGAAAGACAATTTTCTTAAAGGAAACCAAGCGATCAAGTAATCCATTTCAAATAAAACCTTAACCTCAAACCCCAAACTTTCACGAAACCTTTGCAAATAAAACCTTTACTCCAAACTTTCACGAAACAGGAAGGGTTCTTCAAAGATGATTTCTTAAACCAGCAAAATAACGAAATCAAACACCACTTACTCCTACAAAGCCACAGAACTTCAGCCACGACACCTGTGTCCGCACAACTCCGCAATAACTCCTTTAACCTCGGAGAAAGACAAACACAGGAATAAATTTGAATGCTTCTTCCCCATAAAGAAATCAACAAACTAAGCATTAAAACTGGAAAGGCGCCCAAAAGAAGCGAAACACTAGACACCTCTTCTTCGTCTTCAACCAAGGAAGACAAAACCACACACCGCATACGGAACAATCCGCGAAAATCCAATACCAAACACTTTTCTTTTGGTTTCCATCAACTAAAACCAAGAAAACCTACCAAGAACGACCATAGAACGGTAAAGAACATACGAAGGAATCCACCACCAAACTCTTCTATTTGACTCCAGTCAACTACCCGATCTACGACAGAAAGGGTAAGCACTCTTCTCCTACAGGGGTTAATAGTTCTTCGGTGATGGCGCTAACCGGCCACACCGTCAAACCTCACCCTTACTATGAACAAAAAGAGGTGACCGAAATCCTTCGGCACCACAACCCACTATATCACAAATAACAAGAACAATTCAATCATTTATGTCATAGATATAGCAACAAGCATTAACATATGAAGCATTCAACATCAAAGCTTAAATACAACATTTAAGCGTAAAGAAACGATACCCATACCCTTTCCTACTGTGCATCCATTGTGTGTCAAATTTTAGATTAGTTATACTACTTTTGCAAGTTTTAATGTTGCTATCCTATAACAAAATTTTAGTTAATACCTAAGCCATGTTTCTAAGTTATTCCACATCATATTTTAGTTGTACCCTATAGCATGACACTAAAATACGCATTCCAAGGACCTACAGCCCGCTCTGATATCAACTGTAACACCCCGGCATTTAATATGCCTGAATGCTACCAAACATAAGCTAAACAACATCTAAATACCACAATTAACATAAAATTCCAGCAAAGGCGCACATGCTAAAAACCAAGATTTCGGCAGCATCTCCTTTGTTTTAACATGATTCGAAGGAGCAACAACAGTATAGCAATATAAGGATTATGAGAGACAACTAAAAACAGCAATAATTAACAACTTAGCAACAATATAAGTCTAGTTTCAAACACATAATGTCTCCAAGGGTCAAACGAACAATAAAACTCGCATATAGCAAAGCTAAACCTTAAAGCAATACTCATCACACGCAATTTATTATCAAAACTAATAGAACGACTTGTGGAATCAAATGGGTGAAGCTACGTGTGGTCGTGTGACTATTTCCCTTTCACACATGCCGTTCTCATGGTACCTAAAACAACAAGAAAACACAAGCGTGAGTTCGAAACTCAGCAAGCATATTGCAATGGACAACAAGAACAATAACATGGCAATAACATCTCCCATCATGTATATCATCTCATTCATGAACACTTAACGATATCACCATTATTATGTATGCAATGTAATGCAATGCTCATGTCTCCTTGGAAACTCATACCGTTATGGTTGAGTACACACCCGTCGGTGTGCACCCTCTCCCCTCTTCCATCCCGAAGATGGAGGGTGCCTACTCCTCGCTTCCGTTCACCGCGGTGAATGGAATCACGATGTAGGACTTACTCATTGGCTCTCCGGATTAGTCATATCTTTCTCACCGACCTTCCCGGATTAGATATGACTTTCTCACCGCCCGGGCCATGTAACATGTCATGTATGCAATTATGCCAACATCATATTTAACTCATATATTAACACATGGCATCATAACATCGTAAACATGCTCATCATATCATTGGCAATCATTAAAGCATGGCAAGTGATCATATATCATGTAGTCAATTCCATCTATTTTCAACAAGCAACCTACAAATCGCTATCCATTACAACATACTTGCCTCAACCACGGGCAACGGATTGGCGGGAAGTAGAAGGCACTCCCGGGGTCGCACCACCTGCACATAGGTACCACACACTCACAATCATGACCACAAAACAGTACGCAAACCCTCATCTACCCTGACATTGCCAACTACTCGTAAAACCTAAAAACAGAGGTTCTGTCCCATCGGGACGGCAGCCTTTCAAAAAGCATAACTTGAGTTCTGGGACTCCGAATCAATTAAACGAGTACATCCTCGCGTAGCTTAGGAAATTTCCCAACTTTTTCTAGGTATATGGAAAGACTGATTCAGACTCTAAAGTTGTTTAATCTACAGATTACCGTGATCTGTTCCAATCGCGTCACAGATTTTAACACGCTCGGTAAAACAGTCATAACTTTCAAACGGCTGGGCGGAATTTAAATTTCTTTATATCCACGGAAATATAATGAAATTATCTACAACTTCTTCAACGTCCGTACGACCATATTCCGACTCTAATTTGGCGAAAAACCGAACCCTAGGTCGACTGCTCATGCTGCCCGAAACAGAGAACGTGGCAACTTCTAGATCTAATCCAATCTACTCAATTACAGTACCACCAATTGATCTAAAAACTTTATAAACACCCTTAGAACAGTACCTAGACCAACCCCAAGGATTCCTATGGCCATACCTTTGCCCAACGCACGAAAACCCAATAGATCTCCTCCCGGTTCGCGCGATCTCCTTCCTTGCTCCAATCCCGCCGGATCTCCTCGTCGCGGAGCGCTCCAACGGATGGATCTTTGAGGTGTGGAGGTGGAGAACTCCCCTAGGGGCAGCAAGGGAGGAGGAGAGGTGGTGGAGAGGTGGTGGAGCAATGGGGAGCAATGGGGGAGGTGGAGGCGCCACAAGGAGGAGGTGGGGAGGTGTGGGGGCGGCTAGGACTTGTGGGGGCGCAAGGGCAGGGGGTGAACGCCTAAAGGGGCTGGGGGAGGCCGCCAACCAGGTCTCCTACTCCTATTAGGACTCAAACTCCATCCCACCAAAGCCCACGACCCTTTCCTTTAGGCCCAAACTCCCCCGGAAAGGCCCAAACCCCCGGAAACGGCCCAAAAACGGCCCGGAAACGCTATTAAGCCTCCTATCATATGGTTTTAACCTCCAATACCATATTTCATAAAGTTTTTGACCTTAACATTAACATTAAATAATCTCACACCATTCCGTAGTGTCACACTAATAGATTCGAAATGCTGCACAGTTCTCAAAGCATTTAGTGAAAGAAAGTAATTCAATACATATTGTACATTTCATTTCATACAATATTCAATTTCCTCCAATCAATCCCACTTAACCACCAATCGACATCAAGAATCATTACCACAAATGATTGATATCACCAATCCAACAGCTCTTTGAGTCTAACGACTCCACATCACGCTTAATCCAACCCAATCTTTCAAAAGATCTACCATTTCCAAATCATTTCCCGAAAACAAAGCCAAAATATTATACTTGACATCAAATACCCAAGTTGCCCGTGACCGTGAGCACGGCTAATCGATTAGTTTAGTTAATCTCTGCAGAGAATGCACACTTTACCCACATGACACATTCTAGCAATCATGTCAACCACACCACGCGATACATACAGTACCCGTTTTGCTAGATTGTGACGAAACTTTTCCAATTGTCGGTTTTCAGCCCTGCGTCAGCCCCGGCGATGTGCGCCCTTTGCTATGGGTGGGGGCTTCACACACACACACACACACACACAGTATACCCCCGGGCCGGGCGAGAGTGTCACAATTACTTGCAGTTAGTGTGAGACCCCTGATCGGCTATCCGAAATCTCCTGTATTTTTCTGCACTAGTCCCAGATCAGTAGCTAGTACACAGTCAACAGTGATGTATCATTACCAAACATAACGAAATTGTAACATAAACATAAAGTATTAGCCACATGGCTACTTATTACATCAAATGGTCACAAGACCGAAGTTCACAGCAGCAGAAAGAAAACGTCAAGTAGTAAAGCCCAAACAAATCCACAGGCGACGACTAGGAACACCGCTTAGATGTCCTGGCGATCTTCCTCAAACTCTTCAGCATAGAACTCACTGTCTTCGTTGGCGTCCTGGTAATTTTCTGATGACAACAGTTTATGTAGTATGTAAGTACAAAAGTACCCAGCAAGTCTGGGAAAGTATGCACATGTAAGGCTTCCAAGGAAGGCTTATTATGGCTCTTTTGCATAAAGCCAAGTTTCATCAAATCATATATAGTAATAATTTTTACAAGGCACATTTTTAACAATTATTTTAACAATTGAATTATTTAATAGTCTAGTGAAGGTTCTATCTACCAACACTAGTATAAAGGCTCTATCCGCCATAATTTAAAAGATCAAGGTTACCCACACATGACTCTATCCATCATGGTCAAAACAGGTTCCATCTACCGGGTCGGCTCAATCCGCCAATAAAGCATCCGTGAGTTCTAACACTCACGAACCCCAAAACAAAACTTTATTTATTTTCTAAACCAAAACCAAAGGCTACCAATATGAAAGCATTCTTTGCTTTGCCCTTGACCGTAGGCACGACTATTCGAATAGTTTTAACTCTGCAGAGGTGTACAACTTTACCCACAAGACATGATCATCTGTTTAACGCCATGCAATTAACACACTTCCTTTGTTGTGTCGGCAGAGAGATCATGACAAGGCCTTTACAATGTATACGCCTAACCCGACTCACCCGCTGAGGTTTCACCGCTGTTAGGGTTCTATCTACCCAGTACAAAAGCCCCCTCTTGTGCCGTGTGGGGAGTACAACTTGCCTCTATCTAGCACCCACATTCCACCAACTGGCGAGTCTAAGTTAGGTTTCTACAAATTATTTAGCCAGGTCGTGCCCACTTTGACATGTGGTTGTACGGTAGTTCTTAGAATGGACAGTCATAAGCGTCGGTCCTTAATTGACTACCATGAAACTAGTGCTCTATCCGCACCCGCTCGACATTCCATTCCGCCCAAGTCCAAACCCTTTTCCGTTTTATTTTTATTTTATAAAAACAGTACCAAATACTTTACCATAATTCTTAAATCACATTTTAAATCACATCTTTGATATACTCCCACCCATGGGTCATTTTTATCAATTTTGGCCCTAAGCAATTCTACCGTACTATTCAACGAATGTCACAATATAAAGTAGGTATGACATAACAAAGTGTCCTAGGGTTACAAATAAGCATGGGTATCAATAACCAAGGAGGTGATCACAATTCGGAATAACTAAGGAGCTATATTTGACATACGATGATAAAAATAGCTATGCATGCGATAAAACATTGTAAAAACATTTGCAATCGTGGGATCAAAATGTGTCAAGGGACTTGCCTTCGTGCGCGGCGAAAGTCTCGAAGTCTTGAAGTCCGGCGGAGGGATCGGCGGGATCCTCGGCTACGCGTAAAATGGTACAACAAATAAATAATAATAAAATAAATAAAATCCAAAAATTATAAAAGTTATACTTGCAGGAAGATCTTGATTTTAGATGAATTTAAGAATTTGAACGGGGTCAATCGGAGTTCGGACGAAAAAGATATGAGCGTCCGAAGTTTGGAAAATCTGGAAAAAGGAAAACGGGAATATTCTTTGGAATCTTTTCTTTTTCCCAATTTTCTGATTTCTTTGACTCTATGGCGCGTGGGACATCCCTATCATAGAATAGGGATTCTTCCCCATTGGCCTCCATGGCCAAGAAACAGAGGAAGCTTTGCTTCCTTGTGCGTCGGCGGAGGAAGCACTGGCATGGCGCATGAGGGGACGCTGCGGCGGTGTGGGGAGGCGGGCGGCGGCAGGGGCGGACGGGGCCGAGGAGGCAGCGGCAGGGCATGGGGAAGCCCGGCGGGCGACGCGGCCGAGCCGGGCGGGCGCGTGATCGGAGGCAGGGTCGGCGATGGGGCAGGACTGGGGCGGCGGGGAGGTGGCGCGGCGGCCGGAGCGGCGATGGCACGGCCGGCCGGCGGCCACGCGAGTGCACGGGCAAGAACAGAGCATGCCCAAAAATTTTGCCAAATCCGAAAATTTACAAAAATTAAAACATGGCTTTGCTAAATTGGATGATGGATCATGTAGGGAACATCTAGAGGGGTTCAAGATTGCAAGGAATTGAACAATAGCTTACCGGAGATGATGAATTCAGCGAAGAACGACGGTTCGGCCGACGAGGTTCAACTCCACAATTCGATTTCAAATCTTGATGAAAACTGAAATTGATTGAGGGGTGATGAGCACGGCGTCCATACGCACACCATGGTTCAAGCGGAATCGAATTTGGCTCACTGGAGAAGAAGATACGACGACGAACACGAAGAACAATGGTGGTCACCGGTTTTCTCGATCTTGCGGACGATTGGTGGGGGAAGGCAAAGGGAGAGTGCTACCACTGGGAAGAGGGCTCCAACACGAAGTAAATGGAGGTGGAATCGTGAAAAACGGAGTTGAAATGTCCGAGTTATTGCCATAATGGTGGATTTTGGTTTTTGCGTCACTATTCAAATTCCGGCGAGATTTAGGGCTCATGAACCCCGGGAATGGAAACCCCACGTCTCCCTCTTCGCAACGGACCCGACATAGCTTGATTTGGTGCCATAAAGAAGGAGATATGATGAATTGAATTTCTATTGCCAAGCATGAGATTTGACTGGAAGAACTCCATCGTTTTGTCTTCCCAAGCTTGAGGATGGAGCTACAGTGCCGCCACGTGGCGAGCTCCCATTGGCCGGGGTAAGTGGAGGTTTAGGCGCGCGAGAAAAATTAGCAAAAATGGTCTAAAAATCACGGAAAGATTCCTAGAACCATTAGGGAATATTTGAAACCCAATAAAATTGGTTTCATGAAATTTGGATTAAATTTGGAATTTAGAATATTCCGGGACGAATAAAAGGCATTAAGCAGAAGACCGCGAGCGATAAAATACCAAAGGGTCTTCAAAAAATCTTGGGAAAATTCCCAAAATGTTTTTAGAATATTTGGAACCTAATGTAATAGGTTTTGGGATTTTTGGAATATTTTCGAACTCAGGTGGAATTTTGGGGACGGACTGGAATCTGGAAATTCGATTTTTGGACAAAAAAGGATTGAACTCCAATTTCGGAAGGATAGGGATGCCAGGTTAATCTAAACACCAAAGAAAATCCAAACCTTGAATTTAAATAGATTTAAATTAGATTCTAATAGAAGGCCGAAATTGAGGATGTTACAGTTAGACACCAAAGCTCCAAACCCGCTTCACCCACACGGATCCGACAATGCCTAGCGCTCCATCGTGCCTTTTACCCAAAGCAAAGCATCCACCATTGTAATGAAAGTCTCCAACACCTGTGCGAGGTGAGGGAGTTTTCTGAACAACACCAGTACGTCGGTGACTGTCCAACTACTTCGACCTACCACGGCGCAAGACCAAATCCCAACTCCTGTACTGGGTTCAGGCTATCCCATACTAGCACATGTGGTTGTACGGAAAGACTTAGTTAAATGCGTCAAGTTCAGTCCTTAGGATTGCACAGACGAGACCTCCCATCATCCGACCGGCATAAAATCACCTTTCACCTTTTTCCTTTTTCAATTTTTATCAACATAATTTTTCTTTCCATCAAAACCACCATTTCGGAAAAATCCTATTGTCATAATGAGAAGATTTTGATTGCCTGAGTCCACCGATCAATAATCAATCAATCTAACGCTGGGCTAAGCGTATGCAACTATTAGACTTATATTCCCTGGTGACACCTAATATAGTGTCTAACCTTATCCTAAGGTTAAACAAGGTTCGCATAGCAACATCACAATTGAGGTAAACCATCCAGATTCGGATCTAACTACCATTCCCCACAATTTAAATATTTGTATCACTTACTAATGCATGCGTAGTAGTTTGGAAGAAAACAAAGTACATTTACAAATATAGGTTCAATATGTTCAAAGGGGGTGCTTGCCTGTTCGCTCTGTTTCTGCGTCACACGTGTTCTCGGGGTCGTAATCTGGATCCTCGTCAACTGCTCCTGAGGCGTCAACGTCTAACCGAACGCGCAACAACAGAAACAACAAGAAAACGAATAAGATCCACTGAAAATAAGGCATTATGCACTTAGAACTAGACAACACAAAATATACGAACACGAGGAAGAACAATCAAACAAAAACAAATTTTCAAACTGGACCCGGCAGTACCGACGGCTTCAGCCCGGTAGTTTTGCCCTACGGGCGGCAGTACCGGCCAAAAGAATCGGTAGTGCTAGAAACAGAAAAATCAAAAAGGATCTCCTCTGGAAAATAACTACCGGCAGTGTAATTACGGTAGTACCGTGGAGCGGCAGTACCGGACGTTACAAGTCGGTAGTGCTGGTTGCTAAAATACGAAAAGGGCAACCCTCTGGAAATTAACTACCGGCATCATGGGAGCGGTAGTGCTGGCCGGAGCGGTAGTACCGGCCTCACCACGTCGGTAGTGCCGGCCAGAGAAAGACTAGGGTTTTCCAAAAGTAGGTTTTTGCGCAAACGACTTCGGAACTTTGCGGTAACCGCATGGATGGGTTCTCGGCGATGGTAAGGACCCATTCACGCGAACCACACAAGGCTCCGACCTCGTTTGACCTAATTTCACACCCGAGGAACTCGAGAATCCTAATTCACGCTAAATTTCAATTTTCGACCCGAATCGAATTCAAACTCGATTCTTTTCGCGAAACTCGAACTTCAACAGCATCGAATACATTCAAGTGTCATTTTTCTAGCTTTTTGAACTAGGGTTAAAAGGATCTTTTCCAAAAGTTACGAAAACGACTTTTAATCGAAATAATCCGATGAAACAAGGAACTAGGATTTCAAACTCGGTTTTCGTACTAACTAAAACTCTTAACACCTGGAACAACTTAACCTAGGTCTAGGGATTCAACTATCTAAAAGTTGAGCATCACCACTACATTTTCTATGGTTCCAACTAAATGAAAAGAAAAGGAAGAAAGGAGAAGAGAAAGAAATGAAAGGTTGAGCTCAAACATGAAGATTTGCACCCAAACTTGCTTCTACTCACCTCCAAAAGCTGCTAGGGTTTGAGGAAGTTGATCTCTACCTTGCATAGCTTCTCCACAAGCACAAGAACTCTGGAGAGAAAGGTTTAGCTGGAGGGAGTGCTTGAGAGAGAGAGAGAGGGAGAGCTCCATGGGAGAGAGAGAGAGGGTGAGGGTGAGAGAGCGTGAGAGAGGGAGTGACGGGGAGAGGGAAGTGTTTGGCTGGGGAGTGAGGAAGAGAGGAGAAGCCTCTAGATAAATATGAGGTGGCAGGGCAACGGGCAGCAGCGAGGGCTTCTGCCCCCTGCTCGCCATGGTTTGGCAAGACGCCTAGGGGCAGATCGCCGCCAGCAGAAAACAAAGAATTAAACGTGAAACGCTTAGAAACTTGGAATTTCTTCCCGAAAACTTTTAGGGTGGGTTCTAGGATAGCTAGAGAGAGCGTAGGAGCTACGGTTGCTAGAAAATTCTAGATAAAACACAAACGGACAAACTTGAGCAAAATCGATCGGAATGGCTCGAACAACCAAATTCAAGCGCAACTAACTTCAAATTGGAATCCAAATGACTTTCAAGGCGATAATTAACATTTAAAAAGGATGGTTACAAACTCAGGATGTTACACCAGTGTTGTGAGAGGGACCTCCTCAAGTTGGGTAGGTCCCAGGTGTTGTTCGTGAAACATGTCTTCCACCCACCTAGGAGGCTACATTGGAAGGCATCGTTAGTGCAATGGACAAAAAAGATTGCAACAAGTAATTAAAATTACGAGTAATTACCAATGCTGGTTGCGGGGTTGTGGAGTATTGTGCCCACTGACTGAAGTCGTCCATAGAAACCTGTACCAACATAGTGTTAGCTCATTTTCATCATGCAAATTAGTTCAACTGCATAGAACATATCTGCCATGGCGCTTGCGGCGGGTGCTACGGTAAGCGTGCTAGCACGAACGTACCCCATGCCGAACTTCCTGTTGGCAAGTCCTGATCTGGGGTGTCAACGTCATGTTCGTGCCTGGACGATGACGGCGGAAGGAGAGGTCCACGCCGGGGTGCCTACTGTAAAGGGACATGAAGTTAGGTAGCTCCAATGCTAAGAACTTCCACAAATGAAGGTATTTACATGACATGGTGTCTCCAAAGATGATGTGCCTACTCTGAAGCTGTGCGTACTGTGAGGGGTGTAGGTCTGTTCGAACCCGAACTCCTGCGGTAAGTGTGCAGGCGCGAATGTCCCCCAACTGGAACTTGCAAGCGGCAAGTCCCAATCGGGCGAGTCTATCTCCCAATCTGTGTTATACTAATATTACAATAATATTGTACTCATTATTTATACCTTTGATCCTCATTCTAGGAATTACTCATTATACCAACATAGCTATTTCACTTACTACTACTTCAACTAACATCACACCAATCATACCCCATTTTACATACTACTCATTACACACTACTACTGTCATATCATCTAATGCTAGTTATACAATTACCGTCATTTCATGTAGTTCTTGTTGTACTAATGCCGAGGTTTTATGTACTACTAGTTATACTAATATTCTACTGATTATACGAATATTACAATAATATTATACTAATATTCCAGAAGATTTCAAACTAACCTTCTTGAAGATGTGCTAAAGTTCGCTAAATCTCGAGTAACGTACAAAATAACCTTCCTGAAGAATACCTACAAAATGCGAACCCCGAATCAAATACTTGAAAAAAGGTTAACTCTAAATAAATTCCATCAAATCATGAACATCGACTAAATTGCTCTGGAACTTGCCGAACTCCCTCGCTCTACCCTTCTTAGCCTCTCGCGGAACTTGCCGAACTCCCTCGCTCTCTACTCTTCTTAGCCTCTCCCGACTGCCTGCAAATCATCGCTGCGCTCGTAATTTATAGCGAGGGCCCGACTCCATGGGATAAATGGATGCCGGTCAATGCTTTCGGTGTTCTGATGGGACGGAGCAATGGGATGTAAAGATATAACTGTGGGAGCAGATGGAAGCATTGCAGTGCACGAGAGGGGGGTCGGGCGACCTGCAGCGCGGTAGAGCCGCTGCATGCGGCCTGCAGTGCTCCCACACTGTTGCAGGTGGCTTGTAGTGCCACGCCGGCGCTGAACGGGACTATTTTTTGAATTCCCGTTCTACTCAGGTCATTTTCGCAAAAAAAAAATTTAGAGGCCACTACAGCAAAATATTCGCTCACCTCCTCCGCTCGTCGCCCTCTTCTTCACCCCCGTCTCAACTCTCCTTTTTTGCTCCCCATCTCTTCCCCTAACATCGCCGTCGTTGTTCATGACCAGTGCTCAGTGTTGGCCCAACGCCCCTCACCTCCTCCCCTTTACACCGCCTGGACGCTTCATAAAGTTGGCCGTCGAGTCCACTCTAACAAAATCGAGCCAGAGCAAGGGCTGCGACGATCCATGATAGAGGTGAAGGGGATGGCGCTGGTCCAAGCTATGCTGGTTGGTTGCATCATCACCTTCGGTGAAAAGGCCGCTGATGAGCCCGTGTCGTCCTCGCTGTGGCTGCTCCCCTTCCTCCTCGATGTCATTCGAGCTGCCCTCGAGCGCCCTATGCCATGATAGCTAGGGCTACGACAGGGCCGTCGATCTCAAGTTCTTCGAGTGGCAGCCACTAGATCTTCTGATTGTGCGCTCCTTCTTCACCGACAGCGGTGGATAGGGGGGAATCCCATTTTGATCGACACACCATGTAGGGTTACAGCTAGCATCTGCATTTCCTGTTAAGATCCTTTGCCATGGCTAGCATCTGCATCTCCTGTTAAGATCCTCTGCCATGGCTAGCATCTATATTTCCAAGAGAAATCATGCGCTATCTCTGCAATTATAAAAAGATGTAATTTGAAGTCACTCGTTCCCTTTATCTCTTTGTGCAAGTTGGGATCTGTGATTTGTGAGTAAGCCAGCTCCTGCTGCCAGCTCTGAGGCCAGCAACTAGCCGTTACCCCTCCTAGCCTCCCTCCTTTTTCCCCTTCTCTCTCCTTCAGCTCGATTTCCTCCCCTTCTCCATCAACCCTTATCTTCCCTCGTTCCCAATACCATGTTGTTCAGTTTGTTGGAATCTGCCTCTATTGTTGCTGCGTGTTGGTTTTTATCTCACCTCTATTTTCTATCAGGCTAGAAGTCCATAATCAAGGCTATGACTACTACTAGAAACTAATTTTTGATGCATCAAGGTTTAGCATGGCATATTTTATTACCAACTCATCAGGCTTAGTGAAGCAACTCAGTAAATTAACTTTGTATCCAACAAGGATTATGAATGAATGGGATAGGTCCTTGCTAGCTTATGGTCATGCTACTTTCATAGAAATAAAGGTTGCCATCAAGTCAGCAGTAATCCCTTTTCTTAAAGCATGGTTTTAAATTTGCAAGTGCTGATTATGTTTTCCCCATGCTTTTCTTCCATCAGGGCCAAACAGCAGGGAGGAAATGTCTGAATTGAATTGTTTCGAGCATTCTTATTGCTGAAAAGAGAGATAACCAAGAGTAAATTTCACAAAACTACAAGTTTCTTGTACAAACTATCAGAAAACTACATATTTTAGTTTCTATTTCACAAAACTACATATTTTAGAAGAACTTATTTCACAAAACTACATATTTTAGCTTCTATTTCAGAAAACTACAGATTTTAGGAGAACTTATATCACAAAACTACAGATTTTAGAATTGATCATTTCTTGTAACCTCCATGTGGGTCCACACTATCAGACTTGTTACAAGAAATGTTAATTTTGTCATTTGTTTATAATTTGTGGACGAGATGTGTCATGGTGCTTCTTTCGAAAGAAGGTTAGAATATTTTTTGCTTCAGTAACTCTAGCTGTCTTGCTTTCTTTGGCTCGATGCATTTTATTTATTCCATTGAGATTGGAATGCAGTAGTAGAACTAATACAAAGATGTCTTGATTTTTATCCCCTTATGACCGCCAGAGAAATGGAGTATAGCTGCAAAGAAAATTACATACATTGAGCAAAATCAGTTTGCCTTCTATCTTTCTCTCTTTATTTAGGTTGCCTCCTTTTTCCTATATCTGTTGTTCGGAGTGATCTGATGCTAGATTTCTATTCTCACTTTCAAAATTACATAATGGGTTGTCCTTGCAGTAGTGTAACTGATTTCCTAAAGATTTGTTGGCATGTGGTTCACTGGTTTCTCAAAAAAAAATCAGTAGGCAGTGTGTTTTACTAAAGCCATACAAAAGTAAAGAAATAGTATACCTTCCTATCATCTCAATATGTATTTCATAGTTTATCTTAATTTTAGTATGTTGCTTGCTTTTAAAAAATGTTGATGTGTCCTCAAGATAGTAATAAGCATTTGCCCTTTGCTCTTAGAAATAACAAAATTCTATTTTACCTTTTGTGTTTATTCAATTTGCTTTAATGCTTTTACTCTTGGATTGGTGTTGTTTTTTTGTTTATATTGTTCTGTACTCCACTTCAGGAGTAATCATTTGATCTTTGTAGGACCAAACAACCATTTGTACTGTGGTATTTGCGTTGTGGATTGAGCTAATTCAGGAAGATACAGGGATGGATTCCACAAAATGATGATATAGGATGTCCCATCACCTCGGCCTCTCCCTACAATTGCACGCAACTTATATGCCATAGTAGCAGTCTACACAGTCCACCCTTTTTAGCTGCCTTATATGTTAATTTTCTATGTAAATGATGTGTGTTGTATCTAATAAGTGAATCATTATTGATGTTAAATACTTTTCTACATTTTCTTTCATGTTTCATATGCCCCACGCAACGTAGTGCGTGAGCCCATACTTGGTGGGAATGGGCCGGTTCCAAGTAAACAGGCCACATGCAGTATATAAAGAATTTGACCGGGCTTTGCACGGTATTATTACCAATTTAGTCCGATTTACGGTTTTCATAGGTTCCAACCAATTGACGGTATTTTGGGTGAATTGCAATTGTACTATTTACTTTGTGCAAATTATGGTACTTGCATCTTAAAATTCGGTGCATTTTATCGCATGTATTTTTCCAACAAAAAGGTTATAATTTTAATTGGGTCACGCATGTCAACCAAGGATTCAAGAACCGGATATAGCAAAAATATCAGACCCTCCCTGGTACCGGTTACCAATTTTGAACCGGTCAAATTTCATCAAACAAATATTAAAATGTTCTATCGGAAATTTTGATGTTTGGTTGGTAACAGTGGCGGAACCAGAAAACTTGCAAGTCCCGGGCTAAACTTTTAAGCATATAACTAATAGCAATTTCTAAGCCAAAATATTATGGGCTAAAGATGACTTTGATGACCCGGGCTAGACTAGATATACTTGGGCTATACACTATACTAATTTCTAAGCCTGTGGTCAAGCCCTGCCTCGCCATGGGCCTGCTTTCCGCATCGGTTGGTAATCACCTGTTATCAACCATAATTGATGATGTAATGGTTACTGAGGGATAGAGACAAGTTTTGACACAATTTTTTTCGTGTTGATAAGAAATTTATTAATAAGAAAGCTTTAGTGTTTTTTTTATTTAATGCAATTTAATTTCATTGCTTTATCTCTAATGCTTTCATCAACTTGCAAACAAGCATAGTAACATTTTTTTTGCTAGCATTTCAAATTTGTAATTCGAATTGTAAACTGAAAACTTCTCAAACCGATATATTTTTACCGGTCTGGGCGGTAATACTATGGGCCGGTTACCACCGACTTTTTTTTTATCTTTGATACTAACCGACTTTTTTTTAATTCGAAATTGTTGTGGTAAGAGATAATCATTCTTGAATCATATCAAATCTGAGGTACTATCATAAAATATATTGTTGTGTGGTAAGAGAGAATCATTTTTGAAGTAGCATCCACTACTGGAAAAATACACATTAGTGGCGGTTCGTAACTGTCATCAGTGACAGTTTTTCGAACCATCACTGATATAGTGCCACTACTCTCGCCCAAGCACGCCTAACTTTGGAATTCTTATATGATCTACTACCCTAGTGTTGGTATGATCACATTTGAAATATAATGTGTCCCCTTCCCCTTAACCTCACAAAGCACCCAAACACTCATTTTAGTATTCTTATACTCCGAATTTACCATAACATGGATGCTCCAAATTTCAACTAAGTGTTCAAATTTACCGTAACATGCCAGTCATCACAGACAGTTTTAGTCTGTGATGATTTTTCGCACGGTTGGTAAAAATATCATAGATTTTGACTCGTAATTCCGATCGGAGCGTTCTTATGCTTTTTGGAATCAGCACGATGAGCTCTTGAATTTCTCCTTTGGCACAAAGTCTGATTCGATTTGTAAGTAAGAAATTCGAGCACGTTTGGTAAAACGACCATAACTTTGAACTCGTAACTCCGATCGAGGCATTCTTTGGCTCGTTGAAAAGATAACGAAAAGTTGCACCCAAAAATCAGATCTAGAATTTTTGGGCGAGTACGTGCATGCGACAAAATCAGAATTCCAAAAAAATGTCGTTTAGGCCCTCAAAACAGCCTCCAAAGTTCTGTACCCGTTTCGATCTTTTTTTGCGTTTTCGTGATCTCCAAACTGTATTCGGAGTATGAGAATACTTAGTTGAAATTTGGAGCACCCATATCATTCTAAACAAAAACCGCCACAGATAAGTCATTATTTGTGACGGTTCTAAACAAAAACCGCCACAAATACTCCCAAGACTATTTGTGGCGGTTCTAAACAAAAACCGCCACAAATACTCCCAAGACTATTTGTGACGGTTCTAAACAAAAACCGCCACAGATAAGTCATTATTTGTGGCGGTTCTAAACAAAAACCGCCACTGATAATCTTCCCACCATTTTGAATTAAAAAACCGCCACTGATAGTTCTATTTGTGACGGTTCCAAAAAAACCGCCACAAATAGTCATCACTAATGTGCTCTTTTGTAGTAGTGATCAATACTCTGTATCACAGGTTTGAATTACAATGTCATCTGTAGAACTACTTTGCGATTTTCTTTTAGCTAGCTAGAGCGTCGGTGCTGGATGGATTCTCTCTGGAGCTATCAGGTCTCTTTAGCAGGACAGCAATTCAACCTTTGTTCTTTAATGTTTAGCTCCAACCCCAAGCAAAGAACCATTCTTGCTTTAGTAAAGGCACCCCAAAGCCAAAACACAAGCCATTTGGAGGAGCTCATTGCAACTAGCTTGGCATTATTGACGGCTGCTCTCTCCAATTTCTGTCATCCTCCTTCACTTGACATAAACATCTTTTCTTCTGTGAGGAAACAGCACCAACTTAGGACGTGTAGCTGCCAATTAAGGTACTAAGATTCTCACCGATGTTAATTGTTTACAGGTTGGTTTTCAATACAGTAAGCATATGGACTAACAATGTTGATGCACAAACATAACTGATATACGCTCTTGTAGGTGCTAACAGCTGGATATTCATATATACGGAGGTGCAGATGGGTTAGATTTGTGGAAATCCCTAATAGTCGGATGTGTTAGTTTTGTGGATCTTCTTGTGTTTGCTGGGCCTTCATTGAGAAAGTCACCATGCCAATAGAGGTATTTTCCTACTAACATGGCATTTTTTACGAAGTAGAGTAGTATTCTTGTTAGTGAGTTTTTTTTCCTCTCTTCTTGTTGTATATGTACTCTTCTTTAAAATGTAAGTTCTCAATCTTGGTATACAATATAATGCAAGAGGGCGTCATGCCTTTGAAGAATTGCAAAGAGTACTGATATCTCGTCTAGCATGTGGAAGACGCATTGTGTATCGAGTCCCGAAAAAAATGATACGTCGAAGATTTTATATAAAGCCTCTCCACCAAGTCATAAAAGCGTATATAGTTAATTACATAGTTAAAAAGTTGTCGATATGGCTACATACAGTCGGAAGTGTAATTAGTATTGTGGATCTTCTTATGTTTGCTGGTCGACCTTCATTGAGAAAGTCACCATGCCTGAAGAGGTATTTTTATACGTATGTACATATGCATGGAATTTTTATGGAGTAGAGTAGTAGTAGCAGCAGCCTTGTCAGTGATTCCGGTGGGCTGCTGAAAATGTTTTTAAAACGAAATTTGAAACCATGCCACGAGAGGTGCAGATGGGCTAGATTTGTGGAAATCCCTAACAGTCGGATGGGTTAGATTTGTGGATCTTCTTGTGTTTGCTGGGTCTTCATTGAGAAAGTCATTTTCTTGGAGTAGAGTAGTAGTATTCTTGTCGGTGATTTCGGTGGGTGCCAGAAAAAATTTTGAAACGAAATTTAGCATGTGGAGGTATTTTTCTACCTACATACATATGCATGCCACTACAGGAATCGATATTATTTTCGTCGGCTATAATTATTTTCGTCGGTCTTTTTCAGGCCGACATTTATAGTCAAAATTATTGTCTGTTTAAGTTTAACCGACGAAAAAATAGTATTTTCGTCGGTCTCAGCGAAAACCGACGAAAAGTTAAGTTTATTTTCGTCGGTTTCTTTTGGCCGACGAAATAGTCGCGCCACATCCCACCGCTTGGCCAAATCCTATTTGCAGCCACATTCGCACCTGCGCCTCAGCCCCCGCCTCCCCTGTGCCCCTCGGTCGCCTCCCCCGCGCGTGCCTCAGACCCCGCCTCCCCCTCACCTCTCGCCGCGCTGTCTGACCCCGCCTCGCACGCCGTTCGCCCTCGGCCCCCGGACGCCGTGTCGGCCCCCGCCTCCCTCGTTCCCGCTCCCTGCCCGCCAGCCCACCCCCGATGCGTCCGCCCCCACGCTCGAATCGACGACTCAAATCCAAATGGGGTCTTCCCCTCCAGCACCATCAACCAGTGGAGGCGCGGGCTCGTCGTCAGGTGGCTCCGGGAGCGGCGGCGGGAGGGAGGGCGACTGGGACTGCGGCGGCTAGGGCAACCGCAACTACGACTTCCGCTCCCTCTGCAACCGCTGCAAGCAGCCGCGCCTCCTCGTCAACCCCCACACCCCGCGCGACTCCAAGTGGCTCCCACGCGCCGGGGACTGGATCTGCACCGGTACGATACGCCCCTACTAATCAACCACATCAATTACCCATAGATTTTTCTTCTTCTTTCCTCCTTCTAGGCTAGCTAGAGTGCTTTCCCTGATGCTATTCCTACCTGAGATAAAGCGAAAATGGAAACAAGAGTAGAGCTGGAGGTGTTGCTGCTACTGTATTGTAGCATTTTAGGCTAGGATGTGATATTGGGATGGGCACCATGCACCTTTCGCTTCTATGGGAAGAATTTAGGTCATGATCTCCCTCCGGACACTCCATGGGAGGTTTAGAGTGCTTGCAGTATTTAGTGTTTTGCGTGCTAACATAATATATGGTTGTAATCTAAGTCCGAAGTGTGGAGGTTCGGGCAGGCAATTTTCGGTGCCTTTGTTATATCAATTTTCTACGGTCTAGGGATTTTTGAGAAGATGTCATAAATGAATGTGTGTAGCTATTTGGTTTGCTTGCATTAAGAAGGGAAAGAGAAGTAAAGGGGGAAGCATAGAGGAGAGGTTTCAGTATTATTTGATCATGCGCTACATCTTGCACGAAAACCAAAACTGTAATTATATTTTCGTCAATATAATTTCGTCGGTCTATTTTCGTCGGTAAACCGACGAAAATAGCTAGTTTCGTCGGTTTTACCCTTATTTTCGTCGGTTTCTGGCCGAGGAAAATAATGTCGATTCCTGTAGTGATGGCATTTTGACGAAGTAGAGTAGTATTCTAGGAAGTGGGTTTTTTTTTATCTTGTCCTATATGTGCTCCCTACCCTTCTTTAAAATGTAAGTTCTGAAACTTGGTATTCAATTTTGATAAGAAAAGGCCGTTCAAGATTTTAAAATAACGGTATTGCTAGGGATCGGACGGCAGATTTTTTCGCAATATTTTTTTTTTCACGGGTGAAATATTTTTTTCTACGTAGTGAAATATTTTTTTCTACGTGGTGAAATATTTTCCTTCGACAAACAATAAAAAAAATGTCTCATACATTAAAAAAAATATTTCATACATTCAAAAAAAATGTTCCATACGTTAAAAAAAATGTTGCACGGCGTCCGAAAAAAACAAAAAAATCTGACGTCCGGGTGGAAGTTTCTCCCTTAAAATAAGCCTCTCCACCGAGCCATAAAAGTGTATATAGGTAATCACACAGTTAAAAAAATTCTATATCTGGCTGTATATAGTGAACACAGCCAAACATGAAACATCATGACTACGGAACTATATATACATTTTTATTTCGAAATTGTGTGCTTGTGTATGCAAGCTGACTAAAGTACTCGCGAGCAGGCATAAATGCCCAATCTGGTGTTCCTCATCAAAACATAACGAGCATGACACTTTGGCGCATGACCCCTTTATGCATGTTCCACCGATCAATACTTCTAGCTTTTTTTGCCAGCCTGCAACTTTTTTTTTAATAAAAACTGCTACTCACGTGAGGTCATCTCGACTAACTGCCATCAATTCATGCAGTGGATTCCTGCGGCCAACGTCGAGCAAGCGTTACGATGGATAATCCGTTATCTAGAGGATACGAGCAGTGGATCACACAAGGCCATCTACTTCAACGGATGGAGAGGACTGGGTGCATCTGCGGTGCTTAGAGCCATAGCCGAGGACCCTCCGCCATCTCTAAGGAAGAAATTCGACAGGATCATCCATATCGATTGCTCCAGGTGGAAAAGCCGAAGAGCACTCCAGAGGGCAATCGCGGAAGAACTGAAGCTTCCTCAGCAGGTTATGGAAGTTTTCGATAGGCAAGACGAGGAGGAGGATTTCAGCGGGGTAGATGAAGGCTCCAGAGCTGAGATAGTAGGTGTCACAAGGGAGATCCATCGAACACTGCAAGACAACAGATTTTTATTGGTATTTCATAATGGGAGCAACCGCACAATTGACTTGAACGGTTTTGGCATCCCTCGACCTGAATGGTTGGGTAGTAAATTGTTGTGGACCTTCAGAGGGAGGCTTCGGCTCAACCCAGAAATACAAGAAAGAGTGGATGATTCACATCTTCGCATTTATGCGGGTTATTATCCTCTGGATTTTGATGCTTTCATGCTAGCAGAGGCTAGAGAAATTGCTCGATACACACATAAGCCCGGCATCACCCTAGAAATAGCTAAACAGTGTTGCTTGTATCTCTTGTCGTTGAATTATGAGCAGGGCGACATCATGGACTACAACTGGGCTACCCATGCTTCCAGCTATTGGGTTTGTGATGGGATTATACCACATGAAGACGAAGACCAAGCATGGGAGATTGGTGCTGCTCTGCATAAAGAGATTATACTAGAGAACTATTCATCTAATAAATTGCCCACTTTTGGTGATAAACTTCGGACTCCTCGAAATCGTTGGGTTTCAGAAATCACATACTCCAATAGTCAAGCAAGGGGGCAGATAAGTATACCAACTGTACAGCCAGAAACTTCATCATTTTTCTTGGCAATCAAAAGTGAATCCGATCATCCAGTATCATCATTACCCAATAACATGTTTCAACACGCAGAGAAACTGCGTGTAATAAAACTCTGCCGGTGCACCTTTAGCTTTTCTTCACCGCCTTTCTATTGTTGCCGGAGCCTAAGATTCCTCGGATTAGATAGCTGCAAGGATCAACGACAAGAACAAGCACCGAAACAGCAACAAGAAGCGGAGGCGAAGCCAGTTAGACTAGAATTGGAATTTTTTCAGAGCCTATGGGTCCTGGACATATCCGACACAGATTGGGGCAATAATATTGCTTGGCGACGACTGCAGATGCTGCGCAGGCTTCGCATAACTGAGACTAGAAGCTATTGGGAGACAGGCCAACAGGATGAATTCAAAGATATGGGGAATTTGGAGCTCCTCGACCTATCTAGGAATAGCACCATGCAAGTTTTGCCGAGCCTGTCAGGGGCAACTGGACTCAAGACTCTGGTTCTAGATGGTTGTGTTGGTTTGGAACATGTTGGCCCAGGACTCCCTCCATCACTTGAATCATTTAGCTTAGATGCAGAGGTAGGAGAGGAAGCTAAAATATCCCGTATCTCCTTGGTTGGTTGTACAAGACTGCTGGACTTCTCATTACGTGGGCCATTGCCAAACCTTAAGGTGCTTGACCTCTCAGGCACAGCAGTCAAAATTCTTGACCTGAAAAGTGAGGTGGTCCATGTCCAAGGTCTCCAACGAGTCATTATGTTGGGATGTGAGCAGCTCCGATCAATACTGTGGCCAAAAGAGGGAATGCAACAACTGAGGATGCTATGCATTGACACTCGAAGAGAAGAGGTTAGAAAATTATCACCTGGTTCTCTCGTCCAGCAGTTGCGACAAGAATATTGTCATGCATATGTTGCTACTATGGACATGAGATTTGTTCAGTCCATGGTGCTAAGAGGTGGTGACACGGAGTTTTGTTGGAAGGCTAATAGATTTAATCTTGTACTTTGCATATCTGCTACTAGCAAAGAAGATGGACAGAAGTGCAACAAGGAGAAGATGGACCGTTTTAGCACCGGACGAGTAACTGGGCCACCTCTACACAAGTCGTTAATCCCCAATACTTCTTGCAGCGCCTACACGGATGTCACTGTTGACAAGATAACTACTGATCATGACGACAGCAGTGCCCCGCAGTTTCAGCCATTGGATAGCCATCTGGAGATTGGTGAGGGAATCAACAACACTAATGTGGAGAGCTTACAAGGAATCGAGGCTATCATCTTCGTGATGAACGAGGTCGAGTCGTTGCACGTGCACGACAATTCTTCCATCACCACCGTCATCCCCCAACGCATGATGTCCACAAAAGAGAATGAAATTTATTGGCCTTGTCTCAAGCGGTGCCGTGTCGAGAGATGCCCCGAGCTACACACCGTCTTCTCAAGTGGTTCCATGTTGAGATACAACTACTACTTTGTAGAACTAGAGACCTTGTGGGCGGTTGACCTCTCGATGGCCCACTGCATTTGGAGCAAAGTAAGGACGAGACCTTTTACGGATAGTAGAACCTTTGCGAAGCTGCGGAGCATACACCTGCACTCCTGCCCCAGGCTCCTATTTGTCCTCCCGCTGTCGTGGCCAGCCCCAGACTCGTATCTTCCCAACTTGGAGACCCTCCACATCGTCTATTGTGGTGATCTTAGGCAGATCTTCCCCGTAGAGGCAGAGTTTCTGAAAAAAATAGCTACCGATCGTCGAAAAGGTGTCCTAGAATTCCCAAAGCTGAAGCATATCTACCTGCATGATCTCCCCAGTCTGCACCAGATATGTGAAGCCAAGATGTCCGCACCCATGCTCGAGACTGTCAGGATCAGGGGATGCTGGGGCCTCAGGCGCCTCCCGGCCGTCGGTCAGCGCCGTCGAGACAGCCTCCTTGTTGTAGACTGCGAGAAGGACTGGTGGGATAAGCTGGACTGGGATGGAGAGGATGCCGGCCATGTCCCATACTTCTTCAAGCCATGTCATTCGATGTACTACAAGAAGGCCTTGAGCAGAGGCTCAGTTCTCCGGTGAACCAGAATCACTGCTCAGGTATACACACACACAAGATCTTCCTTGTTTTTTCTTTCTTTCATGTATGTATCATACACGGTAACATCAATAGACCCTGTGTATATTAGTATATATATGCAGCAATCTGTACACACATAGCATGTATATAAATTCTGCTAACATTAATTAGTTCTATCATCACCTCTGTAGGTTTGGTGGTGGAAATACAGATGACTTACTGTAGCTTTCTACTGCATCCATGGTCGGAAAGTTTCACAGTTTGCTTGCCTTGGTGTGTTTTCTAAATAATAAATTACTGCTTGGTGCATGCTACGTGCATCCACCAAGCTGGTGTTTGAAACTATGTTAATGTGTGTGTCTCTTAGGAGTCTAACCTACAATGTATTTGGTTTGGATTGTGGTTATGTGTGTGCTTGAAATAAGAGGGTTAGCTATGCCTGTGGTGTTTGTCTGTCAGTCACAGAATAGAACCCCATGGTGTGAGAGTGTTGCTTGCAAAAGACTAAACACAGAGTTTGTGTGTGATTGATGCAGTAGCATGCCAATGCTGCCTGGATATGTATTTGGTTTATTTACGTATATGCTTAATTATTTCGTTCTACTCATTCTTCAGGTCATTTATTTGTCTATACTAGCTGGTATGAGTCGCCTTGTTAGTTACCAACGGCTTCAGCAGGGGCATGCTTCTTTTGCATTGCCAAAATAGAGAGGATTTTGGTGTCATCCTGTTCAACAATTTAAGTAGGGGTATACTGCTTCAACAGTTTCAACATGCTTCTGTTGAAAGTTGAAACAGAAGCTTGCGAGAAAATTTGTATGAAATTGTGTCATCCTATTTTGAGGATGGCTCCACATATTTTCCATCAGTTGTGACTTCAACATACAACTGTGTTCATCCATTGTCATTGAACACTGCTATGATATCTTGATTTTTTTGTTCTATTTCTCCGGTTTTTAACATGTTCATTGTCATTTGGGAATCATAGCACTAAGTTATTCATGATTGATGTCACTGGTAGTGGTCTCTTGTCCTAAAAGTAGTTATCTTGATCATTCTCTACAATATGCTTGATCATTTGGCAAACAAGAAAATTATAGCATTTTTGTGCTGCAAAATATCTATATGATCTTGTAATTTTTGATAAATAGATTGAACTCATAGTATTTGACAAATGGTTTGATAACCAACTTTCTACGGCACGAGAAGAGAAGCATTCAACATTAACATCATCATCATGTTACAACACATGACACACCCAAGTTGATAACACATTGACTAAAACAATAATTTCCAAAGATCCAATCGTTGGATCGTTGTGAGATTTTAAATGTAGAAACTATATTCAATTTCAAAACCAACCCAATAAGAATCAGCTCAATTGGATCTATGGATCGAAAGTTATGACCTTCACAAATTGACTGTATCTAATACTGACGGAAATTGATCAAACCCTAATTACAAGATTAATCAAGATCTATGAGGAATTAACCAATCAAATTTTTCAGATCAATCGCTTGATACCCTAAAAAGGTTTTGGAATGATCAAATCAAAATTATAACGGTGAAACAATGAATCAATCTAAAATCAAAACAGGCATGTAGATGAAGAAATAAAAAATTTACGCGAAAATACTGTAGCAACTGTAGTGGTACTGTAGATTCGACAAAATTAGCTCAGGCAATGAAGCGACGTACAGGCGATCAGAAACTTGAGCAATGTTTTTTTAAGTTATGCGGCTCTCTTTTTTTTCTACCGTGCAAAAACCGATCGGTACAAGAGACACCGACCTAGGTATATATATCCCCGCACGCGCATGTCCGTGGCCAAAGGCCGACTTCCATACAGCTAGGATTTCCTAATTTTTCATCTCTAATTAAATACCTACATCCATATCTATCTGGCCTAATAACATATGGTCCAAAAGATACACATATCCAAAAATTCACGCATGCACGCGTACGGTCCACCTGCCGCTAAGCTACATCGTCCCCGACTTCACGTGCACTATTCTCTAGTCCGAATGTCCCGCATGACATCCTTGATCGTCTGAACCTCGATTCATCCTGGAACCTAGTTCTGAACCCCATCATCGATCACATTCGACCTCAAGCAACACTTACACATGAACAAACCACAAAACAATTTTCCAAGGACAAATTCTTCCAACTTGACTCAACATCAGTCCATGCAACCATTTGCACGAGCGCATTGCATCAAGCAAAAAATTTATCATGCTATCACAAGCATACAAATTAATTATCTAAAATAGCACATGTACAAACATCACACATGCTATGAGCACAACCATTTTGCAAAGCCAAATTCATCACTAAACTAAATTTTCAGCACATGATTTCATAATTTGTTGCATGGCTAAGCATACTAACACGTTCGAAACCAACCCTCATTAGTATTTTACTAGGAACTAACTCATAATTATCTATCCTAGAGTAACAAATGATCATAGCATAGCAAATGACAATGTCAGACCCATAAACTAAGTTTCCAAATCCTATGTGTCTTCTATGGTAGTCTCACAACCAGTCACTAGCACACAAATCCAACATTGACATACGATGAGAATTTAAATAATATTTAGTGATAAGTATCTGAAATTAATTCTCACATGACTAGTTTGACAACGAAGGGGCTGACCGGCCAAATAACATTACATATTAAAAGAGCAAAGCCAAAATGAAAGGGTCTAGCTAGCATGCCTAGCAGCCCGTCCACAGGAAACCGACAAGATGAGACATTAGAAATTGACATCCTCGTCGCGATAACCCACTGCATAAAGGTAATCTTGCATCTGGTCATTTTCCACATCTTATGAATATGTTCAACAAGCAACGATTGAGTATGAAAATCGTACTCTTCAAGACTTTAAACAAATGTATATATTATGCAAGGATATGTCAAAGTAGTGGCTATCCTGCCATGTTTTCATAATTTGAATAAAGCAACCTTTCATTCACAATATCCAATAGTAGATTTCAAATAGAAAGTTGCAAGAGCATTTGACATTTGATAGCAAGTGATGATAAAGCATCCGTAATATAAACACATGGTGTGCTACCATAAATATTAAACCACGGAAAAACTCTTGTTGGTGAACAATTCATACATGAATTTCCCATCCATATACTCCCAATACCATTTAAAAAAAAATGAGAAAAAGCTACTATGGAGGAGGATTCACCAAGTCATCTATAATTGGGGACATGACTATTTAAATAGATTCATATACTCTATAGAGACCGTACAACTTTACCCACATGATATAAACATCCCAACATATAGATACATGTCACACGATACCATCAATACCAATTTTAGAGCTTATGACAAAGCTTTACATTGGCGATTCTAACAACAAACCACCCATCATTACTGTCAAGGCCCCAAGTTCAAAAATTCTGGGACATCCGGAGTATCCGGATTTAATGTCCGGAATGTCCGGATATAACTCGGAATGTCCGGATAAATCATCCGGAGTATCCGGATTGGGTTGACCGAACACCTCAACCCGGAGTATCCGGACAAATTGTCCAGAGTGTCTGGGTTGATTCCACCGAAGACCCCAACCCGAAGTCTCCGGGTTAGCATCCGGAGTGTCCGGTATGTGCGGGGGGGGGGGGGTTTGTATAAAAGTCCCATTTCGTGGGTTCACTCCCTTCTTTTCTTCTCCACTTGTCCTCCACCCATCCCGTGCGTCCCCTCCACCTCAACCTCGTCCCCGGTGAGCTCTCCACTCCGGCGACCTCCCGTGGCTCCTCCCCGGCGGCTCCTCCATCCCGTGGAACTCCTCCTCTAGCCGGTGTCCTCCTTCCTCTACCCGGCGTTGCTTCCCCTCCATCTTCCTTGGAGGTAGGTTTTTCTCTTGGGGGTTGATTTGTGGGTTTCTTGGGTTCTAAGGCCATCCATGGTGGGTTTAGGGTTTAGGTTTGGATTTGGGGGTTTGGAGTTGAATCTTGAGCTCTAGGGTTTTGGGTGTAGTGATTCTAGGGTTAGATTGGGGCTTGGATTGATGAGTGTGGGTACTAGTGAGGTAGATCGGGTAGTAGCAAAGCCATTTCTTGGCTTGGAGTTAGGTTTTGGTTGGGCTAGTAGAATGTCGTCGTTTCTTGGCGGTTTGAGCTAGCTCGGGGCTTCTCCCGGCTTGCAAGTTGTAGAAAAGTCGTAGATCGGGTCGGTGTGAAGCCGTAGAAAGCGGTAGGACTCCCATCCCCAAGTTGTGTTGGGTGAGGTGCGCCAGGTTCGGAGTGTCCGGACCCCTAGTCCGGAGTGTCCGCCCTAGGCCGGAGTGTCCAGATAAATGGACCGGAGTATCCGGGTTAGCCGGAGAGTCCAGATAATAAACCCGGACTGTCCGGGTTCACCTGGTCTGTCCAGTTGTGGGTTTTTGTTGGGGTTTGCGTTGTAGTCGTTTCTTTCGCATTGCATGCATCTCATTGTGCATTGTATCCGTGTAGAGAACGATCCCGCGGCGACTGACGTGGCCGTGGTTGAGGGAAGTGCCGAGGGGCAAGTCGCTGTTGATCCGCAAGCAGAAGAGCAAGGCAAGCACCTAAGCATTTTGAACCATAATTATAATGTATTTTTGCAAATTAACTGCTTATTGGTCGATTAAGTGATGCATTAGGAATTGAAATGTGGGATAGGCTAGATCCTATTTGCTGCATGTACCCTTCTTATTGTTGCTTGTTGAACACCTCCTTTGGAGCTAGATTATGGGTACTAATTGTATCGTGCTTAGTATGCTTAGAAGTCGGGTTTGGGCCAAGTGGTGGAAGGTTCCACCGCTTGAGATTGATGCACTTTACAAGTATTGGGTTGCAATGGGTTGTTTATGAGAAATGAAATGATGAAATTTGAGACCGGGCGGGAGAGTTAGACATTTGGGTAAGGAGACCCAAATGTGGTAGTCCCGCCTGAGTCAGCTAAGGACCGATTCGATGTGGTACCATGGCTGAGCACAAATTGGTTGATCACATGCCCGATTATGGTAAGGTAAGCCGCTCTTTCATCGCATGCCGTTCGATGGGCCATGCCCTCATGTGGTTGGACGTGGTTGAGGGCGGGGCCTAGGCCGGCTCTCGAGCGCCAAGCCAGGCTTGGGGCTGCTCGAGGGGGTGCTAGGTTTCCGGACCGCATGAAGATGCCCCAACGAATTGGTATGGATGGGAGGGGGTTGACATGAGGCTCCTTCGTGACACATGTCGTGTGATCAATGCTTCCCTGCAGGGTTAATTAAGCGATTCGAATTGCCGCGCTCTTGGATATGAGCACGCTGTTACACGTAGTAATAACTTGAACTGAAGTTCGCCGTTGGGCTTGAGCTCGAAAATGAATGTGGTTAATTGTTGTGGATTGTTAATTTCTAACTTCACCTAGTGGTAGGTGCAGTAACAACCGCACTAAAATTGAGATTTGAGTAGTTTAAGTAACTAAACAACAAATGATAAGCATTTTGCAACTGATTTACCTTCAGCTTATTCTTTGCTACATCCAAATGCATATCCCTTGGAGTCGGTCTTATATGGACCACGGGTAAGACTTGCGAGTACCTTTTGTACTCAGGCTTCTGCTTTGTGGTTTTGCAGGTGAGGATCCAGCAGGGTGCGAGTTTTGCCCCTACTGCCTATCGGTGACCGGGCGGGGCACCGAGTAGAGGCTGTCGGCACTCGTGCGCCCGGAAGTGTTAGGGCATGACACTTCCGGGGTGTTTTACTTTTGTTGTATAGAATAGTGGGTGATGCTTTTGCGAACAGCTGTACTTTTATTTCTATATTGGAACCCGTCTGCTTTTCGTTTGGTCGTCTTTGTTGGTTGTCTTTGTTGGGCCTCTTTGTGCCGTGTGGTGTGTTTGTTGCTTCCGCGTTTTTGCGTCTCTGGTAGTGAGCTTGGGGCTCGATGCCCCTTTGTGCGAATTGAATGTTGATATGGCATTGGGAACCGGTATGTGGGGATCCTGGGCGAGTTTCAGATCGCATACCGGGGGAATACCGGGGTTGTTGTCGAGTCGTTTGGATGTTTGTAGGGTTGTCTCGATTGGGCTTTTGTTTTAGCATCGGGATCACCTCCGGTGGTTTGTTGCTAGGATCCAAATCCGACGGGAGCAACTGTTCATCCAACAACTCGAGGACGATCTGGACGGCTCCTCTCAATTACCCTCTTTAGGATTAGGAGGACCCCTCCAACATCCCAAGAGCTCAAACGTTGTGTTGGGGACACCACGCTTACCCAACGATGTCCCTACAAGCAGGGAGTACACCCTTTGTGCTTGCACAAGCCCAATTTCACCTATTAGCTATCACCTACAGTTTTGTTGCTAGACCACGACAACTTATTGTACTAGAGCCTTCCCATAAAAGGCACATGCGTTTTGAATATTGGTTCTTAGATCTAACTACACCATAGACTCGATCCTTAATGGCTTGGACGAGACAAACACATACTTGCATCTTGCGCACATGTTTTTCATTTTATTTCTTAGCCAAAATAACAGAGATATCATCTCTAGACTATACATTTAACCTTAGTCTATCCAGTATAAGTGATATCGGTATAAGCAGGGCTAAGCATTTATCATACATCTACTCTATTTTTACACATATAATTATTCAAGTAGTGGATAATAGTTACTACGGTGTCAATGGTGGGGAATCATTTATCAAGGTAGGATATATGCAACAATTGGACATATCTACCATTTCCATTAACATAGCAATTTTTATCAAAAAATACTCACATGCATAGTAGATTTGAACACAATATACATAATAGAAAAATATGGAATCAATATGATCAAAGAGGGTGTTTGCCTGCTGTTTCAATAGTTGGTCTTGCTCTGGGTCGTTGACAGGATTTTCTGGGACGTCAATATCTACACACGAAACATCGAACAGTGCAATTAGAGCCAAAGGAATTCAAATAGTGATAAAATCAAAATATTTTTTTTAGATTATGAAAGCTCATGATTTTAGAAAAAATTAAAAACTGGTTTCACATAATTTAGAGTTCAAATGCAAAAGTTATGTGTATTTTAATCTAACTCGGTTGGAAATTCAAAAATGAAAGAAAAGTGAAAAAAAAATACTATCCTACAGAACTAGATTTTTTTTCTATTTTTCTGGATTTATTTAATAGTGGGTAGGGGTGGGCATTCAATTTTTTTGATTTAATCAGTTCAGTTTTTTTGATTTTAAAATAATTCGGTTTTTAGAAACTGGCAACCGAATTTTTTGGATCAAAATGAAAAACCAAACTGAATTAACCGAAATATTTCGGTTCGGTTAATTCGGTTTTTCGGTTAACCGAAATATAAATAAACAGTGAGTACATTAAATTTGATTTTCTCATGTTGCAATACAAAGTAGAGATAAATCAACACAATATTCATAGGTCATTACAATATAAGCATAGTATAACATATGAACATATCACACATATGCATAAAGATGTTAGAACATGAGAATTGTTTGGTAGCTTTATGAAAAATATTATAAAAATAGTATTGTACATGGGCTATTCGGTTATTTTGGTTTCTGGAACCAAAAAACCGAATCAAATACCGAAAACCGAATTATACCAAAATAAAAACCGAATCGAAAACCAAAAACCGAAATAATCAGTTAATTCGGTTTGGTTCGATTATATATGCATGAATGATTAACTCCTTTCAAGGATTAAGGCCGAAGATCAACATAAGCTTAGTTTTTAGGAAATTTGAAAATTCGTGAAATCTTTATTTTTGATGTAATTGAATATTCGTGCACATTGTAATGTATGATTAGTGTATGACATTTTATTAATGAATGGAATGACGATTATTCTTTGTTGGAGGCTTTAATCTATGTGTCATTAAATTTAATGATGATCAATATTTGTTGCATGTTCTAGTTATATGCGATATTAATTTCATTGATGATCTCTTTTGCACCGTTTAACTTTTGGGTTGTTTTATCCTTCAAGAACCCCGACCAGTGGGAGCTTCTTGAGGACAAGGAGGATGCACATGAACACAACGCTGAAGCAAAGATCTAAGGTCACTACAAGAATCCGTATTATTTTCGTCGGCCTAAATATAATTTCGTCGGTTTTTTTTAAGCCGACGATTATTCACCAAATTATCGTTGGTTTTAGGTTGGCCTAGGCCGACGAAAATATATACGCCACGTCAGCGGGTGCGGAGATGGCCACTATTTTCGTCGGCCGCTCCGGCCGACGAAAATAGGTATATTTTCGTCGGTTACCGACGACAATACATATATTTTCGTCAACATAATTTCGTCGGTTTATTTTCGTTGGTTTTCTCAGTATTTTTGTCAGTTTTTGACCGACGAAAATAATACGGATTCCTGAAGTGGGTGTGTGCCGCTGGAGTAGGCGAGGATGAAGGTGATAGCCGCTAGGAGCGGAACAGGGAGAGGGAGTGGGACCCTCTCTTGAGGGATCAGTCGTTGCTAACCCCAAGCAGGTCGGGTTGACGACTACCTAGGGAAGGGTCGCCGGGCGCATATCCGGTAGCGTCCTCTCTTATGCTGTCTTCATACCCTTTGGGAGAAGAGGACGAGAAGGACCCATGGCACCATCAGATCCATTGCCCGCTGGTCATTGTCGTCCCCAGCCTCCAAATCTAACCACTGTCCTCCTCCACAACTAGAATTCTTTGTTGCCGGATGTAAAAGTGAGAAGACGAAGGATAAATGTGGCATTTAGGGAAAATAGAATTTGGAAAAGACTTTTTATTAGAGAAAACTAATTCTATATGGTATGGATGGAAGATTTGGATAACCCGTGTGCTATTGTTTGGAACTGGGCTATATTATTTGATATTGAGCTCAGATTATACTATAGATGGAATTTTCCAAGAATAAATTCCGCAATTTTCAGTGATGGGACCGAAGGGCAAGCTAGCAAGGGAAGAAGATTAGAAGAGCAGTGCTTCTATGCTTTCTCTCCCAATACAAACTATACAAATCTTAAAGCAAACGAATGGATAAGTAATTATCACCTACCATAATTCATGATCTAATATTTGTGTAACTTTAAAAAAGAAAAGCATAGAAGCACCTCTCAGATTAGGGGCCTATTTGGGGAGGTCATACTGGTCAGAAAGCTTTTTTTTGTTTGTCGAATCAGAAAGCAAATTGTAGCTTTTCTTGATTTGCCGTTTGACAAATTGGCCTTTTGCCATCTACTTTTTGCCCGCTGGCTTGACCTCGACCCGTCGCCCCAACCTCGACCGCGTCGCCTCGAGGCGACGGGAAGGAGGCGGTGACCGAGCGGTGGGGAGGGGAGGAGACGGCGACCGGCGGGACCGGGAGGAGGCGGCGAGGTGGAGGTGAAGGCTGCGGCGACCGACCTGAGGTCGAGATGGAGGCCGAGGCAGAGGCGGTGGCAGTGACCGAGCGGAGGCGATCGACCTGAGGTAGAGGTGGGGATGAGCTAGGCTGAGGCGGGGCGAGTGAGCGGAGGTGACAGCGAGCGAAGCGAAGGCGGGGGCGAGCGAGCGAAGCCCTAGCCACGAAAAAACACCTTCCCTGCGACTGCAACTTCGAGTAGGGCTATTTTGCTCCCAAACCGAAGGTAGCCAAACCGTTAGGGGGCCTTTCGTCTACAGCTTTCGACTTGTAGACGAAGTACAACCCCAAACATCCTCTAGAAAGGGAAGTACCTACGGATGAAAACGGATCGGATACGGGCGGATATTGCTTTTTTCGTATCCTAACCCATATTTGTTTTCGGATTCGGAATCGGATACGGGCTAGCCGGATACGGATACGAATTCGGGTTATTCGGGATATGGATACGGGACGGATTCAGGTCGGTAACGGATAAAGATATATGGCTAATGCACGCATATATAAAGTAATATATGTTGAATTGAACCGTATAAGTTATGTATCAATCAAACCTAATAGACGTCATAGAAAGAATATGCTACTTTAGGATCAATAGAACCATTTGATTGCTAATAAAAATGGGCTAATATTGAAAAAATGACGAAATGGGCTGAATGTTGCTGATATCCGAATAGGAAATATCCGATTATTTGATCCGAATATCCGAATATCCGGATCTGATACTGTATCCGCTGGATACTAAAGACTCCGAATCCGGATCCGTATCCGGATAAACTACCCGGATCCGAATCCGGCCGGATAGCTATATTCAGAGTACGGATCGAGTTTTAAGTAGATTCGAGATCGGATCGAGCGGATATTTCGTGTCCAGTTTTCATCCCTAGAAGTGCCATTGCAAAAGGATGATAAAAACCAAAATTCTGCTATGTGGGCTAGGATGTGCGCACTGTACGTGTGTTGACTCGATCCGATGAGAAATATGTGGGCCGAGTCCATAAACCGTGGGTCCCAGTTGTCAGTTTTATGAACCGTGGCATCCCTACCCTTCTCTCTCTTTCCCATCTCTTCTCTCCCCTACCAATGGCGATTTGATCTCATCCTCTCCTCCCTTCCACCGAAGCACACGCCACCTCCAACCTTTCTCTCTCTCCCCTCCTCTTCCTCCCCGGAACTTGACTGGAGATCTGTCTCTGTTGGTAAGCCCTAACTTGCTTGGATTGATTCCACTTTGCCCTATACTCTGTAGTCTTCTTTGCTGTGACGGCTGTGAGCAACCGATGAACTGAATCCAAATCCAAATCCAAATCTTCATGCGATATTCCGTCCGTTCCAGTTCTTTCTTTCTCTGCAAATGTGTCCATTACTGGAGTACTCAACAATCGCGGATTTGTTTTCTGTTGGTGATGTAATCCGGCCATCCATGTGGTTCGGTTCTTGTTCTTGTTTTTGAGCACGGCCATCCATATTAAATCCGCCCCTCGTTTGGGGTCTTAGAAACGAGATTGGCAATGAGCGCACCGTTCTTGGTTATGTTGGTAGGTAATGCAAATGCGGATGGATGTGCCGATAAGGTTAAGAATGGCTCTAGCCTTTGTGTCTCTCAAGTTGGTATCTATGGTCTAGTGCTAAGAGCATCTCCAGCAGAGCCCCTAAACTAGCCCCTAAACCTTAAAATAGGGAGTGTAGTAAAAAAAACAGATCCAGCAGGCCTCCAACTCAAGCCCCTAAAATTAGGGGCCCCTAAATTTGCCTCCTCAGCCCCAATTCCCAGGGGGTCCCAACTCAAACCTCTAAAATTAGGAGGCTCCTAAATTTGCCTCCTCAGCCCTAATTTTCAGGGACACAAGTACAACCCATATTATTGAAGATAGGGAAATACATGAGAGGCTTCGAAAATTTTATCATGTTTTGAAAATTTTAAATTTAAATTTGAAATATCATGTTTTTAAATTGTAAATGTTAATATGCTTATGTTTTATGTATTACAAATATTTTTGATTGAATTTTAGTGGTGTCAAATAAAGATTATACATAGCGGATATGTCAAAATAGGAGAAAAAGTAAAATAGAGGCTGAGATTTAGGGGCTGTTGCTGGACTTGTGCTCTGAAAACAGGGTCCCAAAAAATAGAGGGAGTCCCTAAATCCAAAATAGGGACCCTGTTTTAGGAGCCCTTGCTGGAGATGCTCTAATTCAACCACTTTAGTTGGTTCAGGAGCATGACAATTCTACAGCTATTTTTTTTCTTCTGTGCAACGTACTACCGTTCAGTTCTTGATAAATGAATGAATTGTAGTTTCTGTCTTCGTTGGCAAGGCTTGATAAATTGTACTTTCTATGTAATGTGATTAATTATCTGATGTTTATGTAATATCATTACTTGTCTACAATCCTGATATGTTGATATTGTTTTTTTTAAAAAAGAATCAGATTTGTGGATATGGCTGATAATGAGAAAGAGGTGGTAGATGGAACTACCCCCCGAGGGGTGGACTGGGAAGTGGTGACTCTCACAGCATCCGCCTATGCAGCAGCGCCAGGGCCCAGTGGAACAGAAGGCAAACCTACAACGGATAGCAAAGGCCTCGATGCAAGTAAGCATGAGCGGGGTTCATCAAATGCGTTGCTCATGTCTGACCACTTTGTGTTTCCCCCAAGTGAGCATGAGAATCTGCCAATAGAGACCAGTTTTGATGAGATCCAGCCAGAAAAGGATGTGCAGGAAGCAAGTACCAGCGTGGAAGATGAGAGTTTTAAGAATGTGGGTGCAAAGTATGATGTTGGGTCAGAGAGACTTCAATCCTACAATGAAGGAAAAAACCTCTCAGTTGATGATGTAGAGATGAAGGGTGATGTAGCTGAGCATGGTTCATTTCATGCTGAAGATGAGGGACATGGTTTTGTTGTTCATGATGATGACAATGATGGTGGTGACGGTTCTCATGACAAATCAGATCTGCCTTCAGAATCTGCAGACAGCAAGAGCCGTGACTCTAGTGCCCCTTGTAAATGCTGGTTGAAGAAGCATATGTCATGCTTGTATCACCAAGCTAAGGAAACAACTGCTCTCTGGTCTGTGGTGGTTGCAGCTGCCCTGGTTGGGCTTGGAATTTTGGGACGCTGGCACAAAGACAAGTTGCACCTTAACCAACTTAAATGGCGCTCTGGCTCAGTGGTCAGGTATATTGAGCTCCTGATGCTTTTCAAATATAATGTGTTGTTTCATATGTTTGAAGTAAATATCGTATTTCAAATTTCAGAAAGAACATGCAGGTTAGCTTATTGCCTTTTTCTATTGTACATAATGTTGTTTCAAGCAGTACTTGCATACCTAGGATTTTCTTTGCCACATAATGTTGTTTCAAGCAGTACTTGCAAAATCCATTTCGTGCAGTAAGCAGCACTTTTCCTTAATCAATTATTGGCCTGAAGGCTCTGATAGAGCTTCTTGACAAAGCTCTTGAGCAGTTCAATGCTTTATCATGTTACCGTACCTCCCCCCAGTTAGAACGACACTTGTGCATTATGTCCAGAATTAAGTCTGCATGTGTATGTATATCTTTCTTTTTTAAGACGTTGTTGGCATAGTTAAATGAGCAGCAAAGAAGAACTGTTGGGATAGTTCATTTCCTCCCTAATTATTTACTGCAAGAATCTCATTGAGCTAAATTCATCATTGGATGTTTCATATTAGTTTTGGTTGGAGTAATGTTTTATCATCCATTCATCTTTGTAGCATTCTGATATTCTTGGGAGGCAGCATATATGGTGAACCAAATGATAGTTGAATGTTCTAATCTTCTATCTGCATTTGTATAGCTGTACTTGTTCTGATTACTGATTAGGAATGCGAACAGACCATATTCCAATTCGATAGTGGTATTAGCATATCTGCACCTATTTTTTAGAGCAAAGTTGAATTGGATTCAGATATCACTTTGGTTTCGATATGAAATAATGAGTTAATGACTATTAAATATTAACACTAACAACTGATTTGCTAAATTCGGTATGAACTTATTATGTATGAGGAGGTATTGTAGCTACTTTTCAAAGTTCTATTTACTTATAGAATAATGAAGTTCTACATTTTCAGCCGATCGAAAACATAATTCAAATAATTGTGTTTGATCTTCAACTGTTCATGTTGCAGATTTGTGCAAGTATTATCCACATCTATAGCTCTATGCCAAATCTAAGTTTGTCTGGCTCTGTGTCAAGGATATGATTATTGACATTATTTTAATGGATTTCGGTACTTATATTAAGCTTACTGTTTACATGCTTGGTTACTTGGACAGACAAAATATAATTCTTTCATGGAAAATCATAGTCCATATCTGCATCTTGTATTTGGTAAATTGGACGAAAGATCTATTTTCTGTGTAGTGAAACAGTCTTTTTTATTATGAAACTTGGATGGTAAACTAAGGCTTCAACAACTCTTTTGCATATAGGTATACTAGTAAGCGTTCCAGTTGTGTATGCTTAGCAGTGACCTAACTGGTTAGACATTTTGCTTCAATGCCTTGTCCAGTACAAAGCAACATCATAGGCATATTAGCTTGTTTCTTATGTTCAGATTATAATGGTTGGCACTGACAAACAATTATATGAAATGATAATAGGTTGGAAAGTGAAACCTTTGTACTTGGAAGCAATGCTTAAATGATTGAATCCTTGTTGTAATTTACAAAAAGATGTCATCATCAATTCCTCATGGTTCTGTGCTTCTGAATTCTGATGTTAATGGGTCATATCGCCCATGTATCAGTTTGTACTAGTGAAGATACCATGAACTGCTGCTTTCTAAATGTAATGTAGCAAGTAGCAACTGTATCGTGGTGCCTTGGGGCCATGTCACATTGCTATTTTGTACTTTTTTATGAACTTATGTCTGCCAATAACTTTTAACGTCTTGGATCTGGGTCTAGATCAAAGTATTTCAGCTAATTAGTTTAATGTCAAAGTACTTACTAGTTTATTCTGAGGTGATGATATTTGCGTTCTTTCTAGTGTCATGTGCTAAAAAATATCAACGAGTTTTGAGTTTTTGACATACAGTTGTTTTTATGCATACCATTGGATTCATCTCTAACCTACCTGGAATTTTTTGAGAGCATCCTTACAGCGGTATAGCGTGTAGCTTTTTTGAGAGGCTTGTAGTGAAAATTAAGAGTCTTAGGGAATGGCACTATGACACCAACAACATGCGTGAAGATTCTCTCACGTGCATTAGAAACAGCATAGCAGGGTCAGTCCTATTGAAACGGAATACTTGCGATCCATCAGGAGTAATATCACGAGAAATTTGACTATTTATTTTGTCCTAGTGCGATGCATGGTTATCACAGCGACGCCTAGTCGCCACCGCCGGGCACTGACCACCAGGGGGCTCGTCTCGCCTTGCGACGGCAAGTTACCCACCTGGCCATGTCAGGCATCGCCCAGGGTGACTTGGTGTCGGCTGCCGTCGCCTAGGAGGTCGCCTAGGCTGACCGGGGAAGGGAAGAGGAGCTTCAGGTTAAGCTGAGGTGCTCGACGGTGGTAGGGAGATGAACCAACTTATCAATCGTCGCTTCTCCGCTAGATCTGGATCTAGAATCACTGGCCATCGACTCGCTGGTGCCTGATCCGGGCTTCCATCTGGATGTCGGCGTGGAGGAGCGACGCAGTGAAGGGGGCCTTGATGGAGTGGAACGTGGCGGCCACGGTCTCCTCGTCGAGACCCCGCAGCTTGGTGCTACGGATTGCCTTGGGCGTCCGCGGCGGGCTCGTGGGCTGCATCGTATGCGCTAGCATGGCCACGTGATCGGGGGTATTCAAGGGGAAATCTCAAATCTGGGGGGATTCCAAGATGCGGCAGCACCTGCCTGAGCTGTTGTTCTCGTTTATTTTTTTGTTTCTCTCCCCTCCGCTCCTCTTTTTGGATGGAGTCAGCGTGCATTGCCCCTTCCGTGTGTCGCTGACGCTGGAGCGAAGCTGCGAAATGAATAGACGCCGTCGGGGAAAACGTCGGCAGCGAATTCGGCTACTTCCGGGCGAGGGTGTGGTTGCTCGCTCGTCGCCTGGGCCAATCGATTTTGCTCTCCCCTGGATCATGCAGCATCGGCTGGCTAACTGGCCTTGCCGGAACAAACCAGAAACTAGCAGTACATCTGACTGAAATGGTGAGTGAAGGGGAGCGGCTGCTTATGTATTACTGGTCACCTAACTGTTGCCTAGGCGTCCAGGCGACCCGGAGGCGTCTCGCCTCACCGGGGTGCCGTGATAACCATGGTGCGATGTTAAGCATTCATTTTTTTTTTCTGAAGGTTCCATTGAGAAAAACTGGCGCATTTTGCTTGGTGCTGCAGAGGTTCATTTTCTGGTAGTTTTTGTTACTCATTATTGTATCGCTTCTCTGACACTTGTATCTAATAAATTGCAAGTACATATGTCATTAAGGCATGTGTAAGGAAGCCTGAGACATTATTTGTGTATGGTATACATGATGTATCAGTCCTGTTCTGCTACCACGAAATTAATTCAAAGAAAAATGATTATTGAAACGAATGATCCCTCATGTTGCATGGGAGTATGAAATGTGCTTCAAGAGATGCTTCCTTCTAAGTTAAGTACCCATTGTACTTGATACCGATTGTACTGATATGAATTGATGATGTTAGGAGCAGCACTTCTTTTGTTACCTTACTCTAAATTTTGACAAACGATATTACTCTTCATTGTATAACTTTAGCTTTTGCATTCCTTTTTCCCCTTGTATTTTCTATCTTTGTCTAATTACAAGGATTTGTTCTGGCAGAGATTGATCAACAGAGCTGCTGGTGGTGGGTGTGTTTATGTTTGTCTTCATTGATACAACCTCTGATGAATCTTCACAAATCACCCCGAAGTTGTCACCAAGATGGTTGTGGCCATATGATTGTGACAATGACGAAAAGGAGTATGTCTAGTGTAATAATATGAAATTTTACAGGGATTTGCTTATAGCCTAGGTTGAGTGCCTTGCCATCTTCTGAGATGCTGAAGTTTCTTCCGCTATTGACACATGATACCTTCGTACCCCTGATATGGCACATACTTTAGTTCCAACTACCTTTGTAGTAAAATACATTTTGACAAGTGGTTGTATAATACGCAATTGCATACTGTGAAACCCATGATAACCTCATTGCAGATGCATTTTTGCTTTTTCTTAAGAAAAGAAAACCTGGGAGTCTGTTTGGCTTATGGTCCTGGTTTTACTTCTGTTTTTATCCCCTGAGAATTGAGATATTACTTGGCAATATCGTGGTTTTGTCGTAAGCATTATATGGAAGCGAGTAGAGAACGTTACACCGTTACAATGGTATACTAATAGGTTTCTTCAAGTGTTAGAAGTTCCATGAAAACAATTTAAAATGTTTCAGGTTTCAGTGAGTTTCTAGAAGATTTCAAGAAAATTTTGAGATCAAGTTTCAGCAAGTTTCGGATTTTTATAAGTCTAGTCCATCAAAATAGTTTCAAGAAGTTCCAACAGGTTTCAGTAAGTTTCAAGTTTCAAGAAGTTCCAACAGGTTTCAGTAAGTTTCAAGTTTCAAGAAGTTCCAATAGATTTGAGTAAGTTTCAAGTTTCAATAAGGTACATGAGATTTTAACCCAAAACTTTTAACAAGTTTCTCCAAATTTGATTATATTCAACAGAATTTCAAAAGATTTGGACAAGATTTAGAAGTGTTTCTTGCAAGTTTCATTGGAAATCACACAAAAAAATTCAAGAAAAATAATCATCGACACCAAGGAATTTTTAGAGGTTGTAAAAGACCAGACAAGCATCGGTCTCGCCAAGGTCGCCAGCAACACCGCGGCGCCGGAGCTTGACATGCTCATCAAGGTCACCAACCAAGACGACCAGTCGGCCATGGAGCGCGACTTCCACGACATCCTCTCTCTCACCTCTGAATCCCGTGCCCACAATGCTGCGACGTAGCAGGGTGCTCCGCTACTACGTCGTCGCGCTCATGCTCATGCACCGCCTCCTAGCGTCGACGACAACCCCTCCTTCCACTACGAGCTCCTCCGTGCCCCTTGAGTTCTTCCTCCATCTAAACAACGGTGGTCTCAGGGACGCTTGCGTCGGAGAAGAAGATGCTCTTACCATGGGCAGGTGAGAGGAGGTGGAGGACGTGAGAGAGTGAATATGTGGTAGGAAGAAGGGGATGGTTTCTTCGAATGGGTTAGCTTCTGGTGCGTCGGATCTGGTGAATCATAGCAAAATTCACGACATGTCCAACCCTGTCAAGAAACATACTCTAAAATCAAAATTTGTAAGTATTTTACGATAATTCAACATGCATTCTACACAAATCAAGTAAGAAGAGTGACTCATAGCAAAATTCATCAACTTTACATAATTACATCTCAAGCCCTGTGCTGTCAAGGAACACATGTGATGCTCAGAGCCTCAGACGGCACAAACTATTGAGAATTTGACATCATTCTTTGGGCTATTTGACAATGCACCTGTTCATCACAGGTAACTTTTACATTGACAAACTAAAAGCAGAAAACTATCTCATGCACCTACGCTGCCAAGCCAGAAGAACAAGGGGAACTGTGCAATTGCCATGAAGATCAGGAAGTAGTGCTGCCGTGTGGAGTGCCTCTCACTGCTCCTCATCTCCGTGAAGAGCACCCTCTTCATCGTCCTCACCAAGAACACCCCCATGCACAGGCTCATCCATGGAATCATAACGTAATACGAATAAGCCCATAGAAGCCTTGCAACAACAGCAAGGGAAAGCCCAGCAAACAAATATCCGCCGTAAGCTACCAGGTCAAGCAGTGGCACCTCGCCTCCGCCCATTGAGTAGAGCATCCCTTTCAGGATCACAATCTGCAAGGCCCATCCGATGAGCCCTCTTGTAAACTGCAGATTTATAGCTTCTGGAGTGAACCTGCATGAGTATCAAGTGCATTAGGAACATTGGGTTTGAAGTGCTCCTGTGTCGCAACCGAAGAACAATAGTGAAAAACTCACCTTCCCATGAAGCCTAATGTAAAGCCTGCGAGAACAATGAAGCTACCAAATGCCATGAAAGGGATGTACAGATCTGGCGCATTTATGTCATATATTGGAGGTTTGTAGGATAAACGGCCACCGACAGGCTCACTTACCCGAGTCCAGTGCCCCTGAAAAGGCATAGAAAATACTAGTTTATTTCAGTACGCTGGATAGAAGAACCGGATTCAAATGCAATGTTGCTAGGAAAGACGATCTACCCTGTGAAGGAATGGAAACAGTATGACTTTCAACTTGTTCCTGACATATTGATCATTCACATGGAAGTAATACTGCGGGTTGGAGAAGTATCTATTGATCTGCAAGATTAGAATCCATAATTTAGAGTTAGTATGCCAGTAATTACGACACTAGGGATCAAGGTTCTTCGAAGGTTCCTTACATTGCTTTGCATGAATTCCGAACTGGAACCCAGGAACTTCTCCCCATATGCTCCTAACCCGGTTCTAATTATACCTGAGCCTGGCCCATAAAATGGACTGTCAAATTGGCCAGGCTGAGGATTTGTGGGGGGCAACGCCCCTGTCGGGGGCATCTGCATTCCAGGAGCACTTCTGTAGCCATCATACATGGCTGCAATGAAGAAACAAAGTAAAAACAAACAATGCTAAGCCAAAATGATAAATAGAGATTACATATGTGGTGGTCACGGAAAACTGACTGAAATAAATCTGAACATAACATTAGCATTACGTAACATACAATACAACTAGTACATGACAGGAGGAAACAGAGGTTATTCAGGATACTACTAGGGTGGTGTGTTCATTTGCTTAATCACTAGGCATACCATTCAACTGATTCCTGCACAATCTTGAACAGCATACATCACAAAATAGCTCAAAATGGCATCAGAGTCCTTCTACAGTGGTATAAATGAGAGAGTTTCCTTAGGTAATAGAGAACTTTTACAGATCATTTGATATATGTGCCATACTGCCATATTATGAATTGAAAATTCGCTCAGTTTTATAATGAGCGTCGCTCACCATAAATATCCCTTCTACCCATGACTTATTTGTTTAATGACAGCACTGAGAAATATCATCCTCTGGCTGGTATTGTAAGTTGGCAAGAAAAGAATTCCAGTAAGTACAAGGAATTACACTCACTGGGAGAAGGGAAGCAAGCTGCTCGCACAGATTCAGCTAATCTCTTCGCCCTTGTTGATGTTGATTTACTAGAAATGTAGCAGTAACAAACTGCTCTTTTGTCAAAATTTATGGGATAGGCAAACTGGAGAACCATCATGCTTAGATGGCAGTATGAGTGCTGGTTGCTAGCAAGTTGTTTTTTTTACCTCTGTTGCTAGATCGTACATAAACAGAGAAAATTTTGCAACTTTCACTAGTATTCCAACTAGGTGCTTTGCGATTATTCCTAGCATTCCTATATTGCCTAATCTCTACTTCTATATGCACCATCAATAACTGTGATAAAATACCAGCAAATCTGGGGGGAGAAATTCGAGAACGCACAGGAGATCTGCACGTCTTTGTACCATAAGAAGAAAGAAACAGCAAAGGGCTACAGAATTATGACAAAACATAACACAACTGAGAAGAAAAGAATTATCGACCAGTCGACTTCCTAAGAACAAAAGCATCAACCTAATTCTATCACGCATATCACTTTTCAACGTACATTCCAATACACTAACCTGTCTTCTCTTAAACCTAAGTCCATAGTTAAAGCCGACTAGAATAAGCAGTAACAAGTCCCATTGCAAGGTCACTCGTACAAGATATCAATTGAACTATTCCACAGAAGATTATAAGCAACTGAACATGATTTTGCAGCCTAACATTTCCCTGTCCATGGAGGTGTAAGGTGTTTCACATAGATTTCCACATTAAACTACAATAAATTCCACCTGAGCACAAAGACCTTGGGGAGGTTAATGACTAAGACTGAGTTTACCCATACAAAGGTCCCAAAGGGATACCTGTGTGGTGAATTGGTGAAAATATATTCCGAACATTGCATAGCAAATCATCCAAGACAACAGTACTACTAAAACACTGAAAGCTACCTAAAAGAAAGCTAAAAATCCGTGCTTTTGCAGTAAACCTAATATCACCGCCAAATCTGCAAACTGTCAATAGGAGGGAAAAAGGGGGGCAACAGCAGAAGAAATACCCAATTTCTCCTCCTACAACAAAGCTGATCGAGAGCCAACCGGAAGCAATTTAGAAATCAGAAAGACGCAAGAACAGGCGAACCAGGACTCCAGGAGGCACCGGGGAATCACTAATCGCTGCGAAGGGAACTACACGGCGGATTGCAAGGCGGAGGAGGGATCTTACCTGACGCGATCTGCCTTCGATTCAGCAGGCGAGGACGCGGAGCAGCGGCAAGAGGAACAGCGGGAAGGAGATGGGAGAAAGCCTAGCCGCCAGCAGGGCGTGGAGGTGATAGACGTTCCTCTTTACTTGGACTTGCCTTCCATTTTCTCGAGAATTTTGCACAAAACACCTGGTGCTTGCGATAATCTTCGTGCCACGAAAGGTATCGATATTACCGAGCAGAGGTTAGTTATGTCAACAGGGCACGAGGCATGCGCCGTGGGGGAACATATCCTGCATACAGAGGTCTTGTACACATATGCAAACATTAAATTTGGACCATCCAAATCGTATCCAACGGTGACTCGATCGGGGTAATTGCAAAATGTTTGCACATATGATTTCGAGTCACTGTTGGATAAGATTTAGACGATCCAGATTTAATGTTTGTATATGTGCACAAAGGCTCCATGTGCACTGGAATGTTATTCAGCAATTTTTGGTCCACTGTTCAGTGGACCATGAGACAAACTGAAGGCACTCGAAGGTACCACGAAAGGCATCGATATTACCGAGCAGAGGTTAGTTACGTAATTCTAATATCTTATGGGTTTGAAATGATCATTAGAATTAAGAATACAACAAAGATGGCCGGATATTCTGCTTAGTTCACGGCAAAATGCAACTAATCCTCCAAACGTACATGCACAAAAACACAAGAGTGCACAAGATGGTCAAAGTTTACACATCTTGAAGGTCTATACAAGCATTCTGCACATACTAACCGAAAATGAAACTAGCTCACTACTGTAATTGTATTGCTAGGGCAAATGGCCATTCAAAGTTCCCGAAGCCGAACCATCAATCACGATATACAGAACAAGATGAGAAGACAAGTCGTAATGATAATCTCATTGCAACATCAAACGTTGCAGGTTCCACTGATTTCTGTCCAGAAAAATGGGAAGATGAGTGTTGCCTCCAAAGTCAGGAGATATCACTTCTTGGGGTAGTTGGTAGGATCAGGCCCTATGTCGTGTGATCCAGTATTCACATACGGTCCTCTGAAGGTAGCCTGCGGTGGCAGAGGCTTTGATGAATCAATACGAGGTCTCTTCTTTGACTTCCTGAAAACGAAAATGGATGAAGATAAGAAAGAAAGGTCAATGCACAATGCTTCACCCCTAGGTTTCTCTGTAGGTGCCAGAATGATGGATTCACACTTACACAAAAAAGAACGGGAATGCTAAGCCAGCACCAGCGAAGGCCAACAAGCCAGTGGCAACTAAAGCATTGCGTGTCTTGGACATGTGCTTGACTCGACACTGCAAAAGAAAAGGAGAAAAGTACTTGAAGGTAGCAAATATCATGGAAAGCTCTATACGAACGAGATGTAGAAACATTGGCAACCTTTTTTTAAAAAAAAAGGGTCCAGAGAGATGTAAAAAGCACTTGCACATTAGACAATCAGAAGGTCACAACTGACAGGTATCTCACAAGATTTTGCAAATGAGCCAAAATCACAACGACATGACATTTCAAGAATCAAGACAACTGCAGTAGATATATGAAAAGCGTATTGAATACCTTTCCTACCTCAATGCGGGTAATGAATTGCTGTTCTATTCAGTCCTAGAACACAATGCATATACAGAACAACATAGACATAAATCTGCCATATGGCATGGCAACACTCATAATAACTTCAGAAAGCAAATCATCTTTAAGCTACCAGTAGTCACATGACAAAAGCACTGTGTTTAACAGTTTAAGGGTATGAATGCCAATCATGTAGAGGCGGCAAAGGAAAAATCCTCTCCAGTAATTTTTTATATTGGTCACTAAAATTTTAGAGAGAAAATCCTCAATAAAAAAAGAGAAGTTCAGTATTTAGCAATTGATGAGTTTCTCATAAAGGCATAAACAATTTAAAAGGGAACACAAAAATGCTCAAGTTGCCGTGAGAAAATTTCAATTCAATCAATTTTAAGAGGAAAAGGTCCATAGTTGGCACATGCATTGTTGTCATGGCGCTCTCACAGATTGCGGCGAGTGGAGGGCGCCAGGGCACCTAGGTGCCCACCAGTTAGACTGTGGCCCACAAGCACAAGCATATAAGCAGAGCAGAGAGTAAGAAGCAAGGAGCTAGCAGAGCAGAGATCAAGAAACAGGGAGCTAGCATAGCAAGGAAACAGTGAGCCAGCAGAGCAAGAAGCAAGCAGCAGAGCACAAAAGAGCAAGCAACAGTGAGCCAGCGACACCAACGAGCAAGAGCAGAGAGCAGCAAGAAGCAGAGCAAGCCAACAGCAAGACCAAATCAAAGCAAAGAGAGAAGAAATGAGGGAGAAGATTGACTTGAGGTGACCTGGTGGTGGCAGCGGTAGGGGTGGAAGCATGACGGAAGCGGCAGTTAGCTGGAGAGGGGCGACGGTAGCGGCTAAAGTGAGGGCGGTGGTGTGCGCGCGAGTGCAGGTGGTGGGCGGTGGTGAAGCGGCAATGGGCGGTAACCGTGGCCGTGCTGGTGCTCGCAGCAGCGCTGGCAGCGGCATGTGCGTGGGCATAGGCGTTGTCCCCGGCGGCAGCACGGCTCCATCCATAGCAAAGCCCCTAGGCGCTCGCCTAAAGACCTAGGGCCTGGGCGAACAGCCACGTCGTCTCCCTCCATCCGATAGGATGCCTTGGTGACGATTAGGCGATGCCATGACAACCATGGGTACATGTACTTTCGAATTGGTTCGATTCACCCTTTGTACTATAAAATCGGTATCTAACCTCATGTACTTGCAATACCAGAGTAAAGCCCCCCTGGCAGTGTTCGATGGTGGTTTTGCGCTGATGTGGCTTTCGGCTCATCCCATGGACCGTAGAGTTCTTCTCCCCTAATTCGAACCAGAATAGGGGAGCACCATGGCTGGCCTCGGCCAAGCTTGACGCCGGCGATATAGACCTCGGCGGCGACAGGCGAGTACCAAAACAGGTTGAGGCAGCCTTGTAGAACCTATCCGCGACAGCGGTGCAAACAGAAGTAGCCCAAGGCATTGGTGTGGCTGTTCACGGTGACAGCAGCGATCTGGTCTACGGTGCAGACAGCTAACCTGTAGCCCAACTCAAAAAGTAGGGCAAGCTTGATTATCTACACCCCAAGGGGGGGTTCTATTGGTGCCACTCACATGGCACGAGGTGCTCCGAGTGAGGCCGTCCACGGTAGCCAAAGCTGAGGACGAAGGCACAATGGCACTGCAGAGTGCTACCGCCCAAATTGGCTGGTGAAAGTTCAAGCTCCATTAATTTAGTTTTGGTGTTAAGGACAAATCTAATATTGAGATCAATCCTTTTGACAATCATAATATCGATTAGTCTCTCTAGTTAATTAATGACAAATTCTTTTTTATGAGACTAACTTTTTCGTTGAGCTTAGCTCTTATTAGTTTATTTTGGATGAAAAAGATAGAAATATCAAAAGTATGCATTCGAGTTCGTATTATCATATCTTATTGCATTCTTTGGATATAAATTACTTGGTCATATTGCTAAATCCAAATACGAGACTAACCTTTTATTGAGAATGCTTATGATTAGTCTCATCTCATTGAAAAATGGAAATCCCAAAGGTATGCATCAAATGTAACTCTATTATTTCTAGATGCATTCCCTGGATTCAAGATATAGGTGAACTCCACCATAGTTTTAATCTTAAGATGTGCATAATGTTTTCAATTCTGGGTCACTATGTTCTGCGTCGAAACTCGGAATATAGCAAATAATATATCCATTTTGACTAGCTTGACGAGACCTTCGCAATGGTTATATTTATTCTGATAAACGATTATCCTCCTTTGTGGGCCTTCTAAACACATCTTCACTTTATGTTTGGATAGGTCAAATATGGGCCTCATATAAATAAGTAAAATAGTAGCTCTGTATCTCCAAATATAAGACATAGAGACCCAATTAAATTAGAGTTCACCTGGCAATATTTAATATGACTCAATAATTCTTTCTAGTCAAATAATGAATTTGACTAAAATTGCTAAGCATGTATGTGTCCTCATCAAAGGGTGAATTGAAGGAGTGGCTGCCGCTTCCCATCGAGGTGACATAGAGAATGTAACACCCTAGCTCAAAATTCGCTCAATGCCCAGCCTACCTAAGGGACGAAACCGCGTTCACATAGCACACCGCTTACACTTTCGTTCTCATTTTGTATAAAAGGGTTAACTCGGAGGTGCTACGTTTGGATCCAACGGGCATTATATGCTACTACAACTCACTTTTAGACAGACAATGTGGGATTAATCCCACCACTGCTCCACATAGACCTTCACAGTGATAGGCTAGGATATTACAGAGGCCACGACCAGAGCGCGCGCTTTGGTGCTGCTGCTTGCTCTCCTGTACTGGGAGCCTAGGATTGGGAGGTACAGGGAAGAAGGGGATGGCAAGGAGGCTAACAGGTAGTGTCATGGGCCCACTGGGCAGTGAGAAGAGAGACGGAATTGGGGAGAGAAATGGATTGAGTCCATTGTCCATGGGATGAGCTAGAAGCCACCATCAGGCGCCGTCAGGGGGGATTTGATCTAGTATTACAAGTATAGGGGGTTAAATACCCGATTTTATAATACAGGGGTGAATCGAACCAACTCGCACATACAGGTACCAAATATGGAATTTTTCCTTTTTAAGATAAAGACGAAGTACTCTTAAAAAGCGTACTCAGATAAATTTAATTGAACAATTCTATAATGGAGCAATAACTGCGTAAGAACTAGGTGTACTAAAGTGGACCTTAATCCATACTTCTGAGTTCTGATCCAGAAATTAAGAAGTGAGCAGCTTTGTTACTCTCGAGCGTGAAAACTCAAATGTCCTCAAAGGAACTCAATGATGAGTATAGATGAAATTTTTTTTGCTCAGCTATATGATACATCTGAATCGGGCATACATAAGAAAAAAGTTTTAAAATAGTCCAATTCACTAAGAGCATGAGAATATCTTCAAAGAATGATGGAAACGAATCGCCTAGGATCATAAACGCTCAATGGCCAACGGGATTAACACCGACCCTATCCAATGGCAAGCTCACAAGATTAGCAATACCACAATTACCATGGTATGAAGATTATTAAAACCTGTATCGACAGTAACAACTCCCGCTTTCTCGTGTTTCAAAGGGAAAATTTCCATTCAACATTTCTGCATCCGCAAACCACGACAAGATCACCCTCCCCCAACCGTATTTCAGAATTCCGCCAATTCCTAACTCCCAGATCAAAAGAAATATAGAACGGATAAGACTTCTGAGGTCCGATGAACGAGGATCTCACCGCACCGTCGGCCGTCGCCCGGATCGTTCGCCTCCTAGATTCGGATTCGCTGGCCCGAGCGCCCGCACCTCGCCGCCGACCGCTGCTCCGCGCCCTGGCGAGTGGCGAGAGGTCGAGTTAGGGCTTTGTGTGTGTGCCTGGTTCATTGATTCGGGTGAGCAGAGGCAGATCAGAATTCAGAGCAAAGGCCACAGAATGGAGTAGCTACTGGGCTGTTGGGCTAGAAATTCAACTTGGGCCTAGATGTTGCTTGGGTAAGGAGGACACATAAGGACAGGGACACGTTCAAGAGCACACTAAGGGTGTGTGAATTTATTTTTATTTAATATTTATTTTAAATCATTTTTTCAAAAATAATCGATAAAAAATATTACAAAAATGGGTCCTTGTCGTCCGGATATGAGGCGATCGCCCCTTATTGGGGCAATAGGGACCTGCATGCAAAAAACGTAATTGCGAAAGTGGACACATGAAGGAGTGGATTTGTCAATATTTTTTGCATCCAGATACCTATCGCTTCAATATGGGGCGATCACTCTATATTCGGGCGACGGGTACCTATTTTCGCAAAAAAAAATTCCGTTGATTATTTTTGAAAAAAATTAAAATAAATATTAAATAGAAAAAAAAAATTAAGGGTGTGTGTGTGTGTGATGGTTTAAGAAAAAAAAAATTCATGTATTTGGTTGCTTGAATGGAATCATCTCATTTTGAATCAAGTGATACAAAATTAAAAAATATTCTTTACAAATGCTAAATCATACTATTCATTCAAAATAATAGAACCAAATGGTACAGGACCATCCCATTCCATTCAACCTTATCTCATCAACCAAACGCACCCTAAGAGCAAGTACAATGCGAAGAAGGGTACATGTCACACTCAAATCACCAATTCACCACATGCTAAATTTGCCCTTTCTATCTCTAATGTTTAGCACCCAAATTTTCGAAAAAAATGCTTGAATATACAACACTGAAATACAAATATCAAAATTATACAACAAAAAAAAAATTCAAATTTGACGTGGCGGCCGCCACGCCGCATGGTTGCTGCCCTGGCTGCCGCCATGCCCTACGGCGGCAGCCAGGTGTCCTCACAAGACAAGACGGCCCGCCTCGGCCACTGGCCGTTGCATGCCCTCACGGCGACTGGTGCCCTCCACGGCCGGCTCCCTCCCCAGGACCCCCACGAGCAAATTTGATCGGCTGGCTTCAATCATGCATGCACTTTGGAATGCTTTCGGCTCGTGCATGTGGATGAACAGCAGCTGGTTGGTGATGAGTCGCGTCAAGTCATTCGTGTCTGAATCCAATGTCGCAGAAATTTTAAATTACGACTAATAATAATGCTAAATACCGTTATTATAAATAAATGATAACGTTATGCATAAGATAATCGCGATTATTGTAAACGTCACAGTAATGACGTCCCCTTCTATATAAGGAAGGGCGTCCGTCGCTCTACTCACGCTCTAATGTGTAGGCTCTCTTCACGCCATTGCTTGTGGCTTTGTAGTGCTCTCCCTCCCTTCGCGCTGCTCGCTTTATTCGCTATTAGGCTTTGCGGGTTCTTGCTTGTACAGCTGTATTGAAAGGTTTTGGTACTCCATTTGTTTTTGGTATGGGCTGTAAGGTTATATTACGGTGAGGAGTATTTATGTGTGTATCTTTTTGTTGCAGACCATTTGTACGGGATAAGGAGCGTCGACATTTAATCGAGGTTTCTGTATAAGTCGAAGACACTGGTTTTTCTACTGGTGTTCGGTGTGTTACAGACGTGCACAGCCGTGCTTGCTTCAAGTCTGTCGCTTTATCAATTCAGGCTATTTAACCCTTCACGGCTTCCCAAAGATTGCATCAACCGAACGATCGCTCCAATACAACAAAGAGAACCATCCCCGCAAACCAAACGCAGCAAAGACCAATGGAGTTTCCTCGCCCCAAGGCACGGCGTTGTCCAAACCATCCCCGACGGCACGGAGGTCCCCATGTGCCTATGCGGGAACCTTGCCGCTCTGGCGATCCATAGACAACTCATACACATACGGTATGAGATCTGAGTTGCCGCAACCACGACTCGAGCCAGCCAACGCGGGGATGCATGGCGGAGAAGCCTGGTATGTTCATACTCGCATTTAGTGTTGCATCGAACCTGCATGTGTCTAACACCATGTGATGTGACCAATTGCAGCCTCCACTGTGCGAGTTCATTCGATTCTACGACGCGGAACAAACTCTCGAGATGGAAAGGATGCGGAATTGGGAGTACTCGCATCGGAGGGCTATGGTGGAGCAACAGTGGTGTGAGCAGGATCAGGAGGAGAAGCGCAAGCATCGTCTGGAACAGATGCTTGCACAGAGGGAGGCCGAACGGCAGCGCCATGCCGCGGAGAGGGAGGCTGAGTGCTAGAGAAAGCGTGAGAGGGCAGCTAGGGCCAGGGCGGCAGGAGCTGAAGGATTGCGTAAGGGAAAATATCCTCGCTGCTCTCAGTAAAATGTACGACAAGGGCCCTTCTTGTTGTTCCCTTTCCCTAAGGCATGTTAGGTTTAGTCCGGTATATGCCATTGTTGTTTACCATTCGTAAGCCGTACGTAATTTATCTGCCCATCTTTGACCAAAACTACACGAAGTCTCAAAAAAATTATTACACAATTATCGGTACAGTGTACAAAAAAATTATTACACAATTATCGGTATTTGCATTTCAATCGGATCCGGTCGAATAACCAGAAAACTAAAAAAATTCGGCGAAATAATGAGACAAAAATAAAAAAACCGTTTTACATGTTGTATATAAAACCGTCGGTATTTTTGCTATTTTCATTTCTTGTTGTATATTTCTACAGTTTTTTATTTACATGTTGTATATAAAACCGTTTTCCCCACCTCCTAACATAGCCAACCGCTCGAATATGGACGCGAATGACAGACGGTAATGTCCTATACAGTGGTAAAGTCTAACATTCCACTAAATTTTAAGTGATACGGAAGAAACCAAAGAAGGAAAAAGGAGAATGAGACGGTATTATAGATAATCTATTGTATGAGTTATTTTTACATAATATAATGATATACTATAAATAACTGCCATCTATACTATTGTAAGATGTAGTGTGTCATCCGTCAATTAGCTGATGAATCTAACCGCTCATATGAGACGGTATTATAGATAATCTATTCAGCCGGGTGTTGTATAGCATTAAAATACAAAATTAAAAAGGTATTACAAAATTATCGGTACAGTGTACAAAAATAATATTTAAAAATACAATTCGAAAGCATATTCTTCATCCATATGATTTGGCGAAAATTTATAAAGTTTTCTTATTAAATTTAGAGTTGTATAGCGAAAGTTATTTGCATTTCAATGAGATCCGGTCGAATAACTAGTGAAAACTAAAAAAATTGAACGCGAAATAGTCAAACAAAAATCAAAAAACATACGGGGACACGTGGCAGCGCGAGACGGAGCCACCTGGCTGCCGCCGTGGGGGGTGGCGGCGGCCAGGCTGCCGCCATGGGTGTGGCGCCGCGTAAGGGCGTGGGCGAGCGGTGGGCACTTTTGTAATTTTTTTTTGTTGTATATTTTTGCTATTTTGATTTATATGTTGTATATTTTAGCTTTTTTCCCCCAAATTTTCTCAGTAAGATTAGACCCTTTGTATATTAAAATAGAATAAAAAACTCTCACACTCCTTCACTCTCCTCTTCGACCGGGTTCATTGTACACTCGTAACAATAATATATAATTTTAATAAAGGAATCACATATTTATATACACTCATCACAATAATATATAATTTTAATAAGAGAGTCACATGCTTATATACTATGAGGGTTATATAGGTTGGACTGGCTTGATCCTGGCAACACCCCATTGCATGGTCGTCTCTTGCCGTGAGCTCGGCTCTTTTTTTTTTTTCTTAGCATTGCATGGTCGTCTAATGGTTGGTGCAAGTACATGGGGCTCTCTCTCGTCGGCTCCGGGATTGTGAGCACGTTGCTCATGCCCTAGCATACCTCATCGAGTCTATAGAAAGAGCTAGGCCAAGCTTACAGGTCATAGATGTTTGAAGTGCGTGAATTCCGTAGGAATTATATGGCTTTTTAAGATTGTAACTCGTGAAGCTTAAGTTGTGAACCTTGAGATAGCTACAATGGTTAATCAATTATTCCCACCATTCAGAAAAGAGCTCTTTTATATGACACTAAATTGAATATGAATCATTCATTCTTTTCGATCTAGTGTATCAGAACTAGAGTTTGCTTATACTTTATCTGGTAGTAGAGTAGTGAAAACATCATTAACAAATCAGTGGTTAGATATAATTTCTATTATATATTATATACTATTAGTATAATGCACCATAAAATTGCTATCAGAAAAATAGGGGATAGTTAATCAATTACTCCCAACCCCAGAAAAATATATAGGGGAATTTAATTTCCTGGCATCTTGGCCATAGTGTGTACTCCGTTCCTAAATAGATGATGTTTTAGGATTTTGCATTTCAACCAAAGCACATGTAGAAATGACCAAATCGTCATTCTTTATTAGCTCACATATTACTTTTAGATTATATATGTTACTCTATTTTACAGTAATAAATAGCATTGGGAAAAATTAATGGTAGGTGTATGCAAAGGAAAAAATAGTTAAAAGGTGTTTTAAAATTGTAGAATAACATGTATTTAGGAAAAAAAATTGAAAGCTAGAACGACATGTATTCAGGAACGGAGGAAGTACATATATGTCAATTATCATAAATCAAATATAGACATATCTTGAATGTGCAAAGCAAAAAAGTATAGGGACCTAATTAATAGGTGGTGGTGTGTATGTCTATGGACCAGAACGCAATTTATTATCTTCTCTGTATTATTGCACTTTGAGGGGGTGTTTGGCAGAGCTCCAGCTCTATCAAATTCTTAGAGTTGGTGGAGCTAGGTATTCCTAACTTCACCAAATTTGTAGAGCTGGAGCTATGGGTATATTAAGAGTGTTTAGGTGGATCATCTTGTTTATATTTTAGAATAAAATTATAAACCTAAGTCACTTTATTTCATTCTACAAGTTTTAGCCCCGAGGTGGAACTGGAATATGAAGCTCTGCCAAACATGGACTGAATTTCTAACTACGAGTTAAACTGGACATTCAGTTGGGCAATAACGATAGCCACTGCTGATCTATGGTTCATCGACTCGATCGGAATCACCACAATCGGTTGGCTAAGGTCTCCCGGATTGGCTAGCTTCCAAGTATTGCTGATAGCAAATTAAAACATAATTGCCAGGTAATTAGTCTGCCACACTTGAAATTAAAATGGCAATATAGTAGATCAAAAAGTGGCATTTTGAAGACCGACCATAAAGAAAATGAAAGGGAAAAAAAAAGACTAACAAAAAGAAGTACAACTTCGACTTGCGCATATCCCATTTCTATAACTTAATCAGTAAGCCTCTGTGTGTCATACAGATCAGAAGAAGTAAGCATAACATGATTTCAGACCGAGAAAGGGACCTCTTTTGAAATTAATTAGCACCACACATATCCATCAACAACAATTAACCCCTTCGATTTTGTTCGTCTATTTTGACACTTACAAAGTCAACATAGTTTTGCATAGAGTGCCTGTCTAAAATGAAAATGTCAATGATCGATCGAGTCTAATTAGAGCACTTCTATTGTATTCAAGGACTTGTCCGGGTTCTCTTATATATCTAGCTAGTAGCCAGTACGTCGAAAAAAAGATAGCCTAGTAGTAGCATGCATGGCACTCGCACTAGATACGACCTGAAGATTGACAGCTAAACCTTAATAAAGCTGGTCATTATGGATCGTTTTTTTTATATTATGCGTGGTGGTCTCGTTGAAGTGATCAACCTACCTGCCACACGCACAAAAGTCCAGACTTGCCGCTAAGCAAAACAAGCAAACATGCCTCGGATTCATCTCTGTTAAGAGAGTAGTATTCATTAGTCCATGATACGTGTCCTTATCCGTTTTTAGCTTGTCTGCATTCTTGTTTCATAACGACTATATATGGCCTTGTTTGGGTCACGTTTCAGTTGTGCTTTAACTTTGAGTCTAAAGTTTTCTCAAACAGTCCAGCTGTAAGGTAGCTACGCAGCTAAGCTATAGCTGAAGCACCCTTAAAAGCCACAGCTGGTAGGGAGATGCTTTTCAGCTGTGGCTTCGCTCGACCGCCTCCCCGCTCGCTCCGCCTCCCTCCTCATTCCGTCGTATCCTCGCCCAGTTGCTTCCTCGACTACCTCTAGTTCGGGCACCATCTCCCCGACTCTCTCCTCACTCAGGCCCACTCAGTTGCCCTGCAAAAGCTACAGCTACAATAGCCAGTTTGCCCAACGACATATCAAGAAAAACCACAGCCACCAGTTACAGCTGCTTTATAGCTCAGCAAGCAAAAAATAGCTTTTCAGTCCAGCCACTGCCTCCCCAAACAGGCCCTATATATATCGAAGTCTGCCACTTTTGCATTGCCATGCAACTTAATTTAATGTACATCATTTATTTGTGCTAGATTAACTAAAAACTCTCTCTGATACTTAACTAAATATAGTTTTATTGCTATTTAATCATATAAACCATGTATCATATTCGAAATACAAAGACTATATATATGTCTCGGATTCATATATATATCTGTTTATTCATTAGTCCATGGTACATGTCCTTATCCGTTTGTAGCCTGTCTGCATTCTTGTTTTTCTTACGACTATATATATGTCGATGTCTGCCACTTTTCATTGTCATGCATGCAACTTAATTTCATGCACATCATTTATTGTGCTAGATTAACTAGAAACTTGCTCACACTGGCGAAGCTAGCAGTGGGGCGCACTGGGGCGTGCGCCCCTGCTGCAACGCGGGTAACCAATCCATTAGCTTGATCCGACCCATCTACTAATTAACGCATGAAACTGTTGCATAAAACCTTCATTAACTTCTAGTCACTAGCAATGGTCTGCACATGACGTGCATTGCCCATGCGCATACTTGATTCTAGTCATTCCACTTTTAGTCATTAGCAAAACAAAAACAAAAAACAACACTCTATTTTTTTATCATGTTTATATATAACCATCACAACTATTATTACTTAGCAAATCACTCAACACACAAATTATAAATCAACATTATCAAACTATTCTTTTAACGATTTAATTACTACCTTTAGTCCTGTACTCATTAATTTTTGACTCGGTGAGAAGGGAACGACTTACATGTTGTGAGATCCTCCCTTTTATGCTACAGTGCAAAACATAAAAGAAAGGTTATAATGTGTATACTGTGCTAGTCCCATGATTAGTAGCTAGCACGCACAAACACAATTTGAAATCACAACCATGCAAAAGTTTCATATTTTATTTCAGCGGAAGTATTGATACAATATGACCGATAAGGTCAACTTAAATATAGCAAAAGAATCAAATGACTTGTAGTTTGCCACATAATCCACAGGCAACTGACAAGGTAAAGCCTTAGAAAGAACTATCGTTAATAATCCTGTTTTCCTACGTCAGAGCGATTGTCGAGGTTTCCTGCCTAAAAACAACAATAATAGCAAGGGTGAGTACATTGCGTACTCAGCAAGACTTGTAGTGTTTGCAAAACCTGAAATATATGCAGGCTGAATAGAAAGTGGGGTTCTACGGTTGTTTTGCATAAAGCGAAATTTGAATTGTAAATAATGAATAGTAGATTGAAAGCGAAAATTGTAAAAGCACATAGATAAGTAAAGTAACAAGTATGTACATAAAAGTAATAAGAAGAGATAGATAACTCACAGCCCTTCGTGAATAAAATGTAATCAAAGTACCCACATCCCTTCGTGAGTAGAATGTAACAAAATACCCACAGCCCTTCGTGAGTGATAAAACATCCATTCCCATCATAACTGTAATCAATTTAATTTTGACAAGCACAAGGCACAACAACTGAATTCAACCTTGCCAACGAAATGTCAAGTGTTGAATCATCTGTAAGGGTAAGCTCACCAAATCATTTTATAAAAACAACTAACTAGTGTCAGTTCGCCAAGTCACCCATGACCGTGGATACGGCTATTCGAATAGTTTTAGACTCTACAGAGTTGTACAGTTTTACCCACAAGATATGTCCTCCCTTTGTGGCAACATGTATTAGACACACTTCCTTTGGTGTGCCGCCAGAGAATTCATAATGAAACTGTTTGATTACTTGGACCTTAACTTTGCACTAGCCCGATGCCGACTCACCCTGACTATGATGGAAGCTAAAAAGGTAAAAATCATTCCGGAGCCAGTGACCCACCAGGAATAATAACAGCCCCAAATCATAGCAGGTGTACACCGTTACAACGGCAGATGCCAACACCTCGGTGATGACACCTCCCTCGAGCAAACCTATATCCGGAGTGCCCGTGCTACAACTGCCTACCAATGTGCAAAGCTAGTTCCAAATAATTTTAATAGGTTAAGACTGTCCCAGTCCAGTACTTGTGGATGTACGGTTATACTTGGATCATGCAATACTACGTTCGGTCCTTAAAGTGATATGGGCGATACTCCCCCTATCTACGTGCATTATTAATTGCACTTCCGGCTATTGCCAATAATCACCCACGTCGAAATCATAGTTTTATTTTCAGAAAGGATAAAACATTAAAACCACAATATTCCATCAGGTTCAAGATTAAAGTTTATCATGTCCAATATTTAATCCAATATGTCAAGTATTTAAGTTCATCACGAATAGTAAACAATCTGTTCGTATCCCAATCTAAAGCAGGGCTAAGCATATGCAAGTAATAATCGAATATACCCATTTTGACATCCAGTGTCTATCCATGAGCTAGGGTTATCAAGGTTCACAATCAATACCAATTAAGGAAATCCATCAATGAGGGGTATATCTACCAGTACCCAATAACATTATTATGGAACATAGCATATGCATGCAAGTTTTAATTAACATTTTAGTTAATTATGGAAAATTAGGATCAATATGATCAAGGGGTGCTTGCCTTGCTATCCGTTGTTTTCAGCGATGTAGTCGAAGACGTGATCTTGAAGTTGTCGACGACGGAGTTCGAAACGTCGGAGTCTACACGTCGTTCAGCGAGAAAGAACAAATAGCAAATATCATTTTCAATAAGGGCAAAAGGAAATCAGATGGAAAATCAAATAAGCAATCATTACATAAAAGAAGCGCGGGTCGTGGTTTAGGGTTTTGAGATCGCATGAGCGAACGTACTACTTTTACGTCGTAGTCTTACTACCGGTTAATGGTTTGAGGGTTACATCGCACACAACATCTATTCCTTATGATTCATTTTATTTTATTTTACGAATTCAAGAAGCTAAGATTATTTAAATTAATAGAATTAAGGCATTAATAAGATACTAGTTAGAGCGCTATCGTTTTTCCCCGGTAATATCGACTTCTTAGTATGCGGTACTACTGACATGGTAGTACTGCCTCGAGCTCCGATAGTACCGACCTTAGGTATTGAAGAGGGCACTAATTGATTTAGAGCTAACGTCAGAATTTATAGGGTTCTTAGATGATCCTTGCAACACAAGTATTTTAGTTAAAAGTCTATTTGATGCATAGCTATTCATAACATATACTATTGACAACCTTAATACTTAAGAGTTTTTGCCCTAATAGAATTCAGATGCAAAGCATGTTGTAAATTGAAAGTTTTCTCATAATATGGTAGTCCATATACTAGAGAGCAAGTTTTGAGTTATTCATCCTAAAATTCTCATTTAGATGAGATATTCTACGAGTTACCGAAAAGGCTTAAGTGTTTCTGAAGTTTACGCGATAAGTGTTTAGTCTTCGTTTCAAGCTTGCGACTGCAACTTAAATAGTTAGGTAATTATTTTTATAACATCAGTAGGTCCTAACCCTAGAAGTATCTTGAAACTGGTTCTGCATGTTTTAACTTTTATTTATAAAAGCTATTAACATTCCAGTTCGTGTGGAAGATGAAAACTAGTATAAACCTAATTGAAATTAGCTCTTTTTACCAATTAATATGGTCTCGATTTTAGGAATGTTTTAGGACCAGTTTTACATGATCAACTATTTATTTTATGATACTTTATTTAAATGTGTTTGTTTATATTTTGAATCCTTAAGCATATATGAGAGTATGATTCCACTAGAGGGTTAAGTGCTAACTATAATTTAATTATGGAATATGTAGAAACTATCTATTCGGACATTGTGCAGGAAAAGCAAAGTTATTTGGGAACTTGGTTCAACTAAGTTAAACACTGTATTTTTATAGGATTAAATGTTCCGGACCCATAAACACATACTAAATAGTTTTACGCCTATTATCATTTATTTGGGAAAGGCACACATATGTCGATTGTTGTATATGGATGACAAGCTACAAATGAATTTGGTTCAATCTAAAATAAATATTATATATATTTCTGCAGGATTAATTAATCTGAACCAATAGCGTATTCAGACCAGGATCCTATAAAAGTGTACTTATGAAAAGAATTTTATATAACCTACATGCTTAAGAACATAATTAAGAATTGAACCAATTAGGGTTTACTTTTAGGTTCTGGCATTAGAACTCAAGGATCATTTAAACTAAGTAAAGTTTACTCTAACTAAGAGTTTCATCGTTTTATGTCGAGCTAATAAGTATTGTGAGTGGGTCAGTTATGCATAATTATTTTCAATAACATTTCAGAGTTCATGCGGGGATTTGGCATGGTAGACAGATATATATACAATAATTGCTCAAAGCTTAGTCTACTTAAGATCATAATACTGGTGAGCTTAAGGTCTTATTCTAGTTGGGATTATTTTTATTGAACTACTGATATTCTTGGTTTAGAAACTAATTGGGCTAGGCAAAACTTATCATAGTGTCATGACATATTTTCATATTTAAAGCATCATTCTAAGGTTCAAAGTCAGTATGATTATCTTCATAGGTTATAAGGGTATATTTAAGGCAAAGATTATTTGAGCTTTAATTAGATTCTACTTTACTTTATATGCAAACATCATTCTAACTTGCAACACCTTATATGAGGGCTTTTAGAGATTATACATGCATGTTGGTATATTCAGAATAGTACCACAAGACATTAACAACTGTCTAAAACTAAGCATACTTATACTATGACACTATGGTTATTTGTTTGTACACAATTGACTAGAAGTGCTTGCAATCGGAATGCTAATTAGCAGCTAATGAACAATATAATCCTCTTGTAATAGAAAACAAACTAAAACACATACTATAATCTAGGTGCTGTTGATCCCTAAGCAAACAACATGGAAACTACTAAAGTGCTTGAGCTACCTTTGATTTGGGGCCACTGATCAGTGAAGACAGCAGGGAGGAAACAAGCTGGCTTCACGTAGCTACAGTAGCATTTCTACAGTACCACACCACGGAAGCTTCACTGGTGTGCATAGCCAGCGGCCAAGCAAGTGGAGGGAGGACTAACCGAGCACAAAAATGGAAACCCGAGGTCGCAACGAGTCCGTGGATGGCCTCGGTTTGGGTTGAGATGGACCGTAGTGGTGGCGCCATGGCGAAGAACAGATGAACAAGGTGGTGCTCGGTGGTGGCTTGATCCAGTGGAGGAATGGAGAAATTGATATGGGGGTTTTGGTCGTGGATGGATGAAGGTGCTTCATGCTCATTTAATTGGAAAATGGTTAGCTAATTGAGAAGCTAGGTTGCATTGGGAAATTTCGGCCATGGAGAAAAATGGAGGAATTGGAGGTGTTTCCGATGGAATTGATGCTTGATTTTGGAGGAGGAGATGCTAGGGAGGATGGGGAAGCTTTGTAGTTGAGCATGGTTGGTTGGAGATTGATTTGTACTTTGATTCTTATCCCAAATGCGAGAGAACAGAGGCTGCTGCTTCCTTGGCTCGAGCTAGGCGTGAGGAGGAAGAAGGTGGCTCTTACAAGTGGGCCCGTCAATAGTAGACCATTTTAAGTCGATTTTGCAGACAGCACAGCTCAAACGCATTTAATCGGGTGGCCAAATCACGACCAGATTTTAGGTGGATTTTTCTAGAGAATAATGGTTAAGTTATATTGCTACTGTAAAAATTTGAGAAGATAATTCGTTGTAATTATGTAATTAAAATTCTGACAATCAAGACTGTACAGAATTTCTATTTCAGAATTTGATTTTATTGAGGGACTAATTCAGCTTATTAATTTTTGAACTTTTTATAAAAGGTTTAGAATGTTGTAAGGGACCTTCCATAAAAATTTCAAATCCAAATTTCTAGTATTTATTTTATAGTAATTCTTTTACTATGTTTTGCAGATTTCCAGGATTGGAATAAACAAATAAGAATAAATATTTTTATAAATTTTCATAGACAAGGATAAAGTAACTGAGCTCACGTAGTAAAAATACTAGGTGCTGGAAAGGTCTAGGATTTTCCTAGAAATTCTGACATGGGTTGGTCAAGGATAAGGTTTCTCATTTAATTTACTCTATCAACTTGCAAAATGATTTCACACCTACTTTTGACCAGCCAATGGTGTCTTCTAGGGTATTCCAAGGTTATCGAAATTTTACTATGGTAATTTTAATCTTTTACCATTTTACCATTTTATCTTTTACCTCTTTATCTTTTACTTCTGATCTTTTTATCAATTCCTTTTTCAAAGAAGGAAAATCAATAAATGATTTTATAAATTTAGAAAATATGTTTATTCAAAATTAAGATCATCTCTGATTCTCATATTAATAATTTGTTCTTTTGAAAAAGAATTTCTAAATTAAAGTTGTCGACGATTGGGGAGCAGGCCCCCGCCGAGCTTACTTGTTGGTGGAGGGACCAACCGCGACCCCTTCTCACGCGAGGGAATACTCAAAGGAATGACTCACTGGACTTCAACGAGCAAGGACACAACACTTTACCCTGGTTCGGGCCTCTCAAGAAGGAGATAACAGCCCTACTCCAGCTCGTGTATATTTTCGTATGTGTGTGTCCCTGCCTCCCCCCTTCACGGCGGGGATGCTTTATAGTTTACAAAGAGCCGTACTTGTTCAAGCCCACTAACTTCACGTACGACCAGGTCCAATGTGGTAACTAACAGATCCTATACTCCAGCCACGTTCCCGCGGAGATCGCAACGAACTAGCGGGGGTTACGCAGCTGGTGGTTGCCGACCTTGGGATCACGTCAGGTCGGCTAACGACTAACTCCGAACTCGGCCACTTCGTCCGAGCACGAGCTATTGATTCACCAGGTTAGGCGACCTCCTCAGGTCCCGGCTAGGTCGTCCCTAGGAACGACCTCCTGGTGGCCAGGGCGGGAACGAGCTTGTGCAGCTCGTGGCGCCTGGCTAGGTCGTCCCGGGGGACGGCCTTCCGGTGGTTCGGGCAGTAGCGAGACCGTGCCGCTCGTGGCACCCGAGGTAATTTATGGGATCTACCCGACCCCTCGACAGCTAGCCCCCGAGGTTCGAGTGGAAAAAGGCTTAGGAAAGGCCTTCCTCTCGGGCCTACCGTCTCCTGAGCCAGCCAGGTTGGTCGTGGCGAACAGCTGCCCCGACCTCCGAGCTATCGGCCAGCCCCAGGGAACGAGCTTTTGGCTCGGTTCTGCCGTCCCCCGGGCATACGGACTAGCTCCCATCCCACCGACGGTTCCTTCCCCCGGAAGCTTCATTTGGTCAGCACGAACTGCTCCCCCTCGGGAACCGTCGCTCGGCAGGACAGTTTTGGTTTGCGTGTCTACGTGTCGCTCCCTGTGTGGCGGACGTCTCAACTGCCCCCTGCGCCTTTAGGGCTTCCTCGACCACAACGGCGGGAACTTCTTCGTTTTTTCATTTGGTTTTTAAGCACCGGAAGAAGAACCCTAGATTCACTCGGCCTTTCTACGATTAGTGCGTCCCACGCTTCTCCACTTCAGCGCCCGTCTTTCTCCTCGATCGCCTTCTCCACCCTCATGGCAAAGTTCGGCCCCAGCAAGCTCGATAGGCGCAAGCTGGAGATCCTTGAGCGGGCGAAGTACCTCGACGCCGGCTCATGGAGGGCCGCCAGTGCCGAGGAGAGCCCGCAGCCGGAGGAAGGAGAGATCGTCTCCACCGAGCTCTACGCCATAAACGGGCTTCGAGCGCCCGAGAGTGAGTTCGTCGAGGCCGTACTCGCCTTCTGCGAGTGCGAGATCGTTCACCTCCACCCCAATTCCATTCTCATCATGGCCATCTTCGCCCATCTCTGCGAAGGGTTCGTGGGCGTCGAGCCTACTCCCAGTCTCTTTCTCCACTTCTACACCCTCTCGCGCACCGGTACGCCCTCGCAGGCCGGCTGCCTTTACTTCCGCCTCCTACCCACCAGCCCGTACGAGTACCCGAGCTTCACGCTCAAGGACTCGGTGTCGGGGTGGGCCGACTCTTGGTTCTACCTGAGGAAAGGGGAGGGCAGCTCGCTTTCCTACTCCGGCGCCAAGGGTCGCGCCATCGAGACGCCACGACCACCCGTGCAGCCCGAGGAGGAGAAGGTGCTCATGCTGATCAACGAGCTCACCTGCTTTCGGAAATTTGTCTGGGCGGGGACGTCCGCCAGGGATTACGTCGAGAGCAGGTGTAAGCCCCTCAGGAGGAGGGTGCACCCCTTCTTCAAGGTCGAAGGGTGGCAGGACATCACTCGGGAATCACGTTCAGGTACACCACCGCCTTTGACCCTTACTTCGAAATAAAGGATATTCGACCTTACCGTTCTTTCTCGGCTGGTAGCAGCTCCACCGGAGGACTGGGTGGACGTGAGGGTGTCCGAGATGTTCGGCACCCCTAAGGCCAAGGAAATCCTAGAGGGCCGCCAGATCCCGAACAACGTCCTTAACCGGACCGAGGCGGTAAGTCCCTACCTCGGACCCTTTTCGAAGGTCCGCTTAGGCCGGGTTTTTTCCGAGATTCCCTGACCTTATTCGAGCCCACCTGCGCAGGAGAAGGTCGCCCTCGAGGTCGCTGTAGCTCACCGGCATCGCGGTGGCGGACGACAGGTCGAAGACCAAGGAACAAAGTGTCGTAAGCGCCGTGCGGTTCGATCTCCGTTTGGCCACGCTGCCCCTCGCCAGAAGCGTGACACGCAGCATCCAGTCGGACGATCGCTCATCCCGCCGGCACTTGGAGTACGCTGATCGGCAGGAGGTGAGCGAACTAAAACTGTGGATGGATGAGTATACCAGAAAAAACCCCGAGCTGATGGCTCGTTTGCGTCAGCTTGCCGCGCGGGCGAAGAAGGAGGCCGCAGCCACGGCCGGTCCGGCGCGGAAGGAGGAACTGGAGGGCTAGATCGCGGCCCTTCAGGCAGAGCTCGCGCGGGTGAGCTCAAGCTCGGCCCCTCGGGACCACGAGGAGGAGAAGGACGAGCTGGACCCTGTCCCCCTGGTCCCGAGGTCCCGCAGGTCATCTGTTGCGCCCCAACCGCGCCCAACGCCGGCCATTCTTGAGGCCGGCTTGGAAGAGGTCGACCCCTCGGTCGCCAGGGCCGACAAGGCGCGCGCAGACATGGCTGCCCTCCTTGTTTGCGCCCGAACCCAGCTAGAAGACGCCGAGCGAGGTCAGCTTCTCATTCCCGTCTTGTTTGTCTCCTCCCCCCTCCGGCACCACACTAACCCCGCATCGTCTATAGTGGGTGTGGCAGCTGGTGCGGAGTTATGGGATTTCGAAGCAATGGCTGATGATATTCTTGACCTTGTGCTAGAGAGGGAGCTCGCCCGGGCTGCCGAGGCCGTCGTGGGCGACGAGGTCGTGGTGGGAACTGAGGCCGCGGAGGCCCAGTCCCCACGGGCTGCTGGCGGTGACGACGTCGGGGTGGAGGAGCCCGCTGTCGAGGCCGTCGTGGGCGACGAGGTCGTGGTGGGAATCGAGGTCGCGAGGCCCGATCCCCACTGGCCGGGCGGTGACGACGTCGGTGGAGGAGGCGCCGCGAGATCCGAGCCCCAGAGTTCGTGTCTCCTGAAGAGGAGACACGGAGGAAGATCGCGGCTGCCGATGCTCGAGCCGCGATGGAGGGCATCCCCCATATCATAATTGAGGAGGACGACAATACGGGGGAGTCCGGTGGTGACGAGCATGCCGCCAAAGTCTCCCGCGAGGACTCCACCGGCGCGAGCGACATCATCACCGTGACGCTCCACGAGATCGCCGAGGTCTCTCCCCGAGCTTACGACGCTCCGCCGGATACCAACGCCGGCCCGGCGTCAGGGGAGCCGTTATGCGTCGAGGCCGCCTCGGTTGACGCCGACCTTCTGGCCGCCGACCCGGCGCCCCCAGTCGACGACCTCGCGCCCAACGACGCCGCCACGGCCCAAGCTTGCGAGGAGGCTAGGCCTACCGGGGAGGAAGTTCCCCCGGCCACAGACGCCGTGCCCCGGGCGGAGGAACCCACGGGCCCGGATGCCGAGGAGGAGGAGCCCCCGAGCGCAACTCCTGCTCGGGAGGAAGAAGAGCGGGCGGTGGTCCTCGCCCTTGAGGCCGTCTCCCTCCAGGAGATGGAGGTCGACCCCCAGGGCCAAGGCTCTCCGCTCCCACCACTCCCAGGGGACGAGGGAGCTCGGGCTCAAGCCCCGCGCTCGATCAAGGAGAAGGGATCGGGGAGGAGGGTCCCCTGCCAGACCAGGGAGAACAAACTGGAGCGGAGGACCCCGCCGAGTTGTTCCGGGAGGGGCTGGAGGCTCGGCTCTGTTGGGTAAGTTTCCCTAGTACTTATGAGCTTTTGTCCCAAAAAACTCGACCGCGACCCGAGATGCCCTGTCGCGCAGGTGCTGGAGACCACTATGAAGGACTTCCATGCCGCAACCGTGCCGCCAGAAGTTGTCGCTAAGCACCAAGCCGAGCAGGACGCTAGGATCGCGGAGCTCGAGCGCCTGGTTGCCGAGCTGAAGACTTCCGAGGCCGAGATCAGGCGGAAGATGGAGGAGTCCATGCACGCCCTTAAGGAGCGCCTCGACCAGAGCGAGCAGGCGAGGTCGGGCCTTGAGGCGACGGTGGCGACCCTTGGCGACTCCGCTCGAATCGCCGAAAGGACGATCGACCAGCAACGGGAGGAGTCCAGACGGCTTCGTCAAGCGGCAAGCGAGGGTTGTGAAGCTCGCCGGCGGGTGCTCGACCTCGAGTTTAAGCTCGACTCCGTGTGGGAGGAGCTCGTCGCTCTGCAGGATGAGAAGCGTGCCGGCCTCCTGTAACTTCTTCTTCCCGTGGTTTACCTGTAAAAACTTAGAGAAAAACCGCCCAGTTGAACATAGTACGTTCGTATTTAATAGATGCCTTTTGTTTCCCTTGAAATGACAACGATTTGTTTCATCCCGTTGTTCCCTATTCGACGGAGTTCGACGGTCACGTGAGCTAGCGAACGATCGTACTAGGGAGTGACTACCTCGTGCGAAAGTTGTTCTAGGTCGTAGCCACGCGGTGCTCATATAGCCCCCGCCGCCAACGGAGGTCGTGGGCGTAGGCTGCGAGCACGACCTCGTTGACGGAGTAGAGCCCTGCGGAGACCGTGTGGCTTTTTTGTATACGGTGCATCTATACCGCTCACCGGCCGACCTGAGCTGGGAACCGTCCGAGGGGTGTTCATGCGACCCTTTGCCTGCGGCGGAGGCCTGCCGCGAAAGGATGGTCGTCTTATGAAGAGGGAAGCCCTCGAGGTCGAGCTTTGGCGGTCCGATGTTAAGCGGTAGGATGCTCGTCCGTTTTTGCCCTGACGACCGAGCCCGCTCTTTGATACTTTGTCTGGATCGAGCTTGATCGCGGAATTTCGCGGGAGGGTAAAAGAGAGAGAGAGAGAGAGAGAGAGAGACCGGGAGTCCAAGGTGTCGAAGTTTATTAAAGGAGTAAAATTGGTGTGGTTAGATATGGAACTTACGCAGTTGGTCGATGTTCTAAGTGCTGGCTAGTTCCCGACCATCTTCCATCGCGAGGCGGACAGCCCCCGGGCGTGCTGTTGAGACGACCGTGTAAGGACCCTCCCATCTCGGCGATAGCTTGTTAGCCTTTGACAAGTCTTGGACCCGTCGCAGAACGAGATCACCGACATGTAAGGTCCTTGGTCGTACCGATTTAGCGGCGTGCCTGCGGAGAGCTTGCAGGTAAACCGCAGATCGCAGCAGAACCCGTTCACGGGTCGCTTCCGTGAGGTCGAGGTCGAGAAGGCGCTCGCCTTCTTGGTCGATGTCGTCGGCTAGATTCACCCTTGGGGATCCCAGGACGACCTCGGCGGGTAGGACAGCTTCCGCGCCATACACGAGCTGAAAGGGGGTCTCACCCGTAGCTCGGCTCGTCGTGGTGCGGACCGACCAGAGAACGGGACGTAGCTCGTCCACCCAAGCTTGACCATGCTGATCGAGGTTCCTGAAGACTCTCTTTTTGACTCCTTGGATAATCTGCCCGTTCGCCCGCTCGGCCGCCCCATTGCTCTGCGGGTGGGCCACAGATGCGAAGCATATCTTGGTCCCGACCTCCTCGCAATAAGCCTGAAACAGCTCGCTTGTGAACTGAGTGCCGTTGTCTATGATGAGGCGACTCGGAACACCGAAGCGGGTCACTACGTTATTGCGGAAGAACCTTTTAGCCGCCTGTGCCGAGATGGTCGACACAGGCTCGGCCTCGATCCATTTAGTGAAGGTGTCGATTGCGACGAACAGGTGTTTACAACCCTTCCTTCCCCTGGGAAATGGACCGAGTATGTCGATGCCCCAAACCGAGAACGGCCAGGTTAGGGGCATGGTCTATAATGCATATGCCGTCTGATGGACTTTCCGAGCATGGAACTGGCAAGATCGGCAGGAGGTTACTATTGAGCGCGCGTCGGCCAGGGCCGTTGGCCAGTAGTAACCCAACCGGAAGGCTTTGCTCACCAGGGTCCTAAAGGACGAGTGAGCTCCACACATCCCGTCATGGATATCTTTGAGGAGATATTTGCCTTCCTCTTGGGTGATGCACTTGGAGAGGACCCCAAGCGCGCCTTTGCGGTATAAGAGGCCCTCGACCATTTTATAGGCAGAGGAGCGTCTTACGAGCCGGGATTTCTCGGCTTCCTCCTCGGGCAGTGTCCCGTGCGCGAGGTACTGGATGAATGGCGTCATCCAACTCGCACCCTGCTCGAGGAAGGAGACGGTACCACCCGTCTCGGTTGCCTCCTCTTCGGTGGGTATGAAGGGCTTATAAAGGTGCTCGACGAGCACCCCCGCCGGGGCGGGGAGCTAGGCGGAACCGACCTGTCGGCGTATTCGACACCAAGGTACCCGCTCCCCCGCGCTAAAAAAGGAATCAAGTGGCAGCCAGGGCGTGTTTGGGCCCACTACCACGGCAAGAGAAAAACCCATACGGTTTTCGCCCGACACGTGGCATCTGAGCCAGGCGGCTGGCGACCAGCAAAGGTGATCGCCCATGACGCGTGGCATGTGAGCCAGCGCTGGCGACAACAAGGTGATCGCCAATGACGCGTGGCGTCTGAGCCAGGCGGCTGGTGACCAAGAAGGTGGTCGCCCAATGACACGTGAAGCGTCGCGAGCCAGCTGGCGACCAAAGCAAGGTGGTCGCCCGACCGCGTGGCGTCAGCCAGGCCGCTGGGCGACCAGCAAGGTGGTCGCCCGGCCGACACGTGGCGTCTGAGCCAGGCGCGCACCATCCCGAGATAGTCTGCCGAGATCAGAGGACATTAAATGCGACCGTGCGCATTGAATGTGGAAGCATGGAAGCTGCAGTGGCGGCGCACCTTCCCCAGCGCATCATGGCTTTGGGAAGCGTCAAGATCGCACCTCACCCCGTGGCGAGGCAGGCGGCGTTGGTGGACATGGGGCCCAAGGCAGGATTGTGACAGATGCGGCAGACATTAATGTGACCTAAGAATAGTGACAAGCGCATTAAATACGCCTGTAGCAGTGCAATGATGACGGCTGGCAGTGTAAGCCTCCCATGCGCCCCCGTCAGCCCGAGTATAAGAGGGAGCCGGGATGCATGGGAGAAGGGTTGTTGTTCGAAAGACTGTGAGACTTCCATCCTCTCTAGCGAGAGCGCAAGCAATACCAAGAAAGGCAGGACTAGGGTTATTACTCTTCGGAGGGCCTGAACCTGGGTAAAAAACTTTTTGCGTCATCCCGTTAGCCTGAGCCTCCCGGTGTCCCGATCGTCACCGTCTTCCCTTCCGAGGCGATTGCCCCGAAAGCCCCCCGTCGGAACCTCATAAGCACCCGTCTCGGAGGTGCCTGTTGGCTAGAACGCCGACAGTGGCGCGCCAGGTAGGGGGTATTGGTGGTTAGATTGCCTACTCTTTTTCATTCTCAGTTCGGGGCTCAGCAGGAGTAGGAGCGCTTGTCTGCATGGCGGAATCGCATTCCAAGCGCAGCAATCCGCCCGAGGTAGGGGGCGCCCGTAGCCGGTCCCGATGTTCGGAGAGGGGGCCGGGCCACCCGGGCCCCTCCGCCGCTGAGCGCGGCGACTTGGCTCCCACGCCTAAGGGTCGGCTGTCTAACGGCGCTTGGCGGCTGGGGGCGACACCCGCCGAAGCCTTCAGCGGCCCGGCCTCCTCGATCATCCTCCGGTGGCCTGGGGGGCGACACCCGGCCACTCCTTGGCTGCGGGATATCGTCCACTGGTGGATGCCGCCAAAGAACAAGTTGAAGCGGCGACCACCGGGGCTTCGGCATGAGGCTGACGAGGAGCTCACAAGAACCGACGCGCCGGTTTCCAGCCGCCACACGACAATTTCTCCCGGCACCAAGGGCCGGGACAGGGGGAAGGGAGTCCAGGTTGCAACCCCCTCTGTAACGGGGGGATGGGCACGTGACTCCGCTTCTTCCCGCGGTCCCCCCGAGTCCAGGGGGAACCGCGAAGACCTTCGATCGCGCCTTGACGAGAGGCAACGTCAGCGTGACAGTGACCCGCGTCGTGCCCTCCGCGAGCGCCGCGGGGGTGCAAGACGGGGGGCTCCTCCCTCGGACTCTGGCGAGAGCGCAGGGTCGCACTCCTCATCCTCTCCTCAGGATCGAGGGGCTGGCGAACGACGCTGCTCCCCCTATAACGTCGGATGCCAGGCGTTCTCTCTCCGCCTTCGGCAAGCTGCATGGCCGGAGAGGTTCCGCCCCGCCTCCTTCGAGAAGTATGATGGTACCACCAACCCGGAGGAGTTCCTGCAGATCTATACCACGGAGGTGCGTGGCGGCGGGAGGATCCGAAAGTGATGGCCAACTACCTCCCGACATCGCCGACGGCTCTGCCGGTCTTGGCTGCTCAACCTCCCGCGAGGCTCTGTGCACTCGTGGGAGGATCTGTGCGACATTTTTGTCGCCAACTTTCAGGGCGCTTACGCTCAACCAGGCGTGGAGGACGATCTCCACGCTCTGGAGCAGAAAGAGGGGGAGTCCCTGAGAGAGTTCATCCGGGCGGTTCACCATCGCCGCAACATGATCCCCTGATTTACGAGCGATCGGTGATTATTGCTTTCGGAGGGGGTCCGAGACCAGAAGATGCGGGAAAAGATGGCCACTCGCGTCATCTCAACCACGCCTGAAAGTTGTTCTCCTGGCGCACAAGTGCGCGGCGGGCCAGCTTCGGAAGTGCGCGCGACAAGACCTTACGACTCCGGCGATCTTTGGCGCCTCAAAGTCCTCCGACCGCAAGAAGAAAAAGAAAAAGCGAAGGAGGCAACCGCCAGGAGGTCTTGGTCGCCGAGCCGGAGCCCAAGTCTCGGCGTCATGATGATCGGGACCAACGGAATGGCCGCGGCGGCGATCGCATGAGATAAATCGCTTGCCCGCGAAAGCGATGGTGGCAAGCCCTATTGCCCCATCCATCGGACAAGCGGACACGACTTGGAGGATCGCCAGGTTGTGTCCAAGCTGGTCGACAGCGGCTCAAGAAGCGCCGTGAGAAAGACCACGAAGACGAAGACGACGAAGATGCAGCCCGCTAGCCTTCCAAAGAGCAGAGCGCCTTTGTGGCGTTCATACACGGTGGCTCGCCACTTACTCATCGAACTTCGTGATATAAGCGAGATCTGAGGCGGTGTGCGCCACAACGTCATCCTCCGGCGAGCCGGCCGTTGAAGTGGTCGGGCTTGACCCGATCACTTTCAGCCGGGCCGACCACCCGGAGAACACCTCGCCCTGGCCATCTCCCGATCGTGGTGTCTCCCACGGTCCGCAACGCAAAGTCGGGCGGGTCCTAGTTGATGGAGGCGGTGCCATCAACTCGCTATCTGTCGGAGCGTACAGGCGCTCCAAATCCCGTCTGAGGCTGCGTCCGGCCCATTGTTTCTGAGTTGCCCCGGGTGGGCCTCTTACCCACAGGGCAAGTCCGGTTGCAGTTACGTTCGGGAAGCTCGGAGAACTTCCGGACAGAGCTAGTGGATTTCGAGGTCGCTGATTTCGACCTCCCCTACAATGCCTTGCTCGGCCGCCCGGCCCTGGTCAAGTTCATGGCGGTGGCCCATTACGCCTACATGCTAGTGAAGATCCCAGGGCCTGAAGGTCCAATAACGGTGAAGGTGGATAGACTGGAAGCCCTGCGCCTCAGCAAGCAGCTGCAGGATCTGGCCGGCGCCACACCGGCCAAGACGCGACAAGGACGACAACCCGGCCACCCCTCGGCCAAGACCCGCGCCGCCTGACCCTTGGGTGAGGCGGCGGTCCCGTGGGGCGAGGATGGCTCGAGCAAGGTAAATCCAAGATTGGCACCGACCTCGGCGCCAAATAGGAAGACAGCGCTCATCACCTTCCTCAGGTCTAACCTGGATGTGTTCGCTGGAACCTTGAAATGGCCGGATCCCAGGGAGGTGATCGAGCACCGATTGGCAACGCTCCCTGGAGCGCACCCGGTTCGGCAAAAGATCTGGCGGCAGGCGCCTGAGCGACAGGATGCCATTCGGGATGAAGTGGAAAAGCTTTTGTCCGCTAAGATCGTGCGGGAGGCCACCTACCCGGAGTGGCTGGCCAACCCCGTGCTTGTAAAGAAGTCCAACGGGAGGTGGCGAATGTGCATCGACTTTACTGACCTCAACAAAGCCTGCCCCAAGGACCCGTACCCCTTGCCGCGGATAGACATCATCGTCGATTCCACGGCGGGGTGCGAAGCTCTATGCTTCCTCGACGCCTACTCCGGCTACCACCAGATCAGCATGGCGCAGGAAGATGAAGAAAAGACTGCTTTTGTGACTCCCCTTGGTGTGTACTGTTATGTTAGGATGCCTTTCGGGCTGAAGAACGCTGGCGCCACCTATCAGCGGGCCATGCACATAGTGTTTCGGCCCCAAATAGGGAAGAATCTGGAAGTGTATGTCGATGACCTGGTGGTAAAAACAAAAAAAGCTGATGAGCTCGTTCAGGATCTAGAAGAGACCTTCTCTCGCCTCAGAAACTCATCACGAAGTTGAATCCCGAAAAGTGTGTATTTGGTGTCTCATCTGGAAAATGCTCGGTTTCTGGTCTCCGGTAGTGGAATCGAAGTCAATCAGGAAAAGATAGAAGCGATCGAGCGGATGCAGCCACCTACCCGGCTCAAGCAACTGCAATGCTTGACTGGCCGGCTAGCCTCCCTGGGCCGGTTCATATCCCGGCTCGGGGAAAAAAGTCTGCCCATTGTTCAAGCTATTGAAGAAGACCAACTCATTTGAATGGACCCGAAGCCAGTGAGCATTTGAAGATCTGAAGAAGTACCTCTCTTCCCCCAGTCTTTGGTCGCCCGATCCGGCGAGCCGTTCTTGTGTATGTGGCGACTAGCCCATACGTAGTGAGCCTTGGCCGGTGGCGGAGCAGGAAGGTGTCCAACGGCCGGTCTACTACATCGACAAAATGCTACACGACGCAGAAACAAGGTACCCTCAGGCTCGAGAAGATGGTCTATGCTTTGTGGTGGTAGCGTCGAGAAAGTTGCGGCACTATTTTCAAGGAGGGAGATCCTGATAGTCTCCTCATATCCTTTGCGTGAAATCCTCCACAACCGAGAAGCAGAGGGCCGCATCGCAAAGTGGTCCGTCGAGCTGGGGGAGTTCGGTGTCAAGTTCGCTCCTCGCACTGCGATAAAGAGTCAAAGGCTGGCGGACTTTGTCGTCGAGTGGACTCCAGCCGAGCCCGAAGCCGATGAGGCCCCCGCGTCCTCCCCCTGGACGCTCTTCTTCGACGGGTCCTTCAGGCTTGAAGGCGCGGGGGCTGGGGTCCTTCTGGTCTCTCCGACCGGGGACCTCCTCAAGTACGTAGTCGTCCTCGACTTCAAGGCCACCAACAACGTCGCCGAGTATGAGGGTTTGTTGGCTGGGCTGCGGGCCGCCGCGGCCGTCGGCGTTCGACGCCTACAAGTAAAGGGCGACTCCCTGCTGGTCGTCAATCAGGCAAGGAAAGATTTCTCCTGTTCTGACCCCGTCATGGCGGCGTACTTGGCGGAGGTCAGGAAGTTGGAAAGGCATTTCGAAGGGTTGGGGTATACTCACATCCCCCGACGCGACAACTATCTGGCCAGGGCAGAGCTCGCCCAGCTCGCCTCAACCAGATCTCCAGTGCCGGTCGGGGTCTTTGAAGAAAGGCTTCCGCGACCGTCCATCGCAGCCCCCGTTTTTGGTGGGGACGATGGTGATGCCGCTTCGGCCCTCACCCCTGGAGGGAAAGTGGTTCCGGCGGAAACGCTTGGCCAGGCGGAGTACCTGGACGACCACCTCGTGGTCGCTGTGCTTGACCGGGAAGGCACATGGATGGATCCGATCCTGGCCTACCTGAGGGATCAAGAATGCCCCGACGATGATGCGTCAGCAGAGAAGGTAGCACGAAAGGCCAAGTGCTATACCCTGGTGGCGGGGATCTATACCGCCAGGGTAAGAACGAATTCTTACGAAGTGCATCACTTTCGGGAAGAGGGGAGCGGTTGCTCTCGATATCCACGAGGCGTGTCACGGGAGCCATATGTCCGGACGAGCGATGGCGGGAAAGGTTTTCCGTCAAGGGTTCTATTGGCCGACCGCCCTCCAGGATGCTTGCGGTGGTGAGGAGATGCGGCGTGCGATTCCACGCCAGCAGATCCACCAACCAGCCAGGCCACCGCAAACTATCCCGCTCTCTTGGCCCTTCGGCGGTGCGAAATTTGGATATCTGGGCCCGTTCGCGAACCCACGAGGGGCTACACCCACTTGTTCGTCGCCGTCGACAAGTTCACTAAGTGGGTGGAAGCCGAGGCAGTGAGATCCATCACCGCCGCAGCTGCAGTCAAGTTCATACAAGGGATTTTCGCCCGCTTTGGAGTCGCCAACCGCATTATCACCGACAACGGCGCATAGTTCACCAGCGCGACTTTCTTGGATTTCTGTGAGGAGATGGGCACCAAAGTCTGCTTTGCCTCGGTCGCCCACCCCAAGAGCAACGGCCAGGTCGAGCGGGCCAACGCTACCGGTATTGAAGGGCCTCAAGACCGGGCGTTCGGCCGACTCCACAAGCGTGGCGCCCGGTGGACCGAAGAACTCCCGGCTGTGTTGTGGTCGCCGGACCACTCCTAGCCCAAGCACGGGAAACTCCTTTCTTCCTGGTCTACGGCGCAGAAGCTGTTCTCCCTTCTGAATTGGAGCTGGGATCACCCCGCGTCGCGACATTCACAGAAGAGGAGCAGGAGGGTCTACGCCGGGACGACGTCAACTTCCTGGAAGAGGCGCGAGATCGAGCGGCCTTGCGCGCCGCAAGATACCAACAAAGTCTCAGGCGGTACCACGCCTCCCGGGTCAATGAGAGAACACTGGCAGTGGGCGACCTGGTCTTGCGAAGAATCCAGTCGCATGCCGGGTTGCATAAGCTGTCTCCCCAGTGGGAGGGACCCTTTAAAGTGGTCTCGGTCTCTCGTCCCGGGGCGGTCAGGCTGGCCACTGAAGAGGGTGAAGAGCTAGCAAATTCCCAGAATATAGAAAATCTGCGCAAGTTCTACCCCTGATCGGTTGTAAGTCCTAGGGTCTGTTCCCCGACCGGCCGGAGTATGTCTTCCTCTCCGCCGTGGGTCGGGGGAGACCTTGTGTTTAAAATTAAATATTCGCATTCTTTATCTGAAGCTTTTGTTCTTTCTGCCCTCTCTTCGGTCTTTTGCCTTTCTTTGGCAGCGCCAAGGCACTGCCCCACGGTGCCCTGCCGCCTTGCAAATACCCAAGAGTAAAGACGGAATCGCTAAGTGAGGCGGCGTGCGAGAAGCCCAGGCGGTTGGGCGGTGGTTCGCACAACCCCAGTGCGGCCATGACACTCGGGTGTCCAGTGGGGTCGGCGCCTCGAACACCGCTGCTTAAAAGCCCAAGGTCCTGCCACGACTCACTAAGTGCTTGTTCCCTAGAGGCTACCTGGGAGGCAAAATTTTGCTAAGGCGAGAGGTTTGAGGGCCGAGGTCCCGCGGCGCAAGACTTTAAGTCTTTAAGTGATTATGTGCTCGTTCGTGTGGAACGAGGAAAAATTCTGACAAAAGCATGTCTTTAGGCAACTTAGCGAGGAGTTTACACTACTATTTCATTGAAGTGGCAATCGCCTAAAGTTTCTTGAGCAAAGTCACCAGATAAAGAAAAGAAGAAAAGCCTCTTGAGGTGGCGGCAGGAGGATCCTCCGGGTCATCTGCCGCCTCCTCGGCTGCCGCCGCATCTTCAGCATGAGGGGCCACGTCCAGCGCCATCGCCACGTCCTCCGCCACCGCCTCCATCTGGGGGTTCTCCATCGCTAGCTGGGCGGCAACCTGCTCGGAGGCTTCGTGAACTCGCTCCTCCGCCTGCGCCCAGTCGCCCTCTAGCCCTTGGACAGCAACCGCTGGATTGAAGTTGGCGTCACGACTGGCGCAGCAAGCCAGCACGTACTTTGCCGTGGCCGCTGCAACTGCGCGCCCCTCCTGGGCGGACCGAGCGGAAAGGGCGGCAGGCAGGCGCGTGAGGAAGTCCGCGATGCGGGCAGAGGCAAAGGCATAATGCCGTGGCCTCTCCTCAGCGGGCCCGGTTGCTCGGCCCCAAAGGAGCAAGGCTGGCCACCGTCCGTCGAAGGCGTGGCGCGGCATCTGCGATGTCTCCACCTCCGGCCCAGGCGGTCGGCTCTCTCCGCCTCGGCTCGCGAGTCGCTCAGCATGGCCGGTGGTGCTTTGCCCTGCCGCTCCGCTCCCTCGACTGCGGCTCGGCCAGCCCCGATCGTGCGGTCCGCCACCTCCTTGCGGAGGCGGTTGATTCGGCTCCGCCTCCGTCAACGCTCCTCGCGTCACCGACGATTGCTCGTCTGGAGTAGAGCTCGTGAGGGCCGCCAGCGAGGCATCGGCGTCCGCCGAGGAACGGAGGCGGTGGGAAGTTCGAGGGGTAGGGATGGGGCCGAACGGGCCTTGGTCTGGCAAATCACTGAGGCTCAGCGACCCGGTGGCGCAACCAAGCAGCCAGCGGCACCTTAGCCGTCCGGCGAGCGGCGAAGGGTACCGGAGCGAGAACCCTGGACAAAAGAGGAAATAACGGTAAGGATAATCTCGGCGAAAATTTTTATTGTATTTGCATCTTGGTGAGTACATGGCGGCCTTAGGAAGCGGGCACGCCGGAGCGAGACCAGCCCCATGAGGAGGCGAAGCGGACTAAATCGCTTCGGCAGCGGGCGAAGGCGGACTAAATCGCTTCGGCGGCGAGGCGAAGCGGACAAATCGCTTTGGCGGCGGAGGCGAGCGAGCTAGACCCGCCATCGCCGGCAGCGAAGACGGAGACCGAGAAGGACCACCGCTGCTGGTGGCGGTGGCGGCACAAAATCTTGGCGGCGGAGGGTCAACGTCGCGCCCCGGCAGGCGAGGTGGGCGACCCCGCCAATCGGCGAGCCCCGCCATCACGGAGGAACCATTGCCGCAGAAAAGCCCGCGATCGGCGTGGAAGCCCCGCCCGGCCAGGAGGCGGGGTCTGGGAAGGATGGGCGGAGCCATCGTCGTCGTCCGGGCGCTGCGCCTCGCTCGTCGCCCCTCACGACCGCTGCGGAAGGAGGACCGGATTATTAAGGGCGCTGGCGTGTCACGGCGGCGAGCCCATGGCGTCCATCGAGGGCAGGGCGCGGATTATTGCCGCGCGCTCCCCGGGGGACAGCCGGCAAAGTGGGACCGCGCCCGCCGGAAACGGCGGGACGGGGCCGGATAGGCCCAGTTGCAGCATCCACCGGTCGATCACGTCATCAGCCAAAATCCCGGCGACTGTCGGCACGAGAAGGAAAGGAGATTGCAGGAGGAAAGAAACACTGTAAGAATCAGGTTTCACCAGAAGAGAAACAGAAGTAGCAAGGAATGACGCAGAGCGGAGCAGGTTACCTCCGGGGATACTCCGGGTCCCATCGCTCACGCCCATGTACTGCCAGGCTGGCGGGCCAGCGGCAGCGCGAGGGGCCTGACCTCAGGGTAATAAAATCCGGATCACCATGGCCCCGCCAGGCCCGCCGTCATAGCGAATCGTCGACGCTGGCCAGCATCGCTGAGCTTCGGGCGCATCGCTCACTGGAGCCCCGATTGAGGTTGCTGATCGCCGGGCAGGCGGAAGCTCCAGCACTTCAATGCCATTGTCGTCCTCGGCGTCTGACCACTCTGCGCGCGATCCCTCGATTGGACCGGGCGGTCCAATAGGATATAGCGGCATAACGCTCCGTCAGCGAGCCGCGGTGACAGCCTCGAAACAAAGCGGAGTACTGCCGGCGCGTGAGGGTGTAGAAGAAGCGAAAAAGAAGAAGGTTGGGCAGCACTCCCACGAACATCTCATGAAGTGAGCAAAGGCGAAAGGAGAATAACGAGTTGGGAGGAAGGTGAATGTGATGAATGGCGTAGAAGTTGAGAACAGAAAGATAAAAGTCGAAGCCGCGGTAGTAGGTGGCAAGGAGCTGCCACCGAAGAAAATCACTTCCCAGGCCGGCCAGTGGGGCTCGGCGATCCGGCGCGGAGGCGAAGGATGCCCCCGGTGATGTTCTGAGAGAACCTAGCGGCCCTCTCCTCCTCAATGATCGAAGAAGGAAGTCGTCAACAGATTAAAGCTGGGTACCCACGCGGCCGCATTAAATCTTGTCGCCAAGAGGAGGTGGCGTTGAGCCACTCCTCGAGGCGACCAGCCAAGTGCTCGCCAGGGGCGAGTGGCGTTGAGCCACTCCTGGGCGACAGCGAAGGTGCTCGCCGGAGGGCGAGTGGCGTTCGAGCCACTCCTCGGCGACCAGCCAAGGTGCTCGCCCGGAGAGCGAGTGGCGTTCGAGCCACTCCTGGGCGACCAGCGAAGGTGCTCGCCGAAGCGAGTGGCGTTCGAGCCACTCCTCGAAAGCGACCAGCCAAGGTGCTCGCCAGGAGGCGGTGGCGGTCGAGGCCACTCCTGGGGCGACAGGCGAAGGTGCTCGCCAGGGACAGTGGCGTTCGAGCCACTCCTCGAGGCGTAGTTCGAGAATCAACCCGTAATCGTACTTTCACAGGCGAAGGGTCAAGGGTATTTAATGCGAGACGTGCGCATTAATTGCAGGGTATGAAAGGCGTGGTGTGGCGGCGCGTCTTCCCTAGGCGCGCATTAATGATGGAGTGGCGCCGAATCGACATCCCCTCTCTCTGGCGGAGCATGCGGGGTGACAGACAGCGGGGCCCAAGGCGAAGTCTAAGTCGGCTAGACAGACATTAAATGTGATGTAAGAGAATATGACGGGTGCATTAAATGTACTGTAGTAACGTGTCAGACGCTTGCTTTACGCAAGCTTGTAAGCCGTGTCAGACGCTTGCTTTACGCAAGCTTGTAAGCCCCATGCGCCTCAGCCGGCCCGAGTATAAAAGGGAGCTAGGATGCATGGGAGAAGGTTGTTGATCCTTGGTTGGCAGAACCTCAGAGGGTCTTCTTCCAGCCTTGTAAGAACCTTGAACTCAGAGGAAACAACCAAGCAGGACTAGGGTCATTACTCCTGTGGAGGGCCCGAACTGGGTAAACTCATTGTCTTCTTGCTTGCTTCCAACATCCGTTCTTCTGTCTTTGGAGCGGTTGCCACAAAGCCCCAGTCCGAATCTCTCAAGCACCAGTCTTAGGGTGCTGTTGGTTAGTAAGCCGACAGTGGCGCGCTGTAGGGGCTTAGTGGTTAGATCGTTCCTTTCTTCCATTCCTTTTGAGGAGTTTGCAAGAATCAGAAGATCATCCGGTATGGCGGAATCTCATCGCCAGTAGCGCGCCCTCGAGGAAAGCGGCGCGGCCGATCTCGGCTCCGTAAAGTCGGGTCAGCGAGTCCTTCATGCGGGAGGGGCGCGAAGCCGCATCAAGCCCGGAGTTCACCGGTCCCGGCGCTTCTTTGGGGGGAAGATACCCCAATGCAAAGCCTTCATGCGGCCGGTTGCTCTGGATCATCCTCCGGTCCAGCCGACGGCGACACCAGCCACCCCTTGGCTCCAGGACATTGCCGTCTAGTGGACTCGGCCAAAGAAGAGTTCTTTGTGGCATTTCAGCCGGGCTTCGGCGCCACGGGTTCTATTGGCCAACCGCCTCCAGGATGCTTGCGAGTGGTGAGGAGATGCGAGGCGTGCGATTCCACGTAAGCAAATCCACCAACCAGCCCAAGCTCGCAAACCATCCCGCTCTCATGGCCCTTCGGCGATGCAGAAATTTGGATATCTGGGTCCGTTCGCGGGCCACAGGAGGCTACACTCATCTATTCGCCGCCATTGACAAGTTCACCAAGTGGGTGGAAGCTGAAGCCGTGAGAACCATTACTGCGCGGCCCATTGTCAAGTTCATGCGGGGATCTTCGCCGCCGGTCGCCAACCGTATCATCACCGACAATGGCGCCCGATTCACCGGCGCCGCTTTTACGGACTTTGCGAAGAAATGGGCACGAGTCTGCTTTGCCTCCGTTGCCCATCCAAGAAGCAACGGCCAAGTTGAGCGAGCCAATGCACTTTGGTCCGAAGGGCCTCAAGACTCGGCGTTTGATCGACTTCACCAGCGTGGCTCACGGTGGGTTGAAGAACTCCGGCGATCTTGTGGTCACTCGGACCACTCCCGGTAGAGACTCTGGAGAGACTCCATTCTTTACGGTTTACGGAGCGAGGCTGTCCTCCTTCGAATTGACATTTGGGTCGCCGCGCGTTCTTTGCGTTAGCGGAAGAAGATCGAGGAAGAGATGAGCCAAGGCGATGTCAATCTCCTGGAAGAAGCTTAGGGATCGTGCGGCCTGCGCGCCGCTTCGGTATCAGCAAAGCCTCGGAGGTACCACGCCGCTTGGTCGGTGAGAGAACAGCGGCGTGGGCGACTGGTCTTGCGAAAGATTGATCGCGGTAGGGTTACAAACTGTCTCCCGAGTGGGAGGGCCCCTTTAAGGTGGTTTCTCTCTCGACCGGGGCGGTCGGGTTGGCCAGGGCGAGGAGGAACCGCGAACTCGCGAGAATATAGAGAACCTGCGCAAGTTCTACCCTTGAGCAGTTTGTAAGTTTCGAGTTTTGTTCCTCGCACGGTCGAATCATGTCTGTCTTTGCCCGACTAGCCGGGAAACGACTGTTGTTCGAGAAATTAAGTATTACGTTCCGTTGTTTTTAAGCGGTTACTTCATGCCTTTACAGTTCGTGTTTCATGGCAAAGTGTTCGGGCGATCACTCTAGTCCGCTCAGCCCTGTGGCGCCCGATGGCAAAGGCGGGACCACTCTGTAAGTGCGGCCCGAGCGAGTTGGGCAATTGGCTACTGGTTTGAACTCGGCTCGGCACGGTCATGACACTCGGGTGTCCCGTGAAGTGGCGATTTAAACATCGCTACCAAAAGCCTACATCTGTCACGTCTTACATCATGTCCGCCCGCGAGGCCACAAGGGTGCGTGTTGTTTGCGGATCGTAAAGCGACGAGAAAAGAATCGCCGGACACAAGGGGTGTTTTACTCCCTTCTTTTTCCTTCTAAGCCTTAAGCCAAGCGAGCACTTCGAGTTAATCTTTGGCGATCAATGAAGGTGGAAGGCTAAGAAGACAAGTTAAACATTCTTTGAATAAGTCTAAAAATGTCATGTCTATTCCATGAAAGTGCTTTACAAAAGTTGTTGCAGACGGCAAGTTAAAAGGAGAAAGGGAAAAAGGGTCTAGGCTATCCTATCCTTCTTCCTCCTCGTCCGCTGCGGTACGCTCTGCAGGGTCTTCCACGAGGTCAGGCGTCCAGCGCCCGATGCCCGTCTTCTGCTTGCTTCGGTAGCGGGGTTGACCATCTCGGTGGCGGCGACGTGGTCGGCGGCCGCTGCACCGCGCCTCCGCCTCACTTGATCTCCTTCAATCCTGGGCGGCGGCGAGAGGATCAAAGTTGGCGTCCTTAGGCAGCGTGACGCCGAAGCGAGCGTCGCGATAGCGGCCGCTCTGCGCGTCCCTTCTGAGTGGACCGATCGCCAGCGGCGGGAAGCCGGGCGGTGAAGTCCGCGATCCGGCCCGAAAGCGGCGTAGTCGCGCCGGCTTACGCTCGATGGCGCTTTGCTGCACCAACTTGATGGAAGCGGTACATCCTCCATCCGGTCGGCGTACCTCAAGATCCGCATGAGTGCGCCTCGATCGATGCGGTTCGTCATTGCGCCTCGAGCTCTTCCATGAGCTCGGCGGCGAGTGGCCCCGACTCCGCTCCCCACGGCTCCGCTCCTTCCTTTCCACTCGATCATGTAAATCAGCCACCTCTGCCGGGCGGCCGATCTCGATGGCGGCGTCGGCGGCCGTTTGCACCTTTCGGCGAAAAGCGGTGGCTGGTGTGGGAGTAGAGCTGTCAAGCGGCAATGAGCATCTGCGTCCGCCGAAGAACGGAGTCCGCGGGAGAGATCGGAGTGAAGTGGCCCAGCGCCTCTGAGGTGCCGCAATGGCCGGCCATGGCGGTACATCTTGATCGCCGGCTTCTTCTCGTCTGGCGGATCATTCTTTGCTCCGTCGCTACCTCAGCCCGGTCGCTAGCCGAGGAAGCGGTGGGAAGTCTGGCCAGTGCCCTGGAACAAGCAAAAGCAAGCAAAGGTAAGGCTCCATTCGAAGGTTAAAAGTTTTACCGTCCCTTTTTTTTTGTGTTTCAAGGATTCGTACTGGTGAGGCCTCGGAAACCGAGGTACTCCGGAGTGAGAATCAGCCCCTCGAGGCACCGGCGACCTCGGTGGCGGTGGCGAGGACCGCTTCCACCGGAAGCGCTGGCGGGTCAACGGGCCGGTGGATCCGCCATCGGCAGCTAAGCGGTGGTGGCGGTGGCGGTGGCGGCGAGGATCTTGCGCCGGTGGAGTCCGCCATCGCTAGCGGCCGGCGATCGGCCGCCCGGTATGGCGATGGCCAGCGGCGGAGGCTGCAGCGCGATCCGGTCCGCCAGTAGCGCCGGCGGTCAGCCGCCGGCGATAGTGATGGAAAAGGCGCGTGGTCGGCCGGCCGGCGGCGCCAAACGAATCTGGCGGTGATAAGCGGAGGCGAAGCGTCGCGGCCGTTGATGAAGAAACCCCGCGGTGAGAGAAGTCCCGTGAGCGGGCTGCTTGTGAAGATCCGGGCCAGCGAAAGATGGCCCGATAGCCGTGGTCGGTGAGCGTTCGATGGGGGCGATGTCGTCGGCGGGGCGCTTGTTCCTCCACAGTCGCCGGTGTAGGAGTGCCGCGGATTATCGGGGCCCTTGATGGGCGATGATGGGCGTCCCCATGGCGTCCATCTTGGGCATCGCCTTTGACGATCTCCGCCCGATCCAGAGGCTGCATGTCGCAGAGTGGAAGCGCAGCCTCGGGAAGGGTGGAACGTCGCTCAAGCCGGGCCCGATCGCCCCATCCAGGAAGCGTCTGCGCTGGCGTCCAGCTCTCCCACGGTGACACAAAAAAAAAAATGATGAAAGAATGATGATGATGAAGAAGGAAGGTATAAAAGCTTACCTCCAGGAATCGTCCGAGTCCGTCATCCACGCCCAGATAGTGCCAGTGGGCGGTGGCGGCGGCGCAAAGGACTAATCCTCGGGACCACGAAGTCCGGAGAACCATGCCTCCGGCCAGCTCCCGTCCGCAGCCGATCAACCCGAGCCAACATTGCAAGTAGCTCGGGCGTGTCGGCGACCGGAGATCCTCGATCGATTTGTCGCCCACCGCTCCGATGGGAAGCCCCAGGGCTTCAATGCCGCTATCGTCTTCAACGTACAACCATTCGTGGCGCCACATTTTCCAGCTGGATCGAGTCTCCATTGGAATGTAGCGCGCAACGGCCCCGTCTCTAAGTCGCAGATGGCAGCACCCGGAGATGTTGGAGCCCTGGCTGACGCGGAGCGAGAAGAAGTAGCGGAAAAGGAGAAGATTGGGCATTACCCCTATGAACATCTCACAGAAGTGGGCAAAGACGGAGAGGAGCACAATGGAGTTAGGGGGAAGGTGGATGTTGCGAATGTCGTAGAAGTTGAGGACGGCGATGTAGAAGTCCGAGATGGGCGGGACCAAGCCCGCCATCATCGCCCAGACAAAGAAGATGACTTCCCCGGGCTGGCCGTGAGGAGCGGCGATCCGGCCGCATATCTTGAAGCGCCCGCGAGCGATCACCTTGGAGCACTTAGCGGCGGTGTTCTCTTCCACGATTGAAGGAGGGAGGGCGAAGTCGGAGAGGCCATCGAGAATCAGCTAAGGCGTAAAGGAAGCTAAAGCGAGGGGAAGGAGCGAGGCGAAAAGCTAAACAGAACATGCCCTCCCGTCGCTGCTTATTTATAAGAATTCAAGGGAGAGCCTGGCGGGAAAAAGTCGAAGAAGGCATGGCGGTTCGGATGCGGAAAACCAAAGCATTTTCAAGGAAGTAGGCACGTCCCACGAAGCCACGGAACAGGCTGCGATATCCACCTCGGGACCGAAAAAGAGGCAAGTTTTTAAAAGACCGCGGCGTGCGTGGGCATTTATGGGCCCCACGGGAGATTGAACCGTTCGGCGAAGAAAAAGAAAGAATAAAGACACTCTGGGTGGGCGGGAGCTCTTGTCGGCGTGTGCGCGTACCAGAGGTACTGTGACCACATTAAATCTTGTCGCCAAGAGGGCGAGGTGGCGTTCGAGCCACTCCTCGAGGCGACCACCAAGGTGCTCGCCAGGGGCGAGTGGCGTTCAGGCCACTCCTCGGCGACCAGCGAAGGTGCTCGCCGGAGGGCAGTGGCGTCGAGCCACTCCTCGAGGCGACCAGCCAAGGTGCTCGCCAGAGGCGAGTGGCGTCGAGCCACTCCTGGCGACAGCGAAGGTGCTCGCCGAAGCGAGTGGCGTTGAGCCACTCCTCGAGGCGACCAGCCAAGGTGCTCGCCAGAGGCGAGTGGCGTTCGAGCCACTCCTCGGCGACCAGCGAAGGTGCTCGCCAGGGGGCAGTGGCGTTGAGCCACTCCTCGGCGTAGTTCCCGAGAATCAACCCGTAACTGTACTTTCTGAGGCGAAGGGTCAAGGGTATTTAATGCGAGACGTGCGCATTAATTGCAGGGTATGAAGGCTGTGGTGTGGCGGCGCGTCTTCCCTAGGCGCGCATTAATGATGGGTGGCGCCGAATCGACATCCCCTCTCTCCTGGCGGAGCATGCAGGGGTGACAGACAGGCGGGGCCCAAGGCGAAGTCTAAGTCAGCTAGGACAGACATTAAATGTGATGTAAGAGAATATGACGGGTGCATTAAATGTACTGTAGTAACGTGTCAGACGCTTGCTTTACGCAAGCTTGTAAGCCGTGTCAGACGCTTGCTTTACGCAAGCTTGTAAGCCCCATGCGCCTCAGCCGGCCCGAGTATAAAAGGGAGCTAGGATGCATGGGAGAAGGTTGTTGATCCTTGGTTGGCAGAACCTCAGAGGGTCTTCTTCCCCAGCCTTGTAAGAACCTTGAACTCAGAGGAAACCACCAAGCAGGACTAGGGTCATTACTCCTGTGGAGGGCCCGAACCTGGGTAAACTCGACTGTCTTCTTGCTTGCTTCCAACATCCCGTTCTTCCTGTCTTTGGAGCGGTTGCCACAAAAGCCCCCAGTCCGAATCTCTCAAGCACCCAGTCTTAGGGTGCCTGTTGGTTAGTAAGCCGACAGAAGCAACGGAGACATTGGGAGGATAGGGATTTCGAAGCGCAACCGCAAAGGGGATGAAGCGAGGAAGCCTGAAACGTCGGAAAGAGGTGGAGTGCAGAGAGTTGAAAGGGGGAAGAACTACTCCCCCTTCGATCGGCCTTTTATAAGGCCGCGGAAGGCGAACCGGCGGGAAAACCGAAAAGGCGCGGCGATTCGAAAAAGAGGAAGTTTAAGAGCCTCGTAAATGGGGCGCATCCCAAGGAACGTGCGGCGGTTACAAGGAGGAAATAACCGCGCAAACCGCTCGGGAATCGGAGAAGCCGGAAGTTTTTTTTGCAAAGGCGCGCGGACCTTTGAAGGGTCCCACCCAGGAGCCGGAGCAGTTCTCAAGCCGCCAATTAAAGAAGAAGAAGAGCAGAAGACCAAAAAGCGCTCCTAGGTGGGCCGGGAGCTCTTGTCGGCGTATTCGACACCAAGGTACCGCTCCCCGCGCTAAAAGGAATCAAGTGGCAGCGAGGCGTGTTTGGGCCCACTACCACGGCAAGAGAAAAACCCATACGGTTTCGCCCGGACACGTGGCATCTGAGCCAGGCCGGTTGGCGACCAACAAGTGATCGCCCATGACGCGTGCATCTGAGCAGTGGCGACCAACAAGGTAATCGCCCTTGAGACAGCGTGGCGTCTGAGCGAACGGCTAGGTGACGATAAGGTGGTCGCCCAGAACCACGTGGCGTCACGAGCCAGGCGGCGACCAGCAAGGTGGTCGCCCAGCGGACCACGTAGCGTGCGAGCCAGGCGTGAAGCGACAGCAAATGAAATCGCCCAGCGGACCACGTAAGCGTCTGAGCCAGGCGTGGCGCACCATCGAGATAGTCCTGTCGAGATCAGGGACATTAAATGCGAATCGTGCGCATTGAATGTGGAAGCATGGAAGCTGCAGCGTGGCGGCGCACCTTCCCCAGGCGCATCATGGCTTTGGGAAACGTCAAGACTGCACCTCACCCCGTGACGGAACGGGCGGCGTTGGTGGACATGGGGCCCAAGGCAGGATTGTGACAGATGCGGCAGACATTAATGTGACCTAAGAATAGTGACAGGCGCATTAAATACGCCTGTAGCAGTGCAATGATGACGGCTGGCAGTGTAAGCCTCCCATGCGCCCCCGTCAGCCCGAGTATAAAAGGGAGCCGGGATGCATGGGAGAGGGGGTTCGAAAGACTGTGAGATTTCCATCCTCTCTAGCGAGAGCGCAAGCAATACCAAGAAAGGCAGGACTAGGGTTATTACTCTTCGGAGGGCCTGAACCTGGGTAAAAAACTTTTTGCGTCATCCCGTTAGCCTGAGCCTCCCGGTGTCCCGATCGTCACCGTCTTCCCTTCCGAGGCGATTGCCCCGAAAGCCCCCCGTCGGAACCTCATAAGCACCCGTCTCGGAGGTGCCTGTTGGCTAGAACGCCGACACGACCTTCGATAGATGGTCGGCCAGGGCATTGTCCTTCACGAGGATGTCTGATGCCGAAGTTTTACGAAGTACTTTTCCATCTTCCTTACTTCAGCCAGGTAAAGCGCCATCGAGTCGCCGAACGCGATACTACTTGTTAACCTGGTTGACAACCACCGCGAGTCGCCCTTCGCGATTAGTCGTTGGACTCGGCGTCTTGCATGCCCGGCCCGCCAATGACCTTCAGATTCGCTGCGTTGTTCGTTGCGCCGAAATGCAGTTGGAGGGCGTATTGGATCCGCTCCCCCTGAGGGGATTCGAGGACCACTCCAGCCCCCGAGCAATCGTAAGCTCGGGATCCGTCGAAGTGCATGACCCAGCGACCATGCTTGGACTGGTCGGGTTCAGACTCAGATGGGGTAGGATTTGTCCATTCGGCTAGGAAGTCCGCTAGGACCTGAGATTTGATCGCGGTTCTGGCCGAGAATTCGATCTCGAATTCGGCGAGCTCCATGGCCCACTTCGCGATCCGTCCGCTTGCGTCCTGATTCCCTAGAATTTCTCTAAGCGGGAAGTTGGTCGGGACTCGAATTTTGTGGGCCTGGAAGTAGTGTCTTAATTTCTTCGAGGCCACGAGGAGTGCGTAAATGAGCTTCTGGACCTCGGGGTAACGTTCCTTTGGTCCGTGCAGGACTTCGCTGATGTAGTAGATCGGGCGCTGCACCCCGTCCCGCTCTACCGTTATGACGGCGCTTACCGCCTGGGGTGTGGCGGCCAGGTAGAGCAAGAGAACCTCTCCTATTCTCGGCGTGGTCAAGACCGGGGGTCTCGACAAATATAGCTTTAATTCTTTGAAAGAGCGGTCTGCTTCTTCTGTCCAAGCGAAACCGTCGTGCTTCCGGAGTGCCTTGAAGAAAGGCAGGCCACGCTCCCCGAGCCGCGAGATGAAACGACTTAGCGCCGCCATCCTCCCGGTCAGGGACTAAACCTCCCGCGTGCAAGTGGGTGGTCGCATGTTCTCGATGGCCTCTATCTTCTCGGGGTTGGCCCCGATTCCTTGTGGACCGATCATGTAGCCGAGTACCTTGCCAGCTTTGACCCCGAACACACATTTTTCAGGGTTTAACTTTATTCGATGCTTATTAAGGTTATGAAAGGTTTCCTCTAGGTCGGATACATGACCCGAGGCCGTCTTGCTTTTGACGACTATGTCGTCTACATATACTTCCAGGTTCCGACCTATTTGGTCCGAGAAGGTTTTCTGCATGAGGCGTTGGAAGGTTGCTCCAGCGTTCCTTAGACCGAAGGACATGGTCGTGTAGCAGAACGTGCCAAACGGCATGATGAAGGAAGTCTTCTCCTCATCGTCGGGCGATATGCCGATCTGGTGATAACCTGAATAGGCGTCCAGGAAACTCATCGCCTCGGAGCCGGCTGTTGCGTCGACCAACTGGTCTATCCGAGGTAGCGGGAAATTGTCTTTGGGGCATGCGGCATTCAGCCCTGTGTGATCAACACACATGCACCACTTGCCCCCCTTTTTCTTCACGATAACCGGGTTGGCCAACCAATCAGAGTGATCGACTTCCCGTATAAAACCGGCTTTGAGGAGCTTGTCCAGTTCCTCTCTGATGATGGCTTGCTTCTCCGGGGAGAAGCGCCTGAGTTTTTGCCGCACAGGCTTTCTGTCAGGCCGAACTGCTAGCCTGTGCTCGACGACCTCCCTTGGGACTCCGGGCATGTCGGACGGTTCCCAGGCGAACGTGTCCGTGCTTCTCCGGAGGAAGGTCACGAGCTCGAGTTCCTATTTAGGATCCAGGGAAGCTCCCACGTGTACGACCTTGTCTGGCTCCGTGTCGCACAACGGGATGGTCTTGGTTTCTCCTCCGGCCTTGGGCCGGGGGTTTCTCGGTTCTTGCTCGGGCCCGCGCTGAGGCAACTGCCCGACCATGTCTAGTGCTCGCTAAATCCTGATTCAGTAGCGCTTTTGGGTTCCCCCTGACTGTGATGATGCCGCTGGGCCCGGGGACCTTCAGGCATTGGTACCCGTGGTGCGTGGCGGCCATAAATTTGGCGAGCGCTGGTCGGCCCAGAATGGCGTTGTAGGCCGAGTCGAAGTCTACCACTTCGAACGTGATCAGCTCCATTCGGAAGTTGCTCGGGCTGCCGAACGTCACCGGTAGGACGATCTGCCCGAGTGGCTTGACCGAGGTGCCAGGTACTATCCCGTAGAACGGGACTACGATGCTTTTAATCTTGGAGCGAGGGATCTGCATCTCGTCCAAAACCCTGGCAGATATTAGGTCTAGGGAACTCCCACAATCCACAAGGACCCATCCTACTGCGGTATTGCAGATCGTTGGGCTAACGACCATCGGGAGTCTTTGGGGTTTCGTCATCCCCAGGGGGCAGTCGTCTTTGGAGAAGGTGATGGGCAGCTCGGACCACTTGAGCTGCTGAACGGGAGGCTTCCCCTGAGTGACACGAAGTACCTCGCGTGCAGCCTCCTTCAACTCCCGACGAGATCCATAGGCGGCGGAGCCCCCGAATATTACGGCGATGTGGTTTTTCGGCTCCTGGTACTCCATGTCAGTATCTTCCTCCTGGGTGGGCTTCTTGCCCTTGTCGTCTCCTTCCTGCGCTGGGAGCGTGGGCATGGGACCTTTACCATTGTAGAATTGCTCTAGGTGGGAGGCCCATGTTCTGCAATTTCAAGGTCGTGCCCATACGCCTGGTGGAGTGGACAAAAATAGGCGCTAGCCCGTCCGCGTTGGTCGCCGCGGTCTTGGTTGTCCCGGTTTTGCTCGTTGCTCCGCTGAGCCGGTCGACCCTTTCCTTTTGCGGCTCCCCCCTTATACGCTTGCGAGGTCGGTCGTTGTCGTCGTTCGATGGCTACCACCATGTCGGAGACGGAGGGTTTTTTCTTCTTTTTAATTTTTTTCTCGATCGAGCTCACGCTCTTAAACTTGACGCCCTTCGAGTCGGTGAGGGGCAGCTTTCCTTCGTCTAGCAGCCTCTTCCATTGGACTGCCTCGTCAGCGTTGGCATAGCGGTCGGCCATGCGAAACAGCTCGTTGGCTGTGATGTCTGGGTGAATCTCGAGGTCCTATGTAAAGCGGACGTCCCGGACCCCAAACTTGAAAGCTCGGACGACCGCCTCATCCGAGATGCTTGGGATGGAATTCCGTACTTGCATGAAGCGTTGGACGAACTGGCGCAAGGTCTCGCCCTCTGTCTGTATCAGACGCTCGAGGTCGCGCTCCTTCCCCGGGCGGACATAGCAGCTCTGGAAGTTAGCACGGAGAGTGTTGCTCAGCTGTGCCCAGGACCAGATCGAGTTTTCCTTTTGGTTGAATAGCCATGTCCGGGCCGGCCCGTCCAACACTGTGGGAAGAAAGTTAGCCATGACCCCTTCATCACCTCCAGCGGCCAGAATGGCCGTGGTGTAGATCGAGAGAAACTCGTCGGGGTTCTGCGTCCCATCGAACCTCTCGATGTGGCCTGGCTTGAACCTTACCAGCCAGGTCACGCGTCGTAGCGACGCTGCGAACGCCCTGCACCCGAAAACGGGACTGTCGGGATGGTCGTCGCGAGCGCGGCGGTCGGGGCGATCCCCGTCGGCCAAGCCCGAGGTGCGTGGGCCCAGGCGTGAGAATACCTCCCTAGGCCGGTAAGATGGGGAGTGGCCCGAGGAGGAATGTTCGGCCCGATTCTGCCCGTGGCTCGTATCCCGTCGATCTCGAGGGAGCGCCCGGGAATTGCTCCGGGTGCCCTCCCGGGCCCGATCGCGTTCGCGCCGGTCATTCCGGGTACGGCTGCGTGAGTCGTCGGGGTGGAGGCGCACGGACGCCTGGCGGCGGCGTTCCTAGGAATCACTCCGGGCATCCCTTCCTCGGGAGGCTTCCGCCGCTTTTATGTCCGCTGCGATTTCCTCGAGGTCGTCGGCCACAGCCGCACCCATGGCTTCTAGGTCGACTTGCTCAGGAAACTCTCTGAGGTTGCGTACCACTGTGGCCAAGGCTTGAAGGCGTTCCCCGCTCGGGGGAACGCGGGATGACTGAAGCTTTCGTTAAATGCTGCGCCGAACTCGGCGTCCGTACGTGTGGAAGTTCTCACAAGCTTCGGCCCTGGTCTTGTCGGCCGGGCCCTCACGGACTTGTCGGCGTAGGCTGGCAAGCGTTCGATTCAGAGATGTCTGCAGGTGCTCCCTGGCCACTTCATAGCGGTGGAGGCGCGTTTCGCCCGGGGATTTGCCCCCGACATTTCCATCCTCCTCCGCTACGAAGACGTTACGGGATTGGGCGGATCGCGAGGGTGACATCACGGTGTCTCCCCGTGACGCGGTCCCCTGGTCGAGCTCGAGATGGTCGGGAATGTCCAGGCCGTCGTAGAGCCCGTCGTACTCGTCGTCCGAGAGGGCGTCGAGTGGGAAGCCAGAATCGCTCCGTCGGCGGCTTCCAGGGAGAAGCTCCTGAAACCGTCATGATTCTCAAGGCCAGCGACGTCGGCAGCCCCATTGTCGAAGAACTGCTTGTCCTCTTCCTCCATCCCGGGGGCGTAGAGGCTCCGGTGGTCCTGGGAGTCTGACATCCTTCGGGATTCCTCATGAAAGGGAAAGTCGGTCCCCACGGACGGCGCCAGCTGTCGACGATTGGAGAGCAGGCCCCCGCCGAGCTTACTTGTTGGTGGAGGGACCAACCGCGACCCCTTCTCACGCGAGGGAATACTCAAAGGAATGACTCACTGGACTTCAATGAGCAAGGACACAGCACTTTACCCTGGTTCGGGCCTCTCAAGAAGGAGATAACAGCCCTACTCCAGCTCGTGTATATTTTCGTATGTGTGTGTCCCTGCCTCCCCCCCTTCATGGCGGGGATGCTTTATAGTTTACAAAGAGTCGTACTTGTTCAAGCCCACTAACTTCACGTACGACCAGGTCCAATGTGGTAACTAACAGATCCTATACTCCAGCCACGTTCCCGCGGAGATCGCAACGAACTAGCGGGGGTTACGCAGCTGGTGGTTGCCGACCTTGGGATCACGTCAGGTCGGCTAACGACTAACTCCGAACTCGGCCACTTCGTCCGAGCACGAGCTATTGATTCACCAGGTTAGGCGACCTCCTCAGGTCGCCAGGGTCGTCCCCTAAGGCGACCTCCTGGTGGCCAGGGCGGGAACGAGCTTGTGCAGCTTGTGGCGCCTGGCTAGGTCGTCCTGGGGGACGGCCTTCCAGTGGTTCGGGCAGTAGCGAGCCCGTGCCGCTCGTGGCACCCGAGGTAATTTATGGGATCTACCCGACCCCCCGACAAAAGTTATTCGTTTACTAGAATTCAAGAAAATGTAGTGGAATCAATAAATTTTAAATGAAATTTTGATTCCAATCAAAATTTCTATTTGATTTTATTTTTAAATTCTAGATTTTCATTTTTCTTATTTTTGAAAATGTTGGGATGTTACACATGTGATGCAATTGCAGTGACTTATGCGTACAATGAGGTTAGTCTCCGATGATTGGCTCAATGACTTAATGGTGTATTACACCGAGAAAACAATATTCAAATCTATTGATGATGAAGCAATTATGGACTGCTTTCAAAGGATTAAAACCCGTAGAATGTGCTTGCCTGTTGCCTCCAAATCCAACTTGTAGCTAGTGTGCCTAGCAACTTCATTTATGTGAGTATCTTATAAACTTCTACTTTGTTTCACTTGTTAAATGGTTATTTATGTATGAATTTAGCTTTTACTAGTAGTTGAAATGTTTAGCTTAGCCCCCCCTCTAATTTAGTCCTGGCTTCGCCACTGTTTGCTCAGACCAGGTTTTTGCAATATTAGGTATGATGAAGTCTTTTTTGACATGGTCGACGATGTATATAGCTTATATTGCAAGTGTGGTTGCTTAATTAACTTTGGACAGAACTTAACTAGCTAGGCAGTAGCTAGGCACGATCTATCCGTCTCGATATATATTAGTTGCCACTTGGTATATACAAAACAATCGTCACGTTTGAACAACTCAGGCCAGCCATTCATGTATTTGAAGGAGAGTGCATGCATGTATGCTTCCTCCTAGGGTGCAATATGTTTAGATTCAGTCGGATATCATTTTTTTTTATATCCAACATCATTTTTTTTGTTAAACTTGGAGTCAAATACGGATAGTGCCGGATATGAATACGGCGTGGATAATATCGGTCACGAATACGAAGTAGAATCGATACGGTACCAAATATTTTTTCAGATATCATGCGAAAATAGATACTACATATAGCACACATATAACAATGAGTAATCACTTATATGAGTTCAATATGCTACATGATTATTACAATTTAACAAGTTATTTTATCAGGTAGTCCAACAAAGTTACAAAAGTATCAAATATTTCTTTATGTTTTGCAAAAGAATACTATGTATCATGTAGGCAAAGTGGAAAGCATATTCTTACATATCATGCTCTATTGGCGGCGGCACCGGACGGCGGGATGGCGGATAGGATGGTGGTAGAAGGGTGGAGCCGTGGAGAGAGGGTCAAGCTTGGGCTATTTGGTTGGGTCTAATTGAATATACTAGAATATGTGCTGTAAATATTCGAATAGAATTATCCGAGAATATAATCAAAATATTCTGATATGATGAATAGTGATCCAACAAATCTGATGCCACATCCAAAATCAACTATCCGAAACTGATGCCAAATCTAACAACTATCCGACATGACTATCTGAATCCGATCCAATCGGTCGGTTGGCATCTAGTCGATCGATTCAATTGTACGCATACTTCCTCAGCTTGCTTGGGTGGTAACTTCAAATAGGGTAGCGGATAGGTGGTAGTTTCTTGAAGCTGCAGCAGCCCTAGTTAAAGGGTTCGGGCTTAGTGAAACGCCCAACGAGTCTAGACCTGGGACATGGGCCAGGCTTTTCCCGGGCGGCCCAAGGCCCGGCCGACGCGGTACGGCCCAAGCCCAGGCATTGCCCGACTGGGTTCGGGTTGGGCCAGCACGGCCCGAACGACTGGGCCAAGCCGGGCCTAAAAATGAAGCCCGTCGGGCGGTCCGGCCCAGCCCGGCTACATGGGCCGGGTTCGGTCGGCCCTACTGAAGCGGCTGTGGCCTGTGAGGCCCGTGGGTCGTGGACAGGGTGGGTTGACCATTTTATATGAGCACATATGCAAATGACAGAAATGGTTACTTAATATTACTATATCAAATATCTTGCCATTCCAAACATTAAAAGAAAACCCAAAAATGAAGCATGAGCATAAAAGATAGCACAAAAATGATTCCGAGCGCTTGTAGTTTGTTCAGGGCCGGGCCTAGGCCAGCCCGGCTTGACTCTGGCCCACCGTGCTTTCAGGCTAGGCCAAGCTCTGTAAAACGTCCCCCAGGCCAGCTAGGCTCGGCCCGTTTTCCTTTTCGTGCTGGGTCGGCCCAGCCCGCAATGGCCTGGAGCCTGTCATGCTCGGGCTGTGCTGGCCCGGCCCGGCCCAACTCCCAGGTCTAAGCGAGTCGCATCGGAGAGGGAAGTGGTGGGAGCTCTCGATGATTGTCATTGGTACGATCTACAGTATACACCTTTAACTGTAATTTTTATAATTATATATATCAGTAAATAATTATATATGTCAGTAAGAGCTATTCAAAATGCAATAATTAGTATGGAAGTACTTTTCATGATATATCTAGCATAATATCACATTTTCATATGTGGCAAATCTAATTCCTTTATATGTGTGTATATTTTAGTGGTGAAATTTAAGTTTTAAAGATTTGACTGACTACAACGTAAAATGTCATCTATTTGCTAACTGAATGGAGTCACTACTACAGAATAGTATAACACTATCGCTTCATTTGTGTCAGTTCCCAACTTTTCATTAAAAACGATTGTGATAGCACATACGGCGAGGTGCTTAATAATTAGTGGGGAATAATCACAATCAGTTCTAATGTTAGAACCGATTGTGATGTAGCCCGATTGTGATGTGCTGAATGCTACATCACAATCGGTTCTTAGGATAGAACCGATTGTGATGTGTCTTGCTAGGTTTTGCATACCCTCAAGTTGAACTCTCATCTATTGTTGTTCTAGAGGGAAAAAAAACTGTCGCTGCCCGAAAAAATACAACATACTCTGGTTGAAACTAAGATTTGGATGAGAAAATATGAAATTCTTCAGGATGGGTGTTAAGAGGGTAAGTTGAAGCCCTAACTTGAGAAGATTTTCGCTCTATTTGCCCTCATTTGTGGGTATCTTCAAAAGGTGGGCATACCAAGGTTGACACTTGACAGGAGACTAGAAAGCTGGATTCTACTTCTACACACAGCACAGGCGCGTCAACTGTCGCTTATATAAACATACCGGTCTCTCTGCCTCCTGTCATTATATATGGCGCATTATTTCCAAACTTAACAATGTCTTGCATAGAACAATGCAACTTCATATATATAGATCATAGTACCTGCCTACAAACTATATAGAAAGGGAAATTTGAAAATTCTATATATATAGAATTGCTCCATATGGCCCTGGTAGCATACGAGGGAGGCTTAAGCAGGGACGCCATATATGCTCCAAGCTCTCCTAGCTCATCCGTTGACTTCCTTTCCTCTTCCTCGTATCTTCTCTTAGTTTTCTCCAATTTGAATTGTGCCTGTGGCTAGCTAGAGCACAAACACCATATATGCATGTTTGAATCATGTGAAGAATTCTCCAATTCGATCCCTCCATGATCTCTAGCTAGCCAGTTGCAAACCCTAGCAGCTAGCTAGGTTCTATCCTGCAAGTTGATTAGCCATGAATCCATGCTTCCCTCACAACCCACAGGGCTTCCAATTCTTCCAGGGGGTGGAGCATGACGTGCTCTCGCTGTCCCATGGCAGCGGAGCGGTGGCGCCCGCGACAGCCGCGGCCGACGAGCTGGCGTACCATGTCGCCCTGCTGCGCGATAAGGTCCAGCAGCTCGAGCCCTTGGTTGGCATGGTCGTCTCTCCCGCCGCGCAGCACCTCCGGCAAGAGGCTGCGGCGGTTGCCGTTTCGAGCGCCTACTCCGTCCTGCAAGACATAAGCGCAGCGGCGTCCGCCGTAGCGCACCGGCTGGAGCGTGCGGGCTCGGAAGCAACCTTCAATCGAGGAGTGGCCATCGCCGACAACGGCAACGAGCAGATGTTCGCGGCGGCACATCAAGCTGACACCTCGCCGTTAGAGTTAGACCATGAGATGACCACCATGTTCGGCGCCGGCGCCACGACGACCGCTGCGCACGCCTCGATTGACTTTACCGGGAGCTTCAGCCATTCGGCGGTGTCAACCAGTGGTTGGACAGGCAGCGAGCTTGCGCACGGCGACGCCGACGACGTCGACGTGGTGGAGCTGGACGCGTCGTACCTGCTCGCCAGGTACACACACTACTGCCAGGTGTGCGGCAAGGGGTTCAAGCGCGACGCCAACCTGCGCATGCACATGCGCGCGCACGGCGACGAGTACAAGACGTCCGCCTCGCTCAGCAACCCGTCGGGCGCCGGAAAGGGCGACGCCGACGGCGGTGGCGCCAAGAAGAGCTACTCGTGCCCTGCGGAGGGGTGCCGGTGGAACCGGCGGCACCCGCGGTTCCAGCCGCTCAAGTCGGTGGTGTGCGCCAAGAACCACTACCGGCGCAGCCACTGCCCCAAGATGTACGTGTGCCGGCGGTGCAGCGGCAAGCAGTTCTCCGTGCTATCCGACCTCCGCACCCACGAGAAGCACTGCGGCCAGCTCCGGTGGCGCTGCTCCTGCGGCACATTCTTCTCCCGCAAGGACAAGCTCATGGGCCACGTCGCGCTCTTCGCCGCCGGCCACGCGCCCGTCCCGGTTGCAGCGGTGGCGACGGCTTCTCCATCGAGGACGGAGCGATCATGAGATGATGTGACCAGCCGGCCGGCCTCGTGCGTTGTGCTATCCAATTTACCTTCGATCTGTAGGTAGAGTGCCTCAGCTCCGGCCCATTTTATTTCATTCATGCAATATGCATGTGGTTTAATACATCTCGACAAAACAAAAGTTTCCTTTTGTGCTTCTAGATGCGTATGTACACTAATCAAGATTGTACAAACATGTAGTACTGCTTGCATGAATTAACTTGTTATTCTGATAATGTGTTGGTAAATTTATCACAGTGCAATATATGTAGCCATATTCTAGCCAGGTTTCGTATTTCGGTTGAAATTTTTTTTTCGGCACCCATCGAAATTAAATTTTGGTCGAATTCCGGGATGAAATGGCTATCCAAAAATTTGAATTTTTGGATAAACTTTGACCAAAATTTGAAATTTTGGATTAAATTCAAATGAACCAATTACCGAAATGCAACCGGGATAAAAAATTTTTGGGACCCACTCAAATGGTGAAATTTTAGCGAAATTCAGAACTATGATTCTAGCTAGCTAGGAATGCACACTTGTGTTTACATACATGTGATATGATCAAACAAAATGTAGATGAACTATATGTGAAGAACCGAAAAGGCGACTAAAGGGGAGGTGAATAGGAGCCAAATAAAATTCAGTCAAATAAAATTTGTTTTCCTCCAAAGAACCTGAAGACCAAAACCTCAGACAATCGAATGGAAGCAAAAGAATCAATTCCATAGAAGTTCAGCCTGGGCAGCACCACCATGTTACAATAGTAGTAGTACCGCACTACAGTAGCATCAGGTGAATAGTAAATTAGTATGACTTCAAAAACAAGAATCGGTGTAACTTTCGATTGGCTGATCACCTTCCTATGGATGTAAGGAATGTATTCCAACCTTCAATCGTAAGGATTGATGTCAAAGTTCTAACCTTTTTTCAGTCTAGTGAAGGCTGCATCAAAACCGGGTCAAACACAAAAACTTCACTCTAAGTTTGTTCATGGGGATTTAATGATCCAAATAATCTTAGATGACCACCCACATGTCACAGCAAGGAGCACCAAAGATATACCCTTCAAACGCTCAAGAACACGATCTACCATAAATCCTTCATTCTCTAGTAAAAAACCAATTTCTTGAGAAATCTCTTGATGATCAAGTGATAGCTTGCCTAGATGATTGGAATATGATCTATAGAAGATTTATCCATCCATCATTCATCCTTAACAACACAAGATCAAGAAAGAAGGAAACCACATATATAGAGATGAACTCAAGAAGGGAAAGATAAAAAACTTGTGCAAGAATGAGTTCTTATAGATCTTGTTGGGTTGAGACATGATCTACATGCATGTGTTTCTCAACCTCTTACACATCCTTGATGTTGGAGAAGGAGTAGGCTACACTAGCAACAATTCAAAATTTTACACCGCGTAACCTAGAAACCATTGCAAATTATAGATCACGGAATTACTACTAGACGCGCATATCCATAGTAGAAGTAGAGTCGATGTAGTGTGGTAGTACAATTGTAGTCGTACTATCCTCGTACCTCCTTCAATAGTGCTCCTCATGACCATCACAAGATGTGGATTGTCCTAACGTTGAAGCCTTGCAGCAACACCTCTATGGTATCCATACGTACGGGACAAGAACACACCACACACCGAAGTGCTAGCAGCAACTACGTGGTTCTAGGTGAAGGAGGGGTGGCGGCTAGGGTTTCAAGAATTTTGAATTCCCGTTGTCTCTTAACCCTAAAGCCAGCACCCATCCCTTTAAGTATACACCCCACAATGGGTCTCTACATTAGATTCATGTATACTTGGACATAGCTTGAGTACTCTTACTCGACAATTAATCGGTAGTGGTCCCTAGCAGAATGTGTCAACTCATGAGTATATGTAAAGATCACATCGGATGAACTTTAACGATGCTTAGTTGTATGCATTTCCCTTTACCTCATGATATCGATCAAACTCAAGGCGAGTATGTGTTGGATCGTAAGGGCCTTCTCAACCCCAAAAGCTAGCTTAAGAGGTGAGGGACTCCCCCACTTATAAGTTAGGTCCTTTGCCCTACCACAACCAATGTGAGACTATTCTAACAATCCCCCCTTCACACATTGGTATCTCTCAGCCGTTCACCGCTCTTTCACCGTACACCGACGGTCCCTCAGGGCCACGGTCCATCAAGCCTTCACACCCTAGTGTCCATCGGGCCAAAGATGTTAGAACCGGGCTCTGATACCAATTGTTGGATCGTAAGGGCCTTCTCAACCCCAAAAGCTAGCTTAAGAGGTGAGGGACTCCCCCACTTATAAGTTAGGTCCTTTGCCCTACCACAACCAATGTGAGACTATTCTAACAGTATGTGCTATCCTTGTTTAGATAACTCGACCAAAATCCCCAACTACGGTTAACTCTTTAACCGCGGGTAACATGACCATTCATTTCCGGAATCCGACCACTTGAGAGGCCTAGAGATATCTCTCCCATTGTATGGAGGGAAAATCCTATCGTGATTGACCATATCTCACAGCATGCTTCATGACAAACTCGTAAGCCACCTTTATAACTACCCAGTTACGGAGTAGCATTTGGCAACGTCTAAGTAAGTTATTACATATCGTGTGTACATGCGTCAACCTCAAGTGTAAGGACATAGCATACATATTGTATATGAGACCAAATGATGACAAGTAAGAATACAATTTTCTCGCAGTGTCTCAAGATGGGTCGATCTAACTCCTTATTCTCTAACATGTGTCCATATTTTTGGTTTGATATCTCCAAATCCATGACCCATGAAACATGATCATCAACCAATACATATGCTAATCTATGCATATGTGTCTTCATATGTTTATTGACTAGTTATCACTTTAGAATAATCATCACGAAGTCATATGTAGAGCTTCACAAACAAGTCACATACTTGCTAATAAATAATAATGATATTATTCAAAGAATAAGATAATAAATCATGAACATAAGAAAATATAATCATCTCTATGATTGCCTCTAGGGATATCTCCAACACTTAATCCAATAGAACTACAACAAGTAGAAGGAGGGGAGGCAAAGCTCAAGTTTCAAGAAAGAACTAAGCAAAAATGCAAGATATAAAATAAATTTCAGAACATGGTGAAATTTTGATCTTGCATAGCTTAGAGAGGAAGGTTTACAAAAGCTACATTACAAGTGGGCAAAGCTCAAATGAGCACAAAGAAACAAAAAAAAAATCCTTCTCTTAAGCTTAGGGGAGAGGCATACCTCTACCCCTCTATTTATATGCTAACCGGAGAAATCTCCATCCTTGGATGACTCCCTTCTTCCATAAGGAATTGAACCTCATCTAAGGTTAGGATTGACCCACTCACTCATACATGAGCTTAACTAAAACCAACATATGTAATGGGTTTTGCACTCTTCTCAAAGCACACTAAGTTAACCATTACTCCATCCGCGAGTCCGCGATCCAATGATCCTACTTCGCTTGAGTATGGTTTCAGTTAGCATCTCAACCATCCACTTGTCCTCTCGGCTTGCAGCGACTCTAGGCCTCATTCATCCTCTGACGACACCTCGACCGTCCTCAACTCTTATAGCCTAGTCCCGATCACCTTCACCCCACCATGACCTAATTCTAAAGTCCTGCAACCATCATAGATAAGATATACCCATCACATAGCATTGTACAACACAATATGCAATAAATCATTCTATAGCAAAAATGATTCATGATCATCTTGAAAGAGTCGGTATTACCGCCCCCTAGGGCTGATAGTGCCACCACTCATGTCCGTTACTACCGCTAACCCAAGGCCGATAATACCGCTGGGACAAGACCCACCTGGACTTTCTCTGGAATATAACTACTACCTACTAATGATCGATAGTACCGCTTGCTGGCACTACCGTGACCAAAGACCGGTAGTACCGCACCTCGGTACTACCGCCAATCTAAGGGCTGGTAGTCGGTGTTGCCGCCACCCCAAGGCCAGTAGTACTACTGGCCGGTACTACTACCACCCAGGGGCTAGTAGTACCATCCTAAACTTGAAAGCACATCCAATTGCTTCAGATTCAAATTAACTTCGAATTAAACTCAAACTTGAACATCACAAACTTAAATACAGTCAGTTACTCATCATAAATATAAACCTCCACATAGTCTTTCAATATGAATCATGTTTGGCGTGGCCAGTCGAGTGCGATCGATGGATGTACATCGATCGTGGGACACCACTCCTATATGTACTACTCCCTAGGATTCTGTGTGTACATCTTAGTTTTGCGACCGTCTCACCTCATGATAACATAGCTCAAATCAGGCCGCCGGATTAGTTTGCATGTTAATTAGCGTCAAAATGGAGATCAATGTGCACCATGTATTTATCAACAACAAAAACTGCTGAACAATGACATATCAACGACGTCAAGGGTAGAGCGGTCGGACATGGGTGAGGAGGAGGCATCAGCAATGGCGGTGCTTAGTGTGGTGGCTGTGGATTGCGAGAAGGGTAGCGACGCGGAATTAGCTAAAATAAAAATATTCAAATAATACCTATACACTTTTTTTTTTAGTATTTAGATTCTCATGCGTGTAGATGATGAGAGAGAGGGAATTGGGCTCCCTGCATGTGTGTGTGTTAACTATATTACAATCGAGAGAAACGCTGGAGGGAGAAGCCCTCCACGTCACCTCTCCCTTTCTCTCTTCGCTATTTCAAAAAAAATCCCCCAGTTCTATAAATCACGGATATGTTCTTCTAATTTACGCAGAGATTCTTTGCCATTTTTTTGCGAGAGCAAGAAAAGTTTTTCCGAATTGCGTTAGGTCTCCCATTCGCTACTTTACGGAAAGAGCCTTCCGTTAAATGCAAATCGCGAGCGAGCCATTTTCTACTTTTTCGGGATAGTGGTGGGGTCCAAAACTATAACAAACAGGTCTCCAGTTTTTACATCCAGGTCCTTTCTCCGTTTTCTCCGAAAAAAATATTTTCGTTAACAGAAAGATGTGTACTTTTTTTCGGCTCAGTCTTTAAGGTTTCTCGAGCCTCTAAAAATTTGGAAAATACACCTAGGTCTACTTTTCTCCGAAAAAAAGCAGAGTTATTTTCCGCCCACGCGCGCGGCGTGCGCATTTAAAAATACGTCTAGATCTATTTTTTCTCCTGAAAAAACCGCAAAATCGTATTTTTTTCCCAGCTCGGTCTATAAGGTTTCTTAAGCCTCCAAAAATTTGGAAAATACGTCTATGTCTATTTTTTCTCTGGAAAAAAATGCAGAGTTATTTTTCGTTCACACGTGCGGCATGCGCATTTAAAAATACGTCTAGATCTATTTTTTCTCCAGAAAAAAACGCAAAATCATTTTCAATTCACGCGTGCGGCGTGCGCCGCGTACTTTTTTCCTAGAGCGGTATCTAAGGTTTCGCGAGCCTACAAAAATTTTAAAAATACATCTAGATGTATTTTTTTCTTCGAAAAAAACGCAAAATCATTTTTCGCTCACGCGCACGGTGTGCGCCGCGCTTACAGCCTAGTATATGTAGAAACAGGGGAAAGAGGGGGGTTCGGTCAGAACCCAAGTCCAGTGGGTTTGGAAGGGATAGCAAATCTGCAGGGAAGGACAAAGAGGACAAGCTAGCCAGGAGAAGAGGAACTTTGATGTATCGTGCTTACAAAAGCTGAGTTGTCTCACCCTCCACTGTTATGACTCCACGTGGGGTGGCTGGCTGTTGCAATCAGTATACTCCCTCCGGTCTGGTAATATCTGTCGTTTTGGATATCGACACGGTCTTCAAAATACAACTTTGACCACTAATTTTTATTATAATATATTTATAAAACCAAATAAAATTATAATATTATGAAAGTACTTCTCGAGACAAGTCTACACATATAATTTTTATGTATCCAATTTAAATATTTAAAAATATATTGTTAGTCAAAGTTTTGAAAGTTTGACCATCACTATGTCCAAAACGACAGGTATTACTAAACCGGAGGGAATATTAAATTGTGTAAGTTTCAGTCTCCTTCAGTGTCCATGTTGATTTCCAGACGATGTAACCACTCTGTGAAAAGCCGCGTCGCTCGTTTGGCTTGGCCAGTTATATTAACCACCTTATAGGGGCTGGCTTTGGAGCCCAGCCAGCTGCCCCACGTCACCCTTGCGATTTTTTCAAAAAACCCCTCGGCTTTCTCCAAATTACAAATAGGTCCCTGCGCGATTTTATGTTACAGGAAAATTGTAACATCCCAGGATTTACCAAACAGATAAAAATAAAATATTAAAATGTGAATTTGATTTATTAATATCTTTTTGCAAATTTAAAAGTTTTTGTTAAAAGATAATTGAATTCCTGAAATTAAAGAAGGAAAAAGTTATAGAAGAAAATGGTAAGAAGATAAAGTAAGTCAATTGCCATTTGCTGATCAAGAATATTCATTACAAAGGATTGAACTGCAACACAAGTTTTATTGATACATCGTAGCTCACATCCACAATACATAAGAAATACAAAGATCTTTACAATGGCATACAACAGTTATATGGAATACAACTCTTACAATCATTCGATTACATATACAATTACAATTACAACTCACAAAACTATCTAATTACATAAATGGTTACATTCTAAAAAGTAGGCTACAAGATCCTAAGCTTTGGCTTCTATGCCTGCATTGTTAGACCTGCATAATCAACTGCATCTGTATAAGTTTGAGAATAAAATAAATGCATTAAACTAAGTTCAATAAATAAAAAGAAGAAGAAAGAATTGCCGTCAGCTAAGTTGAATCGCTCAATAAGGTACCCTAGATTGTCCGGGGGCCAATCTGGCTCCTCTCGCGATTAGGTTTGCATCATTCGGCAATAAACAAACCTGTTTAAGCCGTAGACACGAATATTTAAAAAATATCGCGTGGTAGAAAGATAAAGGGATAATCATGAGCACTAGGCATTTCGGTAACCCAACCATATTCCAAGCATTTCACCGAGCTAGCCAAGCACATGGGTCTCAAAGACCAAGTGCAATGTATTGGCCAAGACAATCTTTAGGTGCATTCATCCAACCACATGACTTGGAGCAATGAATTTGTTCTAGCCTTATCCCAACCTCTAGACTATATGCAATGCATTCACTTCACCTTATCCAAGCACATGACTAGGACCAATGCATCTACTTCATTCTTATCTCAAGCTCGAGAGCTCAAGCCAGCCGGCCATTCAAGCTACAAGACCAAAACCATTGCACCAACTAAGTCTTTAATATGTGCAATCATTCCAGCCGCAAGCCTTAAGTCCTCTTTCTAACCCTGTTGCAAATCCACTTCCATGGCTATATAATAGCTAGCCAAGTTTCATCTAGCATCACAGAACCAAGCCACCTCCAAGATCACCACCCCGCACAAGAATACCCGCATAGTTAAAAGAAGCCAGGAAAGGCAAGTTTCAGAAACTAGCGCAACTAGCTGGAAGTCAGGAGAACCGAAATCCCAGAAGCAAGAAATCAAGCCGTACAAATATCCATCTATCCCCTTTTATGATCAAGTAAGTCCCCACAAATGTGATTCCATTAGAAGCATATAGTCATACCCAGTAAAGAATGGAATGTAATAGAAATGAAAGTGACAGTTGAAGGTTAAAGGAGAAAACATAGGAGTAGTGGTCTCAGTTTGTATGCATAACAAAACTACAAGGGTTACGTCATGTGTCCCCTTTGAATTGCATATACTCCCCCGGCGTATTGCAAATCAAGGTCGTCACTATGACGCCATCCAACCCGCAAATTTGAAAATGCATGAATCATCACAGACCAAAGGAAATAACTCAATCACCAAACATAGTATCAACTTCATCATTTACTATGTAATCTAAGTTGAAGCTTATGTCATCATGTTATAGCCAAGTATTAGGAATACCAGAACATAGCATGGCATCAGATCATCATTTGCCATGCAATAAACCTCTTTAAGTCATTGTCATCATGCTTTAAATAAGCATTCAGAGAATCATTCAATAACATAGTAGTATCTCATCATTTACCTTGTATTACCAATTAATTGGAAGCCACTGTCAGCATGTGACCCAAAATATTAACCATGATCATCATGTTATGACTAAACAGTTGAGAACAACAAAGCCTAGCATGGCATCAGATCATCATTTGCCATGTAAAGAACTCAGTAAGAGCAACTAGCAATATACTAGGTCTTAAGTATTCCAAATATTGGTGTTGCTTAGTATCAAATCATTATCATTTACCATGCAACAATCGATTCTAAGCTACTGTCATCATGCTTCAATTAGATATTCAGGGAGGTAATCAGTAGCATAGCAGCATGTATTATCTACCATGTAGGTAGAACAATAAAGGATCTCCAGCAAACCTCTAAGTATCACAGATCAATGCAAACATGATCTCAGTATTAACATTTTAATCTCAAAGCATCATAAAACCCTAGCATCAAGTGTCATAGAATCATCCCAATCATAGTGAAGGATTCGGCATTTAGAGAAAATGGGGCAACTAATTTAGGAACCATCAAATCCTAAATCAAAACCGAGAAAACATCATTCGGTGCAAGTGACATCAAGGAGAGGAGGATTAAGCTAGAAAAATACCGAAACCTCACTCAAAACCCTAGCCAATATCATCAGGCACAAGAAGCAGAGAAGGGGGGAAATCGGCATCCACAGATGGAGAGGATTAGGGTTACCAACCTTAATTAAGAGAGTGGAGAAGGGTTGGAGAACCAAACCGTATGAAGGGCGAGGAAGAGCCAGTGGAGCCGGCATGTGACCTCGATGGAGGCGGCGCAGTGCTGAGCCGACGCGAGCAGGCATGGAGGCGAGCCGGCGAAGCCGAGGTCGACAGGAACCAGAAGGCGAGTGCGGGAGTCGGGCGCGCTTGGGCTAGCGTCGGCGGCCGTCGACGGCCGGCGGAGCTGGGGGACTCGGGACCATCGGGCGGAGGCGCCAAAGTGGCGACGAGGCCAGATCACAGAGACCAGAGGTTTGGGGAAAAGAGAGAGAGAGCAGAGTAATCGGTGGAGGAGATAAAGAAAAATAGAGAGATGAGGAAATGAGATAAGAATAAGGAAAGGAAAGGAAAAGGATAGGAGAAAGAGAAAGAAAGAAATAAAAAGAATAAAGAAGGAGAGAATAAAAGGGATAATAAAACAATAATAATAGTAATATGTGTTTCTAGAAAAATGAGAATTCCAAAGGTCGAACTAAATTAATAAATACGCATACTTGCGTAATATATCTATATAGAACATAATCATGACCTCCCGTAAAAGTAAATGTGTGTATATAATTCATTTTGAATAATCCATGATACAAGACCATTTAACACTGAGAAAATAGGTTAAACTTAATCCCAATCCATAATTAGTTTCAATCTATGAGTAAATTCCTAGATATAATATTCACTTAACTCTCGTTTAACCCATGCTTTTACTTGATGAATAAATCATGACCGCTAATATCTATAGATTCATCCTTGGAATGCTCCTTAAGGCTCTATTGTCTCATTTCATATAAAATCATTTATATTATATTATGCTTTGCATCTGAATCCTATTAAAACATGACCCTGCAAGAGCTAAACCCTAAGATCTGTATTATTGATACATACGCCAAAGTTTAACCATGCAGTTTGCATTTTCTCTTTCGCGCCTGCTATTTTATATACTAATCAGTATTAGTATAAGCAGCTACATACCCTGAAAATGAATCATAGTGTATTTAATCTCACAATCTTAGCTTCCTGAATTCGTAAAATAAAATAAAATGAATCATAAGGAATAGGTGTCATTTGCGATACAACCCTCAGACCGTTGATCAATGACAAAGATTATAACATAAAGATGACACACTTATACGTTCACAAACCCTAATCCACACCCGTGCTTGTTTAATGTAATGTTTATTATTTGATTTTCCATCTGATTTCCTTTTGTCCTTTATGGAAAATGTTATTTGCTATTTGCTCTTTCTCATTGAACGACGTGTAGATTCCGACGTTCCAAACTCCGTCGTCGACAACTTCAAGAGTCCAACTTCGACTTCATCCCTGAAAACGACGGATAGCAAGGCAAGCACCCCTTGATCATATTGATCCTAATTTTTCATAATCAACTAAAATATTGATTAAAACTTGCTTACATATGCTATGTTCTATAAAATTATTTTTGGATATTGGTAGATATACCTTATCATTGATAAATTTCCTCAATTGGCATTGATATGTGAACCATGATAACCCTAGCTCAAGGATTGACACTTAATGTCAAAAATGGGTATATTCGATTATTACTTGCATATGCTCAGCCATGCTTTAGACTGGGAACACGAACAGATGATTATACTGCTCGTGAAGAACTTAAATTGTAGATATGATGGACTCTGTTCATGGACATGTTGGAATATTGTGATTATTGAAACTTTCATTTTCTGGAAAATAAAACTATTGTTTTGACGTGGGTGATTATTGGCAATAGCCAGTTGTACATGTTTTAACGTGTACGTAGATAGGGTGGAGTGTTGCCCATGTCACAATAAGGACCGAGCTGATGTGTTGTTTTCAGGCCAAGATAACCGTACATCCACAAGTACTGGAGTGGGACAGTCTTAACCTATTAAAATTATTTGGAACTAGCTTTGCACATTGGTAGGCAGTTGTAGCACGGGCATTCCAGATATAGGTTTGCTCGAGGGAGGTGTCATCACCGAGGTGTTGGCATCTGCCGTTGTAACGATGTACGCCTGGCTATGAATTTGGGGCTGTTATTATTCCTGGTGGGTCACTGACTCCGGAATTTCTATTCCTGGTGGGTTACTGACTCCGGAATTCCTTTTACCTTTTTAGCTTCCATCATAGTCAGGGGTAACGTCATTGGGCTAGTGCAAAGTTAGGTCCAAGTAATCGAACGGTTTCGTTATGAACTCTCTGGCGGCACACCAAAGGAAGTGTGTCTATATGCATTGCCACAAAGGGAGGACATATCTTGTGGGTAAAAGCATACAAACTCTGCAGAGTCTAAACCTAATCGATTAGCCGCGCTCGCGGTCATGAGCACTTGGTAAAGTCATCACATAGCTAGACATTTTCTATATTCTTATAAAACTGGACCAGATAATTTGGAATTGGTGAGCTTACCCTTACAGATGATTCAATTCTTGACATTTCGTTGGCAAGATTGAATTCAGCTGTTGTGCCTTGTGCTTGGCAAAACTAATTGATTACAGTTATGATGAGAATGGACGTTTTATCACTCACAAAGGGATGTGAGTCTCTTATTCTGTTTATGATATTCTTACATATTACTTTTGTATTTACATACTTGTTATTTCATTTCCTTTACAAGTTTCGCTTTCACTCTATTATTCAGTATTTACAATTCAAGTTTCGCTTTATGCAAAACAACCGTAGAAACCCACTTTCTATTCAGCCTGCATATATTTCAGGTATTGCAAACACTACAAGTCTTGCTGAGTACGCAACGTACTCACCCTTGCTATTATTGTTATTTTTAGGCAGGAAACTTCAACAGTTACTGCGACGCAGGAAAACGGGTTTATTAACGATATTTCTTTCTAAGGATTTACCTTGTCAGTTGCCTGTGGATTATGTGGCAAACTACGAGACATCTGACTCTTTTGGCTATGTTTAGTCGACCTTCTCGGTCATATTGTATCATTACTTCCGCTGTAATAAAATATGAAACTTTTGTATGGTTGTGATTCCAAATTGTGTTTGTGCGTGCTAGGTACTGATCATGGAACTAGCACAGTATGCGCATTAGAACCTTTCTTTTATGTTACACTGTAGCATAAAAGTGAGGGTCTCACAAAAATATTTTTCCCAGTTCGCGTTTAGGTCCCTGGTTTTGCCGTTTTGCATGGAGGACCTCCCGTTAAGTACGAATCGCAAACGAGCCCTTTCCTATTTTTTCAAAATAGCGAACAGGTCCAAAATTATAACAAATAGGTCCTCGCACTTTACGTTCGGGTCCTTTCTCCGTTTTGTCCAAAAAAAATGTTTTCGGGGTCCGTTTTTTCTCCAGAGCATGTGAAAAATATTTTCGGTGGCCGTTTTTTCAAAAAAAAAATTAGAAAACCGTTTCCTTTCTCCGTTTTGCCCAGAAAAAATGTTTTCCTGATCCGTTTTCCCTCCGGAGCATGGGGGAAATGTTTTCGGTGGCTATTCCCCCCTCCCCCCCCAAAAAAAATGAGAGACCGTTTCCTTTCTCCGTTTTGCCCAAAAAAAAATTCATGATCCGTTTTTTCTCCGGAGCATGGGAAAAATGTTTTAATTGGCCGTTTTTTTTTTTAAAAAAAATGGAAAACCGTTCCCTTTCTCCGTTTTGCCCGGAAAAAATGTTTTCGTGATCCGTTTTTCCTCGGGAGCATAGGGAAAATGTTTTCGGTGGCTATTTCCCCTCAAAAAAATAGGAGACCGTTTTCTTTCTCCATTTTTGCCTAAAAAAAATATTTTCGTGATCCGTTTTTTCTCCAGACCATGGAAAAAATGTTTTCATTGGCTGTTTCCCTCCCAAAAAAAATGGAAATTGATTTTTCGTCCGTCGTTTCTCCATTTTTCCCCTTTTTCTCATTTTTCACGGGAAAATAAGCGCATAGGATGTTAAACTCGGCATCTAAAATTCCTTTTGCGGCTCGATCTCAAATATTTTTGAAGACATGTATTATTGCTCGTTGACCGCATAGGGTGTTAAACTCGGCGTCTATAGCTTTTTTTGTGGTTTGGGATCTAATATTTCTCGAAACATGTATTATTCTTTTTTCTCACAAAAAGGGCCGTTGTTTCGCTAGTTCGTCGACGATTCTTACCTAGCGTCTTTTTTCCAAAAAATACCCAAACGAACAAAAAAAAATCGGATATTCCTGTCTTTTTTTAGAGATAAAAACTTAGATCAAATTTCGCACGGCGCGGCGAAGCGCGCAGCTCTAGCTAGTATGACTTACATGTTTTAACGCTGTCACTTTACAAAATTAGTTGCATGGCGCAGAGATAACGCTTTGCAAGCTCACGCCGTAGGTCACGCATTCGATCCCCGCCCGCGTCGAGCCACATGATTTTTGCTCACACGAGCGGGCGGCGCACATTTTTTGGAAAAATAAAGTGCCCAAAATTTTCTAAAATTACAGATTAGTTTTTTTATATGGGAAGGCCCTTGAAACTTTTGTTTTTCTGCGAAAAGGCAATCAAATTTTTTTGAAATTACAGATTAGTCTATTTTTTTGTGGGAAGGACCCTGAAATTGTATTTTTACGAAAAGGAGCCCAAAGTTTTCCGGAGATTGTAGATTAGTCCATTTTTTTGCTGGAAGGCCTTCGAAACTTCTATAATTTGTTTTTATGCGTCATTTTTTTTTTTTTGCAAAAAGGAGCCCAAAGCTCTCTAGAATTACATATTGGCCTTTTTTGCGGGAAGCCATCCGAAAATTTTGCGTAAAGACATGTTAGTCAACGTTTTTGTAAGAGCATCCAAAGCTTCCTAAATTTGTTTTTAGCGCATAGATGTTTGTGTAAAGCCGTCCGAAACTTTATAAAATTACATACTACTCTATTTTTTTAGGGGAGCCCTACAAAACGCCGCACAATTTTTATCATTGGTCGTGTGACGGCTGGCGTGATATGCGTCGTGCCACGCATCTAGTAGGATATGACAGTAAAAAGTGTTGCTCAATTTGTATATTTTTGCCATGGACTTCTCTGTTTGTTTGTTTCCTTTCTCATGGTAATCTGATCTCAGCCATGGCCTCCAGTATACAATGTAACTAAGAAAACAAACTCTTACATCCCCTTTGTACCCTGGATTTGAGTTGACAACTGAGTTGGAAACTCGGTTTTGTGAATATTAGCTATTTCGATGTGTCCGATAACTAGAACTGGAATTGCAGCCCAGTCCCACATGAATCAGAGGGCATCTGAAGGAGCTCGGTCACAGTTTTTTTTAGAGTGCTTTTACAGTGGATTAAAATGAGTATGGACCATCTATTTCTTTAAATCCAACGGATGAAATTAGTCTAGATCTCGTTATACTACAAGGTGTAGTATAAGTAGTAGAACCCGCAGAGGGGTAAAATGGTAAAATAGTTCCAACCAGCTAAGGGGTAAAACGGTAAATGATCGCTCTTCACCCCAACCACGGGCATCCTGATCGCAAGATCCTCCTCCGTTGGGGACCCCTCCGCTCATCTGCTCCTCACAGTCCATCGCGTGAGGAGCAGACCATCCAATCTTCCTTCATCTTCAAAATGCTGCATCTTGGTCGTCGACGTCGATGGAGGATTGGGTGATGTCTGGGGCGTAGCATCCAAGCTCCTGGGAGACAGTGGTGTTAAAATCTTAAGGATCTTCATGCCTAGATAAAACGCCTAGAGGATAGTCTTAGGGTTACCTTCGGTATTTGTGGAGCTTGATGACGCCATAGCCTTGACGGAGAGGAAAGGGCGTCCGCTGGAGAAGGTGAGGAACGGCAGCGGCCTTCCTGTTGCTCCACACGCACGAGTAGATCGGACTCTAGGGACTTGTTCGGGGTTGTGTGTGCACCGGGGAACGTTGGATCCTGGGCCGGTCTAGTCCCCTCTATTTATAGCGCGAGTGCAACGGGGGGCCACAACCATATCGGTTGGTTGCGCCCCCGATCAGGGCGCGAGATCAACCCAACATTCTCCCCCTTGATCTCAAGACTATAAAATAGTTTGACTTAATTCCAAATCCGCTTCTTAATAGATTAGTGCATCAAGACCAAAATGTTGCAACAATCCCAGAATTTACTAAATAGTAAAAATAAAATATTAAAGTACAAATTTGATTTATTATTGTTTTTCCCAAACTTTAGAAGCTTTTAATAGATATCTTGCTTAAAGAATACTTAAATTGTAGGTTTTAGGGAAAAGAGATTGATAGGAGAAAATAAAAGTTTAACAGATCATGTTATAAATTATCATCTTTCAAATCTTTGTTGATAAAGGATTTACTCAAAGAGAATTGGGGGAAAAAGATGGAAGTAAAGAAATAGAGGTAGAAAATAAAGATCTTCTTGCTAAAAGATAATTGGACGTTACAATCATGATGAGAAATTTATTTAACAAGACATACTGGAAATAGTACGTTAACAGATAAAGTGAATCAAGAATCATTCATAATCAGAAAACATTCATTATATGAGAACAAGATACAACACTCAATTTTATTGATACATTGTAGTCTGCAAATACAATAAATAGGAGATACAAAGATATTTGTAACGACATACAAGTCACAGGAGTTACAACTCATACAAATGATTCGATTACATATGAAAATCACAATTACATAAATGATTACATTCTAAGAAGTAAATTACAAAGCTATAAGCTATGGCCTCTATGCTGTCTTGATGCTCGTCAGAGACTGCAAGATATTCAATTGCATTTGTATCAGTAAAAGAATGAACTAAATGCGTTAAATTAGATACAATAAATAAAAAGAAAAGGAATTGCCGTCAGCTAATTAATTGCTTGAACGCTCAATGAGGTACCCTAGATTGTCCGGGGGCCAATCTGGCTCCTCTTGCGATTAGGTTTGCATCACTCGGCAAATTACAAACCTGTTTGATCCGTAGACGCGAATATTCAGAAAATATCGCGTAGTAAAAATATTTTACCACAGTAAAATTGTGAAATTATAGTGGGACAGAGATAAGGCCACAACACAGTGCCACAGGACATCACGAGTTCTTTCCAGAACCAGCCGACAAGTCCAGCCGGCCATATAATCCACATTAGTAAAAGATAAATATGGAGGCAAGGTGAGGATGCCGACCGAAACCCCCAGACACAATTGAAACCTCCAGAGTATGCCCAGGCCAATTCGGCAGCCACGAAGGGGTCATTCCGGCCACAAGAATAAAATATTTTATGACAAGTTAATCCCAATCGAAAGCCCAGAACCAGCTACGACAGTACAGTCGTAAAGACTAGCTCCTTCCGAATACTATTGCACCTCCAGGCAATCTCTCAGCCGAAATCTCTAGAGCTCAAGCAAAATAGCCAGCCCAACTCAGTACGCAAGGGGCAAGGCCAGCCGACCATATAGATCACGAGACCCAGAACAATGCACTGACAAGTGAATTAATGGAGCAATCCATCCAGCCGCAAGACCCAGCTCTCTTTCAAACCCTGCTCACACCGCCATTGCCATGGCTATAAAAGCTAACCAAGTCTCATTCAAAGTCATTTAAGCTTCAAGCCCAGCCAGCCGTTTCCAGTAAGCTACCCAAAAATAGGCCAAACAAGCCATATACCAAGAACAAAGACTCCAAAATAGAGCTCCCAGGAATAGATGACATCAGAGCAGACCATAAGAGTTCAATATCAAAATAGAAACCAGAAGGACCAGAAACTCCAGCAAACTCCAAATAGAAATAAAGCAGCCATCACTGAAGGAACAACCATCCTTCCATTTCGCTATCGCAACCAAAGGTAACCACCCGATTACTTTACATTGATTTCAGTCAAGAAAGTGAGAGCTTAATATTGGTAGAACCAACTAAGAACAAAGTATTTAGTAAATAAAGATTGGTCTCAGCTTTAAATTTTATAAATTATGTATGGGGGTTGCACCGTGCGTTCCCTAAGGCCTACTCGTGCTCCCCCGGCACACAAGCAAAGCTTAGGGCATCGTCGCGAGCCATCCAACCCATGCATCATCCTTTACTCAACGTTATTATTCGCATCATTGACCATAAGCGAATCTAAATCAGTTTCGGTTAGTGGTTGCAAATAAGCGATATCATACGTCCCTATGGTTATGTCTCACTTCCCGGTGCATGACAATAACCACAGGTATCGCCATGATACCGTTGTCTGTCATCCAACTAAGGTTAACCAGCTTAAGCCCACTATTTGACTTAGTATCAATTTATCATTTACTAAGCCAATCTGTTCATGATCCATCAGTTTGTAGTAAATGGTATTAGGATCATCTATTATATAGACTATCCAAAGTCTCTGTCATTATGCCCTAAATCCATATTCAAGAATCATCTCGGGTCCTGACAAGTAACCAAATTATATAAGCAGTCTACATATAACCAATTTATGATATATCAGAGCATGGCACAAATAGTACTCATGATATCAGAATACACACACATCAACAATTAATAGAATCCAATACATATTGACCTCTGTAGCTCAAAGGAATCCAACACAGATGAATACTTGTCACTTATTAACCAAAGTATATGTCTGGTTAGCATTACTCTAAAACTTGAAGCATTCGTTATGGGTAAATACATGATGTTTTTACACTGAAGTTTAATATATACATACAAGAACTACTCTTGAGCTTTGCATGCTGATCATCAGCATACAGCTCAGTATTCAAGCTCATGCGCCCTATCAATTCCACTTACTCAGTAGGCAGTCTAAATCGACCATGCATGAGAATAGGCATTCTAACAAACAGAGGCTAATATTAACCCATGTAAGCCTTTAGAATACGCAAAATCAAGCAGCACTTTATTTTATACATAGCCTAACAGAGATCGAAGTCTTACGTATCATCAAACCCTCAACTACTTCATTTACCCATCAGCATCAGACATCAGTAAATAATGAAAACTACTCGATATATTTGAGAACCTTGGGAGCAAGTATAAAGGATAATTCTAAAATTAAATCCGAATCAACCTCACCACAAATAATAGAGCCCATGCATCACAATTAGTGGTATACGGTGAAGACGAAGATAATAGAAGGATCGATAATAGACAAGCCCTAGAATGAGTAATTCATAGTATAAGATAGGACCTTACCCTTAATTTATGAACTGCCTGGTAAACATTCTATGCATCAAACTACCAATTCCTAATAGGAAATTGGAAACCAGAAAAGGAGGGAGGAAAAAGGCATTCAACTAGAGATTTCCAAACCTAGGTAAATCCATGCCAAACAGGGTAGCTGGCTCGGAGGCGAACTGGCGAAGCCGAGGGCAAGGCCCGATACCTGGTGCGGTCGAGCCAAGTCGAAGAGCCGCAGCAAATCCAACAGGAGGCGCTGTTTGAGGCGGCGGTGAAGAAGGAATCCGGCGACGGCAAGCGCGCAGATCGGCGAGGCCGGCTGAAGAAGCGTCGGCAGGGCTAGAGAACGTGGTGTCAACCCTAGAATGCGGCGGCTAGGGCAAAAGGCATCGGCCGATTTGGGGAAGGAACCGGATCAGCTGGAAGAGGAGAGGAGGCGCAGAGAATAGCAGAGACTGGGAGAAGTTTCTAGGAATTTCGGTCCACCAAACAAATGGAGAAAAGAGAAGAAAGAACAAGTTAAGGAAAAAGAAAAGAAAAGAAAAGAGTAGGAAAGGAGAGGATTAAAAGGATAATAGAATAATAATAATAATAATAATATGTGTCTCTAGGAAAATGAGTAATCCTAACGTGCAGAATGGATTAAGGTTAAATTAAGTTAGTAAATATTTATATTTTCAACTTACATATGCCCGTTTAGAATATGATCATAATATGTATATGGGTAAAACATACATATTCAACTTGTTTTGCATACAATCTATAAAACATGATCACTTGATACTATAATGATGATTAGAATTAACACTCGCCAATTTTGGTTCTCATATATATATATATATATATATATATATATATATATATATATATATTAAACTTTATGCCTATTATCCCTCTAACATTTATTTAACATATACTCCCATTTAATAAATAGAACATTTACAATAGGCACTAATACCCGTAAGATCAACCTTAGAATGTTCCCTGACGCATGACTGTCTTAATTAAAATAAGCATCTTCTTTTATAACTTGCTTTGCATCTGAATCCTATTAAAACATGACCCTGCGAGAGATAAACCCTAAGGTTTGTAATACCGATGCATGTGCATAAGTTGAATCATGTAAATTGTAATTACTCTCACACCTGTTGTTTTATGAACTAATTAATATTAGTGCCAGCAGCTTCACACCCTAACAATGAATTATAGTATATTTAACCTTACAATCTTAGCTTCCTGAATTCGTAAAATAAAATAAAATAGATCATAAAGAGTAGGTATCGTGTGCAATGCGACCCCTAAAACCGTTAATCAATAATAAAAGACTAACATAAAAGTAACTCACTCACATACTTGTTTTATGTAATGATGTTTATTTGATTTTCCATCTGATTTCCTTTTGCCCTTATTGAAAGTATTATTTGCTGTTTGTTATTCTTTTCTGTTATACGACGTGTAGAATCCGACGTCTCGGACTTCGTCGTCATCGACTCTAAAGAGTACATCTGCAACTTCGTCGCTAAAGACAACAAGTAGCAAGGCAAGCACCCCCTTGATCATCTTGATCCCAGATTTCATAATCCACTAAAATGTGATTAAGAATCTTCCTGCATGCATATGTTCTGATAAATCCCTATTTTGTGATACTTGGTAGATATTAACCCAAATTGATGGATTTCCTTAATCACATGGACGTACGATCCATAAAAACCCTAGGAATGGTTAAGTTCATTAAATTGGGTATAATCGCTTATTAATCTGCATATGCTTAGCACTGCTTTAGATTAATGTCGGAAACATTTACACCCCACATCATTCTTTATAAAATCTTTTATGGTTTATTTAAGCAGTAAAGGATACTGGTAGTTTGATAAAAATGAAAATAAAACTACTGTTTTGACGTGGGTGATTATTGGCAATAGCCGGTTGTACATGTTTTAACGTGTACGTAGCTAGGGTGGAGTTATCGCCCATGTCACTTTGAGGACCGAACGTAGTGTTGCATGATCCAAGTAAACCGTACATCCACAAGTACTGGACTGGGACAGTCTTAACTTATTAAATTATTTGGGGATTAGCTTTGCACATTGGTAGGCAGTTGTAGCATGGGCATTCCGAATATTGGTTTGCTCGAGGGAGGTGTCATCACCGAGGTGTTGGCATCTGTCGTTGTAACGGTGTACGCCTGTCTATGAATTGGGGCTGTTGTTGTACCATTTGAGCCGCGGGCTCCTGAATACTATTGCTTCACTGTTTGTTTGCTTCCATCATAGTCAGGAGTAACGTCATTGGGCTAGTGCAAAGTTAAGTTTCAAGTAATCGAACGGTTTCGTTATGAACTCCCCGCGGACATACCAAAGGAAGTGTGTCTTATAGCTTGCAAAAAGGGAGAACATATCTTGTGGGTAAAGCTGTACAACTCTGCAGAGTCTAAAACTATTCGAATAGTCGTGTCCACGGTCATGGACGACTTGGCGAACTGACACTAGTTAGATGTTTTCTATTTTTGAAAACCTTGGTAAAAGACTTTGGAAAATGTTTCACGACTGATAAATATCACTTGTCGTTGTATTTTCTTTTGTAAGACCATGGAGGGTCTTGTTTGTTATTTTACTCACAAAAGGGACGTGAGTAAAATGTTATTATCCTTTTTATTACTTGTTATTTCAATTACTGATCAAACTGTCTTAAAGTTTTATTTACGCTTTCCATTACTATTCAGTATTACTTCATTCAAAACTTTCGCTTTATGCAAAACAACCGTAGAAACCCACTTTCTATTCGGCCTGCATATATTTCAGGTTTTGCAAACACTACAAGTCTTGCTGAGTACGCAACGTACTCACCCTTGCTATTATTGTTGTTTTTAGGCAGGAAACCTTGACCGGTACTGCGACACAGGAAAACGGGATTATTAATGACGTTTCTTTCTAAGGCTTTACCTTGTCAGTTGCCTGTGGAATATGTGGCAAACTACAAGTCATCTGATTCTTTCGCTATGTTTAATCGACCTTCTCGGTCATATTGTATCATTACTTCCGCTGTAATAAAATATGAAACTTTTGTATGGTTGTGATTCCAAATTGTGTTTTGTGCGTGCCAGCCACTGATCATGGGAATGGTACAGTATGCACATTAGAACCTTGCTTTTATGTTTGCACTGTAGCAAGAAAAGTGAGGGTCTTACAAGCACACATAGCCATTAATTTTTCTATACTCCATTTTTCACTCATTGAGTTGTAATTGACTGCAAAAGTCTCATATTCCTTTGGTAAGGAATTCATGATAAATTGCACCAAATACCCTTATGATATTTCCATTTTCATGGTTTTGAGTCTGGCAGCTATGTTGCTCATTTTTAGAATGTGCTCTCTTATGTTGCTTTGTCCGTCGAACTTCTCATTTGAAAGCTTTTGCATGAGAGAGCTCGCGTACATCTTAGTAGAGCCAGTGAACTGGCTCTGAACTTTGCTAAGGTATTCCTTAGCACTTGCACATTCTGGGATGGCACCTCTTATTCCTTCCATGATGGAGTTTTTGATCACCATCATGAACTTACGGTTGGAATTTTCCCACTTCACACGCTCAAGGTCGTATGCCATCTTATTGTTGGATTATTCTCAGTACCCGATTGACCATCAGGGATCATCTGGGGCTCAGTGGGACGATCATGCGTAATTGCATAATCAATATCCGAGAGGGCGAGTGCCATCTCAATCTTCTCCCTCCAAGAGGGATAATTCCCCCCATTCAGGGGCTCAATCGCAGAGATTAAACTCAGAACGTTCGAAGTGTTTGAACCTTCCGAAAGAAAAAAAATACAATTTAATCAGAATACTAAATTAAATGCATGAATTAATTTAACGTTGGTTCAATTAAAACATACTCTTATTTAAAATTGTTCTACTTCTAAATCACCGTTGGGCAGAATTCGAATAGAACAAAAATTAAACTTAATTATGGCAGATTTTATCAACGACGTTGGCCAAAAGATAAAATTTCCATACTAATGAAACAATCTTAATACAATTTTCCAATTAAATTTTCACGTTGGATCTAATTTAATTAGAAAATTAAACTTAAACTGAGCAGCGGAAGAAAATTACTTAATTCAGCGCTTAAACTAAATGAGTTAATAGACTTAATACAATTTTTCGATTAAATTTTCTCGTTGGATCAAAATTAATCAGAGAATTATATTTAAACTTAGCAGCGGAAGGCCTAGTGAGTCGCCGACGGCGGCGGTGAAGGGGTAGACGAAGGTGACCTTGGTGGCCACGCATCGGTAGGCCACCACGCTGGCTTCCTCCTCCTCCTTCACCAGAAACTCCATCACGTCGCGCCCCAACCACCCGCCGTCCACCTCCGCCTGGATGTAGTGGCCTACATCGATCGATCTTTAGTTAACTTAATATGTGGCTTGCTGTCTCTTTGCACTAGGAGATTTCACTAGTTTGGTTTGCTGCTGGTTAATAAGATCTAGCTAGCCTACTTACCATATGGATTGTGACGAGTGTCTCGATCAACCTTGAAGCTCACATTCTTCTGCGTCCTGATGATCACTTGCCTCAAAGACTGCAAGCGCGCCAAGGGAAGGAAGGAAGTAAGAAGAAGAAAAAGAGCAAGGGAACTCATCATCGTGTAAGTATATACTGTGTGCTGAACTAGCTAGCTAGCTAGCCAGCCAGCTTACGTCGATGGCGGCCTTGCCGGAGGTGACCTCCTCCGGGATGAGCAGAGGCGAGGCTAAGGAGGAAGAGGCGCCGACCCTCGGGTTGGTGGAGACGCACCCTGGATTCGTCGCCGAGCATGCCCTAATCTTCCTGCAGCAATAGCGATAAGTTGTGCGTGAGGAGCAGAGCATCCAATTTCGTGGATGTGCGTGAGGAGCACACCATCCTAATCTTCCTGTAGCAATAGCGGCGGCGGCGCGATGGCGTCGTCGAGAGGAACCGAAACGGCGGCGGTGGCAGCTTTGCGACGAACGCTACAAAACGGATGATGATAAGTTGCATCGCGACGCGAAAATTACTTTAATACTCTTTTAAAATGTAATATTTCTATTTGTAAAAGTCTATAATACCCTACCAAATCAATGGTTAGATCTCATTTATACTACAAGTATAATCCACTGTAAAAGAGCTCTTTTTTTAACGGCAGCAGTAGAGGAGACCCCTACTCTCTCTCTCTCTCTCTGTATATATGAATTCGTTTTGTACTCCATACCTCTATTTGTTAATAACAATTTCCTAATTAAGAAGAACTGGTTAACAACTTTCACTTGTGTAACACCAATTAATGAATAAGGAGTAGGGAGTACATACTCCTTATAGTATGCTTTCATTTTCATATATATATATATATATATATATATATACATATATATATATATTATATATATATAGAGGGAGAGAGTAGGGACAAAAATGAAAAAGTTTATGTACAAAAGCCCCCGCAAGCGGTTGTTAGGGAGCACCGCTACATTCACTGATTAGATCTGGATGCGAGGAAAGTAAGTTCGAGTGTTTGAGCTAAAAGACAAGTAGGCTGGAGGTGAGGGGTGCAGTCGGCAGGGCGTCACAGACCGGGATATATAAAAAAATCGCCGGTAACTGACCATACGGGTAGGCGCCCCCGTATGTCACTGTAGCTACCGTATTGATACACTGTTTTGACCTAATTTTGATTGATTTAGTTAGTACCTATTGTTGGGACCTAGATTACGAAATCTGAAACTATCTATATATCTTGTACTAATTTAGAATCATGTTAATGCACACGGTGGTAACATAGGTGAAATATCATTCTATTCAACTAATAAAGTAGCTAATTATTATTAAATAGTAGTAACCGGACCTGATGGTCTGTCACACCAAAATTTTCGACCCTAATTGTCTAGGACGATTGCAAAAAATTATTTAGCATTAGTAGATTAAAAGGTGAGTTATATTGGTTTTCTAGTACAATTTAGTATCAAAACCCAAGAAACCAAAAACATGACCCACACTAGCCTCATCGTCTATCTACTCTCCTACTGTTTATTCCCTGCCAATAGTAAAAAAACAACAACAAAAAAACAAGAGCAAAGAACAAAAGGAGGGAGGCGGTGCATAAAAGCATCCCACCTCCACCGTCTTCACCCTCAAGCCCTCCCCTCTCGCTTGCCAATTTCTTTTTCTCCCAGACAAGAACAGAAAGAACCCAAGAATACCTCCACCTCCTTCCATCATCTCTCTTAAAATCAACCCCAAAAAATTAAGAATCAATCCATGCATGCATACCATCACACAAGCATACCATTCCTGCAAAAAAAAAAGAAGGAAAAATCGGATGCACGATGTTTAAAGATTTGGAGAGGATGGAGAAGTGGCAGGTGGCAGTGGGAACTAGTGTTGTTGGCGCTCTCGGCAACGCTGCCGGCAGCACAAGACGTCCAGCGATCAGAGTGCTACTCGACTGACTTGAAGGCGGCTCGACTAGTGCTAGGGAGAGGCGGCTGCGAGGCGTGGCCAACGGGAGGCCGAATGCTCTGCAAGTGCATCTCCGCCTGCGATGACGCACGGCCGGCTGCAGCCTGAGGTTGTGTGGCATGGCAACGACGAGGTGTGGTGGCCAGTGTTGAGACCCTCTCCTCTGGTCTGAAATACTAGAGGATCTCATGTACATACAGTACTAGTTTTATGATCAGTAGCTAGTGTGCACATTTACAATACGGTTATCACATCCATACACAATGTCACAAAATACATAGATTAATGGTACATCGTTCTTATAACAGGGGCTTAAAGGCCAAACAAAGTGTAACAAAAACTAACAAGTGTTCAGCAATATGCCTTAAGCCCAAAATATCCACATGCAATTGATAAAGACTAAGTCTAAAAAACCTATCACTGTAATCCCTGTGACCTACAACAAGTACGAGTCATCGGGGACTTTGATCTCTTTGCCCACTAAATATAAACAAGCAAGGGTGAGTACAATTGTACTCAGTAAGATTTGTATATTGTATCACAATTATAAATAAATGTTTGGCTATGTCAAAGGAAATGACCATCCTACTATGTTTTTTTTGCATAAAGCAAGATTTAGTCATGAATAACAATATTTGGTTGCAAATGAAATTTGTACAGAGCAGTTGACAAGTATGTAAATAGTAAGTATATAGCATAAATTATGAACAACTCGTAATTCTCAATGATTCTGATCAAAGTAACATCCCAAAAATTCAAAGAAAAATGAGAATAAAAATTTATAAATCTAAATGTATGTATTTAGTTTTGAATTTTCTAGCATTATTTATTCTTTTTAGATTTTTGCCGTAAAAAAAAAGTCTTTTAGATTGAATTAGTAAAAGGTAAATGTAAGAAAATAAAAACAAATATCAACAAAAAATCTACAAAAATTATATTAAGAAGTCTCTAGGGCTCTTTTTCTGTAGTCAAAAGTAAAATGAGCATATTAATTAATGACAAGAAATGAGAATTAATGAGATTTTGATTGACAACAGTGGCTTGTCAGATTTTTGCAAAAATCTGTAGAGTTTATCTCGAGATGAAAGTTTTACCATGCCTTATTCAGAGACATTTTAATCTCTAGTACAAAAATCTGAAAAAATGTCGAAGTCTATTTTTTCTCTGGGAAAAAAACGCAAAATCATTTTTCGTTCACGCGCGCGGCGTGTGCCGCGCTTACGGACCCAGATCCTTTCTCCGTTTTCCTTGAAAAAAATATTTTCATCAACAGAAAGATATGTACTTTTTTTCGGCTCAGTCTCTAAGATTTCTCGAGCCTCCAAAAAAAAAATTAAAAATACGTCAGTCTATTTTTTCTCTAGAAAAAAAACATAAAATTATTTTTCGTTCACCCACGCGCGCGCTTACGGCCTAGTATTATTAACACTTTGGAACAATCACCTTTGTAGCTTGGCACCTTTGGGATCTAGTGGAGGATGAGTGATGCCCTAGAGGGAAAAGGACTTGTCAAACAAGGAAGCTCACCAGTAGGGATGGAACTGGTACGGATATTTTCCGACCGACCGACCGACCGAATTGATTTGGATGATGATTTGGATAGTTTCACAGATATCCAGTTGATTTCTCGGATAAGGATATGGATACAGATAATTTACATGGATACGGATACGGATATGGAACACTGATTATCCGATGGATACGGAATATCCGAGTTTTTGTTCGAATAATATCCGAATATGATATACGGATATTATCCGAATAACACATTTCAGAATAACACATTAACAATTTAACATGTTTCACTGTTTCAGAGAATGGGGTCTGCATTGGATGACAACATATAATGTGTTCATGTGTGCTAGATGCTAATTTGGAGATATTTGGGTAAAGGTGGTACATAAATTGGCAAGTGGTGTTTCAGGAGGGCTACTTAGGATTCAAAGAAGATATGCCATTGCAAATCATTTGGTTCAATTATTGCAATGGGGTACATTGTTACTCACAGAGTCACATGTATGACAAGCTAGGGATAAAAAGGCAAAAAAAGACATACAAATATATTTCTTTTGGAATTTTGAATTTAAATTTGAATCGATTTTGGAAAAAAAAGCTGAAATTGGATTTTAAAATATCCGACTAATATTATTCGTATCCGTGTTGATTCCGATCCGTATTCGATCTGTATTCGTAACCGATATTATCCTGTATAATTCGTATTCGGTTCTGTATTCGATACTATTCGTATTCGATTCTGTATTCGATAAAAAATACGGATACGGATATGAATAGGACGATATTCGACCGTATCCGATCCGATCACATCCCTACTCACCAGAGAAGCAACGACGCGCGCGGTGGCGCCGGTGCCGTTCCTGGCAAACCCCAGGACCTCGAGCTCCGATTTTTGGAGGGGAATTAAACTGGAAATGGCGAGCTTAAGGAGATGACGCGGTCGGCTTGGTTTAAACAGGAAGGAGAAGGACGAGAGTTGCGCGTGATGTCTCACGAGCATGGTGTGACAGAGCAAGCAGGGTGGTGCTTCTCTCCCTCGCTCGTCATGGAGGGAAAGCCAGGTTGGCAAAGTGGACGCAGCGATGGGACGCGACGGGCGCGGAGCCGGTACTGAGCGCATGAGGCCACCGATTCTTGGTCAAGGATGGCAATGGCGATGCAGGGCACGGCAACTGGTGTGCGGGGGTGGTGGCGACCTGAGGTGGGCGTTAATGGCTGCGACGCGGGCTTGAGGATTCCCTTGGGCAGCGGTTCGACCGAGGAGAGGCCGGCACCAGCTCATCTCCACGCGGCGCGCATGTGGCCACAGTGGCGAAGGGTGTGGGCGTTAGGTGGAAGACGAGGCATGGCAGGCGGTGCTTAGGCCCACCGATCAGTGAGAGCGGGGACAGGCGATGGAGAGAAGGCGCCTCGCCGAAAAGTTCTGATCGCTGAAGGGGAAACACAAAGAGAGTGTAATGTATCATCCGAATATTTTTATTTTAGCTAACATTCAAATTTTGGACCGTTGGATATCTTATCCGGATATCATCGGACCGTTAGATCAAATCATAGGATCGGATGTAATCGATACTCTCGAATCTCAACAATGATCCGATGGTTTTAGATTTGAGTGATTTCAAAGAATAAAAATATCCGAATAAAGTTTATCAAATCCCAACACAAAATGGAGAGAGGAAGGAGGCGGCTCGATCGGGGATGGATTTGGACCGAAAGCCATACTGGGCTGGGCTTAGGCAACTGTTGCGGTCTAAGAGGGGTTGGGATTTTTAATTGTTTTTCAATTTAATTAATTCCGGAAATCAAGTTTCAATTTTAAAATTAGCAAACTAGAGTCTAAAATTATGAATTTTTCGTTTAGGAGAAGCTCCTGACATAGACTAGAACTTAACATGTTACCATGATTTCATCAGATTTAATTTTTCTCAAAATTTCTTTTGGTTGCTGTTTTCATCTGAAAAAAGTTTTAATAAAAAGCCAAAAAATGCAGGAAAAAGCTCAATGTAAAATTTAATATTTTAAACCCAACCGACAAAGTAATTAAAATTTTGAGCTGTTAGAAATTCCAAAAGCAACTAGACAACAAATATTCAACAGATCCATGCAATTCCAAGCCCAATTCTGCAAACCAAACAGTGTAAAATTGGGATGGCAAACTAATTTCAGTTCATGGGAATTTGAACTGTACTCCAATTTCACATGACAATTCTAATCCTGGGATCCATACATGTAGTAAAATTGAATTCTTATTCGCTGATGCAAAGATGCAATAGTTACTCCCATAATCTCTCTCTCTCTCAAAAAAAAAAAACGATTGAAATCGTTCCCTCATTTTTTTTGTTGGTGTTTCATAGTGGTTTTCCCTTTGTTACTAATCTCGAACTTTAACTGGATGAACATCAATATTCTTTTCCTCAAAAACAAAAGACTAATTAATTAAAATAGAAACCAATTTTGTGATGCTGAATAGTGATAATGCCACTACCTAAGCTATCTATCCAATAGTCAAAGAGATCAAGGGTGCCAATTTTGGGGTTTGCATAATTGCATTGAATCATACACCAATAAACCACTTTTCCTCCGTCCTTCCATGGCCCTTTATCAGTTCACCTGTCACTTGACTCCTGCAGAACCGTGAATGATGCAGGCTACATAGTTCCTTCATTTCAAGAGTACCAAACCTGCACCAAATCGAAAAAAAAAGGTAGCAGAACTACCAATAGATCGGTGGAATTGATGATGAACAGATTGGTTGCTTGTACTAGCAGACTACGTTGAAGCCTTGGCTTAGCCCTGTTCACATTTTTCTAACATCAATACAATTGCAAAAAATAGCCTACTTTCCCATCGTAGAAGCACCGACACACTACGTGTCATCTACCCACGCTCGCGCCAGTACGACCAAACGTGGTAGGAGCTAAGAGAGCGTTAGAGGAGCTCGGCACCTTGCTGAAAAGCTGGGGAGCACGGCAGCAAGCCTATCGCGTTGAGTCCAGTCTCCTGCCATGGTACAAAGCGTGACTCGTTTCACTGCCGCGCTTCCAAGTGATGGAAAGAGCTATTTTTATAATTATATTCGCAGGGGTCATTTTTTTTCAAAAAATAAATTCGCCAATTACTTCCTTGCCCTTTTCTTTTGTCAGTATGCTGTAGTAACAGTAGCTAGCCCATGCCAAGCGTGAGCGACCAAATAAATTCGCCAAGAAAGAAGCTTTTCTTTCTCGTTGCCTTTTCTCTCCTCCACGCATCGCCTGTCCGCTCACCTACCAGCCTACCTGCGGCTCATGTACTTCTTTAATTTTACGTGCTATATATGCACGAGATGTTGCTTGTGCTTGTGAGTTCACAGGTTTCTTGTGTGCTTGCCATGGCGGTAGCTCACCTTCTTCTCCAACCCTTCATTGCCGGCAATGGAGCTGCCAGGGTGATTCCGGCCATACTCTTTCTCCAGGTTCTCTTCAGAGGTCAGTCAGCATGTAGCCTACCAAATTGTTCCTTTTTATTCTGTGTTTTTTTTTTCCTAGATCCTTCTGCGATTTTAGCCTACCTATTATTATCCGATCAAGTTGCTTATGCCATGGAATTGCACCTAATTAAATTAGGTTACTGGAAATTCTGCGGCTGAGCTGTGTTTATCAGCAAGCAATGATCATGACGTACTGACTGAATGCATGTACGTACGTACACGTAAAATTTTCTTGATCTGCAGCGCTTGGCGCGGAGGGCGCGTCGTCGTTCAGTTTCACCAACGGCTGCCAGTACCCGGTGTGGGTGGGCGCGCTCAACGGCGCCACCTCGCCGCCGCTCGCGCGCTCCGGCTTCTACCTCCCGCCGACCGCCACCTTCGATCTCGCCGCCCCGTCGTCCGGCGGCTGGTCCGGCACATTCTGGGCGCGCACCGGTTGCGCGACCGACTCCACCACCGGCCGCTTCTCCTGCGCCACCGCCGACTGCGGCTCGGGCGACGTCACTTGCAACGGCCGCGGACCGTCGCCCCCGGTCACGCTCGTCGAGCTCACCCTCGCCGCAGCTGGCTCCGGCGGCCAGGACTTCTACGACGTGAGCCTCGTGGACGGCTTCAACGTGCCGGTGCGCATCTCGCCCTCGAGCGGCGGCCGCGGCGACTGCCGCGCCGTGGCGTGCGCGGGCGACGTGAACGCGGTATGCCCCACGGAGCTGCGCGTCGTGGCCGCGTCAGGCGGCGGCGTCGTGGCGTGCCGGAGCGCGTGCAACCTGTACGGCAGCGCGCGCTACTGCTGCACCGGCGAGTACGGCACGCCGGCGGCGTGCGGTCCGACCAACTACTCGCAAGCATTCAAGAGCGCGTGCCCGGCGGCGTACAGCTACGCCTACGACGACGCAAGCAGCACATTCACCTGCTTCGGCGCGCCCAGCTATGACGTCACCTTCTGCCCAGGGACTTGAGAGCCTGATAAATTAAGTAAAGTTATACACAAGCCGATGGGATTAGGGTTAATTTTGGTTCGTTCATGGATATAATAACGATGGGAGAGGGATACTTAGGCCCAGGTTGAAACACCTTATTCTCGCTGGAATTTTGTAGGAAACCCCACATTTCCTTCGAAATTCCTACGGAATCCGTATTCCAAAACGAGGTGTTCGGCCTCGACTATACAGCATGGAGTGCAAACCACTATATATTGTCAATGTCCTCCACAAGACAAAACACGCAGTCATACGTACAATTTATTTATGGAATAACTATATTCAAAGAAAAGAAGAGGAAGTACTGATACGGTGAGATCATGATATATAATTTTTTTTTACTCCTTTGGCATCTTGGATGATGAAACAATTTGGAGAGGTATTTCTATACTTTTTTTTAAAAAAATTATACAAATATTAAAGATGAATGAAGGGTAGATAGTGATTACTTACCCCCTCGTTTGCTTTAAGATTTGTGCAACTTGTATTGGAAGATAAAGCATAGAAGCATTGTTCAACAATTTAACATTAATTATTTATTTAACATGCCGTACAATACGATATATTTTTTGGTTTTGATAATCGACACAAAATATACGACAAAGCCATGCCTTGACACCTTGGGCAATTTTTTTGATATACACGCCAATAAGCGTTCACGCAGCCTCTTATTATTCCATTTATTTCTTCAGTGATACACTAAAACACTACGGCAGGCTTCTCCTCTCTTATTCTTCTTTCATTTGTTTACTTCTACGCTAAAAGGGACTTGTTCGCAAAAGTCATCAATGGAATTTTCAACGAACACTGCTACTGTTCGTCTTTGTTGATATATGATCTAAATTCAGAAAGCTATGTCTGGCGAAGTGTAGCAGTGGTCCGTCATCGGGATCGTTATGAATTTGTTTCCGAGTTGGACTCTGGTCATCATCATCTATAAATACCTTCTTGTAAGCCACACGAAATTATCGTCATCTGATGAATTCACCTGATAAGTTGGACTAAAGCATCTGATGAATTCACCTGAAACGGTTCATAGTAGCCGTCAGATATTCAGATTACCTCCCAGTTCTACAACTACGGATTGATGACTCGTTGGTTTTATGAGACTGAAACCCTGAACAATGAAGCACATATAGAAGCGCGCCCGGAGAGACCCCCCACGTGGAGCACTCGTAATTTTGCGAAAATGTCCTTCCATTTCTCCGAATAGCGAATAGGTCCTTACAAATTACCAAAAGGTCCTTTGCAATTTTTTGTGAGGGGAAGAAAATCGCGTCGATATTGCGTTCAAATCCCTCGTTCGTTAATTTGACGGAAAAAGCTCCCGTTAAATACAAATTGCGAACGAGCCCTTTTCTAATTATTCAGGATAGCAGTTAGGTCCAAAAAAATTGCGAACGGGTCCTCGACTTTTACATCCAGGTCATTTCTCCGTTTTCTCCGAAAAAAAAATATCTTCGTCAACAGAAATATGTGTATTTTTTTCCCGGCTCGGTCTCTAAGGTTTCTCGAGCCTTCAAAAATTCGAAAAATACGTCTAGGTCTACTTTTCTCCGGAAAAAAACGCAGAGTTATTTTTCGTTCACACGCGCGGCGTGCGCATTTAAAAATACGTCTAGATCTTTTTTTCTCCGGAAAATTCTTTTTGCTCTGAAAAAAAACGCAAAATCGTATTTTTTATGACTCGGTCTCTAAGGTTTCTTGAGCCCCCAAAAATTTGGAAATAAGTCTATGTCTACTTTTTCTCCGGAAAAAAATGCTGAGTTATTTTTCGTTCATGCGCACGGCATGCGCATTTAAAAATATGTCTAGATCTATTTTTTCTCCAAAAAAAAATGCAAAATCATTTTCCGTTCACGCGCGCGACGTACTTTTTTCCTAGCGCGGTCTCTAAGGTTTCGCGAGCCTAAAAAAATTAAAAATACGTCTAAATCTATTTTTTCTCTGGAAAAAAAACACAAAATCATTTTTGGTTCACACGCGCGGCGTGCGCCGCACTTACGTCCTAGTCTCTCCTACAATTCAGTGGTTTATTCTAGGAAGCAAATCTCAAGAAAAATGCCGCCAGTCGACTTGCTCTAAAATTCACTTCCCAAAGATTAAAAGTCAAGCACTGTTGAGGAGAGGACGTATGATCCAACTGAGGGAACTGCGAACAGATGCCTGCACAGGATGCAATTCAAGCCCAATTGAAGCGAGAGCAGGGATACATGTAGGTACTTGGTACGAACATACATTGAAGACTGTTAGAACATAAGAGAAGATAGCTAGTTAGCTACTGTAGAGAACATCAAAAGATCAACTAATTTTTTATTTTAAAAAAGTTTCAGCTGATGCAAACGTGACTAAAATGTGAGGCACAGTCCTGTAGTGTGTGGGACAGCTTTATTTATGCATGATGCCCATGTCTGATGCAATGGAAATAAAATATTAAATACTAAAAATCAAGAACCCTAACTGTCTTTAAGTAATATTTTGCTCTAATCTACATTCGGAAAAAAAAACAAGACCTGAATAGATAGTTGCAAGAAGTACTCAGGTTCGCTATTACGATTGGACATTGATATTACTTAAGTACGTTAGAAATACTTAATGGAACTATTTCGATTTCGTTTCCGTTACCGTCTAGATGATTGTATACAACATCCATGACAACACGAAGACCTAAGTGATTCAGAGCCTGAAGTCCAAAGTTTTATTAGAAAAACAACTGCTATCCCTATCCAGCATAGAGCAAGCCACAGTTACTCAGTTAGCATGTTACTCATTGCATAACAGCTACAGGCAGGGAGCTCCAAGTTACCGCATATTAAAACAAAACACACCTGAACCATATGACGGTATTCAATAATACAACATGGACCATCTGGTATCCAGACTGCCTGACTAAAGCATCTGATGAATTCACCTGAAACGGTTCATAATAGCCGTCAGATATTCAGATTACCTCCCAGTTCTACAACTAAGGATTGATGACTCTCGTTGGTTTTATGAGACTGAAACCCTGAACAATGAAGTACATCTCTCCTACAATTCAGTGGTTTATTCTAGGAAGAAAATCGCAAGAAAAATGCCGCCAGTCGACTTGCTCTAAAATTCACTTCCCAAAGATTAAAAGTCAAGCACTGAACAATAAATTGAATGCTAACAGAACAATACTGTAACAACAGCATATTGTTGAGGAGAGGACGTATGATGCAACTGGGAACAGTTGCCTGCGCAGGATGCAATTCAAGCCCAATTGAAGCGAGAGCAGGGATATCTATAGGTACTTGGTACGGACATAAGAGAAGCTGCACAAAGTGATAGCTGGTTAGCTACCGTAGAGAACATCAAAAGATTTCCCTACCAGACATGGAAGTTGTTGGAGACAAAGTCCGAGTCCTATGCAATTAAGATTCAATATTTGGATAGGATTCCGAGTTAAATTGGGAAATTAGGGATAGAGTTTGATTTTAATACGGTTGCAATTGCCTCTATAAATAAATGGTGTGGGTATCCTATAGATACACAAATTATTCTACATGGTATCAGAGTCAATCCATTACAAACCCTAACCCAAGGTAAACCTTTACCTTAGTCAAGTGGATATTGCTGATGTCTTCAGTTGATAAGCTGGCCGCCAATATCCCATCTCACATGATCTACCGCGGCCACATCGGACGGGCGTAGGCCGCGGCCGGCCCGGTTGTGTGGGGGCGCCGCCACCGCTCGGGCCGCTGCGACCCTCAACGCTCAAATCCTCTCAGAGGTGGAAGAGTGCCGCCACCACTGCTCAGGGCCGCTGCCGCCACCCAGGAGCCTCAGGTCACTGCCGTTGCCGCATGTTGGCACCACCGCTGCTTGGCTACCAAATCAGGATCACACTGGGCTTCTCCCCGCCGCCAAATCGGAAGGAGGAGCTGCTGCTGCGGGAGGAGTGTCGAGACCGGATTTCTAAATCCGAACCCCCTGTGTATAACTGCACTATTCTGAATCAAGCTAGTGCACACAGTGAAATAGTGGTGACAACACATCCATCACGAATCAAATAATATTAATTAAGCAACAAGTATCGACCTTATGGTCAACGATTATAAAATAAACAGCCACATAGCTTGAGCTCAATAAAGTAGCAGCAGAAACGAAATAACAAAGGGAAAAGCCCATCCATGTGTCCAACAAGCAAGATAAAGTGGAGTTGTCACAAAGCTATAGCAGGATTTTTAAATCACTAGAAAAACCAACACAACGATGTAACACATAAGAACTTTGATGCAACATCAATAAATAAATACAAGAACAAAATAGAAATTCTTGTGCAACAAACAAACATAATTGATGCAAAAAAAACTCGTCACAATAAAGGAAAAATACAGTTGCAACAAATAATAACTATGATCGCAACATCCATTTTAGAGGATAGGTACTCAAGTTTGCAACATTCAAAAAAAGTTTTGCAACAACTTGATTTAATATTACAAAAACTAACCCAAGATTAGTGGAGGAGACGATAATTGATCGCACTGCATGTTGGGGCAGAATGTGCAAATCCAAACCCTTTGTGTATTCAGCACTAGTCCAGGATCATGCTAGTGCACACAGTCTCAACATAAATGAAATATCACAATCATACACAGTGAAAATAATAACTAAATACTTCATCTATTAATATAACATGTTCTATCGACCTTATGATCAACTTACAATAATATGCCATGCAGGGTAAAGACTTAGAATTAAAGAAATCTACAGCGGAAAAGAAGACTCATAGTAGCCCATCAATATGCCACAGACAATTGACAAGGCTCGCACCCTAATTATTCGTCTCCTCCTAGAACTCTTCGTGAGCTGGTGTAGACTCCTCAACTGGTGAGTTAGGTGTTGCAAGAGAATGAGTACATAAAGCACTCAGCAAGTCATGCACAGAATGCAAGCCTATTAACTACATGCATGGCTTATTCCAAGTGAGTGGCTGAAGTAGTTATTTTGCATAAAGCGACATTTACAATGATTAACATGTATAGATCGAAATAATTGTAAATCAAATATTATTTACTAGGTAACTTTCTGTGGGGGCTCCGGTATTAGATTAGCGATTCAAATCCTTACTGTTGCGTCAGACTGGTAATTAACACAACCCGCAAGAATTCGACCACTTATCTAAACCGTACCCGGATTGAGGCCAAGCAATCAGTGAGTTGCGCATCTCATGCGAACTCCTCCTGACTGGTTGATACCAATATGAGCTTCCCGCATATATGTGTCTAGTGCTAGTTCCCTGGATCAGTAGCCTAGAACCCACATATTCCAATCGAGATGCATCACAACCACAAATATACATAACTGAAGGGTAGAGTTATTACAACTACTTAAATTACAATCTACGGCCGACCGACCATATACAAACCAAAATAAGTCCAAAAGCAGCGGAAATCTGACAAAAGCTCTGCGGTATGCCGTCACCACCCATAGGCAACCAACTGGGGAAAGACCCAGTTAACCCTCAGCGGAACAATCGAACTCTGACACGAACTGAGGATCGTCGATCGGATCAGCATCACCTTCTTCTAAGCAAAATTCGTGAGAGCAAACGGTGAGTACACGTATGTACTCGCAAGACTTTAGTGTATGGAAACATTAATATAAATGCAAGGCTACAACAATGGATGCAGGTTTCTACACTAAGTCTGTTTAAGCACAAAGCAAGTTTTGTTTGCAATAGAGTAATACTTTTGGAATCAATCGCAGTTTCTGAAAGTAGATGAGAATTGGGAGAAAACAATTGATTGATTAATGGGGAGCAAAGGCTCGAGTACATATAGGCAAGGATGTCCATGGAAATAGGAAACAATCCTATGGAAACAGGAAGCAATCCTAATCAGGAAGATCCTTGCCTATTATAACCAATTAACCAAAACAAGGAGTGGGCGCACAAGGCAATATGCATGTGCTGCCGCACCTCCCTAAACCCAAAAGGGCTTGCCAAGTTTAGCAAGAACCCTGCCTAATATAGACCATGCTAACACGCCCCCTTGATCGATCGTTAGCCCGCTGCGACGCGTTCGGTAGTCTCGAACTCCGTAAATAGCGAGGAAGGTAGCCCTTTGGTGAAGATGTCGGCGTACTGCGAAGATGTCGGAACATGCAGGACGCGGAGATCACCAATGGCAACACGCTCGCGGACGAAGTGGAGATCAATCTCAATGTGCTTCGTGCGTTGATCTCGGGCCGGGTTGGAGGACATGTAGACGGCATCGATGTTGTCACAATACACCGGCGTTGGCGAAGGGAGCACGAGAAGCTCACGGAGTAGCCGGCGCAACCATGTCGCCTCGGCGACTCCATTAGCTATCAAGCGATACTCGGCCAAAGATCGGACCTTGATACGGTAGTCTGACGCTTGGAAGACCAGGAGATGAGATTGTCACCAAGAAACACAGCATAGCCCGAGGTGGACTTGCGCGTATCCGGACAACCTGCCCAATCGGCATCAGTATACACCACAAGGTCGATTGCACGAGGAGGGTCGCGACAAGAGACCAAATCGAAGAGTCCGCGGACATAGCGAAGAATGCGCTTGAGAGCCGCAGGTGAGGCTCCCATGGATCATGCATGTGAAGACAAACTTCTTTGGGCGACATAGGCAATATCGGCCTGGTGAAGGTGAGGTATCGCAGGGCACCGGCAAAGCTGCGAAAATCAAGCATCGCCATCTTGGGGCACCATCGATGGCGAGACACTTTGGGGTTAGTGTCTACCGGAGTGGAGCACGGCTTGCACTCTGTCATGCCTCGCGCGGTCAAGAATCTCTAGCATGTAACGCTTCCTCGAGATAGAAGAAGGCCATCACCGCAATCTTGAACATGCATACCAAGGAAATGATGCAATTCACCGAGGTCTTTCATAGCGAACTCCCCGCCGCAAGGTGAGGTGATCTACCGGCGAAGACCTCGAGGAGGCGATGAGGATGATGTCATCGACATAGAGAAGTAGGTAGGCCGTGTCGGAGCCACGCTGATAGATGAACAGTGAAGTATCCGACTTGGCCTCAACAAACCCAAGAGAGAGCAGGTATGTGGCAAAGCGACCGCTCAGCGCGAGGGCTCGCCCGAGCCCATACAAGGACTTGTTGAGCCGGCAGACATAGTCGGGATGAGCAGAATCCTCAAAACCAGGCTGGTCAGGTACATGCTTGATCTCTGTCGAGTGCCATGGAGAAGCATTCTTCACATCAAGCCGGTGAACAGGCCATTGCCGTGAGAGAGCCGTGAGAGAGCACAAGTCTGGTATCGCCGCGGTTTGACAAGCCGAAAGTCTCCTCAAGTCGACAGGCGTTGTGTGAATCCCGAAGAACCAGCGTGCCTTGTACGTTGCAGAGTGCCGTCGGCGGAGAACTTGTGCTTGAAAATCCACTTTCCAGTGACAACATTGGCCTGGGGGGGACGAGGCACCAAGTCCCAGGTGTGGTTCTTCAATAGAGCATCATATTCTTCCACCATGGCGGACCGCCAGCAAAGTTTTAAGACCTCGCGCAGACGTCTTCTAACCGAGACAAAGCAGTGCGTGGCGGTGAAGAGAGCGGGAACACGGAACCCGCGCTTGGCCCGAGTCGTCATGGAGTGCTGGTTGACGACGGGAGGCATAGCGACGGCACCCTTAGGCAGTGGTGCCGGCGTAGGTGCAGGGGCTGGCGCCGGTGTAGATTCTGGCACAGGGCGAGGCCGGCGCGAGAAGACTTGCGTGACGACACGCTCCAGCGGCGGAAAACCAGGTGGCGGGCCGCGAGGGCCAGGCGACGAGGTGCCCTGGCCGGCACGGAGTGCGGGCGGGACGTAGTGCTCGGTGGAGGATGGTGAAGCCGTGGCCGCGCGTGGCGCAGGCGAAGAGGCCGTCGTGGAGGAGCGTAGAACCGGGGCGAGCGTCGCGTCCGGCTCCACAGTGCTATGAGCACCGGAGAAGCGCGAGGCACCAACGGAGTGTGGAGGCGCTGAAGATGTTCCTCGCAGGCAAAAACTTGTGCGGCGATCCAATAGGAGCGAGCACAGCATCAGAATCATCCAAAACTCAAGGGTCGCAAGTGTGGAGGGGCCATCACGCTCAGCGAAAGGAAAGGCATTCTCATCAAAGATGACGTGCCGTGAGATGATTATCCGGTTGGAAGTCATGTCAAGGCGGTAGCCTTTGTGGTGAGCAGAGTAACCAAGGAAGACACACAAGGCAGACCGAGGAGTGAGTTTGTGGGTGGCTGTGGCAGACAGGTTCGGATAGCATTTGCAACCGAAGACTCGAAGGTGCGCATAAGTCGGTGGTGTGCCAAGGAGGGCAAGATGCGGCGTGGAGAAACCAAGAGTCTTGGTAGGCAAAATGTTAATCAATGAAGTGGCTGTGGAGAGGGCCTCAACCCAGTAGGAGGGAGGCATGGAGGCCTGAAACAGCGAGGAAGCGAGCGACATTATTGATTGACCAGAATGATGCGTTCGACTTTACCATTTGGGGCGAAGTGTGGGGCGAGGACATGCGAAGATGGATGCCAGAGAGAGGAAGAAACGTCTGGTATTGGAGTTGTCAAACTCGCGCCCGTTGTCCTGGACGACCTTCACTGTGCGACAAAGCGTGTGGGCGTAGGTGATGAACCCGGCAAGTGTACTGAAAGTGTCAGATTTGAGACGCAAAGGAAAAGTCCACAGATAATGAGTGCAGTCATCAAGAATAACCAAATAATATTTATAACCTGAGACAACGACAAGCTGGTGATGTCCACAGATCACAATGTATAAGATCAAACTTATTAGACGCGGGACGATGAAATTGGAAAAGGTAGGCGAACATGTCGACCTAGCTGACAAGCATGACACAAATCGGAACAATCTTCTATGGAAAAAGAGACAATGGACTTAAGCTTTGACAAAGCTTCATGGCCGGGGTGACCGAGTCGCCGATGCCACAGTGGAGAGGAGCCCTTAGCAACTAGGGAGTGTGCTGGATCGAGACGCAGGGGATATAGCGGCCCGGAGCTATTGCACCTGACGATCACGTTCCTGGAGTTGAGATCCTTCACAGAACAACCAGCAGGGTCAAATTCCACAGAACAATTATTATCGGTAGTGAATTGGCGAACAGAGATGAGATTCTTAATAATTTGAGGAGAAACCAAAATATTATTAAGACGCAAGGAATGAGGTAACTCTGTAGTGCCAGTGGCGGTGACAGGAATCATGGAGCCATTCACAGGCAATAATAGATGAAGGAGCAGGATACTGTGAGAAAAAGTTTGTGAAAGGAAGTGAGGGTGGCTGTCATGTGTGAGGAGGCACCTGAGTCGAAATACCACTCGCTTGGCGGGTTCGATCTTGTCGTCTTGAATCGCGAGGCAAGCGATGCGTCCCAGGAAGGAGGCCGGCCATGGGGTTATGGGCCGGCCGGACCCCATTGGCCGCCTCAGGCGCCAGTGGAAGCGGCGAGGAGGTGGTGCGGCTGCGGTATGTGGCTGGAGCATTCGCTTGGTAGGTCTGCTTCTTTGTTGTTAGGCGACAACGCTTCTTCTTCTTTGTAAGCGGTCGCGGTATGGGCGCCAGAAGGAGGATGGCGGGCACCAGACCCTGGTGGATGGTGCCGATCAAGGGTTGTAGACGGTGGGCGGCCCCACTGAAGGAAGGCGGCGGTCTTGGCGCCCCAGACTTTCTTCCGCGATTCTTCTTTGGGCCAGCTCTTGGTCTTGGAGTCTTTATCTTCTTCTTCTGCGGCCACCGCCGCCCAACTGCCGCGCTTCTGCGGCGATTGGATTGGGCAGTGCCGTTCAGCCTTCGCGGCCGGTGAGTGTAGACTTAGTGGTGGCGGCGAGTCTGGCGGCCGGCGATGGTGGCGGCTTCCCAAGGTGAGTTCCTCAGGGCAGATCGTCCTTCGCCTCAAGGAAGGTGGGGAAGGCGGCGCGCGCGCGGACAGGCACCGATGTGCGTGGCGCTCGTTGAGGCCACGAATCACGTTGAGGACGAGTGCGGTCGGTGGCGACCTCTCCCAAAGCGGTGAGATCGTCGGCCATCTTCTTCAGGCCGGCAAGATGCTCGGTGATGGAGAGATCGCCTTGCACGGTTGCGAAACCGTCTCAGCCGATCGCCGTGTCTCCCGATTGCCCAAGAACCGGGATTCGGCGGCTATCCAGCGTCGGCGAGGCGCCTGGGAGGAGATGATCTCGGTGAGGTCGTCGGTGAGGGAGCCGAGGATCCAGGACTGGACAACGCAGTCCATCCGAGCCCAGTCCGGCGAGGGGACCGGGGCGTCGAGGAGGACGTGCGTTTGGAGGGAGAATTTGCCGAGGACCAGCGAGAACCGACGCGCCAACGGTTGAAGTTGCCGAGTCGGCGTCGAGAACGATGTGGGCGAGGCTCGGATGTTGTTGACGGCGACGGCCTGGCGTGAAGGTTGAAGAGCGGCGGCCTCCTAAAGCGGCAGCCTTGAAGTGGAGGTCTGCCGGGCCTTCGCAAGGGATTCTGAGGAGGTTTGCGAAGCGGCGCGGCGGCGGCGGCGCCGCTCACTGTCGCGAAGCGATAAGCGGCGTCGCGGGCCTTGAGGCGTTGGCGGCCGCCTCTTCACTGGCGAAAGCGGCGGCGATAGCGCGATCGTAGGCCTCTGCCTCTCCCTTGGCGGCGCGGCGAGCTCCTGCTTCTTTGGAGAGTCGGAGGGGACGCAGAGGCGGATGGGTCGGAGAGCGGTGCCGCCCGGTGGCGGCCATGGCGGCAACAAGGCGTCCGATCGGCGAATTCGCGAATCGGACATGGCAAGACGGCAAGAGAAGCCGGCGCGCTTAGCCAAGGGGCAAAGGGCCTACAGGGGTGCGGAAGCGAAAATCCGAGGTCAAGCTCGGACTCTTGATACCATGAAAGTAGATGAGAATTGGGAGAAAACAATTGATTGATTAATGGGGAGCCAAGGCTCGAGTACATATAGGCAAGGATGTCCATGGAAATAGGAAACAATCCTATGGAAACAGGAAGCAATCCTAATCAGGAAGATCCTTGCCTATTATAACCAATTAACCAAAACAAGGAGTGGGCGCACAAGGCAATATGCATGTGCTGCCGCACCTCCCTAAACCCAAAAGGGCTTGCCAAGTTTAGCAAGAACCCTGCCTAATATAGACCATGCTAACAGTTTCGAGAGAGTAGCACAATGTAATCATTTAATACACTTCCTTTAAACCATAAACCATTCACCCAACCATTTTCCAAAGCACTGGACCCTTTTTCCAACCCATGAACCACCATGTCCATCCATCACCACACCACCCTTTTCAACCCAATCCATTTTCCAAACACTTTCCAAAACCAACCCATGTTTCAAACACTTTTCCCCAAAACCAAAACCAAAACCAAAATCAAAACCAAAGTCTATACTTGACAGTACTTTCCGAGCTGCTCATGATCGTGAGCATGGCTAATCGATTAGGTTTATTCTCTGTAGAGATTGTACACTTTACCCACATGACACTTTCTAGCAATCATGTCATCCATGCCACGCGATACTCCTCGTATCTGTTTTGCTAGACTGTGACAAGACTTTCCAAAAGGTTAGGATTTACCCCTTGCACTAGCCCAGTAATGTGTCCCTTACTACAGCCACAGAGGTGCCTCGGGCCTCTCGATGGTCCCACGACGCATCGCCCTCGCCCTCCCCGTAGCAAGGCATTCACCGTTGTATTGGGTAAACTCCCACCTCGATGCCTCGACGAGGGAGTCCCTAGAACACACCGCTACCACAAGTGTGTCCATACTCTTCTGCCTCCTAATGGTGCAAGGTTAAATCCTTTCTGATTTACTAAGTCAAGGCTATCCCATATTAGCACATGTGGTTGCACTATTTGACTCAGTTGATAGCATCAAGTTCAGTCCTTGGAGTGGCTCAGGCGAGATCTTCCAAAACCACTTGCTATGGCCATAGAGGCTGGTCACTAGCGGCCCCATGGAGCTCCCACTAGCCCACGCCCTCCCCATAGCAAGGCGACCACCATCTAGCTCCTGCTTGTATGTCCAAACCCAATTTTCATAACCAAACCACTATTGTACGAGTCCACACCTCGTACAGTCCAACACCACACATCTCGCCCGTGTTTAGAATGCTCTATTGTTTTCCATTTTCACCCACGCAACCATTTTCCCTATCCCAAATTGTAACCCAAAACCAGACCGTAAACCAAATCCAACCATTGATAATTTCCAAGAGGGGTCATATTGATTGAATCACGACCTTTTGCAATAATTACTACTGCATGACTAAGCGTATGCAGATACTATTCATTATTACCCAATTGACATTCATTTTTATGCCTAGTTTTAGTCTAAGGTTCAGCAAGGTTGTCACGTCAAATTATGATTAAGGGAAACCACCAAATTACTACGTCAAATTATGACTAAGCGTATGCAGATACTATTCATAACTACCAAGTTCCCATAGCTAGCATCTTTACTGAACATACATGCATACATAATAGTTTTGACAAATGGGAAATAGAACCTTGCAATTATAGGATCAAAATGGTCAAAGGAGGTGCTTGCTTGTTTGCTCTTCGACGAACTCGGACTCCAGGTTGTAATCGAGGTCGGCGGCGGAATCCGACACATCAATGTCTATGCAAAAAGAAATAAAACCAATAACATCGAATCAAAACAAGGCGATTAAGGACCAAATGCAAAAGCAAGCTAAACTGGAAAAGATTAAGATTGAAAAGCTCGAAAGATTCAAAAGGCATTTGCAGTTCTCAGCTCACACCAGCAGTACCGGCGACTACTGTGCGGTAGTACCGCCCTAGGCTAGCAGTACCGCCCCATTAGCCCAGTAGTACCGATGACCGGGGATCGAAATGGGTGCTCTTTGGAAAATAACTACCGGAGTGTTGCTCATGGTGCTACCGCTCGGGCGGCAGTACCGGCCCCATGCACCGGTAGTGCCGGCCTCCCAGATGCCGCAAGTAGTACGCTCACGAAGTGCTTTGCCGACATTATAGCGCGGTAGTGCCGCTTGAAGCGGCGATCTGCAAGCCTCATACTTGGTAGTGCCTGTCTTCCAGGGAGTTAGGGTTTGGAAATTGGGTTTTCGCGCAATTGAGATCAAAACTTCGAGACATTTGGACGATTAGGTTCCTAGCGATGCTAGGGACCCATTCATGCTGGTCTTGGTGAGTTTCGAGCTCGTTTGCTTGAATTCTCCCTTTTCGACCTTATGGACTCCGAAAACGACATAAAATCGGATTTCGACTCGAAATGAGTCCAAACTCGATCTTCTTCTTGGCAATGGAACCTCTACGACACTAGGGACCAATATGAACTAGCCGCATGATTTTTGGAACCTTGGAACATGAAATTGTCTCGAAAGTCCAAAAAGGTACTTCTTGCAAATCGAATCGAACTGACAGATTTGCAACTCACATATTGATTCCTTTTGCACAATAAGGTCCCATACAATCCAATTAACATCTAGAGACTTTTCGCACGACGATCGAACATTGCGAACTCAAAAACCTCAATTGCTTACCAAATTCGATTCCAAACCTGAATTGAGCTCAAACTCGATTCTTTTGTGAGAATCGAACTTCAACGGTATCGGATATACTCGTGGGTCGCTTTCTCAATTTTTGGAGCTAGGGTTTCAAAAGAATGCTCCAAAATTTCGAGAAATTGACTTTCACACGAATAAATCCAATGAGAAGCCGATTAGGGTTTTAGGATCGATTCGATTGCATCAACTAATTCCTTTGAGCTCGACCTAGGTCTAGTAACTCAATGAAGCGATGATCTACCACTATTTCTAGGGCTAAAACAAAAGGAAAGGAAGAAAGAAAAGAGGGAGAGCTAGGGTTTGTGTCCAACCTTGTGGATTGAGCTCCAAATCCAAATCCACAGGTCTTGAGGCTTCTTGAGGACTTGGTGAAACTTGCCAACACCTTGTTCTAGCTTAACCTTGCTCCACTTGAGGTCCAACCGACCGAGAATGAGGAGGGAGGGGAGCTCGCAGGAGAAGAGAGGAGAGGGGAGGAAATGGAGAGGAAGAGGGGAAATGAGGAAAGAGGAAGAGGAGGAGCTCTCCCCTGGCTTCTTTATGGCGAATTGATCGAACAAAACGACAAATAGACTCCGAAATCAAATAATTCCAAATTAAGATCCAGAAATCGAATCAGAGCACAATTAGACACTTGATTAACTTAATTACTCTTAATTACAAAATCCTAGATGTTACACTTTCTCATTTATTTTTCCCTAAACCAATTCATCATCTTCAATAGCACACAACCTCCCTTTTTCAAGTTTTATTTTTCAAAATCTAATCCTTGACTGTAATTCCTGAGTATACAAGATATCGAATATGTTTGACACAATTTGCCCAGTTGGTAGGAGTTCGCATGCAATGCGTGACTCGCCGATTGATTGGCCTCAACCCGGATGCGGTTTTGGATAAGTGATTGGACGTCTTACAGATTGTGTAAATTCCTAGTCTGACGCAACAGTAATGTCCTAGATCACTAATCCAAGATCAGAGCCCCCACAGGACTTAACCTTGCAAGCCTTTGAACTGGGTCAAACATACAACCACATGTCTAAAATGGTACAGACCTAGTTAAGTAAGTTACATGTCAAAGGTTAAGAAATCGACGGTAAATTTATAACGGGTACCTTCTGTGGTTCGCGGGATCATGAACACGAACAGGGTAAGATTTAGACAGGTTCGTGCCTCTTAGAAGAGTAATACCCTACTCCTGTTGCTTTGCACTATTGGATTGCTTAATGCGGAGTAGAAATCTGGGGGGGGTGTCTAATCTCTAGTTACAATGAAGACAGGAGGGCTGTGGCTAGATCTAGTCTGGCTACTAAGGTTTAGCATGCGCTCTCCTCCGGCTTCTCCGTGTGCACGTACTCCGATTGCTCTTTTTTTCAGCCCCCTTCCTCCGTGTATCTCCCTCTGTATTTATAGTTGGGTACACCATCTTCTGAAGATGTCGCCGGATGAAGACTCTGTGTCGTTCCCGATCAGGGGTCTTCATTCCGAGATCCTCATAGGAAACTGATTTTCCTTATCTGTTCAATGTACTCGATTTGGTCTCCTTTATGGGAGCGATCGAGTCCTTCCTAACGTGGAGATACCCTTTCTGTTAGCCTTTGATCCCACAGAGATAGGGCTCTCAGTGTTCGGGGTGTACGGTATGATTTCCATCTTTCCAACTACCCGTGCTTATCCTATATTTAGATATTCGACAGTAGCCCCCGAGTTCTATTCAGTGAAGGGTCCCTACTGAAGGTCTCAGTCGATTACAGGCCAAGTCTAGGCTTGGTCGAGTATGCACTTGCAGATTAGATTCTTGAATATCCCCAAGTAAAGGTAGACCACTAGAAGTCGAGATAAGGTGTGAGGTTGATAACTCGCTCGCCTGCCTTTCCCGGATCTTAGGTTTTTCTCCACCCCGACTCGATATCAGTCTTTGAGACTCGATGCTGGATAGAGCTAAGACATGATTCGAAATATCGTCGTATTGGGAATGCAGCGGCAAGATCGGCCCGATCTGCAAAAAGGCTGCGACAAGCCGCGAGCCTACTCCGTTTTCCAACTGCTCCTTCGTTTGTTGCACCGTGTAATGAGGGACGAAACCATCCACTACCAACTAGGGGAGCTGTATACATTCCATCTTCAAGCAAGTGGTCGTCACCCGCACTTTCAAAGAAATCCGTTTTCTCTGCCATTTTCTTCACCTTTTTTGTCCACGAGAAATCTTCCCCTTTGCAATGGCAGCCGGATCCCGCGCACAGGCTACCAGAGGCGACGCCCCATCCAAGGAGGCGGAGACCGGCGAGGCTGTGTTTGAGGACGAAGGGCTTAAGAAATCCTGGCAGACCTCGATCATGTCCAAGGAGCGCCTTGTCGACATGGAGAAGTAGGGCCTTATTCCTTCTCGCGTCTTTGGTCAATCAAGGCGTCCTTCTGCGGGTGAGCCGTACCCTACCCCGCGGGACCAAGATGAAACCGTAGTATTTGCATCTTTCTTCTACTACGGCTTGAATTTTCTGCCTTCTGCTTTTCTTCTTTCCGTTCTGGACTTTTACTCGATCCAGCTCTTCAATTTGACGCCAAACTCGTTCACGATGTTGAGCGTGTTTGTGCATCTTTGCGAGGCGTACTTGGGCATCGCAGCCAGCCTCAACCTTTTTTGCCACTTTTATATTTTGGCGAGAGTAAAGCAAGAGGTGGTGGGAGGTGCCGGATTTTGCCTTCGACCTGGCAGGTTCGACTCCTACATCTCTGTCCCTGTCATTACCCCTGGCAGGTTGATTGGAAGAAGTGGTTTTATATCACTTCTCCGGGCACCGTTCATTACCCGATCGCCTACCGTAGCCTTTTGATCCACCCCACAGAGCTTTGGTCCCGCTCTCCTCCTTCGACCGCCCGCAATGTATATTATATTCAGCGGATTGTGGAACTGGTGAAGCAGGCTCTGACTGGTTGGGATGTGGCACTCGACTTTGTCACTCGGCAGATTAGCCCCCTCAAGAGCCGCGAACATTTGGCTTGGGATTACGAGGGGATCGAAGATGCCACCAGGGACTCCCCAGCTAGTAAGAGTTGGTGAAGCATCATCTCTTTTTATTTGTTCTAACGGCATTGTGCAAATACTTGATTTTTTCCTCACAGTTTTGCTGCCTACAAGCATTGGTGCTCGTCTGAGCAAACTGTTCCATGGTTCACCTGGGCCGCAGCGTCATAGTGAGTTTTTCTAAAGTCCTCCCCCGGCCACAAGTGAGTGTTATTTTTGGGCTATGCAATGCATCGCTCGTGCGTATGTTGCCTGCTGCTAATCGACATCACTTGTAGGAACCGACTTTTGGGGATGAAGGCGGACCATCGGAGGGAGCCATCGACCTGGAAGGTGATGGTTCGAACTCCGCGGCCGTCATCTCCGGAGGGGATAAAATCACTTTGTAGGTTCCACTGGCCGTTCTTGCACCCGAGCAGGGGCCACCTCCAGTCGTGCCTGGTGAGGACGAAATCGCCGAAGGCCGAGAGCTCAAAGTCTCTCCTCGCAGTGAGGACATTGGGATTCCAGAGCTCTCTCGTCCCCCCAAACGGGATCAAACGCGGCCGCCCGCTTAGGTGATCTTCAATTCCTTGCTTGGATGTTACAAGTTTAGCCCCGAATTCATTCGACACTTGGTGGATGAATAGCGGGATGCCCTGAAGAAAGATCTCCTAGGGTCGAACACGTCTCCCCCGCCGTCGCCTCGAGCAATGCTTCCTTCGACTAGCCCACAGGTACCTTTTGATACTGCGGGTGATTGTCCGATACTTAGCCACCATCAATTGGTCACGCACTCGACTTGTAGGTCGAATGGGAGGAGGTCGCGCCACCTCCCACCGTGGTCGCTTCCCAAATCCGGCCGTCAGCACATAAACCTCCAAGGAAGAGAATACAAGTCCAATACCCGATGGCCAAGTAAGTTTTGTCTTCTTTTGCTTTCTCGGTATTCTCCTGTCATTCTGATGGCTAAAATCGTCTTATAGGGGGACGGCAGATGGTGGTTAATCAGAAACAACTCCTGCTCCTACTGGCACTATGACTGGTGCCACAGCCTCCCTGACTCCTTCATCTTCGACCCCAACCCTCTCCCTGCTTCTGGCGCTTGCCCTGGACTGGCCCGAGGCAATAGACACCTCGCTCGGGCTCAGGACCTTCTTTGAACGGACTTGGCAGCAGCTTGCGACTGCCCGCCAAGAAGCTTCCGACGCGAAAGCTGAGCTATCAACTCTCCGGGTTCAACTGGAGGCGGCCCGAGCCGAGGCGGAGAAGGCGATCGTCGAGAAGCGGCAAGCCGAAGCCCAGGTGGAGGTCCTGCGTGCCCAATTGCAGTCGGACACTGGCCAATACACGATTAGGCCATGTATGTGTCTCATCTGCACCTTGCTGCAACTGCACGATCGCCTTCACAGCCCAGGATGCCGATCATATATGACACACTCCAGTCCACTGATCCATGATGCCGGCTTTCACATTCCTTAGAAACTAGAGCCAACTATCTATATTCTCACCACCTTGCGAATCACGGCGCTACGGGAAGAGTCTGATTGTTCTCGTCTACTCTTATGGCAGTCAATATCTAGCATTTGTATTTCCCAATCAGAAATGTCCCATCCATGCATATCAATAGACGATAATGTCTGAACGCGTTGATACATGCACCGAAAGCAAAGAATGCCCAGTTGAATACTATCTTCCCAAGGAAGCACTACGAAGGCTGCTCACAAATGTTGACATAAGTTCCAGGATTCCTTTCCTTGATCACCTCAAGCATATCTGGCAAGTTCTGATAGGAGTCTTCGTATGTACCAAATCTTGCTTTCAATGTCTTTTGCTTCGCTCTCTATGCCTTAGCATAGCTTATGGTGTACTAGAATCTCTGCTCTATTGCAAGTATGATGGTATGTGTCTTTAAATCTAGGTTTTCCACAATCTCCCCATATATTGCAATCACTACAAAGCATGAAGATATATTTCTATTGGATTACGTAGACTCCGTCAGCACGCATGTATGTGGGACAACTATAGAACACTTCCAAATGGTCTCACTTAGGTTGGTAAGCATGGACACGCCATGGGCAACCCTCCATCTGGCATCTGACATCATACATATGCTGATCTAACTTCACAACCTTTAAGGTTCTACACAGTAACACTGCCCATGCTTCACTGCTTTCTGAATCTCACACTTATTCTTGTAAATCACTTCTTGCCGCACCTCATTCGGATCGTACCCCCATGCGATGTCTTCACCCTGGTTGACCACTAGCCTATCAAACTAATGCTCATCCCACTCCACAGGGAAAGGCTCTTCATCATCTTCATTATTACTTAAAGCCTCGTAGTCCATTAAAGCCTCGTAGTCCAGGCTCTTTGCCTCCATCACTTACACCAACGATTCAATATATTCTCCCTCGTTTACCACACCCATTGGTTTCTGCACCTCTGGCATTGAAACATCAACTTCCTCGCCTTGCACTGCCTCCTGACCCGAACTAATATCCTGCCTTACTAAGCATTCTCCAGCTTGGCTGCTCTCCCCAACTTTCTCCGGTTCATCACCGACAACATCCTCCTGTGTCGCATGGCCATCATTAACTTTCTGAAATGCTTGTGCCAACAACACTAATGGACATCCTTTCTCAATCGCTATTCTTACATATAAACTGCACGACTTGGACCTCTTCAGTTTCACTAACTCCCAGTACGTACAATCTCGTCTCTGACACCCTACTCTGTGCAGCTTCAAATCATGCAATTAATGGTCCAACGAGAATATATGGTACAACCATTTTGTAACCGTACCCTATGAATGCTCTCCTACACATAACAGGCTAGCCATGATACTTGAAAAATGACTTAGTTCCACCCCTTGTGCACCCATGTGCGGAACCCCTTCTCCGTAGTATATTTTAAATTGCACTCGTTCATCGATACCTGCCAAACATTTCAGGAAATTCTTAATATGTGCACAATGTAATGCTATCACTTTTTAAATTCTTAGCCTACCCATACTGTTGTACCTACGTACCACGACGCCCTACTCTATATTACTTGAAACAACTGATGTAGACATACATAAATTTTTTTTTGAACTACACATTATCCTGCATACTTTTCATAGTTTTGTATGTCCATAGCTATTGCTACTCTATGCAGCTAATTACTTACGAATCTAATTAATCTGGTTGCTAAGTCATATATGCAAAAAAAAAAAACTATTGCTACTCTACACATATAATTAATCCGGTCGCTAAATCGTGTATCTAAAAAAATTATTGATATCCTACATAGCTAATTACTTACAAACCTAATTAAGTTGCTCTAAATCGTATATCTAAAAAAATTATTGTTATTCTTCATAGTTAATTACTTATGAACCTAATTAATCTTGTCGTTAAGTTATGTATGTAAAAAACTATTGCTACTCTACACGACTAATTACGTACACATAATTAATCTGGTCACTAAGTCATCTATCAAAATAACCATTGTTTTCTACATAGCTAACTACTTACAACCTAATTAATATTATCACTAAATCATATTTTTAATTTTTAATTTAAGTAAATAAAACGATTCCTGCAAAACCATGATGTCTTTTTCCTCCTCCCTCTCTTTTTCTCCCTCTTCTTCCCCTCCTCCTCCTCCTTTCCCTCTTCTTCTCCTCCTCCTCATCTTTCCCCCCTCTTCTTTCTTCCCCTCCTTTTCTGTCTCTTCCCCTATCTTTCTTTCTTTCGCTTGCTGCAAATGAGGGTGCTCCCCTTGGCCAATTGCGATGCTGGTCTTATATAGCAATCTCTATCGCCATTTGGAATGGTGACAAAGAGCCCGACCGTTTGACAACAGACTCTTTGTTGCTGTTTGAAATGGCGACAAAGAGTCTGTCGGTATTTCAAACGATGACAAACTCTCTGTCACCATTTCAAATTACGACAGAGGGGTATATTTGTTATTTTTTAAATTAATATATTTTTTCCATAATTTTTCATTAAAAATTATGCTTGAGTAAGCATTAACAGCATTTGCTTCGGCATCAAACTCAATGCATTCTTACATTGGTTGTCGATGCAAATGCCTGCTTGGTTTCCATGGAAATCCTTATACTACCAATGGTTGCAATGGTAATGCTCCCTCCCTCAAATCCCACCCTCCCAAAGAGAAGTAATGGAAAGGGAAAAATATCCCTCATAAAATATCCCACATGTAACACCCTAATTTTCAACTCCAATTTTCATTGACAGATTGATAATTTATTTGGTATTGTAAATTAAATGACACAGATTGCATTTAGTTTAGGTATAAAGTTTCGCGTTTGAAACCTATAGGAACAACACATACATACATATGTATGTACATACATACGTACATACACTAGTTACATGCCCGTGCATTGCTACGGAAAACAAAATTGATAACGAAAAATAAAGATTAAAAAATAAAAAAATTATTTCACAAGATCAAACATCTATCTTTAGCAACCGTTTCTTGTAAAGTGGCTAATTAAAGCAACGCTTCGTTTTTTGTGTAGGGCAATTAAGCAGGGCAATTAATGACGTGGGTAGAACTCACCACTGCCACCAACTGTTGCTTTATAATAGTAGAGATACATACACCTACGTGTAGCCAGCCGCGTTCACAGTATTTAACAGTAATTAATGAACTTCGTAAACCACAATTTTTGCCATGCAGCATATAAGCGTCTAACTCCGTGCCAGGCGTAGTGTAGGTAGCCGAGAGGGGCGTGGTCGGTGTGAAGGCGCGGAGTGGGCGCGTAAGCGGCGGCTCGGCTGTGGGCTGCAGCGATGCGTATGGCCAGAGGCGAGCGACAACCCATGCATGGCGTTGTACGACGCAGTAGTATGCGGCGCATAGGCGGTTACCTAGAATAGCGATGCTAAGGCCAGTGGGGCACGACGGCGACCCGAGAGGAACCTAGCGAGGGGAGAAGTAAAAGGGGAGAAGAAAAAGAAGAAAAAGAAGAAAAGGAGAAAAAGAAGATAAAAAAAGATAAAAAGGGGGTGAAGCCGGAATTTCAATGGTAGACCCGATTTTTAACTGGTGATCATTACATATCCGTGCTTGCCTGCATTAAAAAAAATTAGTATGATGACTTTAACTGGTGTAGCGGCTAAATAGATCGCAATTTTTTGACAATATTAATAATTGTCGCTTTACATGAATAATTTGATAATCAAATATTATTTGAGCCGGTGGATGCCGTATTGTTTAATTTATTACTTTATTAGGTTATAGCAAAATATCTTTAGAGTGGCACAAAAAGTGGTTAATTAATTCGACTGTTGGAGCGAAACATTAATTGTCGGTTGATGATTGTTGGATTTGTTTAGTTAATGGAATGCTTGGTCATAGGCTCATATTATTGGAATCTTACAAAAATTGGTTAGTATGTTGGAATTCCTTCTCAAATTAATTTGGTAGTCGCAAAATTGTCGATGGATAGATTTTTGATGCACATAAAGAGATGGTTGACTTAGGTTTATATTGCATCGGTGAGGATTATCCATACCAATATAAGTGGTAGTAAATTATATTAAATTGATCCTTGTAGTATGAGTATGGCTAAACTAGTGCTTAGCCTATAAGGTTAATTTTGTAGGATTGTGTCGGTGGTTGTGAGTTAATTGAACAACGCATGTGCAAATAGTTAGATGGGTCTTAGTGATGAATATGAGTACTCAGTGGTTGATTATATTAATCATATACAAATGGATTGGAGTGTCATATAAATTGGAGGACGAATTGTAGGTGATAGGATATTAGACTTACACCATTAGAGAAATATTGATGCCTTTATTTTGTATTGCTAAATGCATGATTATGGGTCAATTATGGTGGTATGGATATAACTGAATAGATTTGTTACATGCATGATGATCCAATAGAGTGGGCACATGTAGAAGTGATCAATGGGCCATTAGGTAATGGGTGTGTAACCATCTTGGAAGCCTCATTTAAATAATGCAGGGTTATATACACCTTTATCAGTGGAATTTTAATATGTATGGTTATGGATCACTAAAGTAAGATTATCACAACTAGATTGTTAGCACTAGCATTATATAAATAAATATAGTAAAGTATGAGTGTCAAAATGATTCACGATCATGTACAATTAATTTAGTGAGTGTTACACAATTACGGGTTGGATTGTGTAAGTGGAATATCGTGAGCCCGATCAATAAGGAGCAAATTATTTAAGTGATGATATAATTCATAATTCATGAGATTACGCACGGTGAGCCACATAGGTGGATATTGTGTAGGTAGTCATGCAAATCAAATTAGTACATCTTCATAAATTATCACACCAAGTAAATAATATAGCTTGCATAGAAGGCGTAAGTTCTGAGTGGTTGCCCTAGGAAATTGGAGTTTACTCTCACATCCATCTCGCATGCATTCATCTCACATGCATCATCCTCACATACATGACCTCTTATATAAATGCTTGTACAAATATTGTTTGTACTGAAGGATAATAATTTTGGATTTATTTGTTTATATGTATGTTGACATTGGAGTGTACGCGCGAATGGTGAGACTATGTGAGAGGTTCGGGACTAGGTGATGTAATTAGTACTCTGATCAACCAAAGCAAAACCAAGTGTTCAACAAGCAAGGCAAGCATCCTCTTTTGATCACGTTGATCTCGTATTTTATGGTATCTATTTTATTTTGTCAAACTATTATGCATGCGTGTAATTTTTGTAAAGATGCTATGTTGTGGGAATCGGTAGTTGTAATATTAGAATTGTGAGATTTTCTTAATTATGTAGTCATGAGAACCTTATTGAACCCTAAGCTAGCTGTAAACATATTATGAAATGTCAAATGGATATAATTAAGTAATAATTGCATATGTTTAGCCATGTTATAGAAGTTGTTTGTCTGGGAATTCAAGTTGATTAAAATTGAGAAATGTTGGACATGATTAAAGATTATGGTTACCTTGGTAAAAAAAAGAAAAGAAAATTATGGATTAGACACAGGCGAAATGTATTTTAACTGAGCGTACAAAGGATGGACTTGTACGGTGCAAGGGTTGGACTTGCATGTAGTTAGGGGGAGATCTCGCCTGAGTCAACCCAAGGACTGAACTTGATACTATCAACTGAGTCAAATTGTGCAATCACATATGCTAGTTGTGGGATAGCCTTAACATAGTCTAGCAAAATGAATACTTATGTATTGCGTGCCATGGTTGACATGATTGCTAGAATATGTTATGTAGTAAAGTGTACAATCTCTGTAGAGATTTAAATCTAATTAATTAGCTGTGCTCACGGTTATGAGCAGTTTGGGAAATAATGTCAAGTATAGCTTTTGGTTTTGGTATTGCAAAGATTTTGGAAAATATGTTGTACCGGGGAGATACGTTCATGCCGGGGAGGTATGTACTTAAAGCCATGGGTGGCTGTGATTTACTCGCTGTTCGTGGCCGTGAAGGGTCATGAATGATGGAAATGAACTCTATTTAATGTTATTAGTTCCATAACAATTGCTTTTTTTTTCAAATTTCGATATAAAACGTTTTATGTACTGCTTCATTGCAAATAAAATCTGTCTTAAGCTGAAAATAAACTTAGTGTACACTACTACAGGAATATACATTAGTGTTGGTTCTTTTTTGTCATCACTGTCGGTTTTGGTGGCGATAGAAGTCTAGCGACAGACATGACGAAGTTTTATAACAGTCGGTTTTGGAACGATTATGATAGTTCACTCATCACAATCGGTTTCCATAGAGAACAGATTGTAATAATTGCACATCACAATCGTTTCCCACATAGAATCGATTGTGATAGTTCACTCATCACAATAAGTTCTATCTTGGAACCGATTGTGATAGTTCACTCATCACAATCGGTTCCCATCAAGAATAGATTGTAATAATGTCCACATCACAATCGGTTCTATATGGAAACCGATTGTGATAATTATAACTCAGCACAATCAGTTTCTGATAAGAACCGATTGTGATAATATTATCACAATTGGTTCCAATGTAGAACCGATTGTGATGATCTTTCCGACAAAAGCCCATCATTCATCATCCGAAAACAGCACATTCATTCACAAAACACATAACATTCACAATATGTTGTCACAGAACATACATCACAATCTGTAATACATTATCACAGAACATTCACATAAACATCCAAGCATATCGCATTCAGTACACATCACATTCACATTAATATTGTTTACATTATTAAATGGACTAGTAAGAGCTTGTCGGGTCTCTAAATCTACCATCCTCCACTATAACTCCTGTCCAGTATCACTGGCATAAATGGTCTCGTAATTTCTTGAGATCCTTACTGCTTAGGCTCTTCCGGGGAATATCAAGGTCCTGCAAAATAGAAAGTAGTCCATCGGTCTATTTTCAAGTGAGTTAAATGTGTAGATTTCTTTTTCACTCAGAACAACCACAAGTAGAACCCAATGGTTGCTTACTAAACGGTACACAGTGCAAGAAAATAAATTCATATACGGTTTTAGTGCGTACAAGTAATTGAATTTTATAGTAATACACACTCCTGCTGATACGGGAAGAGAATGAAGTTCTTTTTCGCCTCAGCATGCAATGCCTGCTTGATGTTTGCTGCGACCATGGCTAGGTTACATCAAGCAGGCATTGCATGCTGAGGCAAAAAAGGACTTCATTCTCTTCGCGTACCACCAGAAGTATGTACTACTATAAAATTCAATTACTTGTACGCACTTAAACCGTATATGAACTTATTTTCTTGCACTGTGTACCATTTAATAAGCAACCATTGGGTTCTACTTATGGTTGTTCCGAGTGAAAACAAGGTCTACACATTTAACTCACTCGAAAATAGACCGATGAACTACTTTCTATTTTACAGGACTTGATATCCCCCGGAAGAGCCTAAGCAACAAATATCTAAAAAAATTACGAGACCATTTATGCCAGTGGTACTGAACAGAAGTAATAGTGGAGGATGGTAGATTAAGAGACCCGGCAGGCTCTTACTAATCCATTTAATAATATAAGCAATATTAATGTGAATGTTCTGTGATATTGTATTACAGATTGTGATGTATGTTCTGTGACAACATATTGTGAATGTTATGTGTTTTGTGAATGAATGTGCTATTTTCGGATGATGAATGATAGGCTTTTGTCGGAAAGATCATCACAATCCGTTCTACATTGGAACCGATTATGATAATATTATCACAATCGGTTCTTATCAAAAACCGATTGTGCTGAGTTAATTATCACAATCGGTTCCCATATAAAACCGATTGTGACAGTTCACTCATCGCAATCGGTTGCTATATAGAACCGATTGTGATGTTGACAATATTACAATCGGTTCTTGATGACAACTGTCGGTGTTTCATGCACCAATCACGAATTTTAGGTCGGTGGGGTCGCGCTCTCCCTCTCCTCGAATGGTCGGCTCAAGAAGCCAAGGGTTTATAATGGTTCGGGCTGAAAGTCCCTACTCGATTCCACAAGTGTGTATTGCTTCTGGGAGCAAATTGGTGCAGGGTATTACAAGCGGGGAAATGTTTTTTGATGTTCAACCGATCCCCAGCTTGATCGATCGAACCTCCCCTTACTCAGGGTCCTGCCTTTCCTTATATAGGCGGAAAAAGGGCCAGTTACATGGGAGTTTGGAGAGAAAAAAGGGATAGGGTCTCTTATGTCTCGAAGTTCGTCCTTGGGTCTTGTCGCCCGATCGGTCCTCATGTCCTCCACGCCGGGCTGATAGACTAGTCGAGGGAGTCGGTTCTGGGCCTGGATGGGGGAGTGATGTACTGCTTCGTTTGCCCATAGGTGCTGACGTAGTGGTGCTTGACTTTGGTGTCCCCCGCCAGAGGGCGCGCCCTCTGGTTACGTGTCAGGCGGATGGGACCGGAGCTTGACTTCGCGCGGCTCCCCTGCTACCTTAGGAAGGAACCATCAACCCTGGCAGGGGCGTCTTGAGCGTCGTGCCCGCGGGGTAGGCGGCATGCCCCGATGCCGTGGTCGTTGGTGGAGACGGTCCCAGCTGGGTCGAAGTCGTAGGTGCTCCGACCCATGGGGGTCGGGGTCTGGCGGGCACACCGACGAAGGGGGTCGGTGAAAGGCCCGAGCTCAGCCTTGATCGGCGGGACTTTTGTTGCCCAGCCACGAACTGCCGGCGGTGGGCCCAGAGCGGACCAACTGCTTACTCGGGCCGCTTAGGGTACCTGAGGTATGAGTATCCGTCAGTAGCCCCCGAGCCCCCGAGCGGGTCGGAGCCGGTCGGGGGTTTACCCTAGTCGAGGTCGACATGGCGTCGGGTCGGTCGACGGGATCCGATCAGCCAAGAAGTGTGCTGTGGATCGCCGGCCAGAAACCCGGCGGAAGCGCACCGGCTGGTGTAGCTCTGAGCCGGGTCGGAGAGAGCTTGGTCGGGGTTTACCCTAGTCGAGGTCGACATGGCGTCGGGTGGCTGTGGCCAGATCCGATCACAATAGCCAAGGTTGTGGACCGCCTCGGCCGAAAAACCCGGGTGCGCGCGAGCGCACCCGGTGGGTGTAGCCCCCGAGCGGGTCGGAGAGCCGGTCGGGGGTTTACCCTAGTCGAGGTCGACTTGGCGTCGGGTCCCCGGATGCCTTTTGCGAGGTTTCGGTGTTCGAATGCTTGTTTTACGTCGTAGCTAGATGTGCTCTCGCCGGCCGCGGGGCGTCCATCCCGATTCCTCCTTCAGCGAGAGCATCCGCGGGCGGAGTAGCCGCCGTCTGCCCCAGACTTACGCCCCGTCCGCAGGTGTGGGACCTGGAGCGGGTGAGCTAACGCGCGTTTACCTACGTCAGTGTGAACGCCTTGCTACTGACGGGTAATCCGAGTGGGATCTTGGTGATCTCCCTCAAGGGGGATCATCTCCAAGCGGACGAAACCCGGCGCGGGTGTCCGGCCCGCCGCGGGGCGTCCCATGAGAACCTTTCCTTACTCGATCCTGTATCGGACTTCAAGGTCGTCCGCCGACCTGAAGTGTGGCTGGCCGCCACTCATCGATGAGTTCCGCGGGAGAGTGTGAGGTATGATCTCGGACGCGAGTCAGGGTGATTGGGTCGTCCGCCGACCCAACTGGAGGCCCACTGGGGGCTCACCCTGGTCCGCCCCTCGCTCTAATTCCGTGTCGGGGTGGCGCTAGATCCGTTTGACTGGACTTGGCCTTCGTAACCCTCAGCACGGCGTCAGGCGTCGGGCGCGAGACGGAAAGCGGTTCGCTACCTCGAGGCCGGGCGGCCCAATGGGCCGATCATACCTTTCGCGGGGCGCTTGGCCCATACCGCCCGGCGAAGAACGCGGGGCGCGGGGCGCGGGGCGCGAGGCGGCTGTCCTGTCAGAATTTTAATGCTCAGTGGGAATTGGAAACAGTAGCACGTTACCGGTGGTAGTGGAGGTGGTGGCAGACGAGCGGTCGGGATGCGTCTTGGGATTGGCGCTCGCTGCCTGGTGCCCATTCGGTTTTACAAAAGAGCGCGGCGCGAGAGAAGTGCTGCTTTGGTCTTCTGCGAAAAGAGAAAAAGAGAGAGAAGGCTCACAGTTGGTGAAGAGGACCCCTTGCTTCCTTGCCTTTCCTCTCCCCTCCTCGGTCTTCGCGATGTCGTGGCCGACGTGCTCGCTGACGCCCGGCCGCGTCCTCGGCCTGGAGAAGGGGTTCCTCCCCCCACGGGATGTTTCACGGTGGAGGGTGCCGGCGGGGCCCGCGGTCCCCGCACCAGGCGACGGAGAGGTCGTCGTGCCCGCCTCCTTCCACGAGCGCGGATTCGGGCTCCCTCTCCATTCGTTTGTCCGCGGACTGCTGCACTTCTACGGAGCGGAGGTGCACCACCTGAACCCGAACGGCGTCCTCCACATCGCGATCTTCATCACGCTGTGCGAGGCCTTCCTGGGGATCAACCCCATTGGAGGCTCTGGAGGCACTTCTTCCTGGCGCGTTGCCATCGGTTCTGGCCCGTTCCTTAGCGGTGCAGCGATCCAAGCTGCGCTTGGCGCGGCGAGGCGGACTACATTGATGTGATGCTGCCGTCGTCGAACCGGGGATGGCACAACGAATGGATCTACGTCCAGAACCTGGTGGCGGCGCCCGGTCTTTCTGCGGCGACCGCCCAAGGCGAGTCCCCAGTAGGGTTGGGGACTCGACGCGAAGGACAAGAAGAAGGTGAAGATGGTCGTCGAGCAGATCAAGGACCTGAGGACGCGGGGCCTGACCGGCGATGTCGTCGTTCGCGCGTTCATGGAGATGCGCGTTCAACCCCTCATGGATCGGGTGCACCCTATGTTTAGATATGTCGGGGTATCCGATCCCATGAGGATGTCCAAGGCGGAGCTTCCGGCGTCGGAGCACTCGGCTCGGGTATTTGCAGTCGTCGGTGCGAGCAACACCGAGGCGGCGGGCGACGTCCCCGCGCCGTTCTCAGCGCGCAACCCGCCGAATCTGGTAGGTCGGATGGCACCCCTCTTCTCTGGCCCTTCTTCCTTAGCCTTTCGGAGCTCATCCGAGTGTACCCTTGTAGGGGCTCGGTGGAATGGTCTCCCGGGCTTACTTGTCGGGGGAGAAAGAAGCGAGGGCTGCGGCGCGCGCTGTCGCCGATCAGCGTGACGCCGCCCGCCGGGAGCGGAGGGAGGAGAGGAGAAAAGCCAGGGCGGCGCAAAAGAGGGAAGAGCGCGCGGCAGGGCGAGGAGGTCTTCGACACGTCCTCGAGCGAGGGCAGCTTGGGGTGACCACGAGCTTGGGGTGACCTTGGGCGGTCGAGTTTTAGTTGGAAATGGTGCAGGCCGCTTCGAATTCCGGTCCCTGTAGTTACTCGATCTTCTTCGTGCTGCGTGCCTTGGGGTATAAAAGGAGGCGCGTCGAAAGTTTTTGAGTCCTGGCCATAGGACACGGAACACCTTCGTGCCACTATGGGGGATCGCTTTGCCAAACTCCTTCGGAAGTCCTCTGTAGACGCGGAGGAGGCCTGGAGGAGAATTGTAGCGGACGTGGAGGCCGGTGCCGTCGTCTGGGATGTCAGGCGGGTCGACGCCCTCATCGCGGCCGTCCCTCGCCTTCAGCGGGTAAGGGCGCCGCTGATCGAGGTGCTCACCAAGCGGCGCCATGAGTCGTTCGGCTGGATCGGCGCGCACCTGGAAGGGCGCCGCCGCGACTGATGGAGGGCTCCGATCCAGTCGGGGCCGCTACCGCTTTATGAAAAATAAATAAAAAGAAGTTGCCGTTCCGCTTCCCTTCTCGTTCGCGGGTTTCTCTTCTTGCTTGTTTCGTGAGACGTGCTCGACGACCATAGCTTTTAGGGACCGCTGGAGGTCAGGCGTTGGTCGGAGGCAAACGCTCGCGTGAGTTCGCGTAGGAAGGGCGTATTCCCGATCGACTACCGGTTGCTTTACTCAGGTGGTTATTCGATTGACGGCACCACTTCGGGACCTCGGCCGCTGGGGCGTAGGTCGTAGTGCTCGGGCACGAAAAAGTCACCAAGAGAGAACTGGATGCCCGATCGGGTCACCGACCGACGCGTTTTCTCGAATCGGAGACTTCTCGAGTAGTACATGGACAAGAGAAAACTTCTAAGGATAAAATCTTCTCAGTTTCACGGGGAAGGAGTTCCTCGAGTTCTGCGACGACCCCAACATCCGCTGGCCGATCCGGGCAAATGGTAGCACACCCCCGCGCCAACGGCCAGGCCGAGCGGGCTAACGACATGATTCTCCAAGGGCTCAAACCTCGGATCTTCAGTCGACTGAAGAAATTTGCGAGACAGTGGGCGATCGAGCTGCCCTCTGTTCTCTGGAGTTTGCGGACCACGCCGACCCGGTCGACCGGATTCTCGCCGTTCTTCCTGGTGTTCAGAGCGGAAGACGTCCCCCCAACCGACCTAGAGTACAGCGCACCAAGAGTAAAAGCCTACGACGACGCACGGAGGCTGGAAGCGCAACAAGACGCCATGACCAACTCGACGGGGCACGTGACGTCGCCGTCCTGCGGTCGGCCAAATACCAGCAGACCCTACGGCGGTACCACAATCGCCTAGTTCGCGGCCGGTCGTTCAACGTTGGCGATCTGGTTCTGCGTCAAGTCCAGTCCAGCAAGGACAGACACAAGCTCTCTGCCCTGGGAAGGCCCCTTCACCATTGCAGAGGTCCTCCGACCCGGCACCTTTCGTCTTAAGGACGCCGTGGGTAACCTCATCCCCAACGCATGGAACATAGAGAAACTGAGAAGATTTTATCCTTAAAAGTTTTCTCTTGTCCATGTACTACTCGAGAAGTCTCTGATTCGAGAAAACGCGTCGGTCGGTGACCGGATCGGGCATCCAGTTCTTTCTCTTGGTGACTTTTTCGAGCCTGAGCACTACGACCTACGCCCCAGCGGCCGAGGTAGCGAACCGCTTTCCGGCTCGCGCCCGAGGCCCGGCGCCGTGCTGAGGGTTACTAAGGCCAAGTCCAGTCAAACAGATCTAGCGCTGCCCCGACACGGAATTAGAGCGAGGGGCGGACCAGGGCGAGCCCCCAGTGGGCCTCCAGTTGGGTCGGCGGACGACCCAATCACCCTGGCTCGCGTCCGAGACCATACCTCACACTCTCCCGCGGAACTCATCGATGAGTGGCGGCCAGCCGCGCTTCAGGTCGGCGGACGACCTTGAAGTCCGATACGGGATCAAGTAAGGAAAGGTTCTCATGGGACGCCCCGCGACGGACCGTACACCTGCGCCGGGTTTCATCCGCTTGGAGATGATCCCCTTGAGGGAGATCATTAAGGTCCCACTCGGATTACCCGTCAGTAGCTCGCACGAGCACGGCGTTCACACCGACGCAGGTAAACGAGCGTTTGCTCACCCGCTCCAGGTCCCACACCTGCGGACGGGGCGTAAGTATGGGGCAGACGGCGGCTACTCTGCCCGCGGATGCTCTCGCCGAAGGAGGAATCGAGATGGACGCCCCGCGACCGATGAGAGCCCGTCTAGCTACGACATAAAACAAGCATTCGAACACCGGAACCTCGCAAAAGGCATCCGGGGACCCGACGCCAAGTCGACCTCGACTAGGGTAAACCCCCGACCGAAGCTCTCCCGACCGCTCGAGCTTCCACCTGCCGGGCAGCGCACCCAGGTTTTTTGGCCGAGGTGGCCCCACCCCCGATCAAGGCTGGGCTCGGACGCACTCCGACCCCCTCCGTCGGAGTGCCGCCAGACCACGACCCCCATGGGTCGGAGCACCGACGACTTTGACCCAGCTTGGACCGTCTCCACCAACGACCACGGCATCGAGGCACGCGCTGGAAGTTGGCCGCCTACCCCGCTGGCACGACGCTCAAGACACCCCTGCCAGGGTAGATGGTTCCTTCCCGAGGTAGCAGGGGAGCCGCGCGAAGTCAAGCTCCGGTCCCATCCGCCTGACACGTAACCAGAGGGCGCGCCCTCTGGCGGGGACACCAAACGAAGCAGTACGTCACTCCCCCATCCAGGCCCAGAACCGACTCCCTCAACTAGTCTATCAGCCCAGCGTGGAGGACATGAGGACCGATCGGGCGACAAGACCCAAGGACGAACTTCGAGACATAAGAGACCCTATCCCTTTTTTCTCTCCAAACTCCCATGTAACCGGCCTTTTTTCCGCTTATATAAGGAAAGGCAGGACCCTGAGTAAGGGGAGAGGTTCGATCGATCAAGCTGGGTATCGGCTGAACATCAAAAAACATTTCCCCGCTTGTAATACCCCGCACCAATTTGCTCCCAGAAGCAATACACACACTTGCTAGCGAATCGAGTAGGGACTTTCAGCCCGAACCAGTATAAACCATTGGCTTCTTGAGCCGACCATTCGGGGAGAGGGAGCGCGCGACCCCCACTGACCGAAAATTCGTATTGCCGGTGCACGAAACACCGACAACAACCGATTGTGATAAGTCAACTATCATAATTGGTTCCAAGATAAAACCAATTGTGATAAGTGAACTATCGCAATCATTCCAAAACCGACAGTGATAAAACTTCGTCATCTCTGTCGCTAGACTTTCTATCGCCACCAAAACCGACAGTGATGACGAAAAAGAATCGACACTAATGTATATTCCTGTAGTAGTGAGAGTGTCTGATATGGGCTTTGGGAGCTTTATCACGATGAAGCCATACAAGTCAAAGCTTCAAAACAAGTTAACTTGGTGGTTAGTGAGTAAAGTTGACCCCAAAGATGGAACTTTGGATTTTGGGATGGTAAAATCCGCATCGCGTCATTGGTTGAAGAACTTCTGGGGGTTCCCAATGGGGTGTTAGAAGTTATCCTTGGAAACCCCATTGATACTGGACTGTGCCAACTGTACAGTGATAGGCAACTAAAGGGGAAAGGTATAAGCATGTATGCGCTTTTGAAAATGCTACAGAAACAAAAAGATGAAAAATTATTTTGTAGTTCTTTTATACTTCTTGCTATTGGTTATTACTTAGCTCCGAATGTGTCAAATAGAGTTGATCGCAAACTTTTGAGATCACTCGAAGATGTAAAAAAAAAAGTGGTGATTTTAACTAGTGCAAATATATTGCCGATAATCTGATTTCTAGCATCAATACATTCCAAAAAGAAAAATCATCGCCCTATCTACCTGGGTATTTGCACCTCCTCCATGTAAATTACTATCACCCCCTTTCTATTTAATTGGTTAGCTTTATTCTTTTCATTTGTTTGTAAGTTAACCACTTTTTTTTTTAGCTCATCTTCTACACTAGTATGCATAAAATAGAGCTCACTAAATCCAACACTCCATTGATACAATGGAGGAACATGAACTGAAAGCTCTTCAGCCACTCGATGAGGTTATCTATGGTGAGGAGTTATCTGGGAGCATGAATGTTGAAGAAGAGAACGTTGACAATGTAGACCAAGCTGTGCGCAAGATGCTTTAGGATTCTATTGAGAAGATAGAGGTTAGTGGTTGTATTTCAGCATAAGGTTCCCCAAGCAAAGTATGATGCTGAAACCACCCCTTAATCTTAGTTTGTTATGTCAGGTTCCACGGGTTCGACAATCTAAGGAAGCATTTCATGCCAAGGTACCACGTCTGGCACAGGAGATTAAAGCGTATATTTTGGCTCATTGTGTTCATCGGGCTGGCTCTAAAGAGGTCCCTGCTGGCCACCTGCATGCTGCTAAGATTAGTGCAGGCATTGAAATCCGACAGTCCTTTGATGACGTTACTCTTGAACCTGCTACCGTGGATGTCCATCATTCTCAGGTCGAACAAGTTGCCGGTGGACAGCTCTCTCCTCAGGTTCCTTTCTCTCCTCAGGTTTCAGGACATGGCTGTACTAGAGACATTGTTGAGCTGACGTTGTGCATGGTGCAGGACATGGACAGGGAACATGCGGGGGAAATGCAGTAGTGAAGCAGCCAAAGTTGGCAAAGGATGAGAAGCAGGAAGGGGAGGAGGGGGAGCAGCCAAAAAATGGTAGAAACCGCCTAACTAGGAGTCGTGCACCACCTAAGAAGTATTCGCCGGATACCTTTTGTAGGGTTAAGAGACCCTTTTGTAGGGTTATGCGGCAGAAAGAAAATTGATTTTGTTCGCTTCAAGAGTAACAGAAGCTAACGCCCTGCATGTTTATTGCTGAAATTATAAATGGTCTATCTTAGGTTGGAACCTAAAGCAGTTGTATTTGAACCTAAAGATTTAGAAACTACCTGATAAGTTGTAACAATCAGCTCAATAGATCCGGTGTGAAACTTTCCAATGATGTTGCAATTTCCCAAGGAATAAATCCAGGTAAGCTTTCTGTGTTTCGTGTTGGACTGATAGAACTCCTTGAAAACCTCCACACATTTAACCTGAAAACATGGGTTTACAATGTTAGACCAATATACAAGTCAACACCAAACATCACTTCTCAGTGCAGAGTATTCCAAGACAATCTGAAAGTGTCAAAATAACTTGAAGTTGGACGGTAGGTGTGATACTCAAGTAACTCTCCGAGAGTAAAGAACCAATCATGAGTCATCAAGAAATCAATAGATGTACCATCTCTGAAGGAAGATTTATATCAGAGCTTTTGTAACTTGGCCAGTATCCTGTCGTCAGAACATTAACAGCTAAGTCTACTCGAGGATTTGACTGTGGATTTTTGCTTATGTATTCTTTAAATTTTATCTATTGTTCTCTTGCAGTTGTAACATCATTAAGCATGCACTCCATTTTTGAGGTAAACTGCCCCCCAAAGTAATGCTTTAGCTTGGAAACAATGCTCCTCTCATGTTCATCATTGGCACTCTTGTCAAAGAGCAATCTCCTTCCATGCTTCTTCCTGCAATACATTTTTCCAAAGAGATCTCAATCTTCACAATCTTAGAGGTTCTTATTTAGGTTAAAGCCTGCAATTACAACATCCAAGCTAATAAAAAAACCACAAACCTATGAAACTCAAAAAAGAGATCCTTATCGCTGACATATGAGACGAGATTCACAACCTGGAGACAAGCTTCAACATTAAGCAAAAGATTTTGTAAATTTGTTGTGTAAACAGTATTTCAATAACTGTACCTTATCAAGGGCCTCTTCTATAGCTTCATCACTTAGCTTTTCACTTCCTCCTTTTCTTAAGATGCTATCACAGAATGCTGCTAACAATTCAGCACTAGTGCAACCAGCAATATCTTTGTTGCAAAAAACTTCAAAGGCCTCCTTAAGAGCCTGAGCATAGATAGAGTATAGAGTGAGCCAAACAGCATTAGCTCAGGTTTTAGCAAACAATTACAAGGATATAAGATAAGATGTTAAAAATATTTGAACCAACAAACCTTGTGAAATACTGTGCTGTCTTGGAAACAGTTGGCGACATATGTTATGTATTTGTCGTGGAGCTCTATGACTTTCCACACAAAATCCTAAAATCAGCAGAAACACCCATTAAAAACAAAAAGCAGCAGCAGGTCAGTTAAAAGCATAGGTATGTCATATGCAGACCTGCTCCGGTGAACCCACCACTTCCTTCTTCTCATTCTGCAGATAAGCACAATGCAAAATAAAATGATTTGATTAGAAAACTATTGTGCATAATAGACTGCTGCCTAGCATGGTTGCACATGATAAAAGTACTACTAAAAGATGAAAAAAATGAAAAAAAAAAATGAAATTGTCCACATTTGAATTACTATCGAGATTGAAAAAAAGCGTTAAAGTAGAACGCATGCTAAAGCGGTTAACTGGCAAAACTATCTGATAGCAATTAACTAGTCAACCTGTCAGATCTAGTAAGATTACTAGGTTATCTTGAAACAGACTACACTCACCTCTTAATGAAGATTCACAATAGAATGACATTTAGTAATATCTATTAAGAAAAAAATAGTTCATACAAAAACAGGCATTCCATAAGATTCAGCTTGAAATTTATTTTCATTTCACGCAAGTAATTTAGATTTAGTGTTCTCACACTTGAAGAATTTGCAACTAATTCAAAAAAGGAACTAAAACATAAGTATGCATTAACTAGTCACTCACAGAAACGGTCTAAATCAAATGAAAATTAATTCAGAATTACTCAGTTGAAATTTGCACATCACGATGCAAACTAAATCAAAACCCAGTACAAATCACACATAGTAAAGCAAATGGAAATTAATCAACCCAAGAGTGAATACATAGATGGCATCTTTCTGCTGCAGGCAGCGTCCATTGCATGTTTCAACAAAGACATACCTCCATTGCATGTTTCAACAAAGACATACCCTCTTCATTGACATGCTGCAGAGCAGTAAACACCTTAAGGGTGCGTTTGGTTTATGAGATGAGGTTGAATGGGATGGGTTAGTTATGTACCATTTGGTTCCATTATTTTGGGTGAATGAGATGGTTCAGCATCTAGAGAGAATATTCCTCAAATTTGTATCACTTGATCCAGGATAGGATGGTTTCATTCAAGCAACCAAACGCATTGATGACTTTTTGTTAAACCATCTCGTACATGTACCACTTGGTACAGACAACCAAACACCCTAAGTAGATCCAAGTATTTTAACAGTGCGGTGCATTCAAGCATAATATGAGGAATACAATACCTTCTTAAATATTGTTGATACTGGAAACAACCCACCCTCCATCCTAGAGAAGAGCCTAAACATCCTTGATAGCTCCTCGGTCTATAGTAAGAAAGATACATACACAAATACTCAGTAAATTGATTGCCCATGTTATCCTAGTATAGCGAGGCATAGGTTACTTCCAATCAGACCTTTTCATCACAAAGCAACACTCTGCATCCTGTTAGCATTGAGGTTAAAAGGATATAATCTCAGTAGCACATAAAGTCAATTCATATCAACATATACACCACTAAAAACCTGCATAGAAGCACCAAGCATATAATAAACAAAAGGGAGATATAACTGGCACAAACCTCCATTAACTTTGGCTCAGTTGAAGAATGCAAGTAATGCGCTGCTCGCTCCTTATCTTTTTGTAAGCATTCCTCAGCCTATCCAACAGAGAACTATTCAGAAGGTATCATTAAGCTTGACTGCAATGCAAATTTCAAGAACTCCACAGATACCTTAAGCATGTATTCAGGGCAGGAGTCCTCCAGGATCCAGGCTTGGGCCTTCTTAGAATAGTAATCTCTTCTTCGAAATGTACCCTTCTTAGAATGTACCCTTGCGAAATGCTTCTTCGAAATCAATTTTGTAAAGGTCCAGATCACCAAGCCCAATTTCGACATAGATATTAAGGACGTTCTTCAGCAGAGCACGGTCTATAAGCTGGCCCTCCCTATCATCATCAACCTTTTAAATCAAGGCAAATCCAAAACCAGAAAATGATTGCGATGTCATCTCTGTAAATTATGCCACAAGAAGGCTCACCATGCCAATCACAATCGTTGTCACTGTATTTTTGAGCTCATTGAAAACCTATCACAAGAGCAACACAATCAAGAAATGATCCAATACTCATGTAAAAATCATCACTCGATGACAACAGGGCCTTACTCATGTAAAAATCATCACTCCAGCCGAGTGGTGTGAGCGGCTGAAGTGACTTCCTTCTCTCAAAAAGCACTTGGCTTATGCTAGACTTGTCAGGGCATTTGATACAAGCATGGCCATAGTTGTGGCCATTACCACCAGCACTTACAATGTAGATTAACATCTCACTGCTTTGAGAGCAGGACGGATGGATCGCCAGTCCATAATTCTCTCTCCATTTATCTAGACAACTGACTAAACTACAACAAAGCTATATATATGGAGAAAAACACAACAAAATGGCACGGGACCTGATACATGATGTTACAACATTTATGCAAGGCTCGCATGCATTCCCATATGCCAACCTCTGCCCTCCTGAGCTATATCGACAGTCCCAACCATTGGTCAAGCTGCATTTATGTTGCACATATGTCCGTGCTGCACACAAAATCCGCAGCGGTGGTGGACGATCAAAGCAGCCAATGATGCCGAGACAACTATAACATTGCCATCGATAAATCGTGGCAACACTGTAGGGCACGGAGTTTTAATCGGCAAAATATCAATCCACACAAAACGATAGATCAAGCCAAGTATGTGTACACATTTGGGTTCTCTTTATCCCTCTCCAAATAATCCCTTGTGATAAGATCGTCGATCCGCTTCTTTATTGCCTTGAAGTCAGGCTGCACAGAAAAAAAAAGAGCAGCCCTTTTTATCATGTGAAGTAATCAAAGGAAGCTCAGATAATAAATGCTTTGAACATTTCCTGAATGCCAGTTTGACCATATACACACAATTATATTACACAAAAGAAAAGGCATCAAGATGATGGTGCAAGTCTTAGACGTGCAATGCAGAATGCACAGAGCTAAAGAAGGCAAGGAACTAATCAAAAGGACCTACGTAATGGAAGACAATCCCATGGAGGGAATAAATGAACCTTATACATCAACAAAGTAGAACTTGTGACAAGCCTCACAAGCCTTTGGACAAAGACAACACGAATCTAACAAAATATAGTTGAACTGATTGAACCCAGCACTTAAAATGAGAGCAAGGAAAATTCTTCTGCCAACATCTTCAACTACTTTCTTGAACAAATGTTTCGTACCTTGAACATGCGACCAAGCTGCTCCACACATTACATTACAAGTTGCTGATGACCCAATACTTTGCGGCTCTTCATGATGTGCACAATGTATGCATCAATTGCATATCTGCGATCATTGTCAACATCTTCAACTACTTCCTTCTTCTCATCAACTGGAGGAAGAGGTATCTGTAAATAGCATTAAAAACCAAGATAATACATAAAAAAAAGAGAGAACTCGGAAAAGTAAATTACAAAATCTAGAAAACATACAAAAAAAAATAGATACCTTTATCCTTCGTGTCTTGTCGGTAAATTTTGAATTGAACTCAAAGACATCAATCGGTGAAATAGATTTGTTACTTGGTTCTTTGTTAAGAATCTTGTATTTGCACAAGAGAGAGAATGGAGCAAACGCACATCATCATCATCTGAGAGATTTAGCTGTGTCACAATCTCAGAGTAGCTTAGTCTGTCAACTCCATTAAATAGCAGCAGCAACGCAGCCTACCAACATAGGAGAAAGGCATGTTAGGTTAAACCTAATACAAGAAGCAAATGCTCATTGAAAATGCACCTTCGAATTACCTGATAAGTTGTAACAATGAGCTCCATAGTTTTGGCCTCGAACTTAGCATTAATATTACAGGTTCCCAAGTAATAAATCCAGGTAAGCTTCCTGTGCTTTGTTCTTGTTTGGTAAAACTCCTTGAAAACCTCTACACATTTCACCTGAAAAATTGAGAATGAAAATAACTATCTTGTGCAGAGTAAGACATCAACCACAAATATTATATGCAAAACAAGGGAAATTCAGGTGTCATGATTAAATTATTGATTAAGCTTAGCAAACCAGACTCCAACAAAGCTCCTTAGAGAGCCTCGAGAAAAAAGCAAACGTACCATCTCAGCAGGCAGGTTTATATCAAAAGATTTGTAACTTGGCCGAAATCCTGTTGTCAGAACAGTAACAGCTAAGTCTATCCCAGGATTCAACTCAGGATGTGTGCTTATGAACTCTTCAGATTTCGTCTGGTGATCTCTTGCAACAGTAAGGCCAGTAACCATGCCCTCCATTTTTGAAGTGAATTGCCCCCCGCACTGTTGTTTTAGCTTGGTCAGAATGCTTCTCTCATGTTCATCATTAGCACTCTTGTCAAAAAGCAATCTCCTTGCAAGCTTCTTTCTGCAAATTAGCCCCAGAAGTCAATGACTGCATGCATATTGCAATATATTACGAGCTTAAAGACAGTAAGAATCAGCATGCAAGATAAGAAGTTACCTGTAAAATTCAGCAAACAAGTTCTTGTCACTGATGTAGGTGAGTAACCTTACGACCTGGTAATCACCCCGTTTCAAGATTAAGTTCCTAGCTCTGGAAAACTAGTAATGACATAGCAGCACAAACATAACAAATTGATGGCTGTACCTTCTCAAGGGTATCTTCAATTGCTTCATCACTAAGCTTTTCACTACCACCTTTCTTTAAGATGTTGTCACAGAAAGTAGCTAGTAATTCAGCACTTGAACTACCAGAAACACCTTTGTTGCAGAAAGCCTCAAAAGCCTCTTTAAGTGCCTGCATAAACAGGATACAGAACAGGAGCCGAGATTTTCGTATCATGATAAAAAGAATGATGTATGAACCAGTATATAAGTAAATCAAATGTCAAACCTTATGGAAGAGTGTGTGGCCCTGGAAACACTCAGTGACATGCTACATATTTGTCATGAAGCTCAATGATTTTCCGGACAAAAACCTAAGTTAAAAAAAAATGAAACCTGTTCCTGCAAACCAACCATGTCTTTCTTCTCTGGCTGTAATTAAACAAATAATTTAGATAGTACTAATAATTTTAAATAATGTTCAAGTGAAAAAAAATAAGCGAGGACTGAGCTAGCTCAGTTGGTTGGAGGCGCTGGTGTGCGCCTCACCCACCCGGGTTCGAGTTCCGCTCGACCCGCATGCTCACCAGGGTCGGAGGCAGGCGTGTGTGTGTGGTGGTGTGTGGTGTGTGTGTGTTTGGTGTGTGTGCGTTTGTAGTCCGGCTGTTGTTCTCTTTTTTAATGAAATGCCAGAGCTCATGGCCAATTTTTTTTAAAAAAAAAAAAGCAAATCAATAGAAATGTAAGTCTGAAGTGGCTAGTAGAGTACAGAAAAATATGTCAAAGCAGCAACCTGAAATACACTATGCATATACCAGCAAGAGTTGACTACAAACTCCAGCCGATTGATGAAACACATACCACTGAATTACTACCAAAAAATCAAATCAATGTACCAAGAAAATAGTGATACAAACAAAAAAAGCATAAAAATTCAATGGTTGAATATATAAAATGTTGCACCTTTTTATTACTAGAAGCATCTTCAGCTTGTTTGACTAAGGCTGTGCCCTCATTAGTAACATGCTGCATAGAAGCACCGTTCCATTACAATTTACAATATTGAAATAGCTTCAAGAAGAAATAGAGAACACTTTTGAGGCAAATAATACCTGCTTAAATATTTGAGAAACAGGTTCCAGACCACGAGTTATTCTGGAGAATAGCCTGTACATTCTAGAGAGATCTTCAACCTGCAAGATTGCATAGACATTATGTCTACAGGCTTCATCTATGGCTGATAAACCATTCAAAAAGAAAGAAAGAAAGAGAGAGCTTCTCCATGAAACCTTGTCATCACGAAGCAATGCGTGACATCCGGAGTGCTCTTTCTCCAAAAGCTGGCTTGTGTATTGAGTTAGCAATTCATGTTGCACTTTCTGTGAAAATGAAGGAAAGAAAGCACATTAAATCATGTCATACGGGGGGAACGAAATCATGGCTAGTGCTCTATCAGGAATCCAACAGCACTTTGAACATACAATTCCAAATTATGCATCTGGTGTACATGTAGCAAATATATATAATTAAAAATCAAGAAATACTCTGAAAAGTTAAAATAGAAAGCAACAGCAGACTTTCCACTAACCTCCAACAACTTCTGTTCACTAGTAGAGTGCAAATAATGAGCAACTCGCTCTTTCTCCCTTTTCAAACACTCAGCCTAATGAAACAAACATCCATCAGCCAGATGATGTTATGCTCAACTACAGGCAGAAATGTTCATTAAACCTTCTCAAAGACACCTTTAACATGTAATCTGGACAAGAGTCCTCCAGAATCCAGGTTTGGGCCTTGATAGAGTAGTAGTCTGCAGTATCCTTGAGCAAGAAATCTTCAAAATCATTTTCATAGCACTCCATACTACCCAAGCCAATTTCAACAAATATATCCAGAACATTTTTCAACAGGGCCCTATCAATTTGTTCACCCTTGCGTTCTTGATTTATCTGTTGAAGAAAGCACTTCTATTACCAACTATACACAACCAATTAAGCTAACATGACAAGATACAATGACTCACCAGGGATATGACCGCACTTTTTACTTTTCCTTTGATCTCTTGATATACCTGTTACCACAATTGAACATGATTAAAATCTAGACATAATACATTAAGCAACAAACCGTAAGCTGGATTCCATAAAAGAGGAGAAAGATGAGTCAATTGTGTAAAGAAGTTGCATTACCAAATCTCGGAAACAACTAAGCCCAACATCTCTCAGGGGCGGCAGTGACCTCCGTGAGATGAAGTACCGATCAAGATAATGGAAGAAACATGACAGCCACCGAACCATCACTTTATGGTTTGACCACCGTTTTACTAACTCTCTCAACATAAACTCATCATGCTTTTCTCTTAGTGAAGGTAAGACCTGCAATAAATTCAAACTGGGTGTTGGAATTATCTTTCAAAAATGTGAACATGCAAATATAGGGAAAAGGAGATAAAATGGTGATTGTGCAGGCGATGAAGTATTACTAAACTGCAAGTTATGTTCATTGAATACAATTATCATTGGACAATTTACCCAGCTACATAGTGTTAAAGAGAGGCCGGCATTTTTACTGCATGATAGTTAACTAAGACTATGAATGATCTATATCAAAATAGGCATGGCAACAGAGGCTAACTCCCCATACCCATTGTCCCCTCACTGAGATGGACATTTTCACCCTCAAGTAACTACCTAAGGATATGGCGTAGAACAGGGGTCCCAGCAGGTATGAACATGCAATTATTTACATTGCAACATCTACTTTGAGCAAATGTTCTATGTAACTAATTTAACTCAGCAACGATATATTTTACATATAGATAACTTGTCAACAACAAAGTACAATCAAAAGATTTAATAAAAGTCACTACACATTAAATGATAAGGAAAACATAAATCCAAGAGCTGTTGATGAAAAGGGCGAAAGCAGCCAATATTTCAAACGGCCAAAATAACCCATGACAAAAAGGCTTAGTATGGTTGCATGCTGGCGTCTTAAGTGCTCTCAAGATTACCAGATCCTACTATGACAAAGAATATCCTCCAAATCAAGCAATACATGCTTTCTAAGCAAAGTCTAACACTCTAACCTAGAAAATCTACACCTCCAAAAACATGCAGAAAACATAGTGGACACAGCACAATGCAGAACATGCAAAGCAATCCTTTCTGCTTATGTATCTGACGCTCAATATTTACGTGATTCCATGCAAAATGCAAATCAATTTGAGGATGAGACCCAACGACAAATTAGCATATGGAGGATGAGACCCAACAAATTTGTAGATTTTCTCACATATGAATATGTATCATCAACAGTTTCAATTCACTACATCAACATCCTTTTACTGCATAGTAACGGTGAGGCATGAACCAATGAACAGTTGGCAGATCAAGGTTTAGCTTTGAACCAGAAACAAATCAATGACAAAACTTTGGCCAATAACTTACCTGAATTTGGTCCGCAAGAAAAGCCTTGCAAGCAGGCATTTCACAGCATAATAATTAATTAAAATTACCAGTGAAACATGTCAAACATATGGATGGTAACAAGGTGGGGGAAAGGTAATAAGTCTCCGCACTCCCAACACATTAACATGGACATTTTCATCCCAAAGCAACAGCCTAGGGGTATGGCAGAGAACAGATACCCCTCCCAAAAGGATGAATGTACGATTATTTATGGTGTTGTCTATACCAAATATATGTTATAAATAGCCAAAGTAATTATACATAATTCAATCTTACATATAGCCAAGTTAAATCAACAAGAAGTACAACAAAAGATTTAATATAAGTCACAAATCACTATACTTTAAATGGTAACAAACATAATAACATATACATCCAAGAGAAATGTAAATGTATACACATGCATGGCTGACGTTATACAGGAGCTAATGATGAAAAAAGGGTGAAAGGAACAAACATTTCAACAACCAATAGAATCCCATAAAAAAAAACAAGAATCAATATTGGATGATCCTGGTAGCCACAAGTGTTTTAAGAAACATCAAATCCTACTGCACTGAGCAAAATCCTCCCAAATCAAGCAATTTACCCTTTCTAAGAAAATTGTGAAGTTTAGATAGAGAACACTGGAAGTGTGACAGCAGAATATTTTTATAGCAGACAGCCAGACAGCATCTAACATCCATAGAAGCACAACATGCCAAGCAATGTATGTAAAAATCTAAACTTACTTAAAACTTCCAAAGGGTACAACATCCGAGATTTAAAAGCCGATACAGCAATGTGTATAAAGGCTTCAAGTCTTATCCCTTGTTTCAAGTATTCAAGTCAGCAGAGAGTAGATGAGAAATTTATTAAGCGGAATGTGAAGAAAGATGGAAGGTTCAAGTGTCATTAACTAAAATTGCTAGCACAATCGCTTTTGGCAGAAAAGAAAGAAGACATCATACAGCCTAGAAGTAACCCCAACAATCTATTATCCGGATCCCTCTGCACCAACCCATCTTAAGACTACTTGAAACTAGTAGCTCCTCTCTACTAATGAAAGCCCAATTATCCACCCATCTTAAGCAACCAACCCAGAATTCCTAATTCGCCAAGAGCATCGAGCTTTATCAAAATTAGAACGCCATCCCCGTACTTTGTACAGCAGCTTAGGATTGTAGTCTTAGGCATCAAATCCCTCTTTTTCTATATAAACAGTTGTGCTCTGTATTACTCAATGTGCGTGCTGTCTATTCATTGGTTTATAGTAAGCACCATGTACCTTCCATGGAACCTGGTGTTTGACCTATCAATCTCCTTGGTCATCCCCTTGAGACGCTCGGCACGCTCCTCATCAGTGAGCTGCGCCTCACCTCTATCTGCCGGGTAATACATGAGCAGGTTCTTGGCCATGAACTCGGCACCCTTCAAGGTACTCGGCGGCTGCCCAGACGTGCCATACCCATCGGTGATCCTGTCACGCTTGGCGTCCTCCAAAAAGGGGGCATTCGCCTCCTCCGCAGGCTCCAGCAGGTGGGCGTAGCGCTCCCGGCGGCGGTGGTTGACCTTCTCGAGGATGCACGAGAAGGACTCGTTGCCCTCGCTGGTGAAGCGGCGGAAGAAGTCGTCGAGGGAGCGCGCGGCCGCGACGTCGTCGTCCCCCTCCACGGGTGCGCCTGCTCCGGCAGTGGAGGGGGCTACGGAGGGGGTGGAGAGGAAGGACGGGGAGCGGAGCTCGGTGGAGGTGGCAGGCGTCGGGGTGGGAACGGGCCCGTGGCGCTGGAGGCGGCGGCGGTCGAGGATCTTGAGCTGGGCGTCGCGGAGGAGGAGCGGGTCGCGGGGCCGCAAGGCCTGGAGCCGGTCGAGGCGGTCGCGGAGGCGGGGGAGGTCGGGGAAGAAATCGCGCTCGATGATGCGCTCGATGGCGGCGACGTAGGTGTCCTCATCGACAACCTCCGGGCGGCGGCGCTTGGAGGAGGAGGTGGTGGCGGCGATAGCTGAGGCGGAGGCGGTGGAGCGGGTGGGAGAGGCTGGGCAAGGGGTGGAGTGGCCGGGGAGGGGGAGCATGGCGGTGGCGTCGCCCGGGGGATACGACGACGAATCGGATCCAAAATTCCAAATACGCCCTGTGGCCGCCCTGCCTATAAAATGCGCCTCACCCATCGTCGAAGGGGCACCACCAATCTCGCCCGGAAAACACAAACGCAAGGGAGCCAAACCCTAGAAATCCACCTGCTCGGAGGAGACGCACAGGCATCCCCTGCTCGATGGTGCGGCCGAGCGGGAGGACGAGTAGGGGAAGGCAGCACATCGAGATCCGTCTCATTGAGAACGATGAGCGTCGGCAGGTCACCTTCTCCAAGCGCCGCTCCGGGCTCTTCAAGAAGGCGTCGGAGCTCTCCACGCTCTGCGGCGCCCGTCTCGCCATCGTCGTCTTCTCCAAAACCGGCAACGCGTTCGCCTTCGGTAGCCCCTCCGTCGATGCCGTTATCCACCGCTACATCGGTCGCGCCCCTTTTTACGTCGACGACTTTGTTGACGACCATGAGGCGTTGGCGGAGCTAAGGCGAGCGATCGAGGAGACACGTGAGCAGGCGGCGGCGGAGAAGGCACGGTTGGAAGCTGTCACGGAGAAGGTGCTGCAGGCGATGGCGGGGAGGCGATTCTGGTGGGAGGCGGACGTGGAGGCGCTCGGGGAGGCGGAGCTGCCGGAGTTCGTCATGGCGCTCGAGCGCTTCAAGGACAACATCCGACGCCGCGCCAACACGCTGCTCTCTAATCCGCCGCGGCAGTAATAGGGTCCGTAGGCACAGATACGTGTTTCTTTGCATACAAACAATACTCGGTGGGAGGCATTTGTTCGATGAATTTTTGTACGCAAAATTCATTGGATAAAAATAAAAAGCAGTAACCCACATGCTACTAAAAACGAATGATACGTGGCATACAAAATCTCTTAAAGTGCGGATCTAAGGTGTCATCAAATATCTTTGTACGCGTAAATTGCATGCGAAATATATACACACGAACGAGTTCAAATCTAAGGTGCCATCAAATATCTGTGTACGCGTAATTGCATGCGAAATATATACACACGAACGAGTTCAAATATTGGTGTTTGCTAATTGCTACCCCGGGGAGCTAAGCCTAAGAGAATGGCTTCTCTTCCGAATATATACTTGTATGCTAAGCAAAGGGGCAAGGAAAATGGATGAAGCATGCATGCACCAGGTAGCAAGTACAAAGGCATGAATATTTTACATGCAGCTCAATTCAATACTGATGGACTATGGTTGCATGCATACACACGTACATACATAAGAGCTCTCTCTCTCTCTCTCTCTCTCTCTCTCTCTCTCTTGTGATCTAAATAACAGAACAATATCCTGCTGGGCCTACATGGCAGTTCAACGTATACAAGGAACAGGTAATTACTGGAGTCAAGCTCGTGCTAGTTCTCGCGTCGCACGCTGCATGCGTCACGCCAGGCCTACACGGGGCATTAAATCCAACATATACGAAGACTGTAGCTTCGAATACTGTAGCTCATCGGATACAAAGACAGAAACCGAGGCGCAGCAGCAAACTTAACAGAAAAACAAAGCAAATAGAACTACTTCTATTCTGAAAACTGACATGAAAAACTTAACAGAAAAACAAACCAAATACTAAGAGTCCAGCTGATCGACTACAATTAGATTAACTCGAAAACTGATATGAAAAACTTAACAGAAAAACAAACCAAATACGAAGAGTCCAGCTGATCGACTACAATTAGATTAACTCAACTATCTCCTCCTTAATCTTGTTGTCTTTTAGCAATGATCTGAACACCAATTCTTCCCCTCATCTTTTCATACTTCTGTTTTCCAAGTGATTTGGTCAGAATGTCTGCAAATTGATCTTTTGTGGGAACATGCTGAACTTCTAAAACTCCTGATTCAACACATTCTTTAATGTAATGAAACCACGTATCTACATGTTTACTTCTCTCATGGTGCACTGGGTTCTTAACCAATGCAATTGCCGATTGATTGTTAATCTTCAGAGCAAACTTTTCAGCATCTGAATTTAGCACATCTGATAGCAACCGCTCCAACTACATACCTTGACAAGCTACTGCACATGCTACAATATACTCCAATTCACGGGATGGTAACCGATTCACAAGATGATAAAGCAACAACCTTTTGATTTTGTGAATTCCAACTAATAGGACTTGAACCAATAAAGAACACCATGCCTGAGGTGCTTTTCCTATCGTCAATATCTCCAGCTAGGTCACTGTCTTGAGTAACCGTACAACCTTATCTCTTCTCCATTGCTCTCATAAACACAGCGAAAGTTCAAAGTACCTCTCACATAACTTAGCACTTGTTTAACAGCAGCCATATGTTTCTTTGTGGGCTTCTTCAGGGGTCTACTTAACATGCCAACTGAGAAAACCAAATGACATCTCAGCAAATTGCTCAATTTTGTGTTTTGTATGATGGCATCTCAGCAAATTGTGAAAAAAGGCAGACACTATTGTGATCTAGCTAAAATAACCAATCTTGTGCAGAGCCTTTCCGATGCCGACAAAAAAAGAGTGTCTGATATGGGCTTTGGGAGCTTTAATTTATCACGATGAAGCCATATAAGTCAAAGCTTCAAAACAAGTTGACTTGGTGATTAGTGAGTATAGTCGACCCCAAAGATGGAACTTTAGATTTTGGGATGGTAAAATCCGCATCGCGTCATTGGTTGAAGAACTTCTGGGGGTTCCCAATGAGGTGCCAGAAGTTATCCTTGGAAACCCCATTGATATTGGACTGTGACAACTGAAGGGGAAAGGTATAACGTATAAGCATGTATGCGCTTTTGAAAATGCTACAGAAACATGTATGCTCTTTAGAAAATGCTGCAGAAACAAAAGGATGAAAAATTATTTTGTATTTCTTTTATGCTTCTTGCTATTGGTTGTTACTTAGCTTCGAATGTGTAAATAGAGTTGATCGCAAACTTTTGAATACAAGTAGTCAAACCCTTCCAAACGGGAAAAAAAAAGATTTGAAAAGTTAATAACTAATATTTTTACGGATGATTGGAAGGTTTCCATCATTATTAAAAAAATTATTGATGCTTGGTTAAAAGCTCTTAGGAAAATGGGAAATAGGGTAGAAATTCTTACCAGATAGAAAAACATGTGGCACGCAATTTGATGGACCCGAACTATGACAAATTCATAACCATTGGATATTATATGTGACTTATTTAAACTCAATAGATAAGATAGGATTCTTAACTATTTTTTTAGAGACAGAAGGCTCCTTAACTATAAAAACAACTCTTGTTAAGATATACTAGACCACAACACGCAATCTATTTTAACTAAGGCCTTGTTTGTGAGAACTCGGCTCCATCAGATCTGTGGATCACGGTGGAGATGGGTATTTCTAGCTCCACCAGATCCGTGGAGCTGGAGCTATGGGTATATTAAGAGTGTTTAAGTCGATCTCTGAGCAGAGAAGTGTCGGCGAGGAGCGGCGGCGCGAACCTGCCGGACATGAGGAAGACTATGTAGCCAGCGATGAAACACGACCGCGTCGTGCACGGAATACGGTGGATCCGAAAGCGGCCATCGCGGTGAACTCAAAGATGCACGTAAAAGCGTCGGGAACCCACCGGAGGCGTGGATCAATGGAGGAAAAAGCTTCAATTGCGGCAGCGCAACTCCGGCGAGCAATTGCGCGGCGTCGGCTGTAGCTTGGGCAAAGGTGATGGTGGCTACGGGGGCAGCGCAACAAGGGAAACCTTGGACTAGGGCGGAGTTGGCTTTAAATAGCCTCGAGTGACACGTACGAAGCACGGAAGTCGAGGGCGACGGGCGGCGCAAAGAAACTGGGCGGCGGTTAGGGTTTCGCAAGCGACGGCATTGCACGCTGGTGGGCCGGGAGGCGGAGCGGCACGGCTGGGCTGGCGAGCAGAGTGGGCCGGAGTGAGCAGGCCAAAGCGGAGGGAGCGGCACGGGCTCACGGGGTGGCTGGGCCGACAGCGGGGTAGGCCGAACGGCGGGAAAAAGAGATGGATCGGCGGAGGAAATCGGGACAGCTGAGGGGATTCGGCCATAGGGCGAATTCAATAATTAATTTGATTTTCCAATTTAATAAATCAACAGAAATCCAAACAAATTCAAATAAATAGCAAATAAATTCAGAAAAATCTCAACATTTACAGAAAAATTCAGTGAAACACAAGGAAATTAATTCAAAATTCAGAAAAATCTTTTATTTGATGAACAGATAAATTAAATAAAATCTTTTAAATAATTGAAAATTCAAATTAAGCTTTGATTAATTCAAGAAAATTCCAAATGGTTCCTTTTGATTTCAAAATTTTCCAAAAACTCAAAATTTGGAATGTTACATTGCCCATCCATAGAGCAATGGAGCAGTTGAGCGTGACAATGGCCAAATCTTGCAAAGCATGAAGAAATGGGAATTTAATCGTCTAAAAACACGCTCGGGAGCTTGGGTGGATGATCTCTACTAAGTGCTTTAGGCCATACGCACGCTGACCAGTACAGTAAAGGAGAAACACCTTTTCAACTGGTCTACAGAGCAGAAGCCATACTGCCCATTGAAATTCATTTGGGTTCTACACAAACTACTCTTTTTAAACAGTTTGATCAAGACAGCCGTTGTGAAGATGACATTAATCTCTTAGAAGAAAAGCGAGATCGAGCACTTATTAGGTCAGCAGGGCTCGACAAAACAGAAAGTATCATGGTACATCGTCCTCCCTTGAAATGGAACTTGAATAATCTTATACATCCACATTATTTTACTAATTTAGATTCATAGGAGGGGATTACTAAACCCTTTTTCTTTTTTTAGATCGTCGAATCCTTTTGTACTTATCCCTTTCCAATCCCTTTTAAGAAATTCATTCCTGTTTTTTATTGGACCCAGTTTTATTCTCTTCGAGCTGTACCTACAAGGTTTAAGACGATAATACAACAAAAGAGTTCAGCCACGAACACTTAACATGGGAGATTTGGTTTTAAGATGAATTCAAAACAAAACTAACTTAAATAAGTTATCTTCCAACCGAGAAGATCCCTTTAATGTGGTATCAATCACCTGACCAGGTTCTGTTTGGCTTGCTATGGAAGATGGCCGAATCCTTTCAAACACAATAAATATTCAACATCTTCGCAAGTTTTATGTGTAATTACTTTATATCTATTTAGATTACACTTTGTTGATATTCCTACTGTGTTACATACTTCGGCTACTGCATCTACTTCGGCGACAATCTTGTGTCATGGTCCTCCAAACGGTAGGCCACCGTGGCATGGTCCAGTGCCGAAGCGGAATACCGTGCCGTTGCTCATGCTGTCGTTGAATGCTGCTGGCTTCGCCAACATCTCCAGGAGTTGCATCAGCCCATTCCCTCGGCCACAGTCGTCTATTGCGATAACGTTTCCGCTGTATATATGTCTGCCAACCCGGTCCAGCACAAGCGCACGAAGCACATTGAGATCGACATCTACTTTGTCCGTGAGAAAGTCTCTCTCGACTAGGTGCGTGAGCTTCATGTTCCATCTCGCCAGCAGTTTGCAGATGTCATGACCAAAGGCCTGCCCACACATCTCTTCCACGAGTTTCGTTCCAGTCTTTGCGTTCGACGATGTCACGCTTAGACTGAGGGGGGATGTTAGAGAGGAAATCTGGGCATTGCTTGCCTTGCATGGCCCTCACCGCATATTAGTTTCCTTGCATGGTCCTCACAGTCACCGTATATATGTTTCCTATGTACAGGTGACTACCTTATTTAGCCTTCCATGTTTAGGTGCTTACCATATACGTGTACATCAGTATGTAATCTATTTAAATCAATGGAATTCAGCGCCCCAGATTGTGGTGCATCTCCCAAATCCTCTCTCTCCAGAACGCAGTGGAGAGCTCGGAGGCCTTCTTGAAGAACCCAGAGCGGGACTTGGAGAAGGTGATCCTTGTCCTCGATAGGGGTGGGCATTCGGTTTTGTCGGTATAATCGGTTCGGTTTTTTCGGTATGAAAAAATTTCAGTTTTTAGATCCTCAAAACCGAAATTATCAATTCAAAATCTAAAACCGAACCGAATTAACCAAAATAAATTCGGTTCGGTTTTCAATTTTAGTTAACCGCAAAACGTAATGCTGGTACATTTTGACGCATCCTCCTCTGGCAGCATTCAGATTCCAGAATGGTTCAAATCAATAAATAGGGCCAGATATAAAAGATGAGAATACAGATCGCATGGCCTTCAATTCCAACAATAACTAAATGAAATGATTTAACATATGATTGATCAAGCCAATTACTAGAACATTGGAAGATTATACTAAATGAAATGATTTAACATATGATGGTTTCATATGAATAGAGGGAATGAGGGATGGAGAGTGGAAGTCTGGAACTGGAAGAGTACCTCGCCAGTCGCAGTCGCTAGCCGGGGAGGTGTCGGGGCCCAGGGGAGACGGCGTTGCTGGCTCGAGGGAGGAGTCGGCCAATCAGGGGAGGATGCGTCACTGCCGAGGGAGGAGCCGGGGGAGGAGATGCCGTGGGAACCGGGAGGAGGCGTCGGGGGAGGAGTCGGCCGGTCAGGGGAGGATGCCGGAGGAGGAGACGCCGAGGGACCCGGAGGAGGCGTTGGGGAAGGAGTTGAGGGATGCGGTGCTGACTGCTGAGGGAGCCGTGCGGAGGCGTCCGTGTCGCCGTCGGCTGAGGCTTCGAGAACGGAGCCTTAGCTACCGGAGCTGGCCAGCTGGGAGGGCGTCGGCTCGTCGCGAAGGGAGGAGGTCGCCGCCGGAGTTGGGAGGGAGTCACGAAGGGAGGAGGCTCGATCTAGGGTTGATCGTCTATGGCGCTTGTTGGCGGCTTGGGGAATCTCGGGTTACTTACTCATCTTTGCCGCTTGGCTATTTGGGCCATAGGCTGGCTATCGGGCCATGGGCTGGCGCCTGGCTATTTGCTCTTTGCTTGACTTTTTGGTTATACGGTATTCGGTTTCCAGTTCTAGAAGCCGAACCGAAAACCGAAACCGAATAGCAATAGAATAAAAGCAGAACCAAAAACCGAAAACCGAAAAAACCGATTTTTTCGGTTAATTCGGTACGGTTCGGTTCGGTTTTTCGGTTTCGGTTAAATTATGCCCACCCCTAGTCCTCGATGCGGCGGATCTCAATGCACTGTCACCCCTTGCTCGTCCCTCTGCCCGGCTTCACCATCGTCGCGATCGATCAAGTGGCAGCTGCTCTGTCTCTTCTTTCTTCCCTGCTCGGCACCTATCAAGACGTCAATGCAATGCAAGGAAGGATATCTGCAGGCGAGCATAAATAGAGGAAGCGATTGCCAAAAACGGCGCAAGAGGAAGGTGAGGGAGATTGCTTATTTCCCTCAATCTTTTTACCGGATACGGTAATTTCGGTGCTTGCAACGATACGGCCCCTAGCTCTGAATCCGTGTTGAAAGTGGTTTTTAAGGAAATCTTTGCGTGTATTTTTGGTATATACGGTCTTATAATTTCTACCACTACATGGAGGCTCTGCGCATTGCAACAGGGATATTTGCAAGAGGTCATACAAAAACGTTTTCGATGTTATGAAAACTCATGCAGACTTAACATAGATAACCTGTTTATGAAAACTAATGGCTTGATTATGGTGGAGATTTGATTATAAAGAGTGCCAAAGGATCATGTAGTAAAAATTCTAAAAATATTAGGCTTCATTTAATGCCTATGGAAAACCAAAAGCGGAGAACGAAGCTATCCTATTCCAAACAATAGAGCTAAGGGCCTGTTTGGGAGAGCTCCACTCTAAAAAAATCAGCTCCACTCCACCAACTTCACCATAGAGTAGCTCCATCATAAAGTTGAAGTAGGGAAGGGAGGTGTTTGGTTTGCAAATTAGATCTAGCTTCAAGAATAGATAGGTTTGATGTGGATACCCATTTGTGCCCTTGGATGTTGAATGGAGGTGGGTAATTACCTCACATGTGTAACTAGTGGCAAAGGTGGGTAATTACCTATGAACTTCACGAGTGGGTATGAAACAGTGTTTCTTGGAGTACCCCTTGAGGAGCTCCACAAAAACCATGAAGCAGCCCCCTAGATTCACATTTTTAGAAAGTGAAGTTACGTAGGCGAGGTGTTTGGCTACACGAAGTTGGAGTGGAGCTGAAAATTGAGGAGCAGAGCTCTCCCAAACAGGCCATAAACATTTCAAAATTTCATCTCTTCCACTCTCGCCGCCATTCCTCGCTTTGCACGTGCCACCGTTTATTTCATTAATCTCTACTATATAAAGTGAGAGTTTCTTCCCACGTCACATTAATTGCTCTGCTTAATTGCCCTACTTAATTGCCCTGCTTAATTGCCCTACGCAAGAAACGAAACGATGCATTAATTGCCCTACTTAATTGCCCTACTTAATTGCCCTACGCAAAAAACGAAGCGATGCATTAATTGCCTTGCTTAATTTCCCTGCTTAATTGCCCTACGCAAGAAATGAAGCGTTGCTTTAATTAGCCAGCTTTTACAAGAAACGAAACGTTAAAGATAGATGTTTGATCTTATGAAATAGTATTTTTTTTATTTTTTAATCTTTATTTTTCGTTATCAATTTTGTTTTTCGTAGCAACGCACGGGCATATAACTAGTTCTAATCTAATCAAATCTTCACCATAATCAAGCCATTAGTTTCCATAAACTGATTATCTAAGTTAAGTCTGCATGAGTTTTCACAACATCAAAAACGTTTTGTATGACCTCTTGCAAATGTCCCGTTGCAATGCGCGGAGCCTCCATCTAGTGGTACAAATTATAAGACCGTATATATCAAAAATACACGTACAGATTTCCTTAAAAAAAATCACGTCCAACACGGATTCAGTGCTAGGGCCGTATCGTAGCAAGCACCGAAATTACCGTATCCAATAAAAAGATCCGAGGGAAATCAGCAATATCCCTCACCTTCCCCTCGCGCTATTTTTGGCAATCGCTTCCTCTATTTATGCTCGCCTCCAGATATCCTTCTTTGTCAGGGATGAAAACGAGTCGGGTAATATCCGACCCGTATTCGTACCCATGCTGTACATTACCCAAATTTAAAGCTTAGTATTTGTACCCATCAGGTTCAGGTACTATCCAATTATTTTCTGGTCGGGTACAGGTCTGATACAAGAGAAACAGTACCGAGCGGATACGAGTCAGATAGAGTACCCGAATAAAAAATTCCACCTAGGTACCGAATAAAAAAAAATACCAGCTTTTGACGCCCTCCAATCCTGTGAGGTCGAGGAGAGTTTTCAGAATTTAACACACTTTAAAATTCGTATTTCGGAATTTGACACTCTAATCCACTGTCATACACACAGATGATTCCATATATCATCTAAATAAGCTGAAAAGATTGCGAATTGAATGTCAAATTCTGAAATAACTCGAGGCCGAGTGCCTCAAGCTCATCTCCCAGTTCAACTCCCTCTCATCCTCCCTCGACGGCGTCGTCACCATCCCGCGCTTCGTCCAGGCCTACCGCCTCGACTGCCCCGCCGCCCTCAACCGCCTCGTCCAGTCCGGCGTCCCCGCCACCGTCTAGCTCCGCGCAGCCGCGTCCTCTTCCGCACCGGCCACATCCGCCGCCGCCATCGCCCAGTGCGTCCAGAGCTTCATCACCGCCATGGACGCCGTCAAGCTCAACATGCTCGCCAACGACCAGGTTCGCCCCCTGCTCCACGACCTCTCGACCTCCATGGGGAAGCTGGGCCCCGTCCTGCCGCCGAGGGGAAGGTCAAGGTGAGCCAGTGGCTCGCCAAGCTAAATAAGATGGGGGCCGGGGACAAGCTCACCGAGCAGCAGGCAAGTCGGCTCAACTTCGACTTGGATTCGGCGTACAGCGCGTTCATGGCCTCGCTGCCCACCGCTGGCCTCTGAGCAAGCATCGGCTTGGTTCCTGTCCGAGTTGAATTCAGAGTTATTGTCCGGTTCAGGTACAGTAGCTGTCCGAGTTGAGTTCAGAGTTATTGTCCGGGTCTGATCTCCCTGCCGAAATTGAGTTGGATTCCTGTAGTCTTTGAGTCTTTAAATATGTGGAATAAAATCAGAAACGGTGCAAGAGTTGAGCACCACAAAAATCCTTTCAACTCTGCTCTCTTCTGAAGCCATCGTAATTTCGCTACTCTGCTTGTTTTTCCTGTGTCGCTGGTTCAGAACTTCAGGGAGTGTTGTTCTGAATGCCTCGTGTCTGAAGAATCTGACAACAAGCAGTAGCTGGAGCCTCGGACAAAAGCAACAGGAAGGGGTTCTGGGTTCAGAATTCCTACATCTGGTTCGTTCTTTCTATTCTGTTGTGCTTTTGTGTTTGGATCATTACTGTGGTGCTATACTGTGGTAATTCTCCCTCTTGTAAATGGATCATGCAGCATATTGGTTATATATAGTGTAATGCTTCTGCAATGGATCTCCTTTGGTGAGAATGTGTTTATGGGCATGATTCTCATACGTATTTTGCATACGATTTTTTTACTATCTTAACCTTTGTAGTTAAGATGTCCTTCTAAGTACGCATCCTACGTGAATTTAGTTATTCTAGTGGCTTTTTCAGTGAAGGGGACAAATATTCTGGTAATTGGTGATGGGAAATGCACGCTCAATGTTCTGGGCGATGGTTACAGTAGATCCTGTGCCCTACTGATTGGTTATATACGAGGGGTGGTTTCCCTCTTGCTATGCAGTCATAGTGCAATGTAATGGGGGTGCAGCCTTTGAGTTATGACAATTTGTCAAATTTGCTTGCATCATGTTCATTTGGATCTTGGTGATTTCTTAAGTTATATCTTGTACATGATGCAATTTGGTAACTTGTGCATTGATTTATTGAGATTATTCTTACTATTCTAGTACCGGAGGAAATATAAATAAATACTAGTTAATTTAATCCATTGGATCGAAAAGATTGAACTGTCTATATTAAAAAAAATATCTAGCTACTCTATCCATTTCTGAACAGATAATATTTTAGGATTTTGCACTTCAACCAAGGCAGGTGTACAAAAGACCAAACTACCCTCTTTTATTAGGCTACGTATTACTATTGGATAGTATGTATTACTCTAGTCCATAGCATTAAATTATCTTGAAAGTAGCCAAATGGGAGGTGTATATAAGGAAAAGAGAATGAAAAATCATCTCAAAATTATAGAATGATATGTATTTAGGCAATATGCGTACTATCCGACTAAGTACCTGCTATCTGTATAGTAACCGTTCGTATCCGATACCCGTTTTCTACCTGTTCCGAAATACCCGTACCCGTATCCTACCCGAGTTTTAACTACCCGTACTCGCACCCATATTCGAAAAAAATAATTAGGGTAGGATATGGGATTACCTACTACCCGACCGTATCTGACCCGTTTTTACCCCTATTCCTTGCATTGCATTGACGTCTTGACAGGTGCCAAGCAGGGAAGAAAGAAGAGACAGAGCAGCCGCCGCTTGATCGATCTCGACGATGGTGAAGCCGGGCAGAGGGACGAGCAAGGGGCGGCA